>CM070783.1:0-626250 GCA_036346955.1 Dipus sagitta
CCAATACTTCCGGTTTGGTCCTTCGTTCCACCTGCACCCACTGTCGGGTCACGATGGCTCTCGAGAGCCTGCGAATGCGTGAACAAACCCTCAGAGTACACGTTGGGAACCCGACACTCCTAAGCCTTCCTGGCCTGGCTTCAGCAATTTTGCCCTGGGCATATAAGGCATGAAGAATGTGCATACTTGCATACGGGTTTTACTCATATTCTGTTTGCCCTCTCGAACTTGGGACACTTCTGTGTGTCTGCTGCCTCAAACAGACGTCAGTCCTCCGGCTAGAAAGGGGCTCAGGACTCATAGGTAGTGTCTCACTTCACCTGTAAGCTCTGCATGTCGCATGCGCATGTGACCACTTAAGTCACGTGTGTGTCAGGGGCCTCCTTTCCCTAGCGCACAGAGATTCCCTGCATGGTCGTGGCGTTCTGTGGGTCCGAAAAGCTCCCGATTCCCTGACCTAGGCTGAGAGCAAGGCTCTCAGCCTAGGTCAGGGAATCGGTTGTCTTCAGAAAATGGGTCAGTTTTATCCCATCCACAAAGGCGGCTGAGGCACGGCCATATGCCTGCCCGAGTCGCTGTTGCTCAAATTGAGCAATTTTTTCGGGTTCACCCCCTCACGTACAAGTGTTGAGCCTACTGGAATGGGGATGTCTGAAATGTGAGGGAGCAGGGCCCGGAGGGTGTGTTTCTCTGGGAATAAGAGAGCTCCAGAAAGTATCCTTGAATTGGCTGAAGGAGGAGGGCCTCCACGAGTGCCGGGCCAGCTGACAGCCCAGGTGAGGCTGCCTCACACATCGAACATTCGGACATTTGACAATCGTCGAGAACGCCTGAGTCCACTCGCGTGGACTGCCCACTTTCCCCTGTCCCTGGTGATGATGAGGTGTCCCCTTCTCTCAACCGTGCAGGGATGCTGGTCCAGCTTTCTTGACAGAGAGGCTGACAACTCCAGGACTTCTAAGGAGCGGTGCTTTGCTTCCACCCAATGACACAGGCGGCAGGAGTCTTGCTTCTGGGTGGAACGGCCACTCACATAGGTTCTTCAATTCCTTCTGGACGTGTTTGGAATAGGATTTGAATCAGAATAAAATTCCCAGGTACACATGACAGGTGCTGGGCAAGGAGGCCGTCACTCTTCAGTAACCTGTGTTGAGCACATTGACGTCCCCCGCCCCCACAAGGAAAAGAAAGTATTTTACTTCTTTAAATGTGAGAGAGAAACAGACAGAGATAGGGAGGAGAAAGGGAGAGATAGAGGGAACTGGCACACCGGGTGCCCTACCGCACATGAGCGCTCCCCTTGTGCATCGGGCTCGCATGCGTCCCGGGGATTCGAACCGGGTTCCTTTGGCTTCCCAGCAAAAAGCTCTAACCGCCAGGCCATCTCCCGGTTCCCACACTGCCCGCGCCTGGTCTCCTTTCCCTTGCTGTTTTCCAGCTATTGCTGAGCTCCAGTAGCGGCTGAACTGGAATTCAGGACGTAGCCTGAACTTGTCATCATTGTGAGGAGCAAGTGAGGCCACAGCAAAGTATAACTGTGTTCCCAGTGGAGCCTGTGTTACGTACTTACCGTATTTTCCTTGATGTGTGTGAACGTTGCTCAGTGAACCAGGGGCACGTCCGTGATTTTCCAATACTTACCCTGTTTGGTCCTTCATTCCACCTGCACCCACTGTCGGGTCACGATGGCTCTCGAGAGCCTGCGAATGCGTGAAGAAACCCTCAGAGTACACGTTGGGAACCCGACACTCCTAAGTCTTCCTGGCCTGGCTTCAGCAATTTTGCCCTGGGCCTATAAGGCATGAAGAATGTGCATACTTGCATACGGGTTTTACTCATATTCTGTTTGCCCTCTCGAACTTGGGACACTTCTGTGTGTCTGCTGCCTCAAACAGACGTCAGTCTCCGGCTAGAAAGGGGCTCAGGACTCATAGGTAGTGTCTCACTTCACCTGTAAGCTCTGCATGTCGCATGCGCATGTGACCACTTAAGTCACGTGTGTGTCAGGGGCATCCTTTCCCTAGCGCACAGAGATTCCCTGCATGGTCGTGGCGTTCTGTGGGTCCGAAAAGCCCCCGATTCCCTGACCTAGGCTGAGAGCAAGGCTCTCAGCCTAGGTCAGGGAATCGGCTGTCTTCAGAAAATGCGTCAGTTTTATCCCATCCACAAAGGCGGCTGAGGCACGGCCATATGCCTGCCCGTGTCGCTGTTGCTCAAATTGAGCAATTTTTTCGGGTTCACCCCCTCACGTACAAGTGTTGAGCCTACTGGAATGGGGATGTCTGAAATGTGAGGGAGCAGGGCCCGGAGGGTGTGTTTCTCTGGGAATAAGGGAGCTCCAGAAAGTATCCTTTAATTGGCTGAAGGAGGAGGGCCTCCACGAGTGCCGGGCCAGCTGACAGACCAGGTGAGGCTGCCTCACACATCGAACATTCGGACATTTGACAATCGTCGAGAACGCCTGAGTCCACTCGCGTGGACTGCCCACTTTCCCCTGTCCCTGGTGATGATGAGGTGTCCCCTTCTCTCAACCGTGCAGGGATGCTGGTCCAGCTTTCTTGACAGAGAGGCTGACAACTCCAGGACTTCTAAGGAGCGGTGCTTTGCTTCCACCCAATGACACAGGCGGCAGGAGTCTTGCTTCTGGGTGGAACGCCACTCACATAGGTTCTTCAATTCCTTCTGGACGTGTTTGGAATAGGATTTGAATCAGAATAAAATTCCCAGGTACACATGACAGGTGCTGGGCAAGGAGGCCGTCACTCTTCAGTAACCTGTGTTGAGCACATTGACGTCCCCCCGCCCCCACAAGGAAAAGAAAGTATTTTACTTCTTTAAATGTGAGAGAGAAACAGACAGAGATAGGGAGGAGAAAGGGAGAGATAGAGGGAACTGGCACACCGGGTGCCCTACCGCACATGAGCGCCCCCTTGTGCATCGGGCTCGCATGCGTCCCGGGGATTCGAACCGGGTTCCTTTGGCTTCCCAGCAAAAAGCTCTAACCGCCAGGCCATCTCCCGGTTCCCACACTGCCCGCGCCTGGTCTTCTTTCCCTTGCTGTTTTCCAGCTATTGCTGAGCTCCAGTAGCGGCTGAACTGGAATTCAGGACGTAGCCTGAACTTGTCATCATTGTGAGGAGCAAGTGAGGCCACAGCAAAGTATAACTGTGTTCCCAGTGGAGCCTGTGTTACGTACTTACCGTATTTTCCTTGATGTGTGTGAACGTTGCTCAGTGAACCAGGGGCACGTCCGTGATTTTCCAATACTTACCGTTTTGGTCCTTCGTTCCACCTGCACCCACTGTCGGGTCACGATTGCTCTCGAGAGCCTGCGAATGCGTGAACAAACCCTCAGAGTACACGTTGGGAACCCGACACTCCTAAGTCTTCCTGGCCTGGCTTCAGCAATTTTGCCCTGGGCCTATAGGCATGAAGAATTTGCATACTTGCATACGGGTTTTACTCATATTCTGTTTGCCCTCTCGAACATGGGACACTTCTGTGTGTCTGCTGCCTCAAACAGACGTCAGTCCTCCGGCTAGAAAGGGGCTCAGGACTCATAGGTAGTGTCTCACTTCACCTGTAAGCTCTGCATGTCGCATGCCCATGTGACCACTTAAGTCACGTGTGTGTCAGGGGCCTCCTTTCCCTAGCCCACAGAGATTCCCTGCATGGTCGTGGCGATCTGTCGGTCCGAAAAGCTCCCGATTCCCTGACCTAGGCTGACAGCAAGGCTCTCAGCCTAGGTCAGGGAATCGGCTGTCTTCAGAAAATGGGTCAGTTTTATCCCATCCACAAAGGCGGCTGAGGCACGGCCATATGCCTGCCTGAGTCGCTGTTGCTCACATTGAGCAATTTTTTCGGGTTCACCCCCTCACGTACAAGTGTTGAGCCTACTGCAATGGGGATGTCTGAAATGTGAGGGAGCAGGGCCCGAAGGGTGTGTTTCTCTGGGAATAAGAGAGCTCCAGAAAGTATCCTTTAATTGGCTGAAGGAGGAGGGCCTCCACGAGTGCCGGGCCAGCTGACAGACCAGGTGAGGCTGCCTCACACATCAAACATTGGGACATTTGAAAATCGTCGAGAACGCCTGAGTCCACTCCCGTGGACTGCCCACTTTCCCCTGTCCCTGGTGATGATGAGGTGTCCCCTTTTCTAAACCGTGCAGGGATGCTGGTCCAGCTTTCTTGAGAGAGAGGCTGACAACTCCAGGACTTCTAAGGAGCGGTGCTTTGCTTCCACCCAATGACACAGGCGGCAGGAGTCTTGCTTCTGGGTCGAACGCCACTCACATAGGTTCTTCAATTCCTTCTGGACGTGTTTGGAATAGGATTTGAATCAGAATAAAATTCCCAGGTACACATGACAGGTGCTGGGCAAGGAGGCCGTCACTCTTCAGTAACCTGTGTTGAGCACATTGACGTCCCCCCGCCCCCACAAGGAAAAGACAGTATTTTACTTCTTTAAATGTGAGAGAGAAGCAGACAGAGATAGGGAGGAGAAAGGCAGAGATAGAGGGAACTGGCACACCGGGTGCCCTACCGCACATGAGCGCCCCCTTGTGCATCGGGCTCGCATGCGTCCCGGGGATTCGAACCGGGTTCCTTTGGCTTCCCAGCAAAAAGCTCTAACCGCCAGGCCATCTCCCGGTTCCCGCAGTGCTCGTGCCTGGTCTTCTTTCCCTTGCTGTTTTCCAGCTATTCCTGAGCTCCAGTAGCGGCTGAACTGGAATTCAGGACGTAGCCTGAACTTGTCATCATTGTGAGGAGCAAGTGAGGCCACAGCAAAGTATAACTGTCTTCCCAGTGGCGCCTGTGTTACGTACTTACCGTATTTTCCTTGATGTGTGTGAACGTTGCTCAGTGAACCAGGGGCACGTCCGTGATTTTCCAATACTTACCCTTTTGGTCCTTCGTTCCACCTGCACCCACTGTCGGGTCACGATGGCTCTCGAGAGCCTGCGAATGCGTGAACAAACCCTCAGAGTACACGTTGGGAACCCGACACTCCTAAGTCTTCCTGGCCTGGCTTCAGCAATTTTGCCCTGGGCCTATAAGGCATGAAGAATGTGCATACTTGCATACGGGTTTTACTCATATTCTGTTTGCCCTCTCGAACTTGGGACACTTCTGTGTGTCTGCTGCCTCAAACAGACGTCAGTCCTCCGGCTAGAAAGGGGCTCAGGACTCATAGGTAGTGTCTCACTTCACCTGTAAGCTCTGCATGTCGCATGCGCATGTGACCACTTAAGTCACGTGTGTGTCAGGGGCCTCCTTTCCCTAGCGCACAGAGATTCCCTGCATGGTCGTGGCGTTCTGTGGGTCTGAAAAGCTCCCGATTCCCTGACCGGCTGTCTTCAGAAAATGGGTCAGTTTTATCCCATCCACAAAGGCGGCTGAGGCACGGCCATATGCCTGCCTGAGTCGCTGTTGCTCACATTGAGCAATATTTTCGGGTTCACCCCCTCACGTACAAGTGTTGAGCCTACTGGAATGGGGATGTCTGAAATGTGAGGGAGCAGGGCCCTGAGGGTGTGTTTCTCTGGGAATAAGAGAGCTCCAGAAAGTATCCTTTATTTCCCTGAAGGAGGAGGGCCTCCATGAGTGCCGGGCCAGCTGACAGAGCAGTGAGGCTGCCTCACACATCAAACATTCGGACATTTGAAAATCGTTGAGAACGCCTGAGTCCACTCGCATGGACTGCCCTGTTTCCCCTGTCCCTGGTGATGACGAGGTGTCCCCTTTTCTGAAATGTGCAGGGATGCTGGTCCAGATTTCTTGAGAGAGATGCTGACAACTCCAGGAGTTCTAAGGTGTGGTGCTTTGCTTCCACCCAATGACAGAGGCGGCAGGACATTTGAAAATCGTCAAGGTTGCCCCAAGTGTGTTAAGAATTGCCCTGGGATTGATCGGCAGATTTTTCAAACTCCACAAGGGATGATGGGGCATCAGCTCCCTACACTGTTCTGGAGATGTGATAAACTGGATTTAGAACCACAAAACACAAACATCTTTTTCTGTTTGTGTCCTTCCCATTTTTTGGTTTTTTGAGGTATGGTCTCATTCTAGCTCAGGCTGACCTGGAATTCACTATGTAGCCTCAGGGTAGCCTCAAACTCGTGGTGATCCTCCTACTTCTGCCTCCTGAGTGCTGGGATTAAAGGCGTGAGCCACCACACCCAGTATACTCTTCCCTAGCTTTCTGTGACCAGATGCATGCACAGATTTTCTGTCCTCACCTGCTGCTATGTGTAATGTGAAGAAGCAGGAGACAAGAGTACCAGCTCCTTAAGTCATTTCTAATAAAGAAATTGGTTAACATTAGCACTTCCTGAATGATGGGGCAGGGTGGTCCATGTGAGAGAGAAGAGAGAGAGGGAGAAAATGTTTTGTATGTGTTTATTGTGATAATCTTGCACACATTTTCAGCACAAGGGAGTCATGGGTTGGGGAACCAAGAGTCTGGAAGTTCGTGAGTCACGGTCAAGAAGCCAGCTTCCGCAGTTTCCTATGTATCTTCTGTCTCACAGGAACAGGGATTTGGGGACACAGGTGCTGGTCAATCCACAAGGCAGTACAAAAAGCCCATTTCTGTGGCACACAGGCAAGGATCAGGTCACCCCCAGCCAGCAGGAGGATTGACATGAGTTTGAGGCCACCCTGAGCTACATAGCAAATACTAGGAGAGCAAGTGCTACTTAGTAAAATCTCAAACAAACAAGCTACGGTTTATTAAGTTGAAAGATTATGAAATTTAATCTTCATAATTGCTATTTTAATAACTGACTCACAAAATTATGGAGCATTTAACTGTTGGTGTTCACAAAAAAATGGAACTTCCATAATTTTCCCTCTGCATTCATTGGCTAAGAATGTCCTGCTGACATACAGTCTGTATACAAATTTGGGGCTACAGGTAGCAACAAAGGCAAAGACAAAAAGAAGGGAAATGCAAAAAAGAAGATGGTGGGCCGGAGGACAGTGAGGACCAGCAAATAGTGTTGGCATTCCTTCCTATCCACTTCCTGACAGCTCATAATATGGAGTTTTAAAAATTATTTTTGTTTGAAAACAATAGTTTCTCATCATATAAATTTACCTCAAACTACATATAAAAAAATAAAAGCTCTTTCTGTTTCTGTTCTTTCTGTTTCCCTCTGCTTGCAAATAAATAAAAAAAAGTTAAATTGTTTTTTTCAAAAAGGGGCTGCAGAGATGTTTCAGCAGTTAATACACTTGCCTGCAAAGCCTAACCACCTGTTTTAATTCCCCAGTACCCATGTAAGACCAGATGCACAATGTGGCACATGCATCTGGAGTTCATTTTCCGCAGCTAAAGGCCCTAGTGCACCCATCCTCACTCCTCTCTCTCTCCTGTCTTCCTCTGCTTTCCTATGAATAAATAAAAATACAAAAAAAAATAAAAGTTCTTGTACTTTTAAATGTGTACAGTAAAATAATTATTATCCCAAATTAAATTAAATTTTATTTTATTAATTTCATTTAATTTTGGGATGTTTGTTAGTATATAAAATATTGGATCACAGAAAGAAGCAAAACCCTTTTATTGTTAATAGAAAATCTACGTATTTAGCCCAAGATTACATGATTGTAGTTGGTCTTATTCCCAAAGCAGGTTGGTATGTGTGTGTGTTTGTGTGTGTGTGTGTGTTTATGATGCTGGAAATTGAAACCTAGGGCCTCTGGCATACTAGGCCCAATCTGTGCCTCTGAGATAAACCTCCAACCCTTAATTTAGTTTTACCAGCCATATACTCAACGTAGATACAAAGAAAGATGATTTCTTTTTTCATTAATGATAAAAATAAATCTTACTAGGCTGGAGGGATGGCTTAGCAGTTAAGGCACTTGCCTGCAAATCCAAAGGACCCAAGTTCTATTCTCTGCGTCCCACATAAGCCAGATGCACAAAGTGGAGCATGTGTCTGAAGTTTGTTTCCAGCTTCTGAATTCCCTGGCACACCCATTCTCTCTCTCTCTCTCTCTCTCTCTCTCTCTCTTTCTCTCTCTCATAAACAAAATAATTAGAGAAAAATAAATCCTACCACATGACTGCAATCATTGGAGTATGGTATCAAGTACTGGCTCTGTTCTCATCATAATACTTTGAGGTGCTCCCTGATTGGCAGAGCTCAAACATGGAACCAGTGTTTAGCTTCCAAACTTGCATGTGCTATGTGACATCTACCTTATAAGTACCCTTTAGCTTTTGTCCATAATCTCCCCAAATTCTCTCCTTAATTTCATCCTAGAAGCTATAGTCTTTTTTGAATGCTACAGTTCTCTTCTGAGTACTTGTGAAGCAGTGTCTCAAGAACTTGGTTAGACCTATAGGGAGGAGAGTGTTCCTCTATGTTCCCTTAATTGTCCTAATGTTCAATAAGTAGCTAAAGAAAAAGTAGACTATGCAGTTAGCCAGGTACCTAGGAAATGGAGAGGCTCAATGGTAGTTTAGCAATATATTTTCCACTTTGGAGAGTGTTAAATTGAAGTTACAATGGGTCAATCAAGTTCTGCTTTTCAGCATTTAAAGATCATTTGGTCTACAAACCTGAACAAAATATGCTAATTCTCAAGTACACCGTGGCAATGTGGCCAATTTGTGTCCTATTTTGCTTTTTTCTACTACATGACAATCAGAAAATAAGTCCAAGTCATTGGCCCAGGAGGAACTATTACATGTCTTAAACCAAAAGCTATGCAGGGTTTCTATTTGCAATTTTAATTTGCAGAGTTCCCATCAATCTTTCTTTATCTATTTATATAGATAATGTACTGGATTTCAGCACCTCTGTAGATCTCTCTGGTCCTTGGCATAGTGCAGTAAGTAGGCTTAGTGGACAGACATTGCCAACTTAGTCCTTTTGACCATGACTGTGGCAGAAGATGCTCAGTTCACAAATCATAGTAGAGACAGGCTCACCTCAGCCCACAAGGAAATTAACCTTCCTAAGATGCCTATGAGCACCTGTTGTAGTTACCTTTTCCTTACTGGCACAAAGCAACGAATCAAAAGCAGCTTATGGGAAGAAAGAGTATATTTTGACTTACAGACTCAAGGGGAAGCTCCATGATCACAGGGAAAAATGTGGAAGAAGAGGTTGGACATCACCACTTGGCCAACATCAGGTGGACAACAGCAACAGGAGAGTGTGGCAAATACTGACAAGGAGGAACTGGCTAAAATACTCATAAGCCCACCCCAACAACATACCTCATCCAGCAGGGCTCCAATTCCTAAATTGCTATCAGCTGGAGGTCAAGCATTCAGAATACATGAGTTTGTGGTGGACATCTAATTCAAACCACCACATTCCACCCCTAGTGTCACATTTGGGTTCACATTCATGGAAGAAAACACCCAACTAAGAGCAGCTTGTGGAGAAGAAAAGGTTTATTTTGGCTTACAGACTTGAGGAGAAGCTCCATGATGGCAGGGGAAAACAATGACATAAACAGAGGGTGAACATCACCTCCTGGCCAACATCAAACAGACAACGGGAGCAGGGGACTGTGCCAAACACTGGCAAGGGGAAGCTGGTTTTGATAACCATAAGCCTGCCTGGCCCCTAAAACACACCTCCTCAGGCCAGGCTTCAATTCCTAATTGCCACCAGCTGAGCACCTAGCATTAGTACATGAGTTTATGGGGCCACTACAGCACCCAATACAGTTAGTCTCCATCACTGCTGTGGAGTGTAAACAACATGGACACTCTTTCTCTTGGTGTATCCTCTCAATTCTACTGTTTCTTACCATGTATCCCTTCATAAAACACCCTTTTTGGCTCTCAGAAGCTTATATTTTCTTTTTATTTATTTATTTGAGAGGGGGGAGGAAGGAGATAGAGAGAGAGAGAGAGAGAGAGAGAGAGAGAGAGGGAGAGAATGGACATGCCAGGACCTCTAGCCACTGCAAACGAACTCCAGATGCATGCACCACCTCATGCATCTCACTAATGTGGGTCCTGTGGAATCAAACATGGGTCCGTTGGTTTTGCAGGTAAGCACCTTAAAGGCTCAGCCATCTCTCCATCCCAGAAACTCACATTTTCATTTTCACCTTCTACTTATACCTTCCTTCAGGGACTTGATGTCCAACTGTATGTTGAAATGACTTTTTCAGGTTGTCTTCATTCTCATAACCCACATCTATGCTTTAACAACATTATTAATTTTTAGGAACTTAATAAGCTACAAAAATATGAAACAATGTTATTGTTTTGTAAAACAACTTCTCTAGAAATAAAAAGTTATGGAATGTTGTGATATTCAAAAAAACTGTAGCATGGTCATATGAACATACAACTTTTATAATACCCATTAAGTGTTCACTTCTTTACCAGCCTCATAATTCATCTGGTTTCTGCAAACTGGATCATATTATTAGGTACTTTTCCAAGACAGTAATGCTAGCTAACATTTACTAGGCACCTACTTCATGCTAGGCACAAAACAAGTGTTTTGCATGTGTAAAATGTTTGAATCATTCCCAAACCTTATGAAATGGGTATTAATGTTTCCAATAGATTATGGTGTAAAAACCAAGGCCTTACAAGGTTAAGTAATTTCCTAAAGCCACATGGTTTAAGATGCTTTGTCTTCCTAACTGAAGAGTGCAGTGTGTGACTTGTGACACTTCTTTGCACCATCTACATTGTTTTGTACTCAGGCTCCCAGGAAATAGACAGCATTCAGGAAAAAAAAAATGATATTTTATCCTTATAATGAAGTTCTATAATTGAATGCTTCATTAATGTTTTACTAATTAAAGCAATAGCAGCAATCTCCATGAAGTAATAAAAAATGATTACCAATACCTGATGCAATCAATAATAAGGGTTCTACTATAAGATTCTGCTTCCCTCCATCAAGAATGAATTATCTGGAGCAAGAGTTTTAGGTCATGTGTGAATACATGGCAAGTTTGGGGTCAGCCTGGCCTACATGAGATCCTGTCTCAAAAAAAAAAAAAACAGCAAGTAATCTGAAGGACAAGCATACACACTAACAATTAGTGTTATTGCCTTTAAATATACTCTGAAACCACACATGAAAAAATGTTAATTTCCTGGTATGATCATAAGCCTTCTTTTACATGTAGAAATAAATACCACTTTAGAGATTTTTTATTGGAAGTTTATTGCATTAATCTCTAAATTTATTTGGTGATATAAATGACAATGGAGACTAATACTGAGGAAAGTTTATCATCTTTGGAAAATGAGAGTTCAACACTGAAAGCATTAATTTGTTTGTTATCATCAAATAAATCCTAATGCATTTTGATGTTTTCCTTTTAAAACATTTATTATGAACTGGTCATATCAAGAGCCTGGATGAGATGGAGAAGTAGAACAGAAGGACTCTGAGTTAGGGCACCAGCATTGACAGAGTTCTTAAAGACCACAGTTTGCTATGTCATTACAAACTCACGAATGAGCTTTCCACCCAATACCTGTGTACACTCCCATGGCATTAAGCATTTAAGACCAAAATAGCTCTACAGTACTTAATTTGAGTAATAAAGACATGCCACCCAAGAGATTAGAAAATTGTTTTAAAGAACACAACTCTAAAACTTAATTTTTATAATTTTGTCACATTTAATTGCCAAGTTGATTTCTAATATCAATGTGAATTATCAATGGTATTGTAATACTTTTGCTCAACTTTAAAGATATTTTTGGTTAAAAAATCCCCCTCAACCTCTAAAAATGACCACTAGTATGGCTCACTGAAGTTAAGATGACATCTTCAGAAAGGTGTTTGTATTTTTCATAGCATGCAATCATTATGCTGATGGATTTGGTTGTGACATTATGCTATTCTGTTATAAATTCTGCTATGCTATAGTTTTTTTCTATATTTAGTGAATATTCACACAAATATTGCTAAACATATTAAACTCTGTTAGCATTAATAGTATATGCCACAGGAGAGGAACTAATGTCAAATGCTGTTAATAGTAATGAAAGTTTCCTTCTCATTGTATAACTAATCACAAACAATATATTCTCCTAATTAAAGCAAGCAAATAAGTTAACATTTGGAAAGATTCTGATATTTGTAAATACAGACATTATACAATTTTTCTGAATCACCAACTTCTAAAGAAAGAATATTACTTGGGTATACATTCATATATGAGTGACTCTTGTAAGGTGTCACCAAACTCATTTAGTGCTTTTACCACACAGGATATAAGAGAGGAATTACATCAAAATTTCTAGAATTTCTGTACAGAAATCCTTAAAATAGCAACTATCCTGATTTATCTGCCTGACCAAAACAAACTACCATGATAAGAACAGGTATATGGCATGAAACCAGTGGTTGACAGAAACAATGCCTTATGAATACTTTTGGCAGATAGATGTGTAATATGTAATTATTAACTGACTCAGAGAGAATGACACATAGGGCTTCATTTCTTTAAAATATTGACTACTACTGCTCCTACTATGAAGCCACATCCTCCCTCAGCCTTTCATCCTCTGTGCTTGCTTATTTATATCCAAGAAAGAGAAACAGGCTGCCTTGTGTCATATTGACATTCACATGAGACAAATGCCTTGGAATGAAAAGATTATTGCCTAAGTGACTACAGAATAAATATGTGTTCTGGTCTGCCTTGTCTGGACTTAAACTCACTGCTGGAGAATTATTAATTATGCCCTCATTTACTAACTAAAGCATCCTAGTTTGGATGGTTCATTATATGAAAGTCTTTAGTGAAACCAGTCCACAGTTTTCACTGCTTCCCTTACCCATGGTTGAACCAAGACTTTCGGAAATACAGCAACAGGAGATCTATTTTAGAATATTAGAGATTCTCCATTCCAGTCCTAAGCCATTCACCTATGATTACTGTGTAATATTAAACATTATTAAATATTACTATTTAATAATGACCAATTTTAATAGGTTCAAAGTATATATTTTCATTTTCTCCCTCCAAAAGAAAAAATGTATTTTTATCAAGCAGAGATGAATGGCAATAATACAAGCAACAATAAACATATAATAGTTTTTCATTAACAATCCAAACACTACAAAATATAGAATATACAACTTAATGAAAGTACAAATTAATGAAAAATGGGGTACATGTCATATTAGCAATGCAAAAGACCAGCTTAAGCATAGTTTCTCTAAATCAACAATTAATAAAAGGAGAGTGCCCTTTTTCACATATGCACAAAAATATTTCAGTCACTTCTAAGAAAAATTAATGCAAATGCTTCTCTAATTCTATATTACAGCATGGATGCCTAATGGTTTACAAAACTACACTTAAATGTTTACATCTTTTGCCAATCATTATATACTCTTTCAATTCAGTCCATCAAAAAGAAAATTATTTCATGTTTGTATTTATGAAATAATTACTGATATGACTCTCAAGTGGTGAATATGCATGATGGACAGTGATCAGAATAATGCACATGTAAAATGGGCCAAGGGTCAGAGAAACAGTGTTCTGCCCAGCACATGTATATATTGATTTCTGTGGTACTTATACTAGTCCTAAAATAATTTTATTTGTACATTTCTCATTCAAAAAATTCTAAATTTTTAATATGTAAATTTTCTACCCATTGCTAATGCTTATTCAAAGTTTATACAATCCTACCTCTTAGCAAAATGTTTCTTTCTCCAATCTTTTTTAAAAAATAGTTTTTATTTTTATATTTATTTGAGATAGAGAGAAAGAGGCAGAGAGGAAGAAAGAGAAAGAGAATATGGGTGCATTAGGGCCTCCAGCTGCTGCAAACGAACTCCAGATGCATGTGCCACCTTATGTATCTAGCTTATGTGGATCCTGAGGAATCGAACCTGGGTCCTTTGGCTTTGCAGGCAAGCACCTTAACTATTAAGTCATCTCTTCAGCCTTCTTCTTCTATTCTTATAAACCCTATAATTCTGAGTCCAGTTGGGGAAAAAGCAATGACTCAATAGTATGCCCTTTGTCTTCTATATTTGGACAATTCCAACTTTTATTAAGTAAATTTATGGTAAACTGCACAATCCTAGGAATGCCTCTCTGATACACATGAAAAAAATAGTTAAATTTAAAAATTCAAGCAACAATACCAATGCCACTCCAGTCTGTGTCTCTAAGGGAGTTATACCAAGTTCATGCTTTCAGCCAACAGCTTAAAATATGCTGTTTCACAGGTACAGTAGGTTCTAACCCTTACAACCACAGGAAATCATGTTGCTACCTCCTTCCAAACCACTATACAAAACGCATATACAACCGGTGTTTGTCTCAGTTTGAGCTTTCTGGTTCATGTCTAACAATTGCCTACCAAACTGATTAAGATTCACCTATGGTGGCAAAGTCAAAGCTGAAGAACTGAAGTGCAGCTCTGGAAAGGGTCCAGCAGTCACGCAGCAGCCCTTTGTTTGTCATTCGCTGCTGCTGCTGCTGCTGCTGCTGCTGTTGTTGCTGCTGCCGCTGCCGCTGCTGCCATGGCTGCTATCCTTTCTCTTGGGGGAAGATGAACTGTCCCGGACTGGCAAAAGGTCATAATGGCAAGGGATGTGGCTGTTCTTTGGGAGGTCATATGGATCTTGGGTGAGATGCCCATTATTGCTGAATATCCCTTGGACAGTACTCACTGTAGGTTCTGTGATAACCAGAGACATATGATTTATCAGCAAGGGTATACTTTAAAAATATATCTATTCTCACAAAAATCAAATACACAAGAAATAATTTTATAAAAATAAGGAAATATTAACTTTAAAAACATTGTTCTTTTATAATCACATAGGGCTGGGAACTCTGCCATTGTTGGACCAGTTCACAATACAGAAATGGTGTCCAACACAAAGGATGACTGTGGGGTTGGTGTGAAGAAGTCAAGGGAATGTACAGAAACCTTGGTTATGAATCATTGTCTGAAACCTTGGGAATACTTTGTTCAAACCCTAATTCTACAGGTGAGAAGCCCTCAATTCATGGAAGCACACAATACATTCACAACTTTAGGGCTCAAGCCTCACACGCTGAGTTCAATTTCCATCCTACTGCGGTGGCTTACACACTAGTTCAAGGGGGGTTGTTAATGATTCAAAATGAAAATTTAACTTTACTATAGCTTCCACATTGAATGGCTGGCTGGCTACTTTAAAAAAAAGTTTAATCTTTTTTTTTTTTGTTTTAAAAGTTTTTATTGGAAACTTCCATAATTATAGACAATATATCATGATCATAATCCTCTCCCACCACCCCTTTCTAAGACACCCTCCAATGAATCTCTGGCATGCTGATGACATACAAAATTAATAACTTGTATTAAATTAGTCATTTAATTTATAAGTAGTAATTTTTTTAAAGTTAAAATCATGAATTCGAAGAGAGAGAGGAAAAAAACTATAGAGCCCTGCTGTCTAATGAATGTTGGCTATTGTATATTTTATTTTATCCCAAATGACAGTTGCAAAAGACACTAAAAATAACAATAATTTTATATTGAATTCTTTCTAATTTGTATCAGATTTCCATCTGAGGATACAACTGATGTATTAGACAAGTTTAAAATAAAATGCTCCAATTCTGCTAAAAGCATTGTGTTAATATAAAGAATACAACCAGCACATGGAGCCACCTGTTGAATCTATTTGAATCATTTGTTTTATCCTATCTGATACATTAACTAATACCATATAAATACTACTCTCCAGCTGTGCTAAAATATTTATTATTATAAAAAAAATGGTAGATGAACATGTAGAAGATAAGTAAAACTATTTGAAATTTACTAAGAGGTGTTTTCTTTGAAAAAAACATTTCATAATCATTAATAGGATCACTATAAATGCTAGTTGCCTATAAAATATGGACCACTTAAGATTATTTCCAAAACATAGGTTCTTTCTACAGCTGGAGAACTCACCAATTTCATAGACATTCTTGTTGGCTGAAGTTGAGTTATTGATCTCTGCATATGGAGAGTCTCTTCGAGCTGGTGACTTCATCTCCACATAGCCACATTCTGAACTTTTAGGGAGAAGTACTGGTGGATCTTTAATTGTGGCATATGGGTTTTCAGAACTGCTTAGGGAGCAGTTACTTGAATTATATTCAGAATTCTTTCCCAGATCTATGAAGAGAGAAGGAAGGGAAAAAATAGATATTATCGCATGGGCAGAATCATTTCCTGTTCTTAATTTACTTGGACAGGTTGCTTCTGTTCTTTATGCATATGTTCCTATAATTGTATCTGCTTAAAATAATGCTACACATTTTCTACTTATTTTGGAGACAATTTTCTATAAATTTGCCCATCTATAAAGCAATTTTGGTTCTCTCTAAGGGGAAAAAATGAAAATACCTTGGAGCTGATTTAATTTTGATGATCACATTCAAATACAATTAATCCTCTTCTGTTTTACTAATAGAAAATTTACTCCTTAAAGCTTTTGAGTAAGGAAACTGGCAGTTGATGGCTCCAGGAACACAAGACAATTCTATTATCATCATGAGAAAGGTATTTATGTTGGGAAAACACCCTGTAAAACTTGAGTACTGGGTACCATATTGCTCAAACCTGTCCTGAACAGCAGACTTAGTCATCACAAAAGC
The DNA here is from genome assembly GCA_036346955.1 of Dipus sagitta. Taxonomy (NCBI): domain Eukaryota; kingdom Metazoa; phylum Chordata; class Mammalia; order Rodentia; family Dipodidae; genus Dipus; species Dipus sagitta. Next base: position 16,617 of record CM070783.1, read on the forward strand.
ATATTAATCTCTTTTTCTTTTCCTGGTTACTTCCCATTTCATATTTCTCCGTCTCTATAAGCTATATTTCTTTTGAAGGAAATATGAACATTTCCTCATCAAAATGAAACTTCTGTTCCCCAAAGATTTTCTTCCATCATCACTCTCTTGATGTCAGTCAAACATGTTTGTATGTTCATGGATCAAGTTTTCACATTGACAACTCTAGATTATCTGTACACTGCCACTTTTGCTTATTTTAAAAATTATTTGTCTGAGATAATCCTCTAAAGTAAGAGTCAGCTATACATATTTCTTCCTCAAACTTACACCATACCTTTTAAAGATTTTCCCATATAGCTTCTGTCAAGTCCAAAAGCCCCTGTGACAAAGAAGGAAAATCACCTATGAGAACTAAGTATAGAAGAAAACCATCAAATGTTCTGAGACTGTAGTGGGTGATCTCACTGCAGTGGCTCACCAAGGCTGTGCAGACAAACCTTAATACCACATCGTCTGTGCCAGAGGTTGCTGCACCTCCTTATCTGTGACAAGGACTTTTATGAGAGGCTAACGTATTAAGGGTAGAAAATGAGGCACAGGGAAATAAATTAGTTACTTGAGTCAAGGCCGCATAATAGAAAGGAAACAGCCCAAACTAAATCTGAGCATTCACTCCCAAGTGCAGCCCTTTCAAGAGCCCAATTATTTTCTCAGTAACCACTGTTATGCTATTGCCTGTGTTATAAAAATTAGAAGCTTTAAGCACTGCTGACATTAACACTTTATAGGCCAATACTAGACCTTGACCATTTTATTCAGCTTTTATTTAAACAATTTGACCTTTCCAGTTTGGAGGGTGGAATTTCTGCATGAGGTAAATTGGCTTTCTTGTTTGAAAATGTCTGACCTTCATGGAGGAAGTTAGTGAGAAATATAACAATATTCCTGATCACACTGGGAAAAATGAGGTATTAACAAACCAATAAAGTAGTAGCCATCTTTTTAAGAACACCAGACTTTAAGCACAAGTTCATGGCTTTATAATATTACCAAGAAAACAAGAGGTTCTCCTGTAGTGCATGTTAGCCCACCTGGCATAAAGGCTAAGTTGCTCTGGAATTACTATATAAGAGTCAAAAATTCTATTGGAGCTGTTATGACAAAAAGAAAAAAATAGATTAGGGCTGGAGAGATGGCTTAGTGGTTAAAACATTTACATGTGAAGCCTAAGGACCCAGTTTCAATTCTCCATTACCCACATAAGACAGATGCACAAGGTGGCACATGTGTCTGGAGTTTGCAGTGGTTAGAGGCCCTAGTGCACCCATTCTCTCTCTCTATCTGCCTGCCTCTGTCTCTTTCTCTCTTATAAATAAATAAAAATGAAACATTTAAAAAACAACAAAAAATCCCCAATAGATTAGGGAGTAAGAACTTCTATTTCCTTATTTATTAGTCACATATCTATGGGAAGATGCTAAGTTCTGAGTGCCAATTTTCTTATCTCTAGAAGGGGGAAGGCAAAAACTGCCTTCAAGCTTCACATGGCTATTGTCATCATTAAGTGAAGTAGAACATAAGGAGAAAGCTTTGTAAACTCTGAGCACAATATGAAGGAATGGGGTTTCATTTACTGTGATACTTGTGAGCATCCAGTGAATTTTTCTAGTCTTTTCAAAGCAATGTTATAGACTTAGTTAAAAGCAGTCACTAAGCCAGGCATGGTGGCACACGCCTTTAATCCCAGCACTCAGGAGGCAGAGGTAGGAGGATCGCTGTGAGTTCAAGGTCACCCTGAGACTACATAGTTAATTCCAGGTCAGCATGGACCAAAGTGAGACCCTACCTAAAAAAAAAAGAAAAGAAAAGCAGTCAGTAATGACTTATGATGAACATTTCAACTAAATATTTGAGAATGATAAAAAATGAAGGCCCTGCTCCTTTGCATACATTTACAGTAATATAAAAAACACAGTTCTGTCCTATGGGGGCCACAGAGAAAGGCACACCTTTGAGAAGGAAGAAGAGAGGCTTTCTTAAAGAAAAAAAAATGTGTGTGTAATATTAATCATTGTGGGGCAGGAAATGGGAATATTTTCTTCTCTCAGCTATATCTTTCTGGGTATTAGTTATTAAGAGTCTAGCCCAGCTCCAAGTTGTTGGAAAGGGCACAAGATTATATGTTATACAGAGAGATAGGACAAAAGAGTTTATACCAAAGAGAGGTCTAGCCTTTGCTCTCAGTTCCTGGGAAGATAACCTCTAAGATTTTGCAATATTCTGCCCAACAAGTGTTTTTGTCATCCTAGAGAACAAGGGGACAGCTTTGCTAGATAGCCTGACAGAGAAATTCATGGTGTGTGTATGGTGGGGGAGGGCATGTCATAAGAGCTTGTCTTTTACAGGCACAGAAACTAAAGTTCAGCCATAAGGCTAGTAAGTCATGTTTGGACATAAGGAATGAGATGGCAGTACTCTGGAATAAGTCAGCACCATCCATGATTCCACTGGGAAAGGGCAACTGAGAGTCTCATGCTTCCCTGAACTTTTGCCTTGCTTGATTTGAGTCCATATCCTTTTACTATAAAAACCTGAACCAAGGATTATTGGAGTATTCAGTGAGTCCTTCTTGAAAGTTATTAAGCCAGAGGTCTTGTTCACCCATGAGCTTCTGGAGTCAGAGCTAAGAGTAGTCTTGGCGACTGCCAGACTTTGTGGAGAGACTGTGGATAAAACAAGGTCTGCAGCTTCTGATAGCCACCTCATGGGGAGTTCTGTCTATGTTCCTCTTTGCCAAATTCCCTCAGCTGTCTCCAAATTGCAAAAAAACTCTTATTAAATGCCTATCTTTGTCCTGGCTATGCAATTTCTAGCCTTTATCAAGGCATTAAAAAGAAGCGCATGTGTAGATCTAAATTAGGGAAAAGTTGGGGATGTGAAATCAACCAACCAGTCATATTCTCTTCTCAGTTTCTGCAAACAATTTTGACAAGGAGCGGGTAGGCTTCATCCCAAACTTGTGTATGTAACAGCCTATGGGAAATGTGCATGCTTGTTTTCATCTGATTCACACAGGAAGTCAGTGCATGATCATTGTCCCCATTTTACAAGTGAATAAATCAACACAAGGGTAAGTGTGCTTGGCTCAGTGTCATACAACAGGATAAAAGCAAAGGCAGTTATTAAGGGTCAATGTCATTATTTTTGTGTGTTCTAAAGTCAGCACAAGATACAATAAGATTGAACAAGAGGACTTTTTCCTTACTAGTATTGAATGTTGACTCAAATATTTCTTTGGAATGAAGTTCAAGTATAATTTAGACCTTTATTGTGATTCTGACATATAATTTTAGTATTTTAGAAATACATATCACACTGGTAATACTGGTATAGCAAACAAATAAGAGTTATGAATTTATTCTCACTGTTTTACTAAAACATTTCTATTTTTACAGTGAGAAGCATTCCAGAGTGGAATGTGGACTGACATGCATAGAGTTCACAGAAGAAGCTGAGAGGAGTTGTCACAAGACCAGCTTTGTAAAGAATTTTGTTTTCTACTTTATGCATCACTGGATCAATATTCATGGTAGAGATAGTAGAGCCTACCTAGTAAGATTGCCAGAATTAGAAAATACAAATGCATAAGTTCAGGTAAAATTAGTATTGACAAAACAACAAATGATTTTTAAGTCATGTTAAATGCAATAGTTGTGATGTTTTATTTTAATTAATTAATTTGCAAGGAGAGAGAGAGAGAATGAGTGTGGGCATGTCAGGGCCTCTTGCCACTGCAAACAAATTCCAGACATATGCACCAATTAATAAATTAGGCTTTACATGAGTACTGGGGAATCAAAACCAAACAGTCAGGCTATGGAAGCAAGTGCCTTTAACCACTGAACTGTCTGTCTAGGCCACTTGTGATATTTTTGAAACACGCTTGTTTTTTATCTAAAATTTCTATTTCACTGGGCTTGCTGGCAACACTACCACCAAATAAACCTATTTGAAATGGTTTATTACCCATAAAGCATAGCATATGTGTTTATTACTATATCACTAATCTCCTTCCAGAGAATGGTCAGAAATTATACCACATACTCAGTGGTGCATCTACAACCCCCATTCAGGAGATCAGCATAATTAAAAATATTTTCACAATAAAATGTTATTACTTGGCTATTCATTCTAATGTTCTTCCAAGTGTCCAGTGTAGTTTTCCAAAGACTATACAAAATAGGAGATCACAATTGACAAAAAGCAAAAGCAGATATGAGAATGTAGCTGTTTGTCAGTAAGCCAGATGATAAACAGATTTATAAAAATATGAAATAGGGATTTGGCTCCAGCTGGAATTTGCTGGGAAGTACTTTTACTCCCCAGACCCTGCCTTTGATAGCAACAGCAGAACTACTGAGAAGGGATTCTCCCACTCCCACTGGCCTTGAAAAAAAATGAAAAAACTGAAAGATGGCATAAAAAGAGGGTGATGGTGCTGTGGCAGCAGCCTCAAGGAGGGACCATGGAACTGATGTCACTCCAAAATCTCAGGCAGGGAGTAGCAATGGGTAACCAGGGCTCAGGTGAGCTTCCCCCTTCCCCATGAAGATATCTAACCTCCCCTGTGCTGAAATTAGGGATCAGTCACAAAAACCATACAGAACTCCCTCCCCATCCTTCCTCCTTGACCCAGCCTCTAGTAGGGACCCTGGAATACTGAGTAGCACTGGAAAACTAGGGCCTAGGAGAGCTTCCCCCTAAACCCCTGCTCATACCACCCCTCACTTTCTAGTCAAACCTCTCTGAGTAACAAATCCCTAGCTGATCACATTCCACAGCTTGCACAGGCCTCCCAGGGTCATACCCAGACCTGGAGGATATATATATATATATATATCTCAATGCTCAGATTCAAGTGCTTCCAGCTCTAACCTGCATACAGAACACCATCCCTCATCCACTTTGATTAAAGTTGACCAGGACACTTAACATAGGCTCCACAAGAGCTACTGCTGCTGCATTCTTAGCAAGACAAGAGTACTATCTAGAGATAGGCAAACCCAAAGCAAAGCAAATAAACCAAAGCAAGATATTCCCACCAAAACTGCCTAGTTCAATAGTGAAAGCCTCCAATGAAACTTCAGAGAGTATTCCAGTCACAGAATTCCAAAATGAAATAATGATAAGCATATTAAACAAACTTAATGAGGCCATGAACAAGTGGCTAGATGCAATGAAAGAGAATCACAAAAGCTAGGCATAATGGCACATGCCATTAATCCCAGCACTTTGGAAGCAGAAGTAGGTGGATCATAGTGAATTTGAGGCCATCCTGAGACTATATAGTGAAATCCAGGTCAGTCTGGTCATCTAGAATGAGACTATACCTTGAAATAACAAAAAAAAGAAAGAAATTAAGAAAAAGAACAGAAAGTGAATAAAAAAAGAGCAAAAATAGATCAAAAAATATCTCAAAGGATAGCCAAATAAAATGAAGAGAATGGGAAAAAAATCTTGATATGTGGCTGAATGAAATAGAAAAGAATGAGCAAAAAATGAACTCAATAATCAGCAGAATAAACACAATAAAGGCATGATCAAATGCAGGAATATATTCCAAGAGACAATAAAAAAGTCAACTCAAGAAATAAGAACATAATTCAATGAAGAGATGGAAAACTGAGGAAAAATATAATGGAACACAAAAATGAAATAATCCATTTAAAAGGCTCCCAAGAAAGCCTCACCAGAGTAGACAATATGGAGGTCAGACTATCAGAACTCTAGGACAAGAAAGAAGAAATAGAGCAGGAGTCAAAAAACAGTGACAAGCTAAAAAAGAATATGAGAGAAGTGTGGGACACCTTAAAAAGACCAAATATTTGGGTCAGGGGCATATAAGAAGGGGAAGAAATATAGGACAAGGGCACAAGGAATATCTTCAACAAAATTGTTGAAGAAAATTATCCTAGTCTTACAAAAGAGAGGCCCATCCAGATACAGGAGGCACACGGAACAACAAGTACACAGGATGAGAGAAAAAATCCTGCATGTCACATTAGAGTTAAAAGACTAAACACAGAAAACACAAAGCACTTAAAGCTGCAATAAAAAAAAACTTATTACATACAATAGTAAGTCCATAAGAATTACCTCTTACTTTTCAAATGAAAACTCTAAAACCAGAGGGTGTGGAATGGAGTATTTCAAATTTTAAATGACTATAACTGACAACCCAAACTACTATAGCCAGCAAAATTATCCCTCATAATAGAAGGCGAAAGTAAAACTTTCCACAATAAAAACCAATTTGATGAATATATGAGCAATAATCCAGCCCTACAGAGAATACTGAATGAAATACTCCACATTGAAGAGATGAATAAACATACTCAAGAGGCTACAGGAGGGGATAAGTGCTAATAAAAACTAGGACAGACATGAAAGCATATGAAGATCAAGAAAACACCAAACTTTGCAAACTCTTCAATTTGACAGGGAATTACTCACACTACACCTTACAATTAAAATTCTGAACATCAGTGGACTCAAATTTCCAATCAAATAATACAGGTTAACAAGCTAGGTCAGAAAACTGAATCTATCCATGAAAGAATGGAAAAAGATATTCCAAACAATTGGAAATAAGAAACAAGCAGGTGTAAGTATACTATTTGAAAGAATAGACTTTAAACAAAAATAATCAAAATATATAAAGAAGGCTACTTAACACTCATTTAGGGAACAATTTAACAAAAGAATAATTACAATAATAAAGCTATATGCACCAAACAGAGGTACACCAAATTTTATAAAGCAAAATCTACTAGATATTATATCAGAAATAAATATCAATACAATAAAAGTAGAAGATTTTAATACCCCACTCTCATCAATAGACAGATCATCTAAACAGAAAACAAACAATTAAATAGTGGAGCTAAACAACACCATTGATCAAATGGACTTAACAGACATTTTCAGAAAATTCCATCCTAACTCTACAGAAGAGAATGCACATTCTTCTCAGCAACTAATAGAACCTTCTGTTTTTATAAAAAAAAAAAAGCAAGTACCCACAAACTCAGGAAAATTGACATAATTCTCTGCATTATATCTGACCATAATGCAATAAAGATAGAAATCAAGAGCAAGAGAAACAACAGGAAATACAACAGCTTGTGGAGATTGAACACTCACTATTAAACAATGAATACCTTATTGAAGAAAAAAAGTGAAATAAAAATTTCTAGAACTGGATGACAATGAAAACATAACTTACCAAAACTTATGGTACGTTTATAGCACTAAATTCTTACATTACAAAATTAGAGAAATATTGAATTAATGACTTAACAATACACCCAAAGGCATTGGAAAAACAAAACAATCTAAACCCAAAAGTACCAGGTAGAAAGAAATAATCAAGATCAGAGCAGATATCAATGAATTGGAAATGATGAGAAATGTTTAATTGATGAAGGCTGGTTCTTCAAAAACAATTAACAAAATTGACAAGCCTCTAGCCAAATAGATCAAAATAAATAAAGAGAAGACTCAAATTAACAAGATTAGAAAGTGAAAAGATGTTATAACAGATACAAATGAAATTGTAAGAATATCAGTACATATTTCAAAAATATACATTGCACAAAATTGGAAAATCTGGAAGAAACAGATTAATTCCTTGACTCATATCACCTATAAAACTGAACTCAGAAGAGATAAATTATCTGTATAGAGCCATAAATCAAATGAGACTGAAAAAGTAAGTAAAACCCTCCCAACAACAACAATAACAACAACAACAAAGTCCAACCCCAGATGAACTCACTGCAGAATTTTATCAAACCTTCATTGCAGAACTGAAATACTTTTTCTCAAGTTTTATCACACAATGGAAAATGAGGGAAGGTTCCTTGACTCCTTCCAATAAGCAATCATTACACAACACCAGACAGAGACACAAAAGTAGAAAATTATACCCCAATATCCCTGATGAAATTAGATGCAAAACCTTTCAATAAAATCCTTGCAAACAAAATCCAAAAATACATCAAAAGTATCATCCGTCTTGATCAAGGTTTCATAACAGGGATGCAGGGATGATTCAACATATGGAAAGTGGTGATAAATTCTTTCATCATTGTGTCAGGATATAAAGTTAACATGATAACACCAGTAGCCTTCATTCAATGACAAACATAAAGAAAAAAAAGGAAGCAGTCCCATTTTCAGTAGCCACAAAAATTTACATATCTTGGGATATCACTTACCAAGAAAGTTTTTACCTATATAGTGAAAACATAAAACTAATAAAGAAAAAAATTGAGGAAGATATGAAAAGGTGGAAAGACCTGCCATGCTCATGGACTAGAAAAATTAAAATAATGCAAATGGACATCCTACCAAAAGCAATATACAGATTCAATGCAATTCCAATCAAAATTATAGAAACATTTTTTCAAAGAATTATAAAAAAGTAGTCTCAAAATTCATATAAAAGTACAGAAGGCCTCAGATAGCCAAAAATATCTTCAGCAAAAAATACTACCAGTGGTATCACCATACCTGATTTCCAGTTATATTACAAAGCCATAGTAATAAAAACAGCATGGCACTGGCACAAAACCAGACACATAGGTCAGTGGAATAGAATAGAAGACCCAGGCTTAAATTGTAGTTACTACAGTTACCTGGCCTTTAACAAAGAGACCTAAAATACACTGGAGAAAACAGAATTTTCAACAAAAAGTGCTGGATAAATTGGGTAACTACATGTGGAAGAATAAATTTGGACCTTCTTCTCAAGCTCTGCTTAAAAATCTCCCCAAATGTATCAAGGACCTCAATATAAGACCTGAAACTTTAAAACAACTAAAACAATAAGGGAGCCACTTCAAGATATAAGTGTAAAGACTTTCTGAATTGGACTCCAATAGCCTAGGAAATTAGACAAACATTCAACCATGGAATCTCATGAAACTAAAAACCTACTGTAAAGATAAGAAAATCATCAGCAGATTCAATAGACAACCTTCATAATAGAAAATAATCTTTACTAGCTATACATCTAACAGGAATTTAATATCTAGTATATGCAAATAACTCAAAAAAACTAAGCAATAAAAATCATGTAACTCACTGAAAATAAGGGGCAAGGAACTGAACCAAGAGTTCACAAAAGAATAAATACAAATGGCCAATAAACACCTAAAAATATGTTCAAAATCTTTAGCCATCAGGGAAATGCAAATTAAAATGACTGAGATTCCATCTCACTCCAGTCAGAATGGCTATCATAAAAAAAATCAAATTCATCAATAAAGAAAATTGAAAGAGTCAAATTTGCAGGAAAATAGATAGACTTGAAAAAAAAATCATACTAAGTGAGCTTAAACGGGCTCAGAAAGACATGCCATACCTTCTCTCTCATATGTGGCTCCTAAATTAGAACAGCTTAATTTGATTTTGGGTTGTAGGAAGTATGTGTAGTATTGGCAAATAACTAGCATGAGAACAGGAGAAGGATGAGAGGAGGGGATACTTGACAGGCAAGTGGAGAGACAGAGTATAGGGGGCTTAAGGATCTTGTGGGGGATGGGAGTAAGGGGAGTGGAGCAGGAACTGCAAAAATGTAATGACAGCATGAATCAGTACCATAGAAACCTTCCTCCTAGGTATTTAACTGAAAGATAATAACTCTTTTTTTAAATTTTTTTAAAATACATTTTATTTATTTGAGAGAGAGAGAGAGAGAGGGAGGGAGGGAGGGAAGGAGGGAGGGAGGGAGGGAGGGAGGGAATGGGCACGCCAGGGCCTCCAGCCACTGCAAACAAACTCCAGATGCATGTGCCACCATGTGTATCTTGCTTACATGTGACCTGGAGAATCAAACCTGAGTCCTTTTGCTTTGCAGCAAGTGTCTTAACCACTAAGCCGCTTCTCCAGCCCTAAAAGATATAACTCTTAATAAGTGGGGCAGGGAGGGAAATGGCCTTGGCAGAGAGGTGCCCTGTAGAAGGTGAGAAAGCTTAATCCTAAAACCATAGACTCTGGTTTGTAAATTTCTGTACCAGAAGTAGGTTACCCCCACAATGATCTGTTGGTCAGGGAGATGCATGAAGTCCCCAAAACAATGTAGGTAGGCTATTTCCAAAACACCAGAGTTAACTAGTAAGACCCAATTGTTATAGATACCATAGGGTGCAAGCGCAGAATAATGAGAGATCACACTGGAACTGAGGAAAAAGCCAGATCACTAAAGGTAGCCCTCATAGTGCTAGAAAGTGCTATGTGAGCTTCTGGGAGGATAATGGTCACCAACAACATAAACAAGTGGGAATCTGTGAGCTATAAAATCAACCAGCCATGCAAAATGTACACATATGTACAATAATAGCACACAGGCTATGGGGGTAATCAGTTGTTCTCCAGTTAGATTTGAGACCCACTAGGTGGGAGGGAATTCATACTTGTCACTGAGAAACAAGTCAGAATTATGTGGATGGGAAGGTATATATTCTCATGACAAGTTCCTACTGTTCTTTGGTTAATATTAGAGGGTATTGCCCATCAAAAATCTTTGAAAACACTATGTTTACCTGCTTTGATTCATGCTACTCTAACTCTTGGTTAAAGGATCTGTTTTTCACAGATTGCAGCATATACTGGGGAAAATCAAGATTCATCAATGTGACAAGAAAAGATATCTGACTACCTAGCACTAGACAAGTCATCTATCACATCCACCAGGGCCCAGGAGACATTAAAGAGGATATGGTAATTTAAACACAAGTGTTGTTCTTATTAATAGCCTGACAGCCTCTTGCAGGAAGATGGTTATAAACACTGAGGAGACTCTAAACTCATCAAAGCAGAAACTCAGAGGATGCTGAGAGCTTAACACTTAAACAAGACTTATAACATGCCTGCAAAGACTCAGAACATTGCAGAAGAGGGGGCAGGAAGATTTTAAGAGACATAGGGTGAGAAGGAGTATCCTGAGGTACTGCCCTACCCCCAGAGAGTGACAGGTGCATTCATAATCTTACAGTAAATACCAATAACCCCACTGAGGAAGGCCCTCAGTGGAATTGGGGCAAGGGAGAGGGGATATAATAGTATCACCCAATGGAAACGTGACCAATATGTGATATGTTTATACAGTAAAGTTAAGAATTAATTTCAAAAATGAAAAAGTATGCAACAGTGTTATTCTCACTAAGCTATGGGTGGAAGTGACAAATGTAGTTTATTTTTCATAAAACATGTTTAATGTTGTGAAATGAATTATCATTATTATAAATCAATAGATTTGATCCACACCCACAAAAGCACTTAGTGTGGGATTTCAACAAATTTTAAGAATATACATAGATCCTAAATCCAAAATAAACAAGTTTGTTTCCTTACCTGAAAGAGGAGAGGACATTGACTATGATGCCTAGTATTAAAAAAAAAAAAGAGGAGGATCCAACCTCCTGGTACCAAGCTAACAGAGATCTAGCTAACTTTCAAAGCTTTCAAACCTTGTGCCAAGTAGGCCAGCTCTTCACTACTCAGTTTACCAACTGTCTCAAATTGGGACATGATAACTGAACTAGTGCTTACTTATCAGAGTACTTGTGAGAATTAAGTTATTGTATGTAGATCTCAGCAGGCAGAGGCCATTGTCTGTCAATCCTACCCATAGTAGGAACTCAAGAAACATTTCTTTTTTTGTTGTTGTTTATTTATTTATTTATTTATTTATTTGAGTGTGACAGAGAGAGAGAGAGAAAGAGACAGAGAGAGGGAGAGAGAGAGAGAGGGAGAGAATGGGCATGCCAGGGCTTCCAGCCACTGCAAACGAACTCCAGATGCATGTGACCCCTTGTGCATCTGGCTAACATGGGTCCTGGGGAATTGAGCCTTGAACCAGGGTCCTTAGGCTTCACAGGCAAGTACTTAACCGCTAAGCCATCTCTCCAGCCCAAGAAACATTTCTTTAACAAATGTTTAGGCCAATACTAAACTCTATAGAGGTGTTAGATGTAATTTTGTTAATTACTATTATTGTTGTTTTGAGACAAGGTCTCATATATCCCAGTCTGGCCTCAAACTCACTGTTGTAGCCAAGGGGGATCTTGGACTTCTGATCCTCCTACCTACAGTTCCCAGGATTATAGATCTGAATCATGGTGCCTGGTTTACAGTATCTGGATTTTTGGTTTGTGTTTCCATTGTGTCAGTATGGTGCAGACACTGCTCCATGATTATGCTTGCCCAGAGAACCATGAGCATATGCAAGTTGAGGGGGGTGGACGCACCAAGCTCGTTGAGGTAGCCGCCATGTTTCCAGTCTGCAGGCAGAGTTCCTGTGCAGTCCACCACTGGGCCTCTCTTCCCTGGATTCAGATTTTTAAGATTCACAAATAGCTGGTTGTTTTTCGACTGTTAAAATCATAAACAGTAAGCAATTTAATAAGAAAATGCATATGGTGTAGCACAGTATCTTAACTATTGGGGAAAAGCAAGTCCATGGTACATCAGAAGAATCGACTCTCAAATGATGCTGAGCAAGGAAAAAGGCTACCACTTCCTGAGGTACAAAACACATGTCCCAACTCTTCCCTCCACCACCCGAAGGTCTTTGTTTCATCCTGTCACCCTGTGTCAATTAAACCTTATTTGGTCTTGATGCAAGGAATTTTGAAATGAAAAAAAATTCTAGGTCGAAGTTCTCTTATTAAAATTTGTAATATCCTGTGGGTCCTCAGTGACTCAGACATCTTCCTAGGCATACATATGAGATTAAGCTAAGAATCTGTACAAGAACAGACAGAATGATGAATATGACAATGGAGAATGTGAAATACTGTTTAATTCTGAGGTACCATCATTAAAATCTAGCCCTATTTAAGAATAAGTGGATTATGCTAATTAACTTGCTATTCTTGTTCTGCTTCTTTTATTTTTCCTCATAGAGAGCTAGATAGTGGCAAACCAGACAATGAAGACTGAGGGACAGAATTTGGGTACAGTTGGAAGGCAGAAATGCTTGGAGTTCAATACACTGTGGGAAGGACCTAGAGGTACAGGTAATAAGGAAAAAGTTTTACACATGGCAGATTCTGCTGTAGTTGTTACTATCTTTACTAAAGTTATCATGAGACATTATTGTTAAATCTCATGTAAAATCAGGAGCACTTTCCAAGAAGGCATACTAGAAGAGGCACAGAATGTGGGGGCAAGGAGTCCTTGCCTCATATAGCAGCTGCCTTCCCACTAGCTGGACAGCCATGTGGAAGAGACTGGAACTCACTGTTGCTCAGCTTTTAGCTAAGAAGCTTGGGATGCTTAGCTTTGTCAAGAGGATTGTTTGGAAGAGTCAACTGAACAATCAATTATGTGAAGTGCCTGGAGCAGCAGCAAACAGTAATCCTCATAAATGTGTATTCCTCACCTTGCTCCTCTGCTCACCTTCTAAGACTTAGCTATTAGCTCTCACCTTGGTAATGGTCATTCTGTTCCTGTTGTTGACACGAGGGGATGTAGCACACTGAGTAAGTGTGTGATAACTGGGATTGGTAAAGTAGTGGCTGTTGACATTTCCACCATTGCTATGGGGCAAGGTTTCTGCAAGAAAAGAAAAAGTTAAGACAGCATTGTTCCATTCCCAAATCTATATGGAGAAAGGCAATCAAAATAACACAACAAATGTGTGGATTCACTACTGTTCAACCTACACAGAAAAACCTCTCTAGAAGCAACAGAAACAAGCTACTACCTCCATGGAAAGTATGAATGCATCCACAGACAAGTGCTCTTGGCCTTGGGACCTGTAGGAGCTTGGGATTGCATAGGTTGTTTGGCATGCTTTAAAAAAAAAATACTTGTTTTGGGCTGGACAAAAGGCTTAGTGGTTAATGCATTTGCCAGTGAAGCCAAAGGATCCAGGTTCGATTCCCCAGGACCCCCATAAGCCAGATGAACAAGGGACACATGCATCTGGAATTTATTTGCAGTGGCTAGAGGCCCTGGCATGCCCATTGTCTGTCTATCTCTCTTCTCTCTCTCTCTCTCTCTCTCTCTATGCTTGCAAATAAAGTTTAAAAAACCTTGTTTTCATGACACAATAGTTCTCCACAGTAAATATACTCCTGTGTAAATTGCCTACTTTATATATTCTCCCAGAATCGTATTTATAAGTATATAACCAGCCTGAAATCCTTCAGTAATTATTCAAGAATTAATAAGATTTTAAGAGGTTACCTCTTTTGCAGGTAGAATGTTATTACTTTTAATTTTATTTCTTTTATAGGGACTTTAGACAGAAAGATTCAAAAGATCTTTCTTACTGGGCATGGTGATGCATGCCTTTAATCCCAGCACTTGGGAGGCAAAGATAGGAGGATCACTGTGAGTTCAAGGCTAGCCTGAGACTAAAGAGGAAATTCCAGGTCAGCCTGGGCTAGAGAGAGAACCGACCTCAAAAAAAAAAAAAAAAAAAAAAAAAAAGAAAAAAAAAAAGAACTTTCTTAAAGGACTGCCTTGGTTCATGTTAATAGGAAAAAAAAAAAAAAAGACAAGAAAACCCCACAAAAACCTGTCTCCTATATAACTAGGTTCTCTTCAGCTAATGACTCATGAAGGCATAAGGAGAGGCCAGAAGGTGCTGAAAGAAGTACACAAGACCAAAGACTGAGGGCCAGGATGCTTCCCTGATGTGCTCCATGTCCTTAGGTCTTTGACTTCCTGCCCCTTCACATATGACAGAAGTAGGGCTTGGCTGCTCAGGAAAGCTTCTTCCTATAATGAATTCCCTAAACCACCTCATAATGTAAAAGCCTCATAGATGCATACCTTTTACGACCCTACAGTTATCTTGGGGAGAGTGGACAGAAAAGTGGACACATAGCCAATCAGTCAGTTTTAGAGGCAGATGAAGCTTAACATTACAAGAGGAAGTGCCTCCCCATGTTGTCATCCTACCTGCAACTGTATAATCTGCATTGATGACCCGCATGGCTTGGGTGTAGGTCACTGCTGGCATGCTTGTCTCCTTCCCCTTCTGTTTGTGTCTGTAAATAACGAACAGTGCCAGGAGAAAGAGCACAACCAGGACAAGGATGATGATTCCTGCAATGGCCCCGATCTGGTAGGAATCTCCAGGAAGGGCAGTGCTGGTTCGGCTTAAGCTGTTCAGATTGCCAACTATTATAACACCAGCTAGGATCAAGAAGGAAACAGACTTGAGTAAGGAGGGCAGTATGATGGATAAAGGTTTGAGCTCTAAAAAAAAAAGGAAAAAAAAACTCCCACTGTGCTAATGCCAGGATATTTAAGTTCATGAAATGTTAACTTGAAAACAGAATAGGAAAGAAAAACAAACATTCATTTTCAGATGCTGTTGGTTTGTCTCTTAGAAAGATGCACAAACCTCAAAAGACACTGGATTTGAATGCAGATTCAGGGATAAGGTTTTGAAGGTTCTCACATATTTCAAATTAAAAAAAAGATTGGCAATTAATTTTGCATAATTTTTTAAGTTTTTTAACTGTGGGTGATGTTTGTATGTGTTTACATATATGTGCATATCTTTGTGTACACTGACAATTAATTCTGGATAATTATATGACTTTTTAAAAGTTTGTGTGTGCCATCTTACATTCCCACTAACAGTGGATGAGAGTTCCTGTTTCTCCACATCCTCACCAGCATTTATTTTCATTTGATTTTTTTTTGATGTTTGATGTTGTAAGGACTGGGGTAAGGTGGAATCTCATAGTTGTTTTAATTTGCATTTCCCTGATGATTAGGGATGATGAACATTTTCTTAAGTGTGTGTTTGCCATTTGTATTTCTTTCTCTGTGAACTGCCTGTCCATCTCTTTGCCCCATTTTGTAAGTGGGTTGTTAGACTTTTTATTGTTTAGGTTTTTGAGTTCTTTGTAGATTCTAGAGATTAGGCCTCTGTCAGTTGGATATTCAGCAAATATTTTCTCCCATTCTGTGGGTAATCTATTGCCTTGCTTATTGTATGCTTGTCTGTAAAGAAACTCTTCAGCTTCATGTGATCCCATTGGTTGAGTGACTGTTTAAGATCATGTGCAACCACTTTGGAAAGCAATATGGAGACTCCTAAAAAAGTTGACTACAGAGTTACCAACAGACCAGTTATTCCCTTACTGGGCATGTGTGGTAGTTTGAATAGATGGCCCCAATATATTCAGTTCTTTATTGTTTGTAGTTTGCATTCTGCAGCCACCTGGATGGAGGTAATGTCACTGGGTGGATCTTTAGGTGTGGTGGTGGGTTTCAGATTTCAATCTAAAGATATGCCAAGTGTGCCTAGCTGGAGTTCCTGAAGTGTGCTGTGGTTTTTGGCTTTAGGCTTGTGCTTCTCTCTCTCTCTGCTTGGTCCTGTGAAGGCAGGCCAGCTTCTTCTGCCATTTATGGATCTTCCCCTGGATCTGTAGGCTTTAATAAATATCCCTTCCTCCATAACTGTGCCTGGTCTGGAAGTTCATCTCAGTGAACCTGAAGCTGTCTGCTACAGCATGTACCCTAAAACCTTTAAACCTCAGTCCAGAGAGATTTGCTCAATCATGTTTATAGTGGCTCAATTCATAATAGCTAAGAGCTGGAATCAACCCAGATGTCCATCACTAGAAGAATGGATAACTAAGATGTGGTATATCTACACAATGGAATTCTACACAGCAGTAAGAAAAAATGACACAATGAAATTTGAAGAAAAATGGTTAACCCTGGAACAGATCATTCTCAGTGAACTTACCAAATCACAGAAAGATAATTGCCGCATAGTCTCACTCATCTACAGAACCTAACCTGAATCTACCCAAGATGCTGACATACCCAACAAGCATCTCGAGGACTAGACTATAGGGTGGGTGGGAAGAGAGGGGATGGAAAGGAAGGGGGTGGGGGACACAAATCTAGACCCAAATGGCAATGGTGCCATAAAATTCTACATCCTAAAAGGCAGACAAAATGGTTGAACCTTCACGAGGCCCTTAGAGGGAACACCTGAGCCACAAGGCACCGGAGAGGGTATGCTGAAGACTGACCTTAATCTTCTACAGCTTCTCTG
Source organism: Dipus sagitta (assembly GCA_036346955.1). Taxonomy (NCBI): domain Eukaryota; kingdom Metazoa; phylum Chordata; class Mammalia; order Rodentia; family Dipodidae; genus Dipus; species Dipus sagitta. The sequence continues at coordinate 33,700 of CM070783.1, forward strand.
TCTCTCTCTTTTGTATTAGTTATCTTTTTCTTCCTTCTCTTAGTGGGCACTGACCTGTAACTCCCAGTACCAGCATGTGGCTATCATCCACAATGAGCTTTTGATCAGAGAGACCTACAAGGTTTCCTGAAAGAAAGACAGATTTCTGTCAGAGTACTTGATGACCCACCAAAAGTTAGTGGTAAGACCCTACTGCTGAAGACACCATATGCTATTGACACGTAAAAGGAATGACATGGCTGGAGGAGAGTCAGTCCCCAGATAGTCAGCGCTTCTAGTGCCAGAAGATGCTACATGGGCAACTCGGGGAAAATGACCAATATCTGTCCAAGTAACTCATGGTCTAACCTACTTTGCAGCAAATAACCTTTCTGATGCTCACACAAGTGCAATAGTGGTGCACAGCCATGGCTAGAAACCAAGTGCTCTTAACTTGGCTAACTGATCCACTCAATGGAACGGGACCCACAGCTGGAGCTGGGAAACAAGTCATAACCATATCCAAACATGAGCCCACTCTCCATTATCAAGCAACCAACAATCATGGGCTACAAGAGAGCCTACATCTATTAAAAATTCTCTATAAAAAAAAATAAGGGTTATCCCATTTGTCTGGTGCTAACTTTACTGTCTGTTGGAGAATCTGCTTCTCTTTCTCAGATACATGCAGATCCTAAGGACAGAACCACCCCATCATACCTCAAAAGGGCCCCAGCTGGAACTAAGAATAATTGGCAAAACAAGCAAGGGTGCTGTTTTCTTGGTGAACTGGGTACCAGCACAAGGGTGAAGATCAACACAGAGAACAATCTACTCCTACCAAATCAGATATCCAGAGACAGAGAGACTCCCAACACCTCATCACTGAAGCAGACCCAAAGTGAACCCAACATGGCTCAGGGAAATTTTGCCAAAGAGGGGGCGGAAAGAATGTCAGAGCCACACATTGGGTCATGATACTCAGAGACATTTCTCCCACCCATAACTGTGGGCTAACTGCACAATGCATGACCCATATACCTCAACAAGGAGGGCCTAGGGGGAGGGGCTAGGACATGGACAAGCCTAACAATGGTACCAACTTGACTGTATTCACTGAGTACAAAAATAATTAATAAAAATTAATTAATTAATAAAAAAGAAAAAAGTGTGCGTGTTTGTGACAAGTATGTGTGTGTTTGTGTGTGAGAGCACAGATACATACATGCCACATCATGTATGTGGCGGCCAGAGGACAACCTCAGGTGTCTGTCCTTGCTTTCTACCTTGCTTAAGGCAGGGTCTCTTGTTTACTGCTCCTTACACCAAGGTGACTGGCCCATGAGCTTGGATTTCTCCTCACTCTGCCTCTCATCTCACCAGCAGGAGGGCTGGGATTACAGACTCCCCACTGAGTCTGGCTTTAAGTGAATTCTGGGGATCCAGGTTCACATCAAGTGTTTTTACCCACTAAGCCATTCCCCATCCCTAATTATCTGATTTTTCCTTGTATATTATCTAGTGCTGAGCTGATAGAAGAATAAAAGCCAAATGCCTTACTGACTAATCTTTCACTTATCCTTAGCATTTCTTACTTTCTTTTCCTGTTTTTTTTTTTTGTTTGTTTGTTTGTTTGTTTGTTTGTCAGGGACTTACTCTATTAGCCCAAGCTGACTTGGAACTAATTCTATAGTACAGGCTGTCTTTGAACCCACAGTAATCTTCCTACCTCACCCTCCTAAGTACTATGATTACAGGTGTGACATACTAATACTAAGAGTAATTTGCCTTGTAAGCAAGAATAACTCCATTATAAACTTAGTTTAATGAACCCTTTGCCTCAGGAGATACTGTTCTATGAAAATTATGTTCTATGACAGAACCATTTCTCTTGGTTGCACCTAGTAACATCACCCTATACTCTTACTCATTAAACGCAAAATTCAGCTCCACATAGATCGCTCTTGTGGTCCATCAAGTGAAAAATCTAAGGTTGAAAGTTCAAGAAACTGGGCATCAGAAATAGGACCCAGATTCCCCAAACTTTCCTTTCAATAAAATTTCTTTTAAGATGGAGTTTCATAATCAAGGAGCTCCTTTCAGGTAAACAAATGCTTCTATAATCTGAAGAGTCAATGCTGAAAGTCCTTTTTCTAAATTTTTTTTGTTTATTTTTATTTATTTATTTGACAGTGACAGACAGAGAGAGAAAGAGACACAGAGAGAGAGAGAGAGAATGGGCACACCAGGGCCTCCAGCCACTGCAAACGAACTCCAGACGCGTGCGCCCCCTTGTGCATCTTGCTAACGTGGGTCCTGGGGAATTGAGCCTCGAACCAGGGTCCTTAGGCTTCACAGGCAAGCACTTAACCACTAAGCCATCTCTCCAGCCCTGAAAGTCCTTCTTATAAAGCATTCTAAAGACCCAGGCATGATGGCACACACTTTGTCATCCCAACACTCAGGAGACTGAAGTAGATGATCAAGGGTGGGAGACCAGCTTTTGGGCTGCACAGCAAGACCTTGTCTCAAAAAAAAAAAAAAATATGACAAAACAAAAACAAACATTCTGCCTCCAAACCCAGAGGGCTAGGGCTGTTGAAGTATATAATCACATGTAAATTATGAGTATACAAAAGGTATTTTGTGAAAGAAACTAAATATTGCAAATGTGAATATATGCATGGTCCACCTATAATACTTTATGCATTGCCCAGTCTCTCACAGTCCATCTGCTAAATGCCACCTGGAAGATAGCACTCTGGGAGCAAAGGCTTCCAGGAAGGTATCTGAGAATCATTAGAAGCACTTTCTCGAAGAACTGACCACCCTTGACTCAGAACTGCCTGAGTGCCCAGTGAGACTCTATATGTGGCAAGTGTTCCCAGGTGGCTATGATATACTCCCTTGTTTAATAAAGAAGTGAGCATACATTTCTTAAAAAGTTAAACATATGCCTACTTTTCAACTCAGTCATTTCTATTTCTGATTATTTACCCAAAAGAAATAGAAGCACATGTCATATATGCTATTGTTCAAAGCAGCTTGATCTGCAATGTCCCTAAACTAGAAACAGTCTGAACAGCCACAAATTATACTATCCCCATTCAACCAAATACTACTCAGCAGCAAAGAGAACTGAAGCACTGACACATACAAGTTACAGTTTAACTTCAGAATATATATGCTGAGTAAACAAAGCCAGACATAAAATTAGTACAGTATTATTGCTTTTATATGAAATTCCAGAAAATGCAAATAGTGACAGAAAGATCAATGACTACTTGCAACTTCAGAATTGGTAGCAGAAAAGGGCATGAGGAAACAAACATAGGATGATGGATCTTGTCTTTGTTGTGATGGTTTGAGAGGTTCATTCATATTTTATCAATAATTTAATCATTTGTGGCTCCCTATGTTAACTATAACCCAGTAAATATGAAAAAATCATACTGGTTCAATAGAATGCTCATGAGCTGTTGAATAATAAAGACTCAGCATCAAAAGAAGTGATATTCTACATATTACCCATGTGTCCTTGGTTTCTTTAGCCATAGGACAGAAAAAGTAAGTCACCCATCTAGCCACTAAATGAAAATCCAGTTATGCCTTGAAAGTTTTAAATTTGTTTACATATATATTATTTAATTTTTATTTATTCATTTGAGAGCAAGACACACACAGAGAGAGAGAATGAGCATGCCAGGGCCTCCAGCCACTGTGAATAACTACAGATGGATGTGCCACCTTGTGCATCTGGCTTACATAGGTCCTGGGGAATCAAACCTGGGTCCTTAGACTTCACAGGCAAGTGCCTTAACCACTTAAACCATCTCTCCAACCCCCTTGCAAGCTTAATGAGGATTATCCATTGTAAACCAAGTGAAAACACTTAACAGTAGGTATATATGGTGGCCACACAATAAGAGGTTGTAGTATTGTTTACTAATACTCTACCTTGATCACACCGTGCCCCTTTCCATCCTGGGCTGCAGTAACAGGTCCCGGTGATGTGGTCACAGGTAGAGTTGTTCAGACAATCACATATCTGGCGACAGCCATAGCCATAAGTTCCAGCAGGGCACTCTAGGGAAGGATATGAAGTCGATGCAGATTCTACAGCCTTGGGGACTCAAGGCAAGGCTATTTTTTCCTATATGCCTGTGAAAGTTGGGAGGTGAGCCTCTCTCAGGGGCATCTACTTCTGACAAACTTGCACCATCCAAAGTGTCCAAAACTGAACAGCATTCCCTGAGCCACAGTGGGACACACAGTCCAGGATTCCCAGAGCTAGAGACTGAGCCACTCAACATTATAGTTCCTGACAGTTTTAGATACTTAATACCCACTTTCCTGATGTATATGCAAAGGGTCTGTGGGAGTCATATGGAACAGTTGCTGAGAGTGATGAGCAATTTGAAATGACTCCTGCAGTCCAAATTGTGGGTTGGTAGGAGATGAGACTGAAAAGTATAAACTTCCTTGAGAACTTGCTTAGTTTACTGTAGGCTCAGATGTCTTTAAAAGACACAGTTTCACTTAGATTACCTAGGAATCAAAGAAGTCTGAGTAATTTTCTTGGTAAGGACTTTGTTATAGAGTGGTTCAAACTTTGGCCTTGCAGGTTGAAGCCTCAGAAATTAGAGTAGTAGGATTCTTATGATGTGCTATACCAAGAGTTGAGCCTGAATTTAAAAGATTAGTATAGGGATGCTAAGCCTGAAAATTGTCATGGCAAAATATGTCTTCTTCACTTTGCAGTGAACAGCAGGGGGCAATGTGCTGTCAGTATCAGAGTTCTTTGGCCAAAAACAGGGCTTCTGTTTACAATGGTATTGGGAGAAATCTTCAGAAATATAGACATTTTAATTTGATGTTTAGAGTAATCATGGAAGTACTTAAGAGGTTTTTACTTAATAATACCTTAACCAATGCTCTCTTATTTAAGTGCAAGTTAGTTTAGAGCCCATTCTGATTTCTACTCCCATGTTTAGATAATTGTGCACAGACACTTCTTAGATATACAGAAAGAGCTGTGCATGTCATGGTGTAACTCAGTACCTGTGTTATGACTAACTGAAATAGCACTGTGAAAACAAAACTGTCCCATCTTTGTCTTGAGCTGGTTCCTGGATGTCTCCTGCTGCATTTGCCAGAGGGTGGCAATATGTGCTAGGGATTAGCACATAAAATAGAGACTTTCTGGCTGCTCAGGGTTGTTAGGTGTTGGAGTGGTGGAGAAAGATGTTTCATTGCTAACATCCTGCCCTGCTGACACTGTTTCTACAGCCATGTCATCTTTAAAGCAACCTTCCCAATATGACACCCTCTGGTCACTGGGGATTATCCACTTTGTCCTGCCTCAGGGCTTTTACTATCAGAAAATATACCCCACACAGCCCTTAGTCCTGACTTATTTATCTTCAGAGGAAAGGAATGATGCACCCATTTGATAGATAAACTCAATTTAAGGCTAATGTTCTTGTAACAATGAGCAGATGCATAGTTCATGGGATGGAAATGGAAAAGTAAGGATGGGTGATTACAAAAGTATATTCTCCTGGAGTTGGACTAATAAAACACTTTGATAGGCAGCTTTTTATTTTGAAGGTTAAGACTAAGATCAGCTGTTAGTGGAAACAGTAAAAAAGGTTCTCAAAAGGGGGCCAGTATTTCCCTGGATTCATTCCAACATCAGTTACTGGAGATGACCTTGGGTACCAGACATTCTCCAATTCATCCAAGCCATGAAGAAAGATATACTGTCTCTGTTAAGCCTCTGAACAGCCATTTTCATAAAATAAGAGAGAAAGAGAGAAGTAGATGCAGGAAGAACCTAAAGATACCTTGAATTTTGTCTTCACTCTTACAGTCTCCTCCCCCACCTAGAGAAAAAGAACTGGAAGGAAAGGCAGCCAGCAATGATTCTAGGGAGGTGGGTTTCTAAGATAGGAAATCAACTGTGTTGGTAGCTAACCAGCCATCTACTCAAAAAACTCAAAAGTTGCCACAATTCTCCCTAGATATTTTCAAGCATATAGGAAAGTTGTTTCCAGTTGCCATGTGACACCATGGTCTCATACTCACTCTGCTCACAGTGCCTCCCCATGAACCCAGTGCGGCAGGTACACTGCCCAGAGATATGGTCACAATCTGCTCCATTTCGACACTGGCATATTAATGCACAGTCTTTGCCATAGAAGCCCAAAGGACATCCTGTGGTAGGAGGAAGGACAATGGGAATCAGTAGGCTGCTGAGAAGAAACACAGATCCTGCCTCTAACATACCTGTGTTTGAACTTGAAGGATGCTGACCTATTCAGGAATAAAGACAATAGTGTATATCTCAGCTTGTCACACGGGCTACTTAGGGATATTATATTATTTATTTATTTATATATTTATTTATTCATTTGCAAGCAGAGAGAAAGAATGGGCACACCAAGGCCACTAGCTACTGAAAATGAACTTCAGATGCATGCACCACTTTGTGCATCTGGCTTTCCATGGGTACTAGGGAATCAAACCTGGGTTTTTAGCCTTTGCAGACAAATGCCTTAATCACTGAGCCATCTCTCCAGGCCCCACAGAGCTACTTAGAAATCCCAAATTCAAGCTCTTGCAAAGAGATTGTAACTGACAAGCAGTAGGCAGACTAATTCTATGCCTGTCAGTATGACCATTACTGGTGGCCCTGGAGGAAAGAATAATGTCTTCCAACAAAGCATCCTTTATAGGTTATAAAATGTGGGGAAATTACTGTCATTCTTCACTAAGTTACTAGAATTCTGGAATTAAATTTGTGGTTGTAACTACATTATTATAGAATTTTTCTTTTTCTTTTTTTCTTTTTTTTTTCTTTTTTTTTTTTTTTTTTTTTTTTGAGGTAGGTTCTCACTCTAGCCTAGGCTGACCTGGAATTCACTACGTAGTCTCATAGTGGCCTCTAAATCTCAGTGGTCCTCTTACCTCTGCCTCCCAAGTGCTGGGATTAAAGGTATGCACCACCACACCTGGCTTGTTTTTCTCCTTTTAATTGAAAGCAAGAGTGCAATTTTTCCCTAGTGGTGTGAGTCTGAGAAATACTTGCACATTATATCTTCTCATGCTAAAAGCCTCATTGAAAAGCATATAGGTCAGTATTGGATACAGAATGGGAAAGCAGCAAAACTAGAGCAGTGGTTTACCAAATACAACACTGGGCTGGCATTACCATGAACTGACAGAAATGCAAATTATTAGGTGCCAGTCAAGATGCAGCTGAGTCAGAAACTCTGGAAGGTGGGCCTAGCACTTTGGGTTTATTGATTCTTCTAGGTGCTTATGAACCTTGCTAGAGTTTGTGAATGACTAACCCTCATCTTTTCTATGAGCACACAGTAAGTTAAGTAGTGATGAGCTATCTTCACTAGTCTCAATTTTTTTTTTTTGAGGTAGGGTTTCACTCTAGTCCAGGCTGACCTGGAATTCACTATATTCTCAGGGTGGCCTTGAACTCACAATGATCCTCCTACCTCTGCCTCCTAAGTGCTTTGCTAGTCTCTTTTACTCACCCTAAACTTTGTACAACTGGAATAAGTGAGTCTGGTCTACATGAACAGACTGGTTAAAGAAAACAAGAGAAATAAATTGCACATTGGGACACAAAACATTGCTCTACCTCAGTGTCCTGACATAACCTACATGCAGAATTCTTAGAGTGGGGGAGCTCTTAACCACTTAGAGAAATTTAGATGTCTGGAGGTCATTAGATAGATGGCATGTGCCTGCAGGCAGCTATGTTGAATTCAGATGGTGTGTGCAAACAGGCTGACTATTTTCTCCTTGGGTGTGGTACCCCCTTGGTGAGCTTCTTGCTTACTCTGAGTGCAGTAGAGCCCCGTCCAGCCAGGAGTGCATTTACATTCCCCATCATAGGCACTGCAGAAGGCTCCATTGTGGCAGTTGCAAGTATGGATACAGTTTGGACCCCAGTGGGCAGGTGGACAGGCTGAAACCACAGAAGCATGAAGAGGTGAGTTAAGAGTCCAGGGCCTAGCACCAAGCAGAAAGCATTCCATCCACCCTCCTCCAACCTCCTTGCATTGATATGTTAGCAGTATACAAGAAAGCAACACATCAGCAGTTTAGTGCAGAGACCCCAAATTCTGCACCAGAACCCACAAAAATGACCAACATTACTCACATACATGTTTTTTACACCCACAGAGTAAAAGGATAGCAAGAATCACTTCAAGTTTATAGATCCCATTACTAAGCAAATCATATTCAACATTTATTGTTCTAGACCCAAGGGAGAGCAGCACAGCAGACAAGAGTTTGAGACACCTTCTTTGAATGCTTCCATTTTAGCAAGGTAGCAAAACTAACCAGCCAATGGAAAGGCAATGGCGACAAGTGCTATGGAAGAATAAGCTGAAGTGAAGATCATCATCTTTGTCCCTCTCACTTCTAAAGAGAGTTACTCTTTCTTTAAAAATGGCCTTTCTGGGGCTGGAGAAATGGCTTAGAAGTTAAGGTGCTTGCATGAAAAATCTAATGACCCGGGTGATACAGGTTTGATTCCCCAGTACCCATGTAAAGCCAGATGCACAAAGTGGCACATCCATCATATCTAGGATTCGTTTGCAGTGGCTAGAGTCTCTCTCTCTCTCTCCTTGTAACTAAATTAATATTTTTTAAAAGCCTCTCTGTGGAGGGGATAGTGAGCAAAGATCAGTTAGAAAAGGTTTGTCTTGGAGACCTCAGGCCATGTAGCCCATGCCTTTGATGACCAAATTCTGTACTTGTCACTACACTTCAGAGCTGTCTCTGAAGCATCATTGTATGTGCTGCTCCTCAGGTAGGTGTAATAATTGGTTTATTCATAGAATAATGATTAGAAGAAGTAGGAGATAATTAAACTAAATCATTAGAGGTTGCTATTAGTTGGAGAGCATCTAGAAAGACAAAGTTTCTGTGAAATAACCATATAAGATCATGGAATATAGTCATTAGCCCTAGGGGTCTAACATCTGCTGATGTCTGGAAAAATGTATATACTATGCTTATCAAACTGCCCAGTAAGCACTTCTCTTAATATTTATACCCTTATATTAACACTACTGTCACTTTGGGTAGAGAATCTTCTCTTTTCCGGTGGCAGTGACCTTGGGATGACTCAGAAGGTATCATAGTGCTGGAAAGAAGTGACTGGAGTTCTGAGTAACATCTCAATCACACCTTCCAAGGCTCAGGGTCTAATGCGGAAGAGGTGGCAGAAAGAATGTAAGAGCCAAAGGAAGGGTAAGACTCCTTACAATGTCCTCCCTCCAGACATAAAATGGCCTGGATCTCCATGATCTCATAGTGCCTGACACTACCTGCACAAGACCATCATAAGAGGAGGGAAAGATCATGACATCAAAATGAAAGAGAGACTGATTGAGATGGGGAGGGGGATATGATGGAGAATGGAATTTCAAAGGGGAAAGTGGGGGGAGGGAGGGTAGCACCATGGGATTTTTTTTATAATCATGGAAAATGTTAATAAAAATTAAGAAAAAAAAGATCATGGAATAAAATAATTTGATTGACAATAAAACCTTCTTTTATTCATACAAACACTTCAGGAATATTTGTGTTAATGGAGGACTATTAACAGTTTCTGTTTATCCAGTTGAGGATATGGAACAATAAAGAAAATAAATAAATCTATTTAAAATAGATTTTAAAATGAAAAAATCAGGCCAGGCACGGTGGTACACACCTTTAATTCCAGTACTAGGGAGACCAAGGCATGAGGACTGCTGTGAGTTCAAGGACACTCTGAGACTACATAGTGAATCCTAGGTCAGCCTGAGCTAGAGTGAGGCCCTACCAAAAAGAAAGAAAGAAAAAGAGAAAGAGAGAAAGAAAGAAAGAAAGGAAGGAAGGAAGAAAGAAAGAAAGAAAGAAAGAGAAGAAAAGAAAAGAAAATCATCTTTAATAATGTGTATACCATTTTTACTCAAGAGAGCAAGGGAAAAATAATAGTTGACATCCAAGGTTTAGGGTAAATATTAGAATGGGTCTCTCCATTTTATAAGTGAAGAAAGTTTGGTTCAAAAAAGAATAAGGATATGTCCAAGGTCACACAGATTCATAATAATATTTACAATTTCCTAAATAAGTATAGCTACTATTAAGGCCACAGCAGGACTCAAAGTGAATACAATAAAGCATTCATTCATGTCATGTAATACTGAGGTAGCACTTTTTATCCAAAACAATCTACTTAGTAAATGATGCTGAATAAACTTTTGTAAACCCCTTTATGCTCAGAGCAAGTTTTTTTTTTTTTCTTTTTGAGGCAAGCCCAACATACTGCCCCCTTTTTATGAGCAGGAATGAGAGAGAACTCAGCCACTGAGTTTCGCAATCGAACTCCAGACATGTATGCCACCTTATGCACATGTACAACCTTGTGTTCTTGTGCCACCTGTGCGTCTGGCTTACATGGGACCTAGAAAGTTGAACATGGGTCCTCAGGCTTCACAGGTAAGTGCTTTAACTGCTAAGCCATCTCTCCAGCCCCAATAGCAAGTTTCTGGAGGTAGCCCACATTTTTTGATGATCAGAGAATGGGAATAAGGGTCAATCACTTATCTTCCACATTTCCAAAGGGAAAGTATAGAGACAGACCTCTAAAAAGTCATTTTATTAAGGATGCCTGCCCATTTAAATGCACCCTTTTGGTTTTTTCCAAGACTATTTTCATGGTGAAGGGTTTTTCTATTTTTAGACTGGCTGACAATCAGCCAAGAATAAATATGGAAATGGTTCCACAGAGTCCAAAAGAGGATCAGTGAAGTCAATGATCCCCATGAGAAAGAAGCAAAAGCTTTTGCCAAATAAACCGGCTTCCTTTGGAGTGAGCATGTGATAGGCCACAGCATTGTCTCCACTCACAGTGATGTTCTCATTTTTGTTTCTCAAGTACATTCCTCCTCCAAATGAGGAAATGATCAGCTTCCAGAATAATGAGTACTTTATAAAGGAGCAAATGTTATTGCAATGATATTGGGTCTTCTTTTGCTTTCACAAGCCCTGCAATTTAGTTTAAATACGTATTTCTCAACCTGTCCATATGGTAACCTACACCGACCAATCAGAGTGAGTCCCTACCCTATTTCATGTAAATTTGAATAGACTGCAGCTACCTCTGAAATGACATCTTCCAAACACAGTATCAAGTTAGGTCACCAAAGCCCTCCTTATTTAAAAACTCAGGTACAGCCTAAACTACTGAAAAAAATTAACACTTTGTCAAAAAAAACTTCAGACAAAAATATATTATTTACTAACTAATATTTACAGATTGCTAGTAACTGTAGTCTGTAGTCTGAATTCAATGGCTAATAAGCCTCCATATACAATCAGTAAATATTCCCACTTTTATCTATCTCATGTGTGTGATAGGTTGATTCAATATGAACTAAGCATGTGCCGTGAAAGTTGAAATGCATGAAACTAGATCAACCTCATACAAAAGCTGAATACATTTTAAAAAATTGTGCTGACTGAGCCTTTCCAAGCATGATTTAAGGTCACTCTCATTTTTTCATGACATAAGTAATATAACACCACTGACATAGTTCTTCCTAGGCCACAACACCATAGTTTGAAGAGGAGTGGTGTGGAGGATACCTGGGGAGCTGAGGTGGCATGCAGCATGTGTGGTGAGCAAACTGCTATCTGCTCAGGAGCCCTGCAGACTTATAGGGCTCACTTAATTTTAATTCTACTTATTCATGGTTCCATAGTTAACTCTATAGAACACAAGATGAAACATAAGATGTTTCTCTTTTAAATCAACAGATTGTGAATGACTGAAAAGTAAATAAGCAAAAATGTTACATATTGGAACTTGGGAGATAGCTCAGTTGGTGAAGTGCAAGCATAAGGACCTGAGTTTGATCCCCACAGTCCACATAAAATGCCAGGCAAATTGATGCATGCCCATAATCCCAGCACAGAGGAGACAGGGCATATGGAGCCCTGGAGCTTGCTAGCCAGCTAGTTAACTCCAGGCCAATGAGGTGGATGGTGTTGCTGAAAATGACACCTGAGGTTTTCCCCTGGCCTTCATATTTATACATGTGCACATGCACACACCTCACACAACCAAACGTGCATGCAAACATATGCATACATACAATGTTACATAGATTCTTCTCAAGGTATCAATTTGATTTATATATCATATCACTAGATGGAACTCTTAATTTAAAAAGTAGGATGCATTTAATAATTGGTCATATATTATTTGATAATACACACACTCATACTTTAACTCTGAGGAATATAGAAACAAACAACAATGATAATCCAATGTTCTCTAAGGAGACTTACGCTGGGAGCAATCACTACCAATCCAACCTGGATAGCACTGGCAGGATCTGTCGATGGGGTTACACGTGCCATTGTTGGTGCAGGTGCAAATGCCTGCACAGTGCTTCCCAAACCTGCCGCTGGGACACACTGTGAAAGAGCTGGAGATCAGTAACTCACAGTCATAAAACATCTCACAGAACTCTGAGGGCAGTGCTGGACAGATGGTGGTTTGAGGTACTTACTTTCAAAGCTTAATGACCTCTAGTTCAATTCCCCAGTACCCACGTAAGGCAAAGTGGTACATGTGTCTGGAGTTTGTTTGCTGTGGCAGGAAGTCCTGGCATACCTATTCTCTCTCTCTCTCTCTCTCTGTCTCCCATAAATAATGAATAAATAAATAAATAAGTAATTTAAAAAATTTTAAACAAAGAACTCTAAGGGCAGGAAACATCTCCAAGGTTGTAATCCAACTGTCTACTGACTGTTTCCACTTGAGAGCACATCCCCAACTGAAAGTAGTATTAACTTTCCCAGGAGGATGTTTACAATCAAAGCTGAAGAGCCCACAGCTTAGTGCATGGAGACTTGTGCAGGCATGGCAAGTCAATATTTCCAAAGCTCATGTCATTTCCATATTTTCGTAAGTGCATGCCAGAAGGCATTGAGAATTGGTGGCTGGAAACAGGTCCTTTGGGAAGTCTGAGGACAGACTCTATGGGGCATGTAATTTATGACCTCTATCTCCAACGTACTTGGATGCCTTACCTTCATTGCAGAGGGCACCTGTGAAGCCAGGCAAGCAGTCACATAAGCCTGTGATGTGGTGACACGGGCCACTGCTGTGGACACACTGTGGGCATGTTTGGCTGCAGCGATGCCCATAAAAACCAGGGGAGCAGACTGAAAATAGAAAGGAAACCAAGTCATTTATCTGACACACATTTATTTTCTATTCCACATCAGGATCTAGTTAAAATTTTGGAGGAAAAACAGACATTTTTAAAATAATGTTGAGTGAGAATTCCCCAAGTATAAAACAAGAATGACAACAAGGAGAAGGGTGGGTAGTTTTTAATAAGGAAAAGAAGCATCTAAATTATGAATTTCTTTGGAGTAAGCAGATGTTTCAGACCTTACTGTTTTACTATTTATGACCCCTATAAGTAGTTCAAAGTGGGGCATAGAAAAGGGGCTCAAAGACTTTTTGTTAAATGAATAAAACTGGGAAATAAAATTCTAAATGTTAATTTGCCTCAAATAAGTAAGTATTCCAAAGTCATTTGGTGATTATTCTTTAAGAATCACAATTGTCAATGTATAGATGTACAGTCAAAATTAATAGATTTGTTATTCTGAAAATGGTCTTAATGTTTGGGGGGGGCTGGGGAGATGGCTCCTTAGGTAAAAGAGTACTTGCTGTGCAAGCATGAGGACCTGAGTTTGATCCTCAGCACTTACATGACAAAAGCACTGGATATAGCCATGATGCCTGTAAGCCCAGTCTGACCTCAAAACAGCAGCTTCAGGTTCAGTGGGAGACTATCTCAAGTAAATAAAGCAGAATCATGATAGAAAAGGACACCCTAATATTCTCCTTTGGCCGCCACACATGGGTACATGGGGCTCATGCATCTGCACACACATATGCATATACCACACAGAGAAATAATTTCATTTTTTGAAAAGTGTGTAAGCACAGTACTGCATATTTATGTGCTTCCCAAGACTATCTGGATTTAGATGTAACATGATCACAGAGCTCTTCATGGAAACATGTGATTTTTTAAAAAATATTAGAATAATATATGTTATAATAAGTCATCTATTCTTTCTGGATGATAGTTACCCAAAGATTTAATAAAATGTTATGGACCATTTCCTAAACCAAAAACTCTATTGACCAATATCAACAGTCCCACTTATAATTTTTCAATTCTGTTTTTTCCATAGCAGTAACTTTAAGATTATTCATAGGATGTAGAATTGCCTTGAGGTTTGGCTGATGTTGACTTTAATTGAGGTAAGACCAATGCCAAATTGCTGAATAAAATATTTACAGGTCAGTGGATTTCTGGAACACCATTTGCAAGCTGTGAGGAAGAATGAAGAATAATGCCTTGGTGATTGTGCCAATGAGGTGATGAAGAAATGGTTAAAGTCCCATCTGTTAAGTCAGTCCTGAAGGTTGAAAAGAATCAAGTTCTTGGGGGAAGTGCTACTGAGGACAGTTCTGCAAAGGACTCCTGTGCCCTTGGCTGGAACCAGGTGTCACTACCATATGACAGGTGGAACACAGACCCAGAGACCATCATTCTGCATGCCATGCCCAGGAAAGGGAAGAAAGAAATCACTGCCTATGGGACACTTACTTCTCTGACAAGTGGTGCCTCGATAGCCAGGTGCACATTCACAGATGCCATCATCAGGGGAGCATGAAGCCCCATTTTTACAATAGCAGGGCAGTGAGCAATTAGGGCCCCAGCGTCCCTCTGCACATACACTGTCACAGTGCACACCTGAAACAACACAGGCAAGACTGAGAATGCAGCTTAGTGGGGGCATCTGAGTATGCTAATAAAAATATGAAGACCAAACACACAGTATAAAACCATGGCAATAATGAGTGAGGTGATCTAAAGCTTAAACTTCAGTAATCATCTTATAGAAAGTAACACATATTATTATGACATTAAAATACACCCATAACTATTTTCTACTCAATCAAGAAGGAACTAACACCTTTCCTATGTTCATTTTTCATTTAAAATATTAATTTATTTTGAGGTAGGGTCTCACTCTAGCCCAGGCTGACCTGGAATTCACTATGGAGTTTCAGGGTGGCCTTGAACTCACAGTGATCCTCCTTCCTACCTCTGCCTCTTGAGTCCTGGGATTAAAGGGGTGCACCATCACACCTGGCTTTAATTTTTCATTTTTAATAGAAGGGAGCAACAGAGCTATATCTAGTGAAAGCAAAATTTATCAAAAATACTAATGTTTTTCTCTTTATTCCACCCCTTATTTCTTGCTTTCACAGAGAAATGAACAAAGTATACAATGATAAAGTATCATACAAAGTGGTTGAATTCTCTGACTTCAAGAAAAGCTAACCCTGAAATAAATGAGTAAACACATTTTAAAATACTTTGATCACACACTGTGCATGCATTAATGTGTAACCAAATTCATGTTTAAAGTTTAACTCTCACGTTGGAAAGATAGAGGCAGAATATCCCAGTGGAATCACTTATATGCTATTGTATATTCTATTAATTATTATGAAACTATATGGAGATATTTAACTTTTATTTTGGAAATAAACTTTAAATCAGTAGTGGCTAAATAAATGAACGCCCAAAGGAAACAATGAAAAGCCAACTTTGCAAAAATAAAGATCAAACCAAGCCGGGCATGGTGGCACACACCTTTAATCCCAGCACTTGGGAGGCAGAGCTAGGAGGATCGCCACGAGTTTAAGGCCACCCTGAGACTACATAGTGAATTCCAGGTCAGCCTGAGCTAGAGTGAGACCCTGCCTTGAAAAAACAAACAAACAACAACAACAACAAAAAGATAAAACCAGATACCATTTTAGGTAAAGGTAATTCTCATAAATTTGTAACTAAAATAGAAGGATCTCGTATGTATGTATGTGTATGTATGTATGTATGCCTGTATCTATCTATCTATCTATCTATCTATCTATCTATCTATCTATCTATCTATCTATCTATCTACCTATCTATCTAGATATATATATCTAATTGGAATTCTTCAAAACCCAAACAAATGCTCTTCACACAAAAAGGAAATGAGCTATAATTATTGGTGCATTAGTGACTGCTTGCATCAGACCACATGAAAACACAATGAGAACACAATCTCCAGCATTCAACAGTGCTTACAGCACCCAGTATGCTGAGTGGGCCACATTTTCCATTCCAATTTTTACTGCCAAAGTGATTCATTGAAAAACCACTGTGTCCTGAAGGATAACACAGAAGCAGTCCCTATCCCAAGTTATCACAGGTATGCTCCCAATTGGTACAGAGCCATCTCTGCAAAACAGTAATTCTCCATTTTTTCCTGTCACTATGTTTTGCCTTCTGAAAATTTTTTGTATGATAAAAGCTGGCAAAAAGGCATGACAGTATGCAGACCTTACTGTGTCTAGGTCCAATTAACAATAGGCATTCATTTCAGCTTAGGCTACTGGCTGAATAAAGAAAACCAAGTCTGTTTATATTCCCCATAGGATAAATAAATGGAATTTTGGCATGCTATATTATTTTCTTCTTATGTTCACAAATATTTTATTTTTCAAAAGTTTTTTCAAGAGCTGAAATGGAATTGGAAATTCTACCCTCTCCATATACATATATGTATACAGTGTGTATATATGCATACAGATAGATAGATGATATATAGACAGTTAATAGATAGGTGATAGATAGATGATGATAGATAGATAATAGATAGATGATAGATAGATAGATAGATAGATAGATAGATAGATAGATAGGCAGACAGATCGATTGATCCCTGGGGCTTTCTAGCCAGCTAGTACTCCAGGCCAATGGAGGTTAATGGGAGACCCTGTCTCTAAAAAAAAACATAGACAGGTGGCATTCCTGGGATGACAACCCAAGGTTACTGCTAACACACACACACACACACACACACCAAATTTATTATATTCTTCCCTGATGAAACAATGAAAGAAAGGTAGCAAGAGGCACTGAGAGTCTAAGGGGAGGAGAGGTGTGGAGTAGGGAATGCAGCACAGAGGTGATAGCAACCCACTTTTCCTTGGACTTGTCTCAGACATACTTAATATACTTCAAATAGATTAGCCATTAGTATCTATAAAATGGTGATTCATTTTTACTGATGATAGAATAAAAAGGGCTTGAATTTTAAAGAAGTAATAGAATATAATACATTCAAAGGAAAGATTCCTTTGAAATCCTAAAATTAAACTTATATAAAGGCAAACTTGGTTCTGGTGAAATACAGTTATATGATTGGAGGCAAGAGGCTGATATATGACCTGGACAATTCCTTAAGCATCTCAAGAAATGAAATGATGGGTAACACATGTGAAACAAGCTTATTTTTGCAATGGATTTCCTTATTATATATGGTCCTTTTTACTTTCATGAAAATTACCTTGATAAAGTTTATTGTGACTGATGGTTATACTAACTAGCTGGACACATCTTAAGAGAAGACGAATCAAATAAAAATTAAATTTTTATTTAGGCTTATTTTTTTTAGATTGCCAGTCTGCCTGTAATCATTTTTATTAACAAGGTCTAAGTGTGCTTATTTATAAATTCATTATAACCTATAACATACAAAAGTAGCACATACTTTTGACTTGATGTGCACTCCCTTCCACTGTAACTAAATTGCTCATGTTTGTGTGTGCACAGGTTCATGTGTGTGTAGGTATATATGTGTGGAGGCAGAAACAAATGTGAATGTTATCCACCTTTTTATCTTTTCTTTTTTTTAAAAAAACATTCTCCTTTCTTATTTATTTGAGAAAGGAGGGCAGACTACACACACACACACACACACACACACACACACACACACATATATATATATGGAGTGAGATAGAGAGAGAGAGAGAGAGAGAGAGAGAGAGGATGGGCATGCCAGGGTCTTCAGCCACTGCAAATTAACTCCAGACACATATACCACCTTGTGCATCTGGCTTATATGCGTCCTGGGGAATAGAACCTGGGTCCTTTGGCTTTGCAGGCAAGCACCTTAACCACTAAGCCATCTCTCTTTCCCTTTTGTCTCTTTTCTTTCTTTATTTTTTCTTTTTCCTTTCTAAGACAGGTTCTCTCATTTGAGCTGACTGACCAATAAGCCCCAGGAATCCTGTCTGTACCTCTCCAGCAATAAGATTGTAAGTGTGCACCACCATACCCAGCTTTTTACCTGGGTTCTGGAGATCAAACTCATGTCCTTATGTTATCAGGCAAGCATTTTACCTACTGAGCTATCTCCACAGCCCCCATTGTAACTGGATTTCAGTGTAATGAAAAATCTGATTTGAAGCCAGGCATGGTGGCACACGACTTTAATCCCAGCACTTGGGAGGCAGAGGTAGGAGGATCGCCATAAGTTCGAAGCCACCCTGAGCCTACATAGTGAATTCCAGGTCAGCCTGAGCTAGAGTGAAACCCTACCTTGAAATAAAAAAAATAACAGAAGAAGAGGTGATTTGTCTAGCAGCTGGTAAACTAAGTCAGCATAGATGGCTAAATCTCACCCCTCTTCGAGCTTCACTACATATTTTTGAAAAGCATTATAAAATTTACAGGATGATTATCAGACTAACTAGATAATTACTCAGCTTTCACTTCTTCCAGCTTCTCACTGAAATTTGTTTGAGTGGCTCTGGGCTAAAGTGCCCAAGGATGTCTGAGTCTATGAAGCAGGTGTCCCCACCTTAGTTTCTGTTAAACAGGAGACTTGGGTCCCTCAAAGCAGAGGACTGAATCTAAATTGAGAGTGAAACCTATGGCAGGTAACTCTTGTTGCTGCTTTAAATGTGACTAATTAGTGTGAAATTAATATTTACTGAGTAAATCAGTAATACAGTTCCTCTTCTCTATATGATAACAGAACTACTTTCTAAGTAGACGGAGCAACCCCAATATTCTATACTTCCCTGGAGAACTCTTCATTTGAAACAAGAGGCCCAACATACTTACATGTGTGTGTACATAAAATGGTGACTCTTTCCAGCCAAGGGATTTCTTCTAACTTTTCTAACTGCTTATATTTGAGAAGATGGAATTCTGGGAGCTGTGAGCTATTATACCAGATTATAGAGCAATAGAGCTATAATGAGATACCATAAGGATATTTCTTTGGCATATTTACCTAAGAACAGATAAAAGTTTAAAAACTAATGGCTTCAAGAAATAACTTCCTAAGATATTTTGAGAAAGGGGCAAAATGGGAAGGGAGTAATTTTAAATTTGCTATAATTACTGGCTCAATTGAAGCATTTTTTTCCTGATAAATTTTCTAATGCTGATAAGGAGATCTGTGAGGGACTGTTTTTGCCAGGACTGAGGACAAAGAGCTCTTTGATTGCCTTCACAAGTTGCTAGGCAATGGCTGAATGATCGTGATGAACTTCAGTTAAGCAGCACTAAAGAAATGTTCATGCATTTAATGCTTGATGCATTATGCCAGGGGTCTCAAAGTAAAATCAGCATTCACTGGGCATTTGTGATTGCATGAATGTAGTAAATAAATCATCTGGGATGTCATTATTTCTTCTCTGTAAGATGTAGCTTCAATTCCTTGTCTTGTTGCATTGCTTATATTCCTTATGTTAGTATTGCAATATTTGGGGTGTTAGTGAATAGAAGACATGATTTTGATTTAATGTCTTGACCCTGGACAATAAGCTATTAAACATACATTATAACTAAAAGAAGTATTTGTTAATAATAAGTGGAGTAGGTGAGTATAAGGGATATCATTTCTAGTTGTATCTTTTACTGCTTTTCTAATCTTCTTATCCTCAAAATGATGGTTCAGTGTAGTGTAGGGCCATGGAGGCAAGTTATTCATTGGCTAAACCCCTTTGTCCATCATATGTCTGCCCGAAAGGAAGTAAGTTTCTGCAGAGTGGGCAATGTCATCATGTTATCTCCATGTTCCCAGAACACAAGTGCTCTGTTGACATGAAACTTGAAGAACCATAACAAATGTTCACTAAATCAAAACTTTCTATTTGGAATTGAGAAAAGGTGCCCATCAGTCATATAACTAGGGAGTATTGCATTTGCATCTGTAATACAAAAGTGCAGGAGAGTACCATCTGCCTCAGTCTAGTCCGTACCTGAATACAGGCATTGCTGGCAGAGTGGGGAAGCTGGGGCTTTTTCAGCAACCATTTTTTTTAAATGAACATCTCCCTCAATTCTCACTTCAGAGACCCAACCTTATGTTTGTATGTGATGCTCCCTTTCCCAAGATGACACAGGCAGATACTTGGAGACACACTCCTCACATCCCAGTACCCAGAAGGACTATGAGTGAGTCATTTGTACTCATGGCTGGTTGGGTGCTTACTTGATAATTAATCCCTTTGACAAACGTATTACTTCTAACCTCAATTAGCACATGTGGCTCTGGGCACAGGAAAGTAGCCCCCTACCCATGTTGCAACAATTTGGGTATCACTAAGGTGTGAGAGAATTACCTTGAGACAGATGAGTACTCAAAGGTAGTTCATTTACTTCACTAGCCACTCTGGGTATTTTGGAAAACTAGGATAGGAAGGTTGTCCTCAAGGAAAAGGTCTGGGGCTTCTGTAAGCCAGTTCCACTGTCTGGGAGACATGGAGAAGTTGGTGTCTTCTCATCAGCTTGCCCATAGGGTTCTCCATTCTAATTCTCTATTCCTGGCTGGATTCAGATGAGTACCCACCTGTTCTGTTGTCCTCTCCTTACCATTATACAATGTGTTGTTAGCATCACTTTCTTTCCTAAAGGGCTTATGGGTTGATTTGATACCATAATCTATTTTCTACCAGTTTACTTTCTTAGTTTCCAACTTTCTTACTGTAGTACTAAGACCTTCTCTTTTTGCCAGTAATGTGAGGCTTCTTTCCATGAATGCTCCCTGGGCATTAAGTTAGATAATTAGAATAATAAGGTATAGTGGGTTCCATTTGACAGACTAGTATTGCCATTGTCTGGACTCCTAGAGCAAATTTAAAAAAAAAAAACTTGTTTATTTTTATTTATTTATTTATTTGAAAGCAACAGAAAGAGAGAGAGAGAATAGGCGCATCAAGGCCTCCAACCACTGCAAAAGAAATCCAGATGCATGTGCTACTTTGTACATCTGGCTTACGTGGGTCCTGGGGAATCAAGCCTTGAACCAGTGTCCTTAGACTTCATAGGCAAATGCTTTACCACTAATCCATCTCTCCAGTCCCCTGGAGCATCTTTTTAAAAGATAGAGAGGGCTACCAAGTAAAGTTGTATAGGTAATATACTACATAAGAGTCACTGTCAGAAATCAAGCTCTCTCACTCCATGTACCAAGGAGAGCATCCTGAAGGATTCCCAAATTGTTTCAAAACTTGTGCAAAGAATATCTCATGGTCTCCTTTCTTCTCCTCCTCATCATCCTCCTTCTCATTTTTTTTCTTCCACCCTCCAAATTCCCATTCAATAGATGCTAGGTGGCAAATGGGAATATGCCACTTGAAAGAGTTCCTAAGTGACAGTGACCTTGGCTAGAGTTGGGAGCCAGATCAATTGTATGCACTCCCAGATAGCTGGAATTAAATCTTGATACTTGTAATGTTCAGCAAATGAGTATCTGGTTAGCTAAACTCAGAGTAGAAAGGAAAAAGGAAAAACCAACTTGTTTCTTTCTTCTAACTTTTTATTGATGATCTGATTTTCATACATAGTGTATTTTGATTGTAATCTCCTCCCAGTTCCTTCTTCTGTCCCTTTTCCCTACCCCTTCCATGAACCCCAGCTTCTTTCCAAACAGTCTGTCTTCTAATTTAATATCTTTTCTTGCTTCTATCATTTTCAGAAAGTATTTTATAAAGTGTGTCACTCCAGCACTGTGGAGTCTACATATATCTTTATATAGTTCTCCACACAACTACATTTCATCTGGAATTCCATAATAATAATTTTTGAAAAGCCAATCTCATTTTACAGAAGTGTGTGTATACACACCATATACATACATACTATATATGTGGGGGTATTTCTGGGTATGTGCACAAAGGTAGGGGATGGAGCTGAGGTCACAGCTTATATACCCTTGATGGTGTAACCTGGACCATAATAATCCTAAAGAATTAAAAGTTTTATTCCAGTTACAATAGTATTTTATTTCCCCCATTTTTCTATTGCAGTCTGCTCCTTTCTGATAAAACAGTTCATTGGCTCATTTCAATGAATAAAGGTTTTAAATATCCACACATAGTTTTGTTTGGTTTTTTTTTTTGTTTTGTTTTTTGAGGTGGGGTCTCACTCTAGCTCAGGCTGACCTGGAATTCACTATGTAGTCTCAGGGTGGCCTCGAACTCATGGCGATCCTCCTCCCTCTGCCTCCCAAGTGCTGGGATTAAAGGTGTGCGCCACCACGCCCAGCTATCCACACATAGTAAAACGTGCATGTCTTTTTTTGGCTGGGGGAATGGTATGCTAATTCTGGGAAGAATACTTAGAATATCAAATGTAACTTTGTTTTGGTTAGTTCTCACACTACTACATTTTGAAGTGTTTTATGCCTAGGTGCAATAAGCTTTTCATTTATAGCAGACACTTTAAAAATCCCAATTCCTTTAGGAGACAATCACAATCCTTAGAGAACAGGATGAAACACTGAGTGGTGATGACTTGAAGCTAAGAAAGCAGACTTCCTTGGCATATGAGGTCTCATGGTTCTTTGCTAGTGGCAGGCTAATATTTTCCCCCTGGCTCCAAACTGCCTGGGTTCTCAGTGGCTGACCACTTTGTGTCATCTTGTTGATATGGTGAGGAAAGAACCCAGGCCCTGCGTTAGAGTTCACCAATTTTCTCAAAACACCCTCCCTGTTTCACCAGGCACTGCACCCTTTCCAGTGATCTAGCATCAGAGGAGACAGGAAATGGATTCACTTGCTTCCCTGGGCTTTTACTAATGATTTAGCCTCAAACATAATTCCTAAGTAAAAAGCAAATATTCTTAATTTTGAGAAAGGCCCTAACATATTAACTCAAAGCACATTAGCTAGTGAAAATGTTTGAGTCTACCCGAGGTTCACAGTAAAAGGATGTCCTGGGTAAATAGTACATAGAATCTGCTCTTTTCTTATAGAAAAAGTAATCCAATTCTTGGTCCAAATCTGAGCTGTTCTTAGAACTTCTGGAAATTTCTTCTCTTCCACATATTTACTTATACCAAATATGTTCTATGAACATGGGGACAACTTGTCAGCAGCTTTAGAGACTGACAGCTGTTCATAAGCCAACAGTTCACACAGAAGACACAGTGAAATGAGGCTTTGGGTCAACTGAACTAGCATGGGAACAATAAATACATAAGCAGTGGTCACAAAGCAGAGACAGAGTCATGAGGCAGGAAGCTCCTTCCCTGTTGAGAGGCAGGCCAGTCACAGATGGGCAGAGGATTACAAGATTACATTGTCTGACAAAACCACTACATTCCTGTAGGAGCTTGATAGGGCTAAGGCCAGATGGGATAATTTGTTTTACTTCATGACCCAGACTGTGGAATGCAACAAACACATTTTCTAATTGGCTTTGGGCCAAGTCATCTCTTCTTGTCTTATTTATGTGCCTTGCTTTCTCATGTGTGCCTTTCATAGTCCTGTTCACAATCACCAAGCTGTTGACTGGTATGTACAGGGGCACCTCTCACTTTATATATTTATAAGACTAAAGTAGATTTTGTAGAGTGTGAACCCAAAACATTTTCTGTTAGGGAAGACCTGAATTTCCCAGAGTTAAAAGTGTCATTTTGTCTCACAGAGAGTCATTTAAAATTACTAGTGGCAAGTACATTTGGTTACTTCAAGGTCCCTGGTGGAGCCACAAATATGGTGTAGTACCTGGTACAATCCAGTGTCAACATTAGTGATGGAGAGCTAAAAATAACATGAGAATTTCATATAAAATGTTAAGTTGCACAAGTCAAGAAGTAATTACAAGGATGGGTCTTTGGGTGTTCTATTGACCAGAAATGAACTCTGCTGCAACAGCATGGCCTGTTTCCCAAGACATCTCTCAGATACTGGAAACCAAGCACATGAAAGCTTGTCCCTGATGGTTCTATAACCAGCTGAAGGGACCCTCAAAAAATTCGAGGGGGCAACAGCCACTGCTAACAGGGCTGCTGGTAACTTGTCATGTTTATGAGACTAAAGACTTACTATGGTTAATTTGGTAATGCTTTCCAAATGGATCTATAGGTTAAATCCTCATTAAATTTCCCTCTTGCTTCTTTGTAGAAATTGGCATGTTGATCCTAAAATTCACATGGAAATTCAAGGGCTCCAGCACAGGTGAAACAATCCTAAAAAGGAGCAAAGCTGGAAGACTCAAATTTCTCTCAATTTAAAAACTTCCTACAAAGCTATAATAATCAAAACAGTGTTGTGCTGGTGTAATGATAAACAAATTGATTAATGGGATCAGACAAAATCCAGAAATGAACCTCACATTGATGGGCAATTAGATTTTGGCAAGGATGTCAGGACAAGTCAGTAGCAGGAAGGATAGTCTATGCAACAAATCATGCTGGGGCCAGTGGATGCACACAGGCAAAGTGAAGTTGGAACCCTCTTGCCCGCCTACTCACAGTATATAAAAATTAACTGCAAATGGATCAAAGGCATAAGTGTAAAAATTAAAACTATAAAAATTTTGAAAGAAAACATAGACACAAGTGTCTGTGACTGAGTTAGGCAATGATTTCTTGGGTTTGATACCAAAGCATGAGCAACCAAACTGTTCAAAATAGGTAAACTGGGTAAGATGGAGGCATAGGAGCCATGCCCAACCAGCCTAGGGAGGGATTTAAGCAAAACCCCAACAAAATACAATCTTCTTCTGAAAAGTGAAGGGATATAGGTTATTCGTAGACACAGTGGAGAAGCCAGAGAGACCAAGATCCACCAGAAAGGAGGAAAATGGCTAGAGTCCCACTGAGGCACTCATAGTCAGGGGTCTGCGCTCTGCACCTGCCAGGCACACCACCCCACCAGGTGTGCCAGACAGCAGCAGCATCAGAGACCAAGCAACAGAATTTTCAACTTCATTAGCCTTCTTGAAAAGTTAAGAAAACTGAAGGAAAGTCACCTGAGATCAACTAAAGAGCTACTGAAAGTGCGAGCAACTCCAGAAGTCTGAACTCTCCCATCCCCCACCATCAGAACCGCGAACCTCCAGCATTCAGCCCCCAGTGGCAGTG
The DNA here is from genome assembly GCA_036346955.1 of Dipus sagitta. Classification (NCBI taxonomy): domain Eukaryota; kingdom Metazoa; phylum Chordata; class Mammalia; order Rodentia; family Dipodidae; genus Dipus; species Dipus sagitta. The sequence continues at coordinate 59,023 of CM070783.1, forward strand.
CAGCCAGCACAGCTGATCAGAGGTACAGCTGCACAGCAAAACAGGGAAGGATGGAGGCAGGCACTCAGCACTGGTGAGATTGGAAGCCACCACCCCAAAAGGTAACGAGGCTGACTGACAAAAACAAACAAACAAACAACAACAACAACAAAAAAACCAGGTACTACACAGACCTGCACTGCAAGAGCTAATCTCTCTATCCTTGTCAGGGCAGGTTATGGGGTATGTATACTTGGTTGGCTTTACCATTTTCAAATAACCTGTATTTGGGGGTTGAATTTTGTTGCCTTTGATGTTTGCATATATATAAGGCCTTTGTTTTTTGCTTCTGTCATTATTGGGGTCAGGGTTTAATCCAGATCCAGGTTGACCTGTAATCCAATTCAGAACAGAAATCTCTACCTCCCAGTTGACAAGATTAAGGGTATAGAACAACACACATGCTTAGGGATTTTGGCTTTATATGACTATCTGTTTGTTTTAATCCCCACAATTGCATACTTTGTGCTGGCTTTTATTGATTGTGTATGTTACTCGGTTGAAGTTTAGAATTTGCCCATAAATTATTCCACCCAGTCCACTATAATACTTGTTTAGCAAGCAGACTCAACAACTAGGATTACTTCTGTGGCTTGATTGGAGGACAAGAGCTACACCTGGCACCTTGAACTCATCCTAAGGGCATATAGAGGTGGATTGCCATGTCTAGGAACACTGCAGATAAGTAGAAAACCCAAGTATCAAATCAATTCAGGATGCAAAAGTCGCTACATTATAATACAAGAAACTCAAAAAAAACAATACAGTCCCACCAAAAACTAAATCCATCAGAAATGATCACCAATGAGACTGTTTTAGATGAAATTCCTGACAAAAATTTCAAGAAAATCATGGTATATGTGCTCAAAGAAATCAGAGAAGAAATGAAGGGAATTAAAGAAGAAAACTAAGGAATTAAAGAAGAAAATAAACTTCTGAAAGAGAACACAAGAAACCAGCTTAATGAAATAAAGAAGTCATTACAAGACATGAGAAAGGAAATAGAAAAACTGAAGAAAAACCAGGCTGAAATCCTGGCTCTGAAGAATACAGTCAATGAAATAAAAAACTCCTTGGAAAGTCTCACCAGTAGAATAGAGGAAGGAGAGAACAGAATATCTAAACTAGAAGACCAAGTGGCAGATCTAATACAGTCCAACAAAGAGAAAGACAAGCTAATAGCAGGGTATGAATGGGAATTTCAAGATATTGGGACACTATGTAAAGATCAAACATAAGAATTCAAGGTATAACGGAAGAAGAAGAATTTCAATCCAGAGGCTTAGTGTTTTCAACAAAATCATAGATGAAAATTTTCCCTAAATTGGGAGAGAAATGCCAATTCAGATTCGAGAAGCTTTTAGAGCACGAAACAGATAAAACCTGGAAAGAACCTCTCCTTGCCATGTTATAATTAAACTACTAAACACAAAAAGCAAAGAAAATATATTGAAAGCAGTTAGAGAGAAAGAGCAAGTCACCTACAAAGGCAAGCCCATCAGAATAACTGCAGATTACTCAACACAAACTTTAAAAGCCAGAAAAGCTTGGAATGATGTATTCCAAGTTCTGAAAGATAACAACTGTCAACCAAGATTACTTTATCCTGCAAAGCTATCTATCTAATTTGATGGAGAAATAAGGACATTCCACAACAAAACAGGCTAAAGGAATTTATGACAACTAAACCAGCTCTACAGAAAATACTTGAAGGAATTCTTAATGCCGAAGAGAAAGCAAATAACACACAGGAGGAAATAGGTAAAAATAAATCACACTCAAGTAACAGTTAAAACAAATGAGTAAAGAGAAAACAGGAAACACTACAAAATAAGAAGAATGGCAAGAATAAATGCATACCTTTCAATAATAACTTAATATCAATGGCCTCAATGCACCATCCAAAAGACACAGGCTTGCAGACTGAATTAAAAGGCATGATCCTGCAATTTGTTGCCCCCAGGAAACTCATCTCTCAATAAAATATAGACACTGCCTTAGGGTGGAAGGATGGAAAACAGTATTTCAAGCAAATGGGGCTAGGCAATAAGCAGGGGTTACTATCCTAATATCTGACAGGACAGACTTCAGACCAACATTAGTGAGGAAAGATAAAGAAGGTCATTTTATACTGAATAAAGGAACACTTCAGCAGGAGGACATTACAATCCTAAACATATATGCACCTAATATGGGGTCTCCAGGTTTCATCAAACAAACGCTATTAGACTTAAGGTCACAGATAACATCAAATACAATTGTAGTGGGAGACTTCACTACCCCACTCTCATCAATTGACAGGTCATCCTAGCAAAAAATAAACAGAAGGACATCTGAATTAAATGGTGTTATGGAACAAATGGACCTAACAGATATCTACAGAACATTCCATCCAAATGCAGCAGAATATACATTTTTCTCAGCAGCACATGGAACATTCTCTTAAATAGACCATATATTAGGGCACAAAGCAAATCTCCACAAATATAGGAAAATTGAAATAATCCCTTGTACTCTATCTGACCACAATGGGATTAAACTGGAAATCAGCAACAAGAAAAACAACAGAGCATACAGAAATTCATGGAGACTAAAAAGTACACTATTGAATGATCAATGGGTCATTGAAGAAATCAAAAAGGAAATCAATAAATTTATAGAATCAAATGATATGATAAAACAACATACCAAAGCCTTTGGAACAAAATGAAGGCAGTCCTAAGAGGGAAATTTATAGCTCTAAGTGCCTATGTCATGAAATTAGAGAATTCACAAATAAACAATTTAATGCTTCACCTTAAGGCTTTGGAAAAAGAAGAACAAGGCAAACCAAAAATCAGTAGATAAGGAGAAATCACAAAGATTAGGGCAGAAATTAATGAAATAGGATCCCCACCAAAATATGTATATATCCAAAGAATCAATGAAACAAAGAGTTGGTTCTTTGAAAGGATAAACAAGATTGATAAACCCTTAGCAAATCTGACCAAAAGAAAGATATAAGAGACAAAAATTAATAAAATTAGAGACAAAAAGGCACCATTACAACAGATACCAAAGAAATTCAGACAATTATAAGGACATGCTTTAAGAATATATATGCCTCTAAGTTTGAAAATCTGAAAGAAATGGATGATTTCTTTGATCACATGACCAAAATTAAATCAAGATGAGATAAACCATTTAAATAGACCTATAACAAGTACAGAGATCCAAGCTGATATAAAAAGTCTCCCAACTAAAAACAGCGCAGGCCCAGATGGATTCATTGGTGAATTTTACCAGACCTTCATGGAAGAACTAACACCAATGCTTCTCAAACTTTTCCATAAAATAGAAAAGGAAGGAATTCTACCGAACTCTTCTATGAAGCCAGCATCACCCTCATACCAAAACCAGACAAACACAAGACAAAAAAAGAAAATTACAGATCAATTTCCCTCATGAACATAGATGCAAAAATTCTGAGCAAAATATTGGCAAACAGAATACAAGAATATATGAGAAAGATCAATCACCCTGACCAAATTGGCTATATCCCAGGGATGCAGGGATGGTTCAACATACACAAATCAATAAATGCAATGCATCATATAAATGGTCTGAAGGAAAAAATGTCACATGATCATCTCAAAAAGGCATGCAACAAAATCCAACATCCCTTCATGATAAAAGTCCTACAGAAACTGGGAATATAAGGAACATATCTCAACATAATAAAAGCTATTTATGACAAACCTACAGCCAACATAATACTAAATGGTTAAAAACTCAAAGCTTTTCCACTAAATTCAGGAACAAAGCAAGGGTGTCCACTGTTGCTACTTTTATTTAATATAGTACTGGAAGTCTTAGCTATAGCAATAAGACAAGAGACACTCATAAAAGGGATATAAATTGGAAAGAAAGAGATCAAATTTTCACTATTTATAGATGATATGATTCTATATATAAAAGACCCTAAAAACTCTACCAGCAAACTGTTAGGGATGATAAACACTTTTAGCAATGTAGCAGGATACAAAATGAATACACAGAAACCAGAAGCTTTCCTATATACTAACAACAAACATGTGGAGAATGAAATCAGGGTATCTCTCCCATTTGTAATTGCCTCAAAAAAATAAATAAATAAAGTACCTTGGAATAAACTTAACTAAGGAAGTGAAGGATATCTACAATGAGAACTTTAAAACACTCAAGCAAGAACTTGCAGAAGACACAAGCAAATGGAAAGACATCCCATGTTCTTGGATTGGAAGAATCAATATTGTGAAAATGTCAATCTTACCAAAAGCAATCTACATAGTTAATGCAATCCCCATTAAAATTCCAATGGCATTCTTCACAGGAACAGGAAAAATGATCCCAAAATTCATTTGGAAGCACAAAAAACCTCAAATAGCCAAAATGATTTTGAGCAACAAAATTAAGGCTGGTGGTATCACCATACCTGATTTTAAGCTATATTATAAAGCCATAGTAACAAAACAGCATGGTATTGGCACAAAGACAGACATATAGGTCAATGGAACAGAATAGAGGACCCATATGTTAATCAAGGCAGCTACAGCCATCTGATTTTTGACAAAAATGCCAAAAAATTCATTGGAGAAAAGACTGCCTCTTCAACAAGTGGTGCTGGGAAAACTGGATATCTATATGTAGAAAGATGAAAATAGATCCTTGTATTTCTCCATTCACAAGAATCAAATCCAAGTGGATCAGGGACCTTAATATTAGACCTGAAACTCAGAAATTGCTAGAGGAAAAGGTAGGGGAAACCCTTCAACATATTGGCATAGGAAATGACTTTCTGAATATAACCCCAATTGCTCAGAAAATACAACCACTAATCAACTACTGGGAACTCATGAAGTTACAAAGCTTTTGCTCAGCAAAAGACACTTTGAATAGAGCAAAGAGACAACCTACAGAATGGGAGAAAATCTTTGCCAGCTACACATCTGACAGAGAATTAATATCCAGAATATACAAAGAACTCAAAAAACAGAACAATAAGAAATCAAACAACCCAATCAAAAAATGGGCTATGGGGGGCTGTAGAGATAGCTTGGCAATTAAGGTGTCTGCTTGCAAAGCCAAAGGACCCCGGTTTGATTCTCCAGGACCAATGTAAGCCAAATGCACAAGGTGGTACAAGCATCTGGAGTTCATTTGCAGTGGCTGGATGCCCTGTTGTGCCCATTCTCTCCCTCCCTCCCTCTCTCTCTCTCTCTCTCTCTCTCTCTCTCTCTCTCTCTTCCTCTTTCTCTGCCTCTTTCTCTCAAATAAATAAATAAGTTTAAAAAATGGGCTATGGAACTAAATAGAGAATTCTTATCAGAAGAAATACAGATGGCATGTAAACATTTAAAAAAGTGTTCTACATCCTTAGCCACCAGGGAAATGCAAATTAAGACTACCTTGAGATTCCATCTCTCTCCCATCAGAATGGCTACCATCAAGAAAACAAACGACAATAAATGTTGGTGAGGGTGTGGCAAAGGGGGACCCTTCTGCACTGTTGGTGGAAATATAATCTGGTATAGCCATTGTGGAAATCAGTGTGGAGGTTCTTGAGACAGTTAAAAATAGATTTGCCATATGATCCAGTTATAGCACTCCTAGACATACATCCTAGTGACTCTTCTCACTACCTTAGAGATACTTGCACAACCATGTTTATTGCTGCTCTACTCACAATAGCTAGGAAATGGAACCAGCCTAGATGTCCATCCACAGATGAATGGATAATAAAGATGTGGTACATCTACACAATGGAGTTCTACTCAGCAGTAAAGAAAAATAAAACTATGAAATTTGCAGGGAAATGGATGGATCTGGAAAGGATTATACTAAGTGAGGTACCCTAGGCCCAGAAAGCCAAATAATGCATATTCTCTCTTATATGTGGATCCTAGCTACAAATGTATAGATGTGTGTGATCTGGAACCAGAAATCAGTAGCAGAGGCCCATAAGCTAGAAAAAGACAATAAGGGAGGGAGGAGAGAAAAGGTCTTAAGGGGATGGTATTGTATTTATGTAAGTAGAAGAACAGAGTACAGGAAGGGGAAAGGACTAAGCAAGGTCAGGGGAAGAGATAGTATAAAAGAAAGGTGGGCAGGAGGGTCAATCAAAATTCAAGATATTCTGAATAAGACATACAAAAATCTACTTTCTCAAATAATGGCACATCCAGAAGCCATAGATTGTTACTAGAAAATTTTCAGTGACAGGGATGGGATACCTTCCAGTGAGTTGTTGGCTAGGAAGGTCCCTGTTGCCTCCAAAACATTATAGGCTATTGCCAAGGCTTTTGGTTTCCTGTGAGAAAGAGATGGTAAGACCCTATTGCTGAAGACTTCACTTGCCTGAGTGGCAAAGTCACTGAGAAATCAAGCTGGTGCTGAGCAGAAAACCTTCTCCCTGTAGCCCAGCCAACTGAAAGCTGGGAAAAGCTGCACTGTAGGCAGCCTTATGGGAGACCAAAGTCATCAGTGGTGAAAACAGAGGGCACTGGAAACCTCAAGTTTGGCCAGTCAGGCCAAAGGACTGAACGAGTGCAATAGCGGCATGTCTGCTCTGGGGAAACCAACTGCTCTCTAATTGGACTGAAGGCCCACTCTATGGGAGGGAATACGTGCCCGGTACTGAAAACCTAATCAAAAGCCTATGGCAGGGGAGGTCATGAGCCTTAGGGTATAAAGCCTGCTCTTGTCTGGATAAATGCATATATTACTCTCACTAAATTGCCCTGAAAGCACTACACTTAATGTTCATACTCATATATTAATGCTACTCTCACTTCTCGTTAGAGAAACTTCTCTTTTCAGATGGAGATGACCACTGGGATGACCCAAAAGGCAAGACAGTGCTGAGAAGAAGGGATAGAAGAGTGTCCAGCACTGAAACATCTCACACCCTCCAAGGCTCAGGGTCCATTGTAGAAGAGGTGGCGGAAATAATGTAAGATCAAAAGGAAGGGTACCACTCCTTACATACAACTGTCTGAACAGAATTTGGTCTTGCTATCCAAGACCTCACAGTGCCTAACAATACCCACACAAATTCTCATATAATAGGAGAAAAAGATGATGACATCAAATTAAAAGAGAGACTAATGGAGAGAGGGAGGGGATATGATGGTGAGCAGAGTTATGAAGGGGAAAGTGGGGGAGGGGAGGGAAATACCATGGTCTGTTGTCTGCAAGCATAGAAGTTGTCTATATGTGTGTATGTCAAAGAAAAGACAAAAGTAAAAATAAAAAAATAAAATAAAAGATAGGTAAACTGGACTTTATCAGGATAAAATCTGTTCTGGGGTTTAAGGAGGTGACTCAGTGCTTAAAGATGCTTGCTTGCAAAGTCTGCTTACCCGGGTTCAGTTTCCACCCACATATATATGTATTCGTTTGCAGTGGCAAGAGACATGTATTCGTTTGCAATGGCAAGAGACCCTGAGGTGTGCATGTGTGTGTGCATGCACACACACACACATACACACACACACACACACACACACACACACACGGAAATAAGTTTTTTTATAAACCTCTTCTGCCACAAAAAAAATCAGTAAAATCATGGGGGAAAATTCACAATATGGGAGGAAATACTTGCAAAGCACATACCTTATAAAGAACATTTGTCTAAAGTATATAAAATATTATTACAACTCAATAATAAAAATAACCCAGATTTTTAAAGTAGTAAAGGATCTAAGTATATATTTCTACAAAGAAGATTTACAGATGGCCAATAAACGGATGGATAGATCTCAACATCATTAGCCACCTGGAAAACACAAGGCAAAATCCCACAGAGGTACCACTTCACACCTACTAGGATGGCTATGATCAAAAACACAGATGTGCCGTGTGTGGTGGCACAAGCTTTTAATCTCAGCACTCAGGAAGCAGAGGTATGAGGATTGCTGTGAGTTTGAGGCCATCCTGAGACTACAGAGTGAATTCCACGTCATCCTGGGCTAGAGCAAGACCCTACCTCAAAAGAAAAAAAAAAACAGACAGATGTGTTGGTGGGGATGTGGAAAAGCTGGAACTCTTGCATACTGCTGGTGGACGTATAAAGCAATCCTTCAAGAAGAACATTGTTGTTACTCATGATTTGTAGATTTGGAAGATGGCACTAAATGTCCAGGCAAACCTGTATAACATGGTTCTTCTTTCATTACCACAATTAACCTGATAAACTTCCTAGCTATAATCAGGAAGCCACATAAAGAAACAATTCTACTCTGTAGTTAGAAATTTTGTGCTCAATCATATTGTGAACTTGTCATTGTTCCAACAAAGTTGTAAAAATTATAAAGGTTTTAAAATTTTTATATCTAGGAAAAATATTTAAATATTTGTATATTAGCCATTTTAATGTTAGAATTTAATATTTTATTTCTGGGGTAATTCTGGTTGTATTATTAGGATTTACTCTAAATTTTATTTTTCTCTCAGTGCTGGAAACAAACCAGAGAGAGCCTATTGAGCTATTCACAGCAATCCATTGGTCCTGCCTTGATGGCCCACATTCTAGCAACTGGATCTTACATGTAAGCTCCGCGGAATTGTCTTGGGTTTTAGATTAATTATACATAACATTTACATTTCATGAGTAAAAATATGTGTGTGTATCAGAGAATTTGCTGTCTTTTCATTTTTTTCTGAAAACTTGACCCATGTTTCTCTGCAGAGGTACCACTAGATACTAGGTTGGTGGTTTCCCCTTCAAGTCGTGGCCCTTTGCTCTCACCTGACCATCCTGGGAGACAACGGCAATGACCTGTGGTGGGATGGCAGCCATCTGCATGGCTACAGTCACAGCGCTCAGCACAGTTCAACCCATATGTGCCATCCTGCCAGGAGGAGAATATCAAAGACAATGACAAGCTGGAAAAATCCCATGACACTACATGAAGAGATCCACAGTCAGCCATTTCCCTAACATCTCTCAGGAACATGCATTATATCACCTCTCCCCATGACTTCTTGGTCCCCCCCACCACAAATGCAGGAAATCAGCACTTTGAAATTACCCAAACAGGCATATAAAAGGTAAAACAATTATACTAATATACTCATATGCATTTATGCAGTATGTGTAGACATGGAAGTTAATTAACGAAAAGAAACTTTTCTTAACATCAGCAACAACTCATAGTAATATTTTCCTTTGCTTCTAATGATTTTTACAAAATAGTTCAGTGTTATATACAATGTGTTTTATTCTTTAGTGGAAAGGGGAGGTCCTAGGCCACTTAAAGATGATCTTACATGTGAATATACATTTGAATTAAATTCATTTCCATAAGTTGTAATCAATGGGATAGGTGACATCATAAAGAAAACTGAACAGATTTTGTTATTTTTTTCTCTAATGGATATCATCCTTCCCAGGAAAAATCTAAAACATGAGGAATACTCTGATCCTAAATATACATTGCACTGGCATCCCCTCCTCATCCTACCTCTCTCAGGCCTTCCTTTATATTTCCATGAGCTTGATAGTGTGAGGGGTCCAAAAGAGATGAGACTTTTGGTGGATGAAAGTGATCATTGATTCATGGGTAAGAAGAGAAAGCTCTGCATTGCTAGTGAAACTTGCTTTTTCAAACCTCCCTGCTCCATCCATCCACTCAAGCACTAAGATAAACATGGGGTACACAATCATCAAGTATGGTGGAGGATATGTAAGTCACACTACAGGTGTTAGATAGCATAATTATTTGTCTGAAATTTGTTAAGCAAATAAAACCAATGAAACCACTTTTAAGCTCCATTAATGTTTTATAGGATGGTGCAGGGGTTAGCTCTGCCATGCCATAGCCCCTGAACCATCATCCTTTTCTAATTTACTTAAATAGCTAATGGACAAGGTTATGCTGGAGATTTACCTGGTTCACAATCAGGAGATATAAAGTGACCTTCAGTCCATCTCCAAGCACTGAAAATCTGAGAGAAGGCAGAGCAAACCTAACCCTATCCTAGGAGCTAGGAGGGCACAGAATAGCCCTGGGCAGGAATCCTCTCTGCTTTGGGAAATAGGTTGTACTTAATGAGGTAAGAAGCCCAGAGAAAGAAGAGGCCCTGTAAAAACCCCTTCTTTATAGGCCCCCAATTTAAGGGGTGGCATTGTTATCTTGCTAGCTGATAGTGTCCCTGGGGCAGAGAATACACATACCACTAAGAAAATGCTTAATGGGTCAGGCAAAAAGGATGACTCAAACAAGGAAAGGATGGGCCAAGTGCTTTAGACAGAAAGAAAGCAGTGGGTTACTATAGAACATACTTCCCATTTGCACCCTCAGCCTGCAGTAGCTATAACAGGAGGTTTCTAATGATGCTTGTCTCCAAAGTAGGTCAAGGGAAGGGAATGAGCATTGAACTAGGAAATTATAGGAGATTCTGGTGCTTTAAGAGACATTTACATTAGACGGAGCTGTTTCCAAACCTTCTTTTATCACTTCAATGAACATTTCTGTGACACCAACCACTGTCCCCTTTTCAGATCCATCACTTCCCACCCCAAAGCTTAGAGATTTCCATTATGATGGAAACAAAATATGTGGAGAGTTGACAGGCATACACTGAGTGTTTGACCAATGCTGCTACCTGGCTGCCACCAGGAGATAAATGTACTAAAAAAAATTCTGGAGTGGAGGCAGTTAACCAGGGTGGAAATACAGAAAAAGAAGGTAGGAATTCTTACAAAGCATGGCTGATTTCCACATCTATTCCCTTCCCAAGCTATGTAATATTTACTGAAGTTTGGTTAACACTCAGCCACTTTCAATCAAGAAAACTATTCAGAAAAAAGCCAATCCTCCTTCTGCTCTGTATACATACATACCTGGCAGGGAAGTTCGCATTTTGCCCCTCGCCACCCAGGTGCACAAGTGCAGGTCCCGTCCAGAGTGTTACAGGCACCCCCATTGAGGCACTGGCATGTTAGGTTACAGCCAAAGCCCCATGTACCACTGGGACATCGGATGGAGCAGTCCACCCCATGCCAGCCTGTGGGACAAGAACACCAGAGCATGTGAAGAAACAAAGGCAGCATGAAGATTTTCTGAGCCTTTCTGAGCATGTCTCACTTTGAAAACATGTTAGAGATGCACCATAATACATCCCAGCCCAGCAGTGGTAGAGAGCCTTGGCACTGCCACAAAAGGTGTCCACCAGAAATAAAAAGGGCACCCTGAGGATTCAAGAAGCCAAGTGGGCTATATGATAAGCCCAGTGCCAACACTAAGAAGCAGCCCTGAGCTGTGGGAAGACACAGGGAGGCATTTTAATGTGCAGGATGCACAGAGGCAATGCCAAGCTTTGTTCTGGTGGGGAACTGGAATCTTTATATGGGAGGGAATGGAAGCCTTGTGCTTGAAACAACTACTCCATCTTTGATGCAGTATTCTATTAACCATTAAAAAATGTGTATCCAAGATCCTGGGTACATGTATGGATGGACATGTTTCAGGCCTTACATAAAATCTGTGCTGGCTGAATTTCTTGTCATGACTCCAGGTCAGTCAGTTTGGGAGCACAGACACAAGTCTGCTTGTTATCCTTTCCAAAAGCACAGATTTCTAAAGCTGGCAGCTACTTCAGAGATCATCTAATGTGAGCTATTTCCTAGACTCATGAAGGCATAAGGGCCCACAGGGGATAAGGGAATGCGAAGGTCAGCATTGAATATCAGTGCATTTGGAGCTATAGCCCTGGTTAAAGTTTCCTCCCTGGGATTCTGAAGGTGATGGGGACCAGGACCAAATAAAAGACTCATTCACCCACTCACCTGCCTTGCAAGCACAAGACCCATCCACAGGAGAACAGATAGCTTCATTCTTACAGCCACAACGAGAGGAACAGTTTATCCCATAGGTTCCCAGAGGGCATGGGATAGAGCAGTCAACTCCCTAGATGGGCACAAATAGAAAAATGCAGCCCCAAATAAGCAAGACCACATCATGGTACAGCTTATGAGGCCTCATTTCTACTTTCAATACTCTATAGTTTTTAAAGTTGCTATACCTGCAACACTACATGGATTCAAGAGATTCAAGTGCAATAGTGGCTGGCCCATGTTGAGGATAAAATATTGAACAGGACCCAAAGAATTTGCTGACTTCCCTAGCTTTCTTTCATACCAGAACAGCAAATAAGCCCTTTTCCTTGCTGAGACAAGTAGGTACACAAAAATAAACTGTAGCTGTAAAATTGGTCAATATATATAAGCATAAATATGAGTTGTGCATTAGTTCCCAATGTTTCCTAGACGTCCTTGTGGAAAATGTAATGTTATTAACGGATAAATCAAACAAACCCTCTGTCAGAAACATGATTAAATTCATCCAACAGTAATCAATAACTACAGAGTTGGGTCACCAAAGGTGACTGCAGAGCATCTCTTCAAAAGCACCAGGGACTTTTAAGAACTAATTCGGGGGCTCAGCCAGGAATAGCACATAGGTTAGAAAACCTTGTAAAGATCATTTCAGCTCTGTGTCTTTATGACTCACATTATACATTAAGTGCTCTGCAATGGCCAATATTCCTCAGAGTTCAATGTTATCTTCTTTAAAATGGGAATAAATAATAACAAACAACTCTTACTCCTTTAAAACAGAGATTCCTAACCAATATTTAAAAAATCCTTTAAGAAACCATAGCCAAAAATCTGCTCTCTTGATTTATAAGTCTTTATTCTCAAAGGAGCCTAAAATTATGTGCAACTGACTATAGAATGGGAAAAGATAATAAACACTAACTTGTATCATGATAGGTCTTCAAATTTCATGAAATTAAAACAGTGACTGTTGATAGTAAGAACCAACTTAAGTGAAAAGATGTCTTTGTTGCCTGTAAATCACAGTAAGATAATTAAATAAGGAATAATTATAACAGGTCATACTTCCTGGTATATTGTGATATTAAAAATTAATGACACATTGATAGTTTCACCAGCTCTCTCAGTCATTAGCTAAAGGTCAACATTCCTTGTATCTCTGTTAGTACTTTCCTCTCTCTTCATCTCATTAACAATGTGAGTGGATACACACACTGCAGTTTATAGTGGGTCACATAAAGCATGAGATTGATGTGCTCCACAATCCCCCTTCTCCTACCTTTGGAGCCTGAGTCACTCACTTTAAATCCTGGAGCACAGGTGCAACTTCCAGTCACACTATCACAGTCTGCCCCATTTTGGCAGCTGCAGATCTGTTGGCAAGCTTCCCCGTAGAATCCAGGAGAACACGTTTCATTACAGTACAGTCCTGACCAGCCTGACTTGCAGGAACACTCTCCAGACATGGGATGACAGCTGGGACATGGAAGAAAGGAATAAGTCATTCTGGGATAAACACGGCACTCAAGGTCTACGCAAATGTGCAAAAGGCCACAATCACTAACTTTGTTGGATAATTCCATGCAGTATTTGAACTTCATTCCTAGGCTAGTATTACTTAATTCACTGACTGACATCTAATTGGTAATATAGGCACATTGTATGACATCAGCAGCGTGCTATAGCCAGATGACTATTATATTTATGCCCTTTTGTTTGAAATTCATTTTAATTTTCTTAAATTGAAAATAGTAATTCAATAAGAAGTCAACTCTATGAGAAGTAGTAAAAAACTGCATCCAATGACAATGCCAAATTAATTGACCATGTGATATCCAAGGAATCAGAAAAACAGGGACCTTATCAACCTGGTTCTTGTGGCAGCCCATCTACCTGGTCCAGAACAGCTGGTGCTACCTGTGACAACAATGATATTGACAGGCCTGGCAGCCAGCTGTTGCTCTATAGCAAATGGACACATCAGCTGTGCTGAGATACTTGTGTGAGGGAGTTGACATAATAGGACACTCTGTGGCATGCTGGTTTTAAACACATGTGCTTTTCACCACAGGAAAACCTTAACAATTAAGCTAGTCTGCTACAATGGGAAGACTGTGTAAGGATGGTCTTTCCTTCATGAAGTGTCAACCTTCCCTTCAAATAGGAACAACAAAATCCACTGTTGCATCCAGACACTTGCTAAGTAGTCTCTCATAAGCAGATTGTTCATAGATTTCCTACTCTTGGGGGAAAAAACTGGCCTAGGAGGGATGAAGACAGGATGTAATTCTAGTTATTTCCCTACCTGGGTGACCTTAAGAAAGGACATAGAACCTCCTGGGCCTGAGGTCCTAATCTGTTGATTGAGGGTTTCAGCTATACCCCATAATCTCATGAATCACTTCTTCATTTCTCCTTTTTCTCCTGTTGCTTGTCCTTCTTAAGAAAAAGGCTATATACTGGATGATTTCATCCTTCCTCTCAGAACTTTATTCTAATATACTCCTAGACTTTTACTACAATGAAGTATCCACAGGCAATAGCTCAGGGCTCTATTATAATAATACTCAAGTTGGGAGTGGGAAGATAATTCAGTGGGTAAATGCTTGCCTTGCCAGCATGAGGACCTGAGTCCCATCTACTGTAAAATGTATGGTGACATGTACCTGTAATTCCAATACTGGGAAGGTGGAGAAAGGAGATCTCTGGAGCTCACTGGCTAGCCAGTTTAGCTAAATTGATGAGCTCCAGACCAATTACAGTCCCTCTTCTATAAAGATGCAGATAGCATTCCTGAGGATAATACCCAAGGTTATCCTCTGGCCTCCACATTCACATACACATACATGCACCTGCACACATATATGAACATGCATGCAGGCATGTAAACTATATACACACATGCCAAACAAATTCAGTTTTACAGTTGAGATGGTTTTCTGGTTATGAAAAGTTTAGACTCAGCCGGACGTGGTGGTGCACACCTTTAATCCCAGCACTCGGGTGGCAGAGGTAGGAGGATCACCATGAGTTCGAGGCCACCCTGAGACTCTATAGTGAATTCCAGGTGAGCCTGGGCTAGAGTGAGACCCTACCTTGAAAAAAAAAGTTTAGACTCAGAAGATAAGGGTGTGGGTCTCAAATCTACTCAGAGCTACTCATTCCTACTCACCAGCTATTATACTTAAGCCAACTGGTTTTTTTGTTGTTGTTTTATTTTGAGGCAAGCTTAATGGACTGGCCTTTTTGGATGAGAAAGAGAGAGAAAGAGAGAATTGACCAGTCAAGGCCTTCAGCCATAGTAATTGAACTTAAGACATGTACACTACCTTGTGCACATGTGAGACCTTGTGTGTGTGTCACCTTGTGCATTTGGCTTACACAGGATTTGGGAAATCAAACATGGGCCCTTAGGCTTGCAGGCAAGTGCCTTAACCACTAATCTATCTTTCCAGCTCTGCTTTTTTTTTTTTTTTTTTTTTTTTTTTAGCAAACACCTAGCATGTCCAAGCCATCTCAAGCTCCTTTCTTTTCCACTCAATATTTACCCCAGTCATTTTTATTTCTGTATATGGCACCACAAGTCCCTTTGTCTCCCTGGGAACTGTTCTGTTTGTTGATGCAGGACCTTGCTACATAGCCCAGGCTCACCTTATAGTCAAGATCCTCTGCCTCAGCCTGCCTAGTGCTGAAAGTATAGGCACAGAGAGTATAAGCCACAATACCCAGTAAAGAATATTTCTTGATAACTCATTCAGCTTCACTTCCCATATTGAATTCACTATGAAGGCTTAACTATCCTAACTCTAAAATGCATTTTGAATCTATCCACATCTTATCATGCCCACACCTGAACTGAACATACGATCAACTTTCCTCCCTGTATCCATCAATGCCTTACTATCTAAAGAATAAATCATATTGCATCACTTTCCTTCTAAAACTCCTCAAAGGTTCCCACTACACCTAGAATAAAATCCATACTGTTTAATAACCTAGCATGACTGCATAATTTATTATCTAAACCAGGACACTTTTAAGAGTGAAAAGGAAGACACTAAAGCTTATCTTGCAGCAACAGAATTAACTAGCTTTTTCTTGTGAAACAAGATATATAGTCACAGTCACCCTAAGTATAGCCCAGAAGACCTTGGCATCTGGCTATTGCTTCTTCTCCATCTTCTCCATTCCAATAATGAAATACCCTTCTCATGATTCTCACTTTATTACTATTTCAGCTTGCAAAAGCATCTAGATTTCCTACTTAAGGGCCTGTACAGAGGCTATTTCGTCTTTCTAGAAGGCAATTCCTCTAATCCTTGCTTCTTTCTCTCTCCATCTTGTTCTTCCAGTCTCAGTTTAAACATCTCCTCTGTGGAGATGCCTTTTCTAGCCATCCAATTTTTTCCAAATTTTAATTAGATGTCTCTAGTTCTTTTTCATTGCATCCTAATCTGTTTTGTTCCCTGTCCCTAGCACATGGTAATCCCACAGTAAAGACTGAATAAGCACCATCAGTGAACAGAGGCACTAACTGGAGATCTAGCTTTCATACAATAGCTTACTTCTTGCTCCTTTCTCTGAGACATCAAGTAAGGCTGAATATTTATCAGTATACCTGTGTTCAAATGCAAGATTTCCCTTAAACTTTCAAAAGCAATAGTTTCAGCTTAAAGGGTATTGCCACTAATTCAGAGACATATGTAAAATCTGTAAAGCTAGTGAAAGTGAGCACAGAACCTAGCAGCTAGTAGTTACAGAGCACTGGATAGGTGCCAGCACCCTGCCAAACCCTCTGTGTGCATTATTTAACTCAGTCTCACAGCCATTCTGGTTAGGATTAGGGAATGAATGAACTTAGTTTACCTACTGCATTGTAAAAGTAAGGACATATCTAGTAAAAAAAATTGCTTTACCTTAAAAAGAAGAAAACAGTATTCATTACATAGATAATGAATGTTTAAAAAATGGATAATCCAGGGACACAAAATTGAATTAAGAAGGCTGGAGAGATGGCTTAGCAATTAAAGCATTTGCCTGCAAAGCCAAAGAACCCAGGTTTGATTCTCCAGGACCCACATAAGCAAGATGCACAAGGGCATATGCATCTGGAGTTTGTTTGCAGTGGCTACAGGCCCTAGTGTGCCTATTCTCTCTGTGTGTGTTTCAACTCTCTCTTCTCTCTCTCTCTCTCTCTCTCTCTCCCTCTCTCTCTCTCTCTCTCTTTGCTTCCAAATAAATAAATTAATTAGTAAAATTGAACTAAGAGAGAGGCAGACAGAGAAATTGATATTCAATGTCCCTCAGGGTGGTAGCATGGCATACTGGTTCTCAGATTGATTGACAACAAAATTATTATTCTGAAAGTTGTAATTAGATGGAGGAAGCCAGAGCACTTTAGAGGCATTGATGGATTCTCATGCAGGCAGTTTAGTTGGTAGTGAGATCTATGTGTTGATGTAGGAGCTGCAGACTGGAGGTACAGGGGTAATTTACTCAATACCTGTTTTCTGCCTAAAAGACAGATTGCTTTACATACATGAAAATAGGATCATACACATAGGGAAATATTTTCATTTTATATACACACATATAACTAGACATGCTCTTTTTAGTACTTATTTAATTTAATAGCTTATTTATGGTAAGAATCAAAACCATATAACATGGGCTAAAACAAAACTGGGTCTGATGGTGAAGGCCTATTCTCCACAATACAAAAGTCTGAGGCAGGAAAATTGCAAGCTCAAGCCGTGCCTCAGCTATAGAGTGAATTCAAGACCAGAGTGGACAACTTATGAAACCCTGTCTTAAAATAAAAAATACAAGAAAAGCTGGAGATACAGCTAAGTAATCAAGCACTTGCCCCACATGTGTGAGGCCCTGGGTTCAATCATCAATCGTGGAGGAGAAATATTGGCTAAAGCAGAACTTCCTTTTATTCATTTCCTTAGATGTTACTTATGCTCAAATGCAATGTATTTGCAAACTGGTACATCTTTATTGCTAAAGGCTACTGAATGTCCTTATTAACATGAGCCAATACAAACATGTCACATAGAAACTAATTAAATCCAAAAGTTTTACTTTCCTGTTCAAAATAATTTCTACCTTAAAATTTAGTTTTCAGTTAGAAAGTCTAGATTTCAGTGTAATATCTTTAGGTTCAATAACAGTGATAAAATTTAAGGTCCTGGGCTAGATGGATGGCTTAGTGGTTAAGGCATTTGCCTGCAAAACCAAAAGACCCAGGTTCAATTCCCCGGGACCCACATAAGCCAGGTGCACAAGGAGGCACATGTATCTGGAGTCTGTTTGCTGTAGCTGGAGGCCCTAATGTGCCCATTCTCTCTCTCTTTTTCTCTCTCCTCTTTCTCTCACTCTCAAATAAATAAATAAAAATAAAATATTTGAAAAAAAATTAAAGTCCTAGTATTATATATATATACATGTATAACTTAATTTCAATTCCATAACAGGTTACAAAAAAAAAAGTCCACAAACTTTTGCAAATCCCCTTATAAAGTAGTAGAGAATATTGAATCTAGACTTGGTTATGTGGCTTGATTTGTCTCCCAAACAAATATTAGGAAACATGACATAGCAAAGGCTTACAAGGTGTTCTAAAGCCGGGCGTGGTGGCACACGCCTTTAATCCCAGCACTTGGGAAGCAGAGGTAGGAGGATCGCCATGAGTTCAAGGCCACCCTGAGACTTCGTAGTGAATTCCAGGTCAGCCTGGACTAGAGTGAGACCTTACCTCGGGGAAAAAACAAAAAAAGTGTACTAGTGCTGAGACTCACACTTTTGTTGCTATCTTTAGAAGCTAGTCAGCTATAGAGCCCACCTGGAGACCACATGTTCAGTTATTTCCATCATCCAGCCAAATGTCAGACATGGAGTAAGAATCTCTAGGACCAATCAGTCTCCATATGATCTGCCAGCTGAACTCATGGACCACAACAGAAGAGTCAACCAACTGAGCCTTGTTCAAATACTAAAGTGCTATCAGCTATACTTAGGCTATTAAATTTGTCATCATTTATTTGTTTGTTTGATAGATGTGTATATATGTATGTGTGTGTGGTGCAGTTAACACTACCCAACACTAACCCCTTCCCATACACATGACTGTTGTATATGTCAACGTGTGCATTCATAGAACCTAAAGACAATGTAAGCTTGATTTACACTGTATTAGGAATTTAATTAATTATAAAAAGATTTGGCACTGGATGTGGTGGTACACACTTTTATCTCTAGCATTCAGGGGACTGACATGAATTAAAAGCAAGCCTGGGACTACAGAATGAGTTCCAGGTCTGATTGGGCTAGAGACCCTACCACAAAAAGAACCAACAAACAAAACAAAAGATATGGCAAATCTCCACTTGCTTGATGATAAGTGAACAAGTAAAAGTTCCAATTAAAACAAAGATTCTAAGCTTTTTTTTTTTTTAACTCTAAAGGACTTCGTGTTTACAGGAGTTTTACATGGGAGTTATAGATATAAGAAGTAATGTATGACTTCAGCTGCATATTCAGCATGATGAGCTAATATAATCCATATTCGATAAGCTTTAATAAAAAGTTTTGAATGTTAATCTTAAAAATAGTTTTCATGGTTGAGGAAAGTACTTAAGTAGGCTGGTTTTTAAGACTTCCTAATATTTTATATAGTTATTATCTTTTAGTATTTTTTGATCAATGTGATTATCAATCTCATGCACTTCTTTGTTAGAGATTATATACTTACTTAAATGGAGTTTATGACAAATGTATCACAGGAATAAAAAGTGTTCCAGTATTAGCATCAATCAAATAACTCTCCGCATGCATCTTGCCATTATTAACATACTGTTCAATTCCAACAGTCAACAGTACCTGTGTTTCTCCAAGTCTTCTCATAGCAGACCTTTCCTTTTGTATGGGCTTTTTATTCTATTTGATTTTGGCTGTGTCTACACATGACAAAATTGTACACTGGAGACAATGCTCTGAGCTAGTGCTACATAAGGCTTACCTATGACAGGAAAGGAAGCCAAACTCATGACCTGTCTCTAATCATGCCACCTCCTTACATGTCAAAATTCTGCAAGATACTACTCCCTAAATAGTTATCTAAACTTGTGAGGAGCAAAGAGCAATATTTTTCCAATGAAGAAAACCAAAAGTTGGCCAAAGTGGTATATAAAGTTACTAGGATATTTTGAGAATACATGTCTTTCACACATGCACACACAATGCAAAGTCCGTTTATTCATTTCCTAACAATGGCTTAAAGAAGAGACCAACTACATACATGTTCATGTCTACTGTTTAAATTTTGTGCCTTTGGGATTTGATGTGGCTGTGAGTTATCTTTAAGATGTATAAATAAAGGACCATCTGTGCTGAATGTAAATAAAAGTCATTCTAGTAACAACTGAGTTGCTATGTGGTGACCTACATTTCTGTCCAATGCATCTTTTCCAGAAGACTGTGAACAGGAATTCTAAGCTATGTCTACCTCATCCTTGGGGGAGGGAAAGAAAGAGCTGTGGTAAGTATTTCCAGGGGTAGACAAGGCATGGGAGAATGGTAGTATTGTGGTTTCCTGTTCCCAAATTCTTGGAGCCATTTTTGAGCTAAAAGACCCCTGTGAGTTTTATGTCAGAGTAATCAATTCTGAAAAGGCATCTCACATGTTACAGCCACATGTGGAGCACTTTCACAAACTTTCC
Source organism: Dipus sagitta (assembly GCA_036346955.1). NCBI lineage: Eukaryota > Metazoa > Chordata > Mammalia > Rodentia > Dipodidae > Dipus > Dipus sagitta. The sequence continues at coordinate 79,648 of CM070783.1, forward strand.
ACTGGTCTGCTTCCTCTCTGTAACCTTTTCTCTTTCACAGAGGTGTTGTCAAGTAAAAGATATTGCAGTGAGAATTATATTTTCGCATCATAAACTTGTTTTAACTCCTTATCTCTCACTGTGTCTGCTTTGAAGTGGATGTCACACATCCTTTTCTTAGGGAAAAGTTCTGCTCTTCCTAGAAAATTTAAGCAAATTTAATTTTTACCAGTAGAATATTGTCAAATAACAATAGAAAAAAAAAGAATTTAATATCTACCAAGAGAGGTTGGGTATTGAGCAAACTATGAAGACTTGAGTCAAATCCCTAATACCTACATGGGAAGAAAAAAGCCTGGTGAGGCAGTGTATACCAGCAATTGTAGTGCTGGGGAGATGGAGACAGGAAGCTCACTGGAAGTCACTGACTAGCCAGTGTAGCCTAATTGGTGAAGTCCAGGCCAATAAGAGACCTGTCTCAAAAAAATGTAAGGATAATATTAGAGGTTATCTGACAAACACACACACACACACACACACACACACACACACACACACACACACACACCAAGTTTTAAAAAATAATCCAATAGGGTTGGAGAGATGGCTTAGCAGTTAAGCACTAGCCAGTGAAGGCTAAGAACCCCGGTTCGAAGCTTGATTCCCCAGGACCCATGTTAGCCAGATGCACAAGGGGGCGCCCGCGTCTGGAGTTTGTTTGCAGTGGCTGGAGGCCCTGGCGCGCCCATTCTCTCTCTCTCTCTCTCTCTCTCTCTGTCTGTCACTTTCAAATAAATAAATAAAAATAAACAAAAAAATATTAAAAAAATAATAATCCAATAACCAATTATTTTAGCCCTTCTAAATAGACTGTCAGTCACTAAATGTAAAAGCAATCCTTTAAATGGTGATTTCTACCCAGGAGAGACCAGAGGCAGAGAGGATCTTATGGAGTAAACCTATCTATAACCCTACCCTCCAACTAGCCATGCTTTCCCAACAGAATACATCCTTCTAGGGGCAGCTGACACTTACCTATGAGTGTTATCCAGGTGGCAGGGACACCATTTGTCACATTTGATGCCATAGAGTCCCTCTGGACACAGGCGAGCCTCACAGAGTTCACCCTCAAAGCCTGCTTCACAGAGGCAAGCACCACTCACGTGGTAACATTTTCCCCCATTAACACACCGGCAGGTCTCAGCACAGTGAACTCCATAGGTTCCAACAGGGCATTGGTCTTGGCACCTATTCAAGCAAGAGGCCAACAGAAGACAGATTAGCTAATGCCATGTAAAAATAGTTCAAATGGCCTTACTATGTACAAACTTAAGCTGCTTTCTGTATTCCATGTTATTTCATATTGTCTCATTTCAGATGGAAAAAAAATGATATACATTGTTCTGACAACATAGCAGTAATAGTAGCAAGCCTACAAAAAGAAATAACAAAAACAAAATAAGGGCTGGAGAGATGGCTTAGCAGTTATGGAGTTTGCCTGCAAAGCCAAAGGACCCTGGTTCAGTTCCCCAGGACCCATGTAAGCCAGATGCATAAAGGGGCGCATGCATCTGGTGTTCATTTGCAGTGGCTAAAGGCCCTGACATCCCCATTCTCTCTCTCTCTCTCTTCCTCTTTATCTCTCTCTCATAAATAATAAATAACAAATAATAAATAAATAAATAATATTTTTAAAAAATAAAATTGTGAGCTTAGAACATGAAGTATGATTTTTGTCTTTTTACATATATTTTATATTTTCAAATTATAGATCCAAATTTAATTACTGTTTGTTCTTTTCTTAAAAGGGGATTTTGCTCATTATTACATAGCTTTCTAACCTTGAAGCAGTGATTTGAAAAGAGCCAAGGTATGGCTGAGATTAAAGATTAATGTCATGCTGGGGAAATAGCTCAGCAGTTAAAAGTGCTTGCTTGCAAAGCCTGCTGGGCCAGCTTCAATTCCCCAGTATCCATGTAAAACCACAGGCACAAAGTGGCCATACATATGGAATTCATTTGCAGTGGCAAGAGGCCCTGGTACACCCATATTCTCTCTCTCTCAAATATATAAATAAAAATATGTTTTTAAAAAGATTAATTCAGCATGAAAGCCAACTGGAGTTTGTTTGCAGTAGCAAGGGGCCCTGACATGCCTGTTTCTCTCCCTCCTTCCTTTCTTTCTCTCAAAGAAATTTAAAAAAGAATTTTTTTTTATTTATTTATTTGAGAGTGACAGACAGAGAGAGAAAGAGGTAGAGAGAGAGAGAGAGAATGGGCACGCCAGGTCCTCCAGCCACTGCAAACGAACTCCAGACACATGTGTCACCTTATGCATCTGGCTTATGTGGGTCCTGGGGAGTTGAAGCCGGGTCTTTTGGCTTTGCAGGCAAATGCCTTAACCGCTAAGCCATCTCTCAAGCCCAGGAAGCTGCTATTTCAATTTCCTAACTACAGGCTGGCACTACTGTTTGATCACTTTCACTGTCTTGGTAACTACTGAAGTATTATATATATATACCTTGGGCAAGCACTACATGTAAACATGCTTCAAGGTTTCTGCTGTGCAGAACCAGTTGGTGCAGCCCAGAGGTCTGAACAGTCGTCAGAGACTCCTACAAGGGAGCATGTTTGTATTTCCTCATTCATCCCCAAGTGGAGGATTGCCATGAGTTCAAGGTCACCCTGAGACTACATAGCGAATTCCAGGTCAGCCTGGGCTACAGTGAAACCCTACCTCGAAAAACCAAAAACAAACACACAAACAAGAGACCTGGGTGATGCAAGCAGAAAGGCATGATAGCAAATTGCATACCTCAAAGCCATAGCAGAAAAACAGACCAAAAAAAAACAGCCCTTCCACAAGGCTTGGCAGACTTTGATGATGTGTGCTAATGTGAAGTTCTAAATGTAGAGGATAAATCTTGGGAACCTTCTGATACTTCACTGGTTAACTCTAACTCCAGCATGTAATGAATATGGTGGGCACAAGAAAGGGCCTTCTGTACTGGGTCTCGGCTTCTAGATATCTTCAGGTACAAAGCAAATCAAGTCTTCAACTACTTGACAATTCTGAAAGTTTTGGAGTACTTGAGTTAACACATAGCATAAAATCAAGGGGATGCTTTAGAACTACACATGAGGATACCTATTTTTAGGCAAGAGTAATTTTATTTATTTATTTTTGCTTTGGGGGGTATGGGATTGTGTGCATATGTATGTGCCCCTGAGGTGTCCCATGTGCTTGCCTGTGATAGCTGGAATGGCTAGGATGTCCTACTTCATTGCTCTTCCTCGTGTTCTTATTTGAGTCAGAGACTCCTACTGGTCCCAGAGCTTGCTTTTTTTTTTTTTTTTTTTTTTTTTTTTTTTTTTTTTTTTTGTGAGCTCCAACAATTCTCAAGTCTCTGCAACCCTGCAAGATTGGGATTACAGATGTGCTTGGCTAGATCCAGCTATTTATGTGTGCCCTGGGAATTGAATTTGAGAGATCTCTTAGGCCTCAGGCCCTCACACTTGCATATGAAGTGCTCTTAGCTGCTCAGCCATCTCTGAGATCCTCGTTTTGCAACCTGTAAGATTTGCTGAATCAAATAATCTAGTATAATCATTAAACAGGAAAACTTTAAAGATAGAAATCATGAGGGACAGTGATTCAACCTGATAATGGCTTCTATTGTAGTTTGGCAAGACAGCTTTGCAACCTGTCTGTTTGTATTTCCTTGCAACCCAGTGCCAAAAGAATCAAGGTATATAATATTGCTTTATCCTACATGATTTTGAAACAAAACAGAATATCAAATTTTAGGTAATATGCATAGGTTTGACTTGGTTAAAAGTACAACTCTAAAAGTGGTAAAAAGTGTAATAGGGGAGAAGCCTCAGAAAGTATCTTCTAGGAGATCACAGGAAACCAGTGTGTATTTCATCCTATCTTGGCAGATACTTTCTTTTCTCTTAGAAAGCAAAATAACTGGTCCTGGCCTACATTTACTTTTCTTTTTTTATGGAGGGAGGGATTTATTAAAGCTTACAGATAGAGGGGAAGTGGCCAAATGGCCAAAGAAGCTGGCTCCTTTTCACAGTTCATGTGGAGAGAGCAAAAAAAGCAGCCCCATCAACACAAGCAAGCACACTCCAGGAACACCAGAGAGATCTTATATTTACTTTTCTAACCTCTAACTGAGCATACTACTAGTTCCTATTACAAATAAGAACAATTTCATTTGAATTTTACTTTCTAAAGCAGCCATTATGACAGCTTGCTTTTTCGTTGTTGTTGATTTTGTTGCACTTGTAAGAGAATGCTATTAAGGATAGAGGGTCTATTTCCATCTTCCAAGCCCAAATGACAAGATATCTTTCTAGGAATAGAGATCTTCCATGTTTATCAAATTACTATTTTAACTATGCAGATTTATAAATTATAGCGCAGTAACTCAATAACATGCGGCATATGAGGTATATGGAGCATTTTCTACCTTAAACATAAACCATTTCCAAACTTGATTCATGCTTTTTTAAATCTCTCTCTCTCTCTCTCTCTCTCTCTCTCTCTGTGTGTGTGTGTGTGTGTGTGTGTGTGTGTGTGTGTACAGGCATACTCATGCCACTGTGCATGTGCAGAGGCCAGAAGATAACCACATTTGTTGGTCCTTGCCTTTCACCTTAGGAGGCAGGATCTCTTGTTCTTTGCTGCATACACCTGCCTAGCTGGCTGATGAATTTCCAGGGATTCTAGTCTTCTGTAAAAATGCTGGGATTATAGATGTGTACTACCACATCTGGCTTTACATGGGTTCTGGCGACCCAAACTCAGGTCCTCACACTTGTCCAGAAAGTGCTTTATGCATTTAACCATCACCCCAGGCCCATTTTGTGCTTTTAATGTTGTTTTTACAGCCATATGTAAAACGAGAAAAGCTACATCAGGAATTAGCAATAATTTTGTTAAAGATAACAGAGGAGCAGCAAAGATAGGAGTAAATATTGGCCAGAGTAGAAATGTGGGAATTCTGGATTTTGTTTCTATTTATAATAATTAGGAAAAATTGGTAAACATTAACTAGGGATAAACTAATATAGCATTAAGCAATTCCCAATCCATGAGAATCATAGGTTTGTTTAGCTTCATTCTGATTTTTGTGTTGCATCTCATGTATGAATTCAAGGAAAGGGAAATGAGTTGAAAGAGTTGGTAGCTCCCTTTTGCTTTGTTCTTTTGAACATGTCCCTTCCCAGTGTGATCACAGTAGCATAACAAATTCATGAAATAGTATAAGAAGACAGTCACATTCTTCATTAGACCTGGGCTCAATGGATTAGCTTTCTATTTTCTTAACATCTGAACATGCAGTGTTGGAGGAATATAAAAAGTACAGGAAGGGAGCCAACTTCTCCACATCCTAGTCATAGGAAAGGACTCCTCCATTGAAGACTGATGTTGCATTCTCCTAGTGTAGGTCATCAATTCCTGACTCTACCTCTTTCACCTACAGTTTCCTTCATTTTAAGGGTCATAAGGAACACAGGCTGGGCAGGGCTGAGTTGTGTCTCACCTTAACAGATTTCAATAATGACTTATGGACTCCTTTCTTCCATTCAACACCAACTGAGTACCCATTCTAAGCAAGAAGCCAACTATATCATGAATGGCAACAGAGCCATTCTATAACATGTCATTATCATACTTACACATCTTCTGAAGAACTTTGTGACATGCCCTTCTTCTCTTCATTCTTACTTGACTTCACCATATTGCAATGTCTCACAACAATACCCTTTTGATTTTTCCACGAACCCAAGCTCTGTTATTTGTCATCACTGGAGCAACCTCACCAGCCTACAGGATGTGTGGTTTGTTTCCCTGTGGCTGGGAGGTGACCCCACATCCTGGGCATGTTTGCTGGCAGCTGTCTGTGGTGGTACCTGCTCTGGAGAAAGTGCCCTCTGTTCTAAGCACAGAGAACCACTCATACTGATATTTCAAAACAAGGAAAAAACACTTAAGACCCTGGCATTTGGACCTCCTCCCCAAAACCTCCTGCACAAACTGTCCCACAGTCATTATTGTTTTTTTGTTTATGGTGACAAAAATGCTTGCTGTCATTGCACAGACTGTGTGTGTTTACCTCTAGAACAGAGAGATGGGTATATAAACTGAATATAGTAACCACACCATGACTGGGGCACCACAAAACCATGGCTATCAGAGCAACAATGGAAGATTCACACACGTTCCCTCTTTATTCTCTTTGTCTAGCTCTGTTTTCCTTGCTTTACTGAAATGTACCTGAAAATCAGCTGTCATTCTCTTCCCTTGTATTTCAAGTCAGATGAACATGAGCTCACTGCCTTGTGTGTTTGATGCTGTTTTTTTTTTTTTTTTTGTCTTTCATTGAAATTTCTAAATGATGAAATATTGCCTAAAGTTTCATTTAGGATTTTAATTGGTCCTATGCCTCCCTTATCCTGACCCATTTTTCTGCAACCAAAAAGTTATGTGGATCCAGAAATGATCTAACAAATCTATCCAAAATTCAGCCTAAGACTAGATTATTAATTGCAAAAACATTCCAAGTAGCCCAATTATATGTATTACTAATGAAATAATAAAGGTGTTGATATTACATTCATTAAAGGAAATATATGTAATTTTATATTAAAAGTGATAAAAAGTTATTACTAAAACAAAGTGGACACTGCTAACAAAAATTCTTAAGAAAAATAAAGACTGGGTAAAGGATACTATGTAATTATGAAAAAAATAATTTATTCACAATCAAGAGAAATCTTAAAATTACACAAATCATTTCCAATAAAATTAGGCACAAAATAGGGATAAGATATATCAATGTGGCAAATGACTGATGCATATGAAAGGTAAACATGGATGCTGAACATGAATACCACACATGAATGGTGCATGTGAACATCACACATAAATGCTGCATGTGCCTCAAATATACCCCAAAATCCTTAAGATGTGTATTTGTCATGGGTCCTGAATAGCTGATATCTTAGGTTTTTTAATGCTTTTTTCATTATATTTGATTCACCATTGCTGTCCATGATTTGATTTCTATGCACTGAAATGCACTAGAAAAAATTAAACACATATCTTATAGATATATGTGGAAAATTATCTAAGAGTTATAGATGCATGGTACCGAGCATGCTCCCCACACCCTACAGACTTTCCTTCCAAGTCATTACAAATGGTCAGAGGAATATACAAGTATCCCTTACCGTTCCCCTGTATATCCTGGACCGCAGTGACATTGGCCTGTGGCAGCATCGCATGTTCCTCCATTGTGGCACTGGCATTCTTGGGAACAATTTTTTCCAAAGCGACCCTCAGGGCAAGGCTGACCACACACTGTGCCCTATATTTAAAGAGACTTGTAAAATTAGATGGGCTACCAGCCAGATCTAAACTGAAGGAAGGATAAGAAAATAGAGGAAATGAAGAGGAAAGGAGAGATATGGGAACATGGCTATGGGAAAATTACATTATGGAAATGTTCAAATACAAATTCTTTGCCATCTTTGAAATGTTAGAAATTTTAAATCAGCAAATTGACTTGGTAGGCCCAAATCTCAAGATACATTCAAAGGCAACAGAACAGTAATCCTAAAAAAAAAATCTTATTAAAAACTGAAACCTAAGATAGAGTTACATCAAATCATTATGCCAACCTAAGGAATTTATAAATCTTCCTAAGTGCTCTTCCCTGTGCATTACATGCACAATAAGTCAACAATACTTATTGAGCATCCTTTACATAAATAGTAACATCTGGTACAAGTGGGACAGCCAAATGCTTTACCATATGTTACACGTTATCACTGGCTTCATTTCTTAAGTTGATTACATAGCATAATATTGGAATTTTGTTTATCTGAATTAACTATAATACTGTCTAGGAAATATTTCAATAGGCATCAACTTGTTTTTTTTTTCAGAAGAAAAAGACATTTTCAGTAGGTTCAATAAGCATTTCTAAGCTGAGATCAATAGAAAAACTTATTTCCTAAGGAGAAAACCCAAGAGTCAGTCACTTGGACATTTCTCCTCTCCCTATAGGCTATCCATCTTGTAAGCACAGTCATGTTTATTCCAGTCTTGTGCAGAAAGAATAAACGAGCATCCCATTAAGTCAATAAAATATTTTGCTATTTTCTATTCTACTATGTAAATACCTTGGGCTTGCAGCTTCTGATTTATTGGAGTTATAATTATTAGAGTATTTATTGAAGGTATAATAATATATATAATAATGCAAACAGCATTCCCACGTAACGGGAATTTCTATAATGTTTTTCAGTTGGAGCTGTTACTTTGTTCTTTCTCTTTCTCTCTCTCCTTCTCTCTTGACTGTGAGTACTCTGAAATTGGAGGCTAGCAAACACCAGATGGTTTTGTATATGTTTATTCTGGATAGCATAAGAAAATATATTTCCTCTAAGTATTGGCTACCCACAAAAGCAGTTGGTGAGCTAATTAAGTCTTCTCTAGTGGTTTCTAGCTATCCACAAACAGAAAGTTAGCACACAGGCTCTTGGAACTGAAAAAGCCTTTAAGAGATGATTGAATTAACACTTAATAGAGAATGTTCTATGTTCCTGACAGAGTGCTAAACACTGAGAATCAAAGATGAGGTACCAATCCCTAGGTCATTCACAGGTGGTGAGAAAAGCAGATATAAAAACAGTACTACATGTTCCATTCTAGAACATCCTACTATATTTAGTGTAAGACGGCAATATAACTATAGCGGTTTGAATCAGATGTCACCCATAAACTCATGTGTTTTCAATGTTTGGTCCCTAGCTGATGGAAATGTGGGAGGGAGAGCCTTGCGGGAGGAGGTAGGTTGCTAGGGACAGGCTCTGGGATGTTAGAGTTCACCTTCACCCTTGTCAGAGCTCACAGTTCAACTCATTCTCTTGCTGCTTTCTGCAAACTTCTGTGGTAAGAAGTGATACCCAGCCTCTGCTCTACCATCCTTTCCCTTCCATGCTGAAACTTCCCCTTGAGACAGTAAGCCAAAATCTGTTCCTCTCAACCACTGCTTCTGGTTGGGTGTTTTGTACCAGCAATGAGATGGTAACTACAACAATGGCTAAAGGAACATTGGGCTGAGGGTCTATGTGTTGTGGGCATTGAGTCCAGTAGGAATTCTCACTTTCTCAAAATCTGACTCTATCCATAATTGTCCCTTATAAGCTCTAGGAATACTATTGAAATGGTATGAATAAAGACTAATGTGAGCCAGCAGCTTTAAGGATGACATTTTTATGTTACTTGAAATACATATATGTAAATAAGAGTTCATCTTTAGAAAACAACTAAATCAATTGCACAAATAAAATGTTGTAAAAAAAAAAAAAAGTACTGTATGTGGGAAGCTCAGCTACCCATAGAGGAAAAAGTGACCTGAAGCTCTCATTAAGAAACATCTGTCAAGACCCAGAGCCCAGAGGATATGGTGGAGGGTAAGTTCCAGTGGGTTCTTGGAAGGGCCCATCTGTCTACCTCCTGGACTCATGGTCCAAGGCTGTGGTTACCACAATCCCATATTATAACAACAGCTGAGAAAGAAAAGCCTCAAGGTGAGGCAATTCCATGGATAATATCTATATAATTGTCCTAGAAGTAAAATGCCTGCAGTTCCTCACCCAAAGAGCATGGAGCTCTCTGAACACTGCCACTCCAGTGAAATCCTTCCCTTGCCAAGAACCAAGCAAGGATTAGCCAAAGGTAGAATTAGGAGCTGAAAGAAGAAAATGAGCCAGACATAGTGGAGCATTTATACCTTATGCAACTTAGTGTTATGTTACACTGAGAATTAATAAAAGGTGGAAGAAGAGTCTTAAGAAAAGCTTAGCATACTTCTAGCTTGGTTTACCTCCATTCACTTGGTTGGGCCTGCTGGAACCAGCTCAGTCTTCTTCAGTAGTTTCCTTTCATCCTCAGGCCCTCAATAAAACCCTATCATATTACTCCATTTCATTGAGTTTCTTCATGCCTTGCTTCAGGGATCAGATTATTGTTTTCTGGCCAATTCACCATTTCAGACCCTCATCTTTTGTCTGATAGTCATATGTTTGCTCCAGTGGTCTTGACATCTTAAACTCTCCCTGACTTCCTAGGATCCTTCTTGGAAAGTAGGTTCCTGATCACAATTCCAGACCAGTTCCACCCCCATATCTAGATACAGACATCACGTCTTAGGTGAAGCCAAGATAGTTGGTGGCTCTATGTACAGGTTATCAAGATTGGTGTTTCTGGGCTGGATAGATGGCTTAGTGGTTAAGGCATTTGCCTACAAAGGCAATGGACCCAGGTTTGATTCCCCAGGACCCACATCAGCCAGATGCACAAGGTGGCACATGCATCTGGAGTTTGTTTGCAGTAGCTAAAGGCCCTGGCATGCCCATCCTCCCTCTTTCCCTCTTCCTATCCTTCTCTCTCTCTGTCTTTCTCTCTCTCAAATCAGTAAAATAAATAAATTAATAAACTAATTAAAAAATAATTTCTTAAAAAAGATTGGTGTATCTAACATGATAGTGACAAATACATATCTAGGCTCAGAGCAGGTAAGATAAATATTTTGGGAAATCAGCAAATGACTGCTAGAACCTTCGGTCTGCATGAGGTTTCCACAGAGGCATTATAGTAAGAGAAGAAAAGAAGGTTAAGATTGAAGTCTACAAATGTAATGAAGTGATATGCACAAAAAGGAGATTAGGAAAACAGATGAGAAAGAGAGGAGAGGAGAGAAGGGAAGAGGAGAGGAAAGAAGAGAAGAGGAAAAAGCTATTAGAAAAGTAGAGGACAAAGAGGTTAAGGATAGGTGAGTGATGACATGGTCAAAGCTTTGAAAAAGTGACACAAAGTAAGATCAGAGGAGACCCAGGGGGTCTGGTAACAAAGAAGTCACTTGAACCTCTGCCAGAAAAATTTCAGTTCTCTCAAGGACAGAGAAGCAATGGATTTCAAACTGCTCTTTTGAAGTAGACTGTTAAAAAAGAAATAGCCACTGTTTCCTTCAGGCAGGCATGTGCACAAACCAAGTCAGAATGGTAAGAACCAATGTCACTTCCTGTTTTCAATGCCTAATTAGTAATGCTTTTGGCCTTGTGTATTCCACATGGTGCTAAGCCTATAAAATTGCTATGTTAAGACAAGGTATCATGTTCACATGTCACAGCTTCCTCTATTATACCAAGGTCTCTGAGAAGTTCTGCAATATTTGGTACATGTGGTTTGCTTCAATATGTCTCTATATTTATGACTGCATTACTTTTTACACATAACACTTATTCTATCAAAAAGAATGTTCTTAGAAAACAGCAGCAATCCATGGTCAAAATTGTGAAAATGATTATTAAATAATTCTAGTGTTTATCAGCTCTAGTTGTCATGCATGAGGCCAGATATTTACTTCTTTTTTGCCTTTAGGGGCAATGCAGAGCAGATAGTCATTATCTTTACCATGAGGATCATTTAATATATAATAAATACAAGTATAGGATGATAGCAACTTCCACCTTCTCTGGACTGAAGGATTTCAGCATTTAAATAATGAGGTATTTCCAATGTGGAAATCATAGCCGTCATTGCTACTTTCTTTCATGCTAAAGTCATCCTCACAGTATTTTCTAGAGTGCCTTGAATGTGTGGTTCTGGAGGCTGAGCTAGGGGTTGGAAAGATGCTTACCATCCAGCCAGAAGGACAGGAGCACTCTCCAGTGACGTGATGACACACTCCTCCATTTTGGCAAGGACATCTCTGCTCACACTGTGGGCCATGTTTTCCAGGGGGACAAAGATCCTCACAACTATGGGATTTAAGTGTGACAAAAAGATACTGTTATTTAACCAAATACATAATCCTCAGATACTACATCACCTAGAGCCCTCAAATATGCAAGCTTTTCCCACATTGGCTACAAGTGCCATTGATGGGCCATTCAGTCTTTCCCTTGTTGTAGGGGTACTTGCTGAGGAACCATTTTAGCTGGAGGAATATCTCTCCTGGCTGAGAGTACCAGGAAGAAGAGTGGCCACACAGATGACAGTTTTCATGAAATTCTTCCAAAGCTCTTGTGTCAGAGGTAGGTCTATCTTGCATGTTTGTCCTCACCTTTGAGAGGATCCAGATGTTTGTACATGTGCCCACTGGACATGAAGTCCTCATCAGCTTTCAGTGTTCTGTCTCCTGACCAGCAAGTACACATTCCTTTAACTCCATTGTCACATGGATGTCTCTACTAAGCCTTTGTCATTTTGTCCTCTGAACTTGCTCCGAGTTTGCCACATTTAATTTTGTTTTTGTTTAATTTAATTTTGGATATTTAATTTTGGAAATTTAATTTTGGCCTTAATGAAAACCCATAAAAATGATGTTAGCACAAACAGTTTTAAGCAATCATCTATTCTTCTGAACATCAGTGCTTTCTAGGCTAACACAGTTTTTTCCTTAGTTCTACTTTGTACATATTAACTCTGTCCACAGGATGTATTCACCTAATCAGTGACATTTTTTCCAAGTATTAGTTCTGTGATTTACAAGTGTAATTTTCCTAATAAGGGAACAATATTTTTCTTTTACTTTGTTTTTGCAATTTCTGTCTCTTATCCCATTTGCTAATAGAAGCAAACCAAAGAATTCCCTTCCCACAAAATAAAGTGGAGGTTAAGGAGTTGCTTAGTGTTTTCTATAAAAATGATCTGCATGCACACATCCTCACAGCTATGATGCATGTACTTTTATGTTCATGAAGGAATATATAGGCCCATGAGCATTAAATAATTCAGTTAATCTTGCATTATTATTGTCATGTATTATGTGAAAACATTTTGATTCTCTTTGTAGGGTTCTTAACCTACCCAGATTTTTTCCAGTTAATTAATTGCCACAAAGAGCAGAACAACCTGAACCATTATCAACCAGCAATACAAAGTGAATGGAATTGTGATAGTCACACCAGAAACTCAAATCTGCCACAGTAATCCCAAATATTCCCATTCTCACACCATCCATCCTCACCAAAGTTTAGCCTGGAAGCTGGCTTCTTAAAATTTAGTTGGACTCTGGCAATCAGCAGGGGGCCATCCCTGCTCATGGCTCCATCTGGGCCTGCACTGCAGACTCAGCAGTAGCTATTCTGTCAGCGAAAGAAAAAGAGGCCTCATGGCAGGAACCCATGAAGAGAGTGGTTGGCAGGAACCCATAAAGAGAGTGGGTGACCTCTGTCCTGCCGCTCCACAATGCATCACTTACAAGGCTCCAGTGTACCCCGGTGAGCAAAGGCATTCCCCCGTGATGTGGTCACAGGTGGCTCCGTTCTGGCACTGGCATCTCTGATGACAGTCGTTACCATAGGTGCCCTGCTCACAGCGTTCCTCACAGCGCCACCCGCGAAAGCCTGCAGTGCAGTGACAAGCCCCGGTGATGGGGTTACACAGAGCCCCGTTTTTGCACTGGCACCGGCTGCTGCAGTGAGGACCCCAGTGATCACCATCACAGGCTGGAGATAAGGAGAGAAACAGAGAATGGCATCAGAATATGGATGTGGGAATGCTCTTCAGAGCCAGCTTCCCACTCTCCTTGGAGAGAGCAGCAGGATGAACCCTCGTCACCATTCCTTAGCTGAGCACCCGCGCTCCAGCACAACCCATGGTGCTACTGCACAAGCGGGTGCTCAGCAGCAACCTGACCACACTCACTCACTCATTCTCTCACTCTGCTACTGAAGCAGCACTACATTGACCTGTCGCATGCTGTATCTTTTGGGTTTGTTCCCTGAGCTCAGAATGTTGGATTTTATGTGGCCAGAGCAGTGGATGAGCTTGCAGAGGTTGCAAGGTGAAAAATGAGTTAAAAGGATGGCTGCAAAGCAGAAGTCGATGAGCAGGAAACCTGGTGCAGAAGAGAGAAACGATGACATCCCAGACATTCTAGCTTATTAAGGGTGACAAAATATGCTCTACTCAATACATAGCACCCAGCCTGAAGTGTACTCATTTATTAGTTACCAGAAAAATCACTACAGAATATATGTCCTACCAGGAACTCTAAGGGAAAATTGTTATGCTGATTGAGAAGTTTGTAAATTCAACAGACCTTGAATCACAAATGTAAAAAAGCAGTAACTCCAGGTATAACACAAACAACTGATTAGAAGCGCAGGATCCGTCTTCCAATATTTGAGTTTACCTCTGATTTTGTAATATCCAAAGGTTTAAATAATTCTCTTTTTTAATCAGTATGGTTTTGGTTTCATTAGTATTTTAATAAGCACACTTTAACAGAAATGAAAACAATGAGAATTACTGAACTTAATCAGATGAACAAAACAATTACCCAAGAGCTCACACTCTTCTTTCACAAAGTAAGATTACTTGGCAATTCCAAAATGAGAATTAAAATTCATTATTAGGGCAGAAGAGATGGCTTAGTAGTTAAGCACTTGCCTGTGAAGCCTAAGGACCCCGGTTCGAGGCTCTATTCCCCAGGACCAGATGCATAAGGGGGCACATGCATCTGGAGTTTGTTTGCAGTGGCTGGAGGCCCTGGCGTGCCCATTCTCTCTCTCTCTCTCTCTCTCTCCCTCTTTCTCTCTCTGTTGCTCTTAAATAAATAAATAAACAAAAAATTTTTAAAAATTCATTATTATTCATCAGTTTTTTATTGCCTATAGATATGGACATGTGGGTATTTTTTAAATTATCACTTTAGTCTAGGATCTTAAAAGGAAAAAAGACACATTTTTAAAATGTACATGCCATGTTATTTTATACCCTCTGAATCATCCTAGATTTAGTAAAAACTTCCTATTTTTAAAGTCTTAGAAAAAAATTATGTGATCCCTTGTAACTTGTTCCCTAGTTCTTCAGTCATTGAAAGTAAGGGAAACTAGGGATGGGGAGATAGCTCAGCAGATAAGAGGACTTGCTATGTAAGGATTAGGCCCTGACTTTGATCCCCAGGACCTACACAAAAATCCAGCTATAGTGTAACCCCAGAGCCCAGGGAGGGCAGAGACAGGAGGATCACTGAAGCTCATTGCTAAGCCAGTCTAACTAAAAAACTGGTGTGAGTTCCAGGTTAAATGAGAAATTCTGGTTCAGGGAAATAAGGTAAGACAGTGATAAGGGAGGACATCCACCATCTTCCTCTGGTCTCCACACACATGTATATACTAGGGTGCACACATATCCACACATGTGCATGTACCACACACAGTACACAAAGTAAAATTAAAAAAGAGTAAAGAAAATCTTTTTTTTTTTTTTCCCACTTAAGGCAAATCCATCATTGACATCCTTTTCCTCTGACAGCATCCCAGGATAGTTAGTCCAGTTCATCTCTCTCTCTCTCTCTCTCTCTCTCTCTCTCTCTCTCTCTCTATCTCTCTCTCTCTCTCTCTCTCATCTATCTATCTATCTATCTATCTATCTATCTATCTATCTATCTATCATCATCTCTATCTCTGCTATGAATTCTTATTCCTGACACATGAAGGCAACTTTGACCAGCTCTTTTATACAGTACATGCCTTAATGTTTTTACTTCTTCAAAAATGTATTTACCTCCATTTATCTTCTTTGCTAAAACCTTTCCAAAATTTCTGCATCTCTCTCAAGTTCCATGAGCCTCAGATATTGAATTAAAGACCTGTTTGCTCTCATATGAAAGTTCACTGATAGACACAATAGGCACTTTTAGCTAAGTATCTTAAAAAGAATACCAGAATTGTGTCAAAAGCATTTTTAAAACTATGATGGATTAGTACAGAGGGTTTCTCACCATTGCCACACTGTGTTGAGAGTGGATTTTAAGCACATGTGTCTTGCAAAACATGTTTTATAAAATCAGGAGGGAGGTAGGAGGAATTAGAGGTGTGGTGGGAACAGGACCCACTTCTCCTCTCCATGACCCTTTTCTGCTTCTCACTCAACAGTTTCCCAGCAAAGCAGTGAGAGAGAAACCAGCCCTATTTTCTTGGAGTTTTACTAAACACAGGAAGTCCTTAAGGAAGGAAACTCTTAAGACATCTTTTTATGGTGTAAATGGCTTTAGTAAAGGAATTGATAATTATGAGCCTAGAAAAAAAGAGTTTCAGGCTTTCAAAGAAATATTACAAGCTGACATTATTAACTTCCTGGCTCCATTTAAGCACTGTGGCATGCTTTGAAGTGACGGTTTTTCTGTTTTGGGCCATATTTCTCTAACAGAACACTGATACATGGAATTCACAATGTGAACACTGTGAGCAATATGGGCTACTGGGGGTGAGGCAGAATTTACATATAGAAGTTTGCAGATGGTCATGAAGTAGAATGAGGAGGACACAAAAGCCTGAGCTGAATTCAAGTATCATCTTGACTTCCTTTCCTTTCTTCATTTATCATAGTTAACTACTCCAGTGCATCCACTTTTAAATGTATCCCAGTGAGTTACACAGTTTATAGTACAAAGCCAGCTTTCTTCTCTGATTCCTACGAGTTCTACAGTGTATTGATTTGGTCCTTATGTTAGTGTAAAATTTGACTAGTTATCCTCAGTTTGAGCAGCACATTTGGGCAGAGTCTAAACAAACACCATCTGACATCTTGTACTGAACATTTAAATCTAAGGTGGTGAAAGTTTCATTCCACAAGAGAAAGTCACTGTAGAGTTACTCCTACTGACATCTTGGGAAAAACGTAGTTAACATGGAAATAGCCTGAGAATCCTAATAGGTAGGAAGATAATGGGACAAAATTTTGTTTCAGATTCATTCAAAGGACCCTAAATGCTAGTGAGTAAACAATGACTCACCTTCAGCTCCTGACTTCACTCTCACTGGGATAATAGCTGGAGACTGGCTGTCAGAATCAGTATGCCCAGATTCATGCAGATATTTGAGGAGATATGTTAATGAGGACTCCAGACAGGAACAGACAGGTTGCTTTAATAATATCTCATAATAATTAGAAATAAAAGGAATTTTAGACTGCTGTGTAGTATCGGGAGTATACAGACCATGCTCCAAGCCTAAGTGAAAATTAGTAAGGGTTGGGTCCTACCAAAACAATGAACTCACACTGGAACTCTAGGGCTATAACTTCCAATGACCCCAACAACCTTAGGTCACATTTCATGACTTGGATACTGTTTCATTGTATTGAACAATATTAACTATTAGTCATGTGCCAGATATGGTACTAAACCTGGAGTTCAAGGATGAACAACAGTGGACACACTCTTAAAAGCTTAATGGTATTAAGACCATTTCAGTAAGCAATTGAAAAACTGTATAAGGCAGTGTAACTACTGCAGAATAGGAAAGGTAAGGCCTTAGTTTAGCTAAGACCTAAAAGTAGAGTCAGTCATATTTCAGTGAAAGGTAGAGGATTTTTAAACAGGAAGCAGGACAGCGAATGCAGGAGGCAGTGCACTTAGAGAGAATAATACATGCAATATTCAGAAGGTTCATGGAAATCATGCTGGTCTTTTATACAGTTGCACTAGGGGTTCCACCATTTTTTTTTAGCTTGTATGTAACAAGAAGAAAAAGGTAGAAATAAGTGTAGAATTTGGCAGCAATAGTAGACCTGTTCCCCTGGACTCTCTTGTCCTCTTGGGTCCTCCATGTCTTCCTCCAAAAGTCAGGAGAGACCTCTTTGTATCTCTCTGTCTCTCCCTGTATGTCAGCTCTCCCCAAGCTTCCAAAGGAGGCAGAGAATTTTTGCACATTACTGATACTCAGGCTAAGTAGCATTGTCTCTTTTCCAGTTTGCACTTAGATCACAATTTTTATGTGGTTGCCTAGCTCATATCTCCAAAAACAAAAAAATTGAGTATCATAGATGTTAAAACAGATACCCTTTTTGACCTTAACAGTTGTGAATGGGATTCATATGAACATATCATGATAGTTATCTGGTTTACAGCACTGAGTAGATGCGTTGTGATTTCAGACATTAACCTGCAAAAATCTGCACCATGATTCATGAATATGATGACCATAATAATGAACTAACACAGTGATGATGGTAATCTTTCTCATTCCATAGAAACCAACACTTGCATACAGTGCCACAGGACAACAAGTCACCACATCTTTTGAAAAGATTATTCTGAGGCTAGGGAGATGGTTCAGCAGTTAAGGCACTTGCCAGCAAAGCTAACAACCCAGTTTTGATCCCCCAGTACCAATGTAAAGCCAGATGCACAATGTGGCACATGTATTTGGAGTCCATTTATAGCAGCTAGATGCCCCTGGCACACCCATACACTCTTTCTCTCTCACTCTCTCGCTCTCTCATCTGTCTGTCTCTCTCTACTTACAAATAAATAAAATATTTTTAAAAGAGATTATTTTGAAAAGGGTATCAAAGTCCTTTACCCATAAAGCAGGGATTTGGAATGGGATCCAAAAGAATTAATCTTATATGCATGCAAAAACAATAACAATTCAAAATACTTTACACATTAGTAAAACCAGATATGTCCACAGACTCTTCTTAAGGATTAAGGTGAATTAATTCAGAGATCCTATGGAACAGGCAGCACTGTTAGCCTTATTTTATAGGTATAGAAATTAGGTCCAGGTGTCTTGTTCAGTTATCAGCAAGTCAAGAGCTAAGCACATATCTCCTATCTTCTATGCCCTAAATCATTATATTTTGCTCCTTCCAAAGCTGTAAGCATGTTTATATCATCACTCTTTTTTGAAGTTTAGAAATATTTTATTATAGAGTATTATAGCACTTCAGAGAAGGAAAGACTCCAGAGTGCCTGTAAAACAGGAGTGTTCCCAAGTGGGTAACCCTTCAGCAATTTTTTGTTTGTTTGTTTCCGTTTTTCGAGGTAGGGTCTCACTCTAGCCCAGGCTGACCTGGAATTCACTATGGAGTCTCAGGGTAGCCTCGAACTCATGGCAATCCTCCTACCTCTGCCTCTTGAGTGCTGGGATTAAAGGCATGCGCCACCATGCCCAGCACAACAATTTTTTATAATAAGAAAAAATAGAAGCAATCTAATTTGCAAGGAATGGAAGACTGCTGAAAAAGCTGGCATAATTGTATAGCAAAATACAGTACACAATTAAAAAGTGATGTAATAGAAGAATATTCAATAAACTAAAATCTGTAATACCATATTGTAAAAAGTAGATTAAAATAGTACACACTATATGATCCAATTTTAACAATAGAGTTGAATCATCAATGAATCAGTTGAAACTCCCATTAATTTAGGCTTAAAGATCAAAATGTCAGCAATTACATTAAGTTGGTGGCTGGAGGACAGGGGAGAGTGAGAAAGCCAGAGACACACAGGGACTCCACAGTAAAATAATATCATGGGGTATATCCAGGTCTTGATCTTTTATTCCTTTAGTTTAGCTGTATTTTCTACAATAATATATTTTCTTGGCAGTAAGAGAAAAGCAAAGAATAACTCGTCTTTTTAAAAAATAAACAAGCTCATGTTCTAAGCATTTATAGTATCTCAGGTTCTGTGCTCCATGCTTTATACACCTGTTTGTAGTGTTAACAACAACAATAATAAGATTGGTATTATTATTGCATTTAGCACAAAGAACCATCCAGCTAGTAAGTGGTGGCATCAGTATTCACCAACACTTTCTATACACAAGGTAACAAGCCCCTTTTACAAGCCCATTCTGCAGGTGGAGTACTGTGTGTGTGTTCTCTGTGAGGGTACATATGTGTGATGATGTGCATGGGTACACATGTGTGCATGTACATGTGGAAGCCAGAGGTTGATGCTAGGTGTCTTACCCTAACACTCTCCACATGACTTTTTTGAAATAGGGTCTCTCACCAAACCTAGATCTCACCCATTGTGCTAGGCAATCCTAGAGATTCCCTTTCTCCACATCCCAGCACCCAGTTTTTATGTGGGTGCTAGAATCTAAATTTAGGTCCTCACACTGATGTGGCAACCCTTACCCAGAGTCATCTCCCGGCCTCTGAAATTATATTGTTAAGTAAGTAGGATATCCTATAATTATGTTTTAGTCTAATGTTATCCATATTATGGCAGAACATGAAATGATAAGTGCTCTGAGAAATCCTTTGAGGTTAACCAGTAACTCAAGATTGAAGGGCATTAAGAGCAGAAAACTGCTTCAGCTGTAAAAACACAGGGCATTTCTCAAAGGAAAAATGAAATTCAGGAAATGGTCAGATTTGAAGAGCTTCTATAAGGTGATAATAATTTTATGCAAGTAAGAACCCAGAAAATTCACTGTGGCAATATTGTTGATACATGTGACATGAAAAATAGAGGAGGGGCTATTTGGAGAGATGAAGGAGATGCATGAGAGGAGAGAAGAATAGATGAAGAAGAGAGCAGTAGGGGTAAGTGAAAGCAAGGTATAGTTATATAAGTATGAAAATATCATAATAAAGCCCATTTTACATACTAGCTAAATTACTAATTCAAAAATTTAAAAATAGAAAAGAAAATAGCATGTCAGTCATTGGCTTAAGGAATGCACAGACCTGAAAACTAAGTCCATATAGTACCCAGCACATGGATAGGACTCAAGAAATACTTAGTAAATGAATGAAAGTGATTGTAAATATAAAGGCTAGAACTTTCATAAGCATGGAAACTCATTAAAATATTATAAAAATTCTAGGTGGATTCTTCTCTCCTGACCTACTTCAAACTGTCAATTCAATTTTTATGTAAAAAAGATGGGGATAATGGTGTGGGGATAAAGGACAGATTTCTAAAATATACTACCTCCTGACAGGTACCAGACATTATAAAAGTACCTTATTAAAGCCTTACAATAACTCAGTGATATAGGTATGATTATTCTGGTGCAACATTAACTCAGATAGTAATCTGCTCAAAGTCAGTCAGCCTTGAACTGCAAGTGTTCACTCATATGAACCCAAATCTCTCAACATAATGCCTCAAAAGCTGAAGCCTTCCCCAACTCCATCCACCAGGCACAAAACTAGCATCAGTAAAGACCAACAGCTTCTTCTGATTTTTAAAGTGGAAAATTCTAGAAAAAAAATTTCAGGGCTACTTTTGTGAGCAGTATCACTTGTTTTTCTAAAATGACAGTTCCCAGGCTTTCAAGTGTTAGCAGTAGGTTGATTAGAATAGTTCTGAGAAGAGTTATCCCACCCTGTCCACAATCACACATGCACTGACTAAAAGCAGGCCTTAGGAAAAGTTTTGAATGAATGGAGATGGTATAGTAAATCTCTTGTCTTCAAGCAGACAAAGGACAGAGAAAGGAGCACACTTACAGATAAATATAAATGCCAAATGGAGAGATGGCCTGGAGGGGGAATAAAAGCACATTAAAGGAGTCCTTCAGCTGGGGACTGGAAGGAAAGAATGAAGTCATTTTGTTCTTAGGTGATATTTACCACCAATTTCATGTTGTTACCAAATTCTTCAATCTTTTGCTGGCTCACAGAGAGGGAAGGCATAACCAATATAGATTAGATAAACCCAGGTTCTGGCTGGACCACATTTACTTCACAACTATGGACCCTTGAGCACATCTCCAAATTGTGTCAGATCTAATTTTATTTTCATAAAATGAGTATGGGAGACATACTAATGACATAAAAGTACCTGATGTTATGTATGATGTAGCCCAGCTCTCGTAGCAGCAGCAATTTTATCCAATTGTGTACCCACTGAAACATACCACACCAGGAAGAAGAATGTCCTGGAACAACATCTTTCAACTGTATGCAAAGCTACAAGAGCATGCCTGACATTGGTTTGTGTAATTTGTTTGTCTTATATGAAATATACATGCTTGAAGGGATAACTTCCTCTTCATAACATGAATTTCAAAACAAAATCATTCAGTAACTCTAAAAGCAAGCCTGAAATATATGCAGTGTTCAAGGAATCTCTACACTAATTTATCTCCTATTTATAATTGCTCATTTATTTTATTTATTTATTTATTTGACAGAGAAAGAGAGAGAAGAGAAGAGAGAGAGAGAGAGAGAGAGAATGGGCATGCCAGTGCCCCAGCCACTGCAAACAAACTTCAGATGCCTGCACTTCCTTGTGCATCTGGCTAATGTGGGTCCTGGGGAATTGAACCTGTGTCCTTTGGCTTTGCAGGCAAATGCCTTAATTGCTAAGCCATCCCTCCAGCCCTATAATTGTTCATTTAAAAGTAGGTTTAGGGCTGAAGAGATGGTTCAGCACTTAAAGGTATTTGCAGTGGTAAGAGACGCACATCTGTTCTTTCTCTTTCTTCCTCCCTCCCTCTCCCTCACTCTGCTTACAAATAAAAATATCTTTTAAACAGTCAGTAGATTTTGAAATTTCCCACTTGATGATTGCATATCCAGCAATATAGGCTTATAAAGATCCCATAAATGTGGAAGAGAAAAAAAATCAAGCCAATTTCATAGTAATTTTCATTCTAGAATGAAGAAATAGATCGACATAAATAAAACCTGGACAGTCTTACAAAAATAATAGTCAACAAACAATTCTACTGGCTTAAGTTAACCTACACATCTGTGCCCACAGTTCACCAACTAATATCACAGAAGCAACTTTGAAACACCCAGTGACTCCGAAGAGCCTTCTTTAAGGCAGCTAGTTCTGAACTACAGAGCATCACAAGTGTCTAGTTCTGTGTGTTTGTGTTAGCTCTAGACAACCACAGATTAACTGAATAGACCAAGATTGTTTTCAAAAAAATCTTAGGTTAATACCTCTGGAATCTATGTCTAATTGTAGGATTGCATGGGGGCCATAAATCTTGGAGATACATTTTACCATGCACTTACAGGATGGATAACATACTGAAAGAGCTCAAACTTACGATGGTGAAAAATATCAGCTTGTCATACATAACAAACCACATTAAGGTTGCTGTTTGAAGTAATGATGTGTGTTGAGCACCCTTAACATATAAATGTCAAGTATCTAGTAATAGGGCATAGAAAAGTCAGCACAGTGACTTAAAAATACTTTTACATGTGTTTTGGCTGAGGATGTTCTCCATCGCATTTATATGTAAGAAAGCTTATGACCAGAAGAGAAATTAATAGTAAAGAAAATCAACCTTTCATGTTCTAACATATAGATAAAGCACAAAAAAGTCACTTTTAGGAAAATATCTCTACAGAGTGAGTGTGTTTTATAAGAGACCAAAATAATGTCCCACTGTATCAAAAT
The DNA here is from genome assembly GCA_036346955.1 of Dipus sagitta. Lineage (NCBI taxonomy): Eukaryota > Metazoa > Chordata > Mammalia > Rodentia > Dipodidae > Dipus > Dipus sagitta. The sequence goes on from CM070783.1 coordinate 102,836, forward strand.
ATAGGAAAACATGGTTCTTCCTGAAACATACACTCTTTCTTGTTAAGCCTCATCCCCTCAGGGTCTTTTATCTTCCTGTGACTTCATTCCTTGTGCTTCAGGCCAACAAGGCTGTGGTGTGTCCCTTTGTTAATGGAAAAGAAAAGATCCTATTCAAAACATCAAGGGGCATTAAAAATAAAGCAACTTTGTAAAAGCTTCTCCATCCATGAAGAAGAACAATAAAAATGTATTTTCCCCATCTCCTGAAAGCACTAAAACCCCATGTCCTTCACATGTCAAAAGCTCTCCAAGAGCTGACGGAGTGCCAGCCATCACTCTGGACAACCACCCTGTGTTACTTAGATTAATTTTGTTCACTGGGTGAGAAAGAACCCTTATTCTTCTTTTAAAAAAATTTTTGCTAAATGTTAAACTACCATTTCATGTCTTCAACATAGGCTTATCTCAAATTATGAACCAGAAAGAAAGGGCATGTTTGTACTTTAATATAATATTGGTGTCTCGCTCTGAGAGCCTATTTGTGGCTGTATTCATGTTGCAAGAGAATCTCAAGGATATAAACTGTGTGCTGGAATTAAATAAGGATTAAAGGGGAAGGGGATTAAATGTATTATCTGATGTCAAGAGATTAACAACCTTGAGAAATGTTACAGGATGGCTTGCTTTGAGAAATCTTGTCATACCTTTGCTCACTTATTTGTCTATTGAAATGTTGTCAAAGGATAGAAAGGTGGCTTAGTCAGTAAAGTGCTTGCTGTGTAAGTGTGAGGACCTGAGTTCATATCCCCAGAACCATGTAAATGCTGGGCATGGTGACATACATCTGGAATTGCAGATCTTTGGAGATAAAGACAGGTAGATCCTCAGGGATATCCAAATAGTAAATTGGGTTCAGTGAGAGACACTATCTCAATAAATAAGGTGGAGAGTAGTTAAGGAAGACACCCAACACTGATTTCTCTGGCCTCCATAACATATCCATATGAAGTCTCTCACACACACATGAATCCACATGAATGCACACATACACGCCTATATACATATAAAAACATGTTGTTGTGCTGGAGAGATGGCTTACTGGTGAAGGTGCTTGTCCATGAAGCCAAAGGACCCAGGTTCAATTCCCTAGTTCCCACATAAGTCAGATGCCCAAAGTGGCACAAGTGTCTGGAGTTCATTTGCAGTGGCTAGAGGCCCTAATTTCAGGCCCTGGCACACCCATTCTCTCTCTCTCTCAAATAGATAAATAAATAAAATATTTATTTAAAAGATATGTTGTCAAGCATCTTCTGAGGCTGCCAAGTTCTATTTCTTGAGCAAATGCTACTTGCTTCTTATTAAGATGAAAACTATAGAGCCTACATAGTGAATTCCAGGTCAGCCTGGCCTAGAGTGAGACCCTACCTTGAAAAGCCAAAAATAAAAAACAAAGCAAAAAGAAGAAAACTACAACTAGGATTTTTATCTGCTGGAGAGATTGTTCTACAATGAGACTTACTACAGAATGGATGTGCTCAGTGATAGATCCTTAAGAATAGAGGACTTACTTCCACTATAGATGCTTTTCATTGAATACTCAGGAAAAGGAGAGAAAGGAGGGAAAGAATGGGCTTCAAAGAGGTGATGGGATTTGGGGTGAGATGGAAGGATAAGTATACAGACCCACTACTGTGCAAATATTATCTTCATTTTGGACAAAGAGGCTAATGGGCAGAGGCCATAAGTGACTTGCCTAAAATTCCAGAGTAAGAAAGCTAGGCCCAGAATCTTTATTACTAACTGGACATTTTAAAAGTATAATATAGTTTTCTTGAGAAAATATTTTCTGACGACAGGAGCAATTCCCTTCCATTCAATTTCATTAAGATATGAATTATCTTTGAAAGTTACCTTCATTAGTTATATGCAATAGTAGTGAATGGAAAAACTCTCCAGTTTTTATATGATTTTAAGATAAAACCATTCATTCATGATCCAAGCCCATGTTCTTACAGAATCTACAACTTAACCTATTGGAATAGTATTTATGGATAAGATAAGTACTATCAATTTGTTACTTACTATCTTCATTAATTTTTTGCAACGTAAATGTGCTTAATTTGTTCTATACCACAGGCACAAATATTCAAACTGTTTGAAATCAACTAGGTTTCCTATTAACTAAGAGATTTTTTTGATCAAAGAAGAAAAGAGTGGTTAATTTATTTAACTTTCTCTCAGAAAAATTTCAAGTATTTAAAAGTTCTTTGACATAATCACAATAAAATATTATCTATACTCAAGAAAGACTCTAGATTATAAAATTATATACAACACTTAATTTTATCCCACTGACAATGTAACCCCATAAGACCCTAAGACAAGATGTATGGGGACCTACCAGGACTAGGAGTAGACAACAGGAAGAGGGAATGGGAGGATCAGGACCATCTTGTACGTGGTATGATTGCACTCAGAGCAAAGCAGGCAGGAAGCACAGTGTTGTAATCAGAAAGTAGTTCTTATACATTTATATGAAAGGTTTATTATCTAATAGTTCTGTTCCCTATCAGCTCATTTTTAATTTTTTTCTAAAAAAAACCTGGGCTAAGTTATTCCTTGCTATTTATTTCATTAAAAGGAAGTCTGCAAAAAATAATGAAATTCTACACATTTCTATGTGCTTTTAAATAGTTTGTAGTCTGAATTTCTTTGCTCAATTTGTTACTGTTCCTACATTAATTGGGTACAAATTAACAGCTAAATTCTATCTAATCCTACAGAATCAGCACTGGAGAAAGAATATGTTTAGGTAGCAAAATTATTAGGCATCCACTATTAACATAAAGGCTGACTTTAAATAGTTTTCTGAGTCCTCAAGCCATCATTTCAAAAGTCACACTTCCACATGTGTAATTTCCTTGATGCTTACATCAAGGGGTAGTTGTGTCCTTCCTGGGAGTGAGGGACTCCCAGATCCACATCTTCAGTTCATGGAAACTACATCTGGAATACCTTGCCTAGCTTCTCCAATTTTATTGCAGCTTCCAGTGCACAGGCAAGGAATGTTTTGCTATCTCCAATGATAGAAGTGTCTATCTACATTGAACACAATCAAGGCAAATCCTGAAGCCACTGGAGTTGAGTCACAGAAAGACTCTAATCATACCCTTTCTCTGGCAGACCTTGGCCACTTCCTTCTTGACTTGAACATGCCTTGCCTGTCTGGTTATGGCCTTCAGCTGCTCAATTAATTAAAAGCACCTCAAAAGACACAGCATGTTAATCACCTCTCATAGCTCATGTTTGTATCTATTATTGCTCTTGGTACATTTATGTCCTTATTCCTTTCATTTACCGAACATTATAGCATACCTAGAATTCTGTTGGACATTAAATGATAGGTAGACAGCAGTAAGTAAACCAGACAGAATTTATGCTTTTATGGGTCTTACATCATAGAGGATAAAATAGACTAAAGAACCAGTAAACAAGCAAATCTTTTCAAAGATTGCCATTTAAAAATAAAGCCAGGCATGGTTGTGCACACCTTTAATCCCAGCACTCGGGAGGCAGAGGTAGGAGGATCTCTATCAGTTCAAGGCCACCCTGAGAATACAGAGTGAATTCCAGGTCAGCATGGGGTAAAGTGAGACCCAACTTTGAAAAACAAAACAGTAAAAATAGAAATAAAAAGGAAATGTGATAGAGAATAATAGAGGACACTCTTTAAATATGGAGGTAGGCTACTTAAGACTCCAGGCAGACCAATATCCAAGACATAGGAAATAGTGACTGTACAGACAGAAATTAAATGAGTGTTTCAAATTAGAAGCTGAACAGTGTGATACCCTCAAAAGTGGTGGGGTGAGAAATTGGGAACTAGGGAAGCTTTTGCAGGCTTGGCGGATCATAAAGTTTATCCCATCTACACAAAAAGTCCCTGGGGAACCTGGGGAAGGTATGAAGCCTGCTCAGAACCACCTTCTTACAAGATCACTCTATCAAAACAGATAATTGACTCAGTAGGTCCAAGAGAGAAGCAGAGAGGCCAGCAAGGACATTACTGTAATCAGTAAGATAGAGAGGAGGATGGCTTGGATGGGAATGGCAGCAGTAGATGTAGTGAGAGGGATTATATTTGGTTAAATTTTGGAGTTAAACCAACGAGATTCTAATAAATGGATATTACACTTTAAAAAAATCAATCATATGTATTAGATCTAAACATTAGGACAAGACAGCCAGCCTTGTCTTTCTAGTCACTGAATATGAATTCAACTAGCATGAGTAATATGAACATCTATACTACTTTCACTGTGTCTGAAGCAGCATAAAACAGAGATGCACTGATCTGGTATAGACAACCCTTGTCAGATGTTGGAAATAATGAAAAACAAGAACAACATATACTTCACTAGGGATCCAGTATGGGAACCTTCTTAGAAGCCATGGTGGACAAGAGGACTCAGGTAGAAAAGGGTATGACCTGTAGAAGATGAAATAGCCACACATGGCTGCTTCATCTGTTGTCCAGCCATAAAACTAGGCTGTGGGTAAAAGAGGGGTGGAAGTTATGCAAACACCATTTTTCTGCCACTACAATGCTGGATGCTACCAGCACAGTTCTGAGGACTGGGCAGGAATTTCCTATCTAATCCTCACAAGGGTGTAAAATAGAAACTCTTAACTCTGATGGAAGCAAAGCATGAAAGCAGCTAGAATGAGAGCAATTCTCTTGAGGATGGGGTTGAAAGAGCAAGAGTGGAAGTTCTCAGGTCAGTTAATAGCCAAGATGTCAGACTCCTACAGAAAGGCAAAATTAGCCATTTCTGTGTATGACTTCCATCAAAGGAATTAGTCTATCAATGAGCTACCTTCAGGCAGTTCTGATCAGCCATTCTTTCCCCAACCTAGCATTGGTGCCTACCCACAACAGTGAATCCAATAATGGCTTCCTCTTGCTGCTCCATCAAACTGATTTCCAAAGTAATTCTGACAGTGTATGGGTATGTTAACCACGGGCTGTGGGTTCTGGGCTCCTAGGGTCTCCTCTCTTCAGACAACATAGATCTTACTATTGTGTCTGGGAAATAGATCTATACAGAAGAGCTTGCTGAGCAATGTGTCAGCTTTTGCAGTTTCTGGTTTGCAATGTCTTCCAAATGTATTCATCCATGTGAATACTCTGCAGGCAGCATCTTATTACTCCATACTGCACAGCATGCCTGCCTAATACAAAAGGTTATCAGTGTTCCTTACATTGTAACTGAAAATGCATGAGAAAGACTTGCCTCCTAGGTATTTTTTCACTACTTACAAGAACAAGAAATACTACTAGTGACTAAAGAAAATCTTGTCATGTATTTTCTAGGCTAAAATTAATTTCCAGCTTTGCTTCTATTTGATACTAACCTCAAAAAGAGCGTGAGGGACACACATTTGAATCCTATTTGCTGGACTGCTGGCATATTTGGGACTCTCAGTTGTGCCCTATCACCAAAAGATAAATAAGTTCTTCTCTAGACACTTAGGAAATTATAAATAAGATTACATAGGTTGAGAAAACAAGTGTGTGATTACTGCTCATAGGAAAGATCTAAAGGGTGTCCAGCACAAAGAAAGGTATCTGGAACTGCATATACATATTAATTAAAGTATGTCACATGCAGAATAACTTGATCAATACAGATAATGAATATAATCTGGGCCAACATCCTGACTATGGCAAATGTGAAGAGCCCTAATTGTGCCATTCATCATCTCTAATGTCTGTCCGAAGATTTATCCTGGTATTGGTGGGGTGGCATCCACTTCTGCCTGCTGCTCTTCCTTCCTCACTTGCTGAGTCTAGCTGCTTTCATGTACCTCCTTTCCAGCTTCAGAATATAGTACACCATGGTGGTTAAAGGTTCTGGCTGTGAAAGATGTATCTCTGTACCATTTACCACATACAGAAAGTCAGGCAAGTCTATTTTTCTGCATTTATGCTTCCTCATCTATAAACAGGAGCCATTATTTTTATCATCTCACAGTACTTTATGAGCAAAAAATAAGTTAATTTCTGTACTGATGCTTGTGCAGGAATTCACTGCACAAGTGATGTTTGGAGACCAATAAAGTGTTCCATAAAAATTGTATCTATAATCTCAAGAGGCTGAGGTTGGAGGATCACCACAAGTTCAAGGCCAGCCTTCACTGTAGAGTGACAGTAAGTTTCAGGTCCCTGGCTACAGTGAGTCTCGGCTTCAGAAAACATGCCGGGTGTGGTGGCACTGTCTTTAATTCCAGCACTTGGGAGGCAGAGAGGGAGAGGTAGGAGGGTCACTGTGAGTTTAAGGCCACCCTCAGACTACATAGTGAATTCCAGGTCAGCCTGAGCTAGAGTGAGACCACACCTCAAAATAAACAAACAACAATAACAACAAAAACAGACAGACAGCAACAACAAAACAAAGAATCAACTATTGCTGTCATTATGGTCAATGTGAGCCAACTTTCCACAAATATCAACATATTACCTCTACTGTCAGTTTATAAGAGGAGTGAAGGGGAAGGGAGGGGAGGAGAGAGGAAAAAAAGAGTCATAAAATACAAACTACCTCAAGTCCTCCTCCCTATTGCACACCAGAACCACTGACACCCAGAAACCTATCTGCATCTGCTCCAGTCAGACTCTCCTTTCTCTTTCTGTGGGGAACAGGGGGTATGTCTTTGCTAATGCTTCTCTTAGTGCCTGGGATCCCATCATATCCTCGGACTGCCACCCTACCTCAATTAAATAATCTCCTTTCTCAACTGAGTCTCCAGCTCTCCCTCTGTTCTCTCACCATCCTATCAGCTTCTGAGAAAACAAAGAAGCCCTTTTCTTAACATTGCATTTACTTCCTTTTTCTTTGCTCCTCCTCTTTGGCTTCTAATTTCTGGAAAAGTAGTCTAATCATTTTCATTTCAATTACCCGATATCAATCTGCTTTCTGTCTGCAACATGGCCTTCATGCCCTTGTCTACTCAGAAACCTCTCTAACTTTACTTCCATCTAGTCTTCCTAAGACTGCTTGTTCTGGTTGGACTATGTTCCTCCTCACACTTTCTGTCTCCTTTTCCCCCAAGCTATGATGCCTGTGAGATCAGCCACCATGCAGTTTGTTCCTTTATCACTACCATCCAATATAGTACTCTAGCCATGATAGTTATTCAGTTGAAGTCCACAACGAACACACAAATGATCTCAGAATCATATAGTCTAATAAAGTGGAATAAACATTTTCTGTACTTCGTCCACACATCAGGCACAATAGAGATTAACAGATTAATAACACATGGACCCTGCTCTCAAAGAGTTGTTTATCACCAAGTGAGAGAGGAACAGAAATAGAGGGTTGATACTTGGAGAGATAGATTAATGGGGGAAGAAAAGGGGAAAAAAGAAGGAGGCAGGTAAAATATATCAGTGTCACACAAATATGGGGGTACACAATAGAATGCCAATAAAAATATGTGTGAAAAATCATTTTAATCAAATTTTAAAAGAAGTAATACACCTGAGTCTAGTCAAATAAATCAGTTTTATTCTGAGGAAACAAACTTTGCACAGCTAAATGACAAACCTAGTTTTATATAGAAAGAATCACTGGAAGCTGGGAATACTGACTGTGTCTCAGAGGAGGAAGGGGAGGCCTGCCCTCCACTGATAGGGCAGCCATAGCAAATCTAAAGTGGAGTTGTGAAAACACATTTTTAATGTGTTTTTCAGTCTAAGCCTCATCTGTTTCAGAAACAAAAGCTGCATGTACTGATTAATTTGTCATCTGACCACTTTAGACTCCTGATGTGAATGAAAGGATTACTCTTCTGGCTTAGTGACTGGTCCTTATTATCAAGGGGAAAGTGGGTTGGGCTACACATAGGAAATTGAGCCTGGAACCCTGGGGCCCCCTTGAGGAGCCTTTACTGTTTTTGCGCCCAGTATAGGTTAAATAGAAACTGACCATGAACAGAAGAGGCAAGACAAATGAGAACTCAAATCTTTTGAGAATGGTTTGAACCATTCCATCAGGTAAAGTATTTCAGGCAGCTCAGATACTGGCTGAGAACAAGGGAAATACAGGGGTTAGAGGAAGAAGAAAGCCATAGACATCGTAATTAAGGCTTTGTGACCAATTTCAGAGAAGAAACATAGCAACTTTTAAAATATTGTTATAGGGCTAGAGAGATGGCTTAGCACTTAAGATGCTTGTCTGTGAAACCTAAGAACCTAGGTTCAACTCCTCACTACCCACATAAGACAGATGCACAGGGTAGTACATGTGTCTGGAGTTCCTTTGCAGTGCCTGGAGGCCCTTATGCGTGCATTCCCTTTCTCCCCCTGCCCCCCACCGTCGGCCACTCTCTCTTTCAAATAAGTAAATAAGTAAAAATAAATAAAATACTTTTAAAAACTGCTCTATTTGCTTATTATACGTATGTATCTTTTTCATGTTCCTTTTTTATTTTCCTCCTTCTATTCGTATTTTATTTTATATACAAGGTGCTTAAATTTAACTTTAGTATTTAAGAAACAGAATAGTCATTAAAACTGTGACAGAATTTGTGAAAAAATGTAGAGTAGAATTAGCAATGGATACAACTATCCAGTTTGTATTTCCTTATTTGGAGAAGAAAGTGAGAATGTCTTCACTTGTAAAATGAACGGATACATAATATTGGGTGGAAATGCAGAGTTGTTTTCTGATGTATAGGAATCCAAATTGTGTATAAGAATAAACATGAGAGCTGAGAAACCAAGTGTTGACCTGCTCAAAAAAAAAAAAAAAAAAAAAAAAAAAAAAAAAAAAAACAGACAATAGTCCTTTAAGTAATTTTTCTTTGTCTTCTGGTTGAAAGTTAAGCACTTTCACTAGAGGGCGCGGAAGAGACATTGCAGAGGTGCTGTGGTCTGCTACTACTACATTTCCTCTGCCCTCTGGGTTGTGACTCTGCCCTTTCCAACAATGTCTGGACCAGACCCTTCTGGGACTTCCTCTTTGGATATTCCATGTTGGTCCTAAGGCTAGTACTGGAATTTCTATTTGTATATTCTTTGTAGTTCAACCTGCCTCTAATCCCATTATCCCAACCCCCTGTTGCAGTTAACCTTTTTATTAAACTTTCTCATTTCAACATACTGTGTCCCAGTATCAATGAGCACACCCAGTACTCAGCTCTTGGTTTCTGACTATCATGCTCCACTATAAGGAATCAAGGCTTTTTTGAGAAATGACGCATTCAAAAGCCAGGGACCAAAAAAAAAAAAAAAAACCCAGCAAGATGTGCTTGGAGTATTTTGTACTATCAGAAAGTCAGGAAGACCTCAAAATCAAATGGATAGGGCATTTCAAAAAGACACGATGGCCAAAGTAGTACCCAAATAGAGAATGTAATATTGTCATATAATCCAAAATATCAAATAAATATACTTGAGTCAAATTGATATATATTTCTGAGCAAACAGGGAGGGAGAAACAAGTCTTTTCCCAGAAGGATTTCAAATAACATAGATGGATACTCTCCCTTCAAAGATATGGATGTTACTTCCCCTGAGGGAAGGCTGGGCTTATTGGCTTGCTTCCAGAGAGCAATATTGGGGAAGAGGAAATAACTATGTGGAGAAACCTGGCATGTCCTTCTTTACCCAAGTGATGGAACTCAACCAAGTGTTGACATTATATATGATGTCATATGAATTCCTGAAATGCTGTGATGAGAAGGGCACATCAGCTATGACATGTGATTATGACACAAACATCAGACACACAGATTGGAGGCATTCTAACAGATATCAGGCTAGTCCTTCTTAGAAAAAAAAAAAAAGACTGAGAAACAGGCACAGACAGAGGAGACTGGGGAGGGAGAGGTATCACAACAGAATGCAGTGTGGTGCCATGGATGGATATCTGTAACAGAAAGTGGACAATCAATAGCCATTACACACACACACACACACACACACACACACACACACACCTTTTTTCTTCTTCCCAAATACATAGAAGACTAAAAGACTATAAAACAATACCTAGAGTTTACTTAATATCAATGTGCTAATGTCCATGTCTCAGTTTTGCCAACCTACTGGTGAAAAGACTAGTAAGAGAGGAAATTAGGTGTGTGTCATGGTTTGATTCAGGTATTCCCCATAAATTTATGTGTGCTGAAAGCTAGATCCCCAGCTGATGGCAATTTGGGAATTGAAACCTTGTAGCAGGTGTGTTGTTGAGGGTGGCCTTATGGGTGTTATAGCCAGTTTCCCCTTGCCAGTGTTTGGCACAATCTCCTGCTGCTGTTGTCCACCTGATGTTGGCCAGCAGGGGATGTCCAGCCTCTTCTTATGCCATTATTTTCCCTGCTATCATGGAGCTTCCCCTCAAGCTTGTAAGCCAAAATGAACCCTTTCCTCCCACAAGCTGGTCTTGGTCTTCTGCTTTCTGCCAGCAACGAGAAGGTAACTGCAGCAGTGTGGCTGTATGGAAATTCTCTGTACTATCTGCAACTTTTCCGTAAACCTAAGTTTGTCCCAAAATTAAAGATTTACTAAAAATAATTACTGTGCATTCTGTCTTATTAGTCCTTGATTGATACAAAAATGTCAGTCTAGTTATCCAATCAGTTTTATGGATTTTAAATTCATCAACAAATTTATGCATCACAATAAACAGAAGAGTAAATATAAATAGAACCCTTGAATATTAGGTCAATTTAACCCTGCTGCATAGTAGAATACTTTGTTTAGCCCTGCTACATAGTAGAATATAATAGCATACATTTTGTTTAACTCTGTTGAATAGCAGACTGCTATCAGTTATATTTTGTTCAACTATGCTACATAGTAGAATACTATAGCATGCAGTTTGTTTCCAAAATTATCTGGCTTAGACTAAACAAACTGTTACATATTATGAGAAAAAAAAAAGCCACGTAGCAAATTTGGCCTGGTGTGTAGCTCAGGTTGGAACAGCCTCTGACTGTGTGCTTTTACAAGGTGGCAGAAATGTTTTCCTCTGAACATCTTTGGGGACTTCAAAAATCTGTTCATACTTATTTACAGTTTTATTCATTACAAAGCAAAAGCATGAATTGCAGAGAACAAACTAAAAAGCACCCAATTATCATTTTCCAGTATTAAAAGAATGCATGTTCTCAGAATTTTAGTTTTTCTTCACATGTCAGTAAAATCTGAATTAGAGCAACAGTTTATTTTCTAGAAGGCCCAAGCCAGCTCTACACAGCCTGAAGTCCATGTACGCTTTTGTATGTATACAAATGTTCTTCAGTATAATCCCTTAGCTCAAGGCAGGCTGTAGTTTTCAGGGGACCAAGAATGAATACAACTGAAATCTTTCCACAGCATTCTTGTCCTGGAGTTAGTAACAAGCCTCAGCTTTCAAAAGAAGAACACATCATCCTCTTTCCCCTTTCCCACTACTTTACAATAATGTTATTTTTCTTCAAAATGTCTAGGCACAACTGGTTTTTAAGCTGGAAAAGTTAATGAAAGCAATATCGTATTTGAGGTCAGTCAGCCAGAAAAATGGACATGAGCCAAATCCCACATCCCAAACATTCTGCCTCAATGGCATGTGAACAAAATGCCTACTCTCCTCCTGCTCCACAACTGAAGCAAAAGAAAACCCTGCAAAACAGCTCCCCATTGGAACTTGGAAGTCTGTCAGTCAGACACACACACACACACACACACACACACACACACACACACACCACTCCTTGTCGAAGCTGCAATAAAGAAACTTTTCCACAAATGTGCTTACACACACAAGACCAGGACTTTCCCTGGAGGGGCTGCTTCAGGGGCAGCCAAGAGATCTCATATCCAAAGATATCCAAAACAAGTCTTCCTAATAAGACCAAGAAAAATCTTCTCAACTCCAAAGTTAGCAAGTTCTTAAAACCATCTTATCTACATAGCTTAAAATCCTGTTAGAGCATTCACTTAAATATAGTTGTTAGCAATGAAGACTCATTTGAGTTGTCATAAAAATCTGCTAACTTTAGGAAACAATTATTTCTCTTATATGAGTTTAATGTTTTGCTTATTACAGTACAGTTGTACCTCAATTTCCTCTAACATTTGTCAAGGACAAAAATAAGAAAGGAAGGGGATTCAATTATGCATGCAACAATGAGTTACCAGCACACTTAATTTTAACTCTGAAATTTATGAAAGTAATTGTATTACATGACATCATATCATTTAATGTTCATGACAATGAAGATGTGGTCTTACATACATCCTGCTCAGGCTAAAATATCATTATTTTAGAATTGTGATTGACATAATGTAAATAAATTACACACTGCATCATGCACCAAAATATTTGTGAATTTTTATTTCTTACAAATTTATCTTCCTAAAGCTATCTGAGCATATATTCATTATTTCCATTTTAGGATTCAGATAAATAGACTGTTGTAATAAAATTATATAGGTGGTATAGTTTAATCACTAAGAAAGTGTCATTGAGAAATCAAATTAAAACAGCAGCTAGAATATAATAGCTATGTTGCCACAGTTGCCATTCTTCAGTAAGGATCTAAATTCTGATATCGACTGAAGTATGAGTGTCGGGTTATTGACTTCCCCTTCCTCCCAGCTATTATGGTTTATGCTCAGCTAGGGGAAGTGCTGTATATGATGCATGCATGAACTTAAGGGGAACTGTATGAATGAGCTAGATTTGGAATCCACCCCACCCTCTGTTTGGGATAAAGAAGAAAAAGGTGGCTCAGGGCACTCTGTAGACAAGGGGCCCATACAGCAATGACATCCTGAGACAGACAACAGCAGGTGAAAACTTACCACTGGAGCAGTTGGTCCCACCCCAGCCAGGCTCACACTGACAGGTGTTTGGAGCAACACAGCGACCATGGACACATTTATCAGCACAGTGAGCTGTCAGAGGGAAAAAAACATCAATCAAATAAGGAAAGTTGGCACAAGAAAAAAAAAGCCAACAACACAGCTGTTGCACATCCTAGGTTCAAGTATCACTTAAAAACAACATGCATGTTTGATAATTTTCTTTAGTCCATTCCTCAGCCCTCTTGTAGTCTGCTGTATAACCAAACAATTCCCTCTTATTTTGATATCTCCAAGTAAATTCCTTCATTTCTACTGTTTAATCCTACTTCATGCTAAATTAGGGAAGTAGCTTCAAGGAAAATTGCCTAATCCACTCTTTAGAAAAAATTGTCAATGAGTCCCAAATACATCCTCTTAGTGTTATGAGGAGGGTATGTAGAGAAACAAACCACAAAGCCATATCAGGACTCCACTGTGACAGAATAGACAAAGAGGTAATTCCTCCTATCTAATATTTTCACCAAAAATGATGGCCATCTTTCTTTGTGAACACATTTTCAAGGATGACACACCAAAATTGCATGCCCTTTTTCTATTGAGGAGAATTTGAAAACTGTCACCCAGGTCTGTGGACACATTAATGCACTATTCTCTTTCTTTAGTGACTGTCTTAGGAGTGGTACAGGGACACATCATTGAAAACCTGAATGGACAGACAGTCCAATGACTGGCTTCCAAAAGCAGGGTCCAGCTGGCTGACAGAAAGGGGTATTACACAATCTTTTAAATACCTACTTATTTAACTGCAAGAGCAATTTGAAAGAGCTTGGGGTTCCAAAGTTTTAAGGATGGGACAAAGTGCCCTGTACTTTTTTTCTTAACTTGGTTTTGTGAAGCAGTATCTCTCTCTAGCCCAGGCTGACCTGGATCTCACTCTGTAGAGCAGGCTGGTCCTGGCCTTCAACTCAGAGTGATCCTGCTACCTCTCAAGTGCTAAGATTAAAGACATGAGCTGTCATGTCTGGCTTAAGTACCCTGTGGTTTAGACATGTTTTATTAATTTGTGTTTATTATAAAAATGAAACAGGTTTACTGCCCAACCTTATAAAATACCAATACATAAAACAAACCTTATCTCACCTTGCATACACTAGTAGCATTCTTAAGGATGTTCTCAGAATTTTTGTACTATATATTTTCCTCAATTAAAAAAAAACAGTATTGAGCTGGAGGGATGGATGGCTTAGCAGTTAAGGCATCTGCCTACAAAGCCAAAGGACCCAGGTTCGATTCCCCAGGACCCACATTAGCCAGATGCACAAGGGGGCGCAAGTGTCTGGAGTTCGTTTGCAGTGGCTGGAGGCCCTGGCACACACATTCTCTCTCCCTCTCTCTCTCTCTCCCTCTTTCTCTGTCAAATAAATAAACAAATAAAAATAAGAATATTAAAAATGTTTAAAAACAGTATTAATATATATTTCAAATTGTTTTTCCACTTAACATAACGGGAAAGCTATTTCCATGTTACTAAATATTCTTAAATACATTTTATCCACAATTGTAGGTATAATGTACAAGTAGTAAGTATATAAGTATAGCATGAATATGTAGGTGGATCCAAAATAATGGCCACTTGTATGATCTTAGATGTGAAGAGACATTATGGGAAAAGCATTTTGAGTGAAGAGAACCAAAAGCCAGTGGGAGAAGGAACAGCAAATGGAAATATTAAGCTCTATTTGGCGCCGTATTTGGGGACACTGGAAAAGGTACAGCAATACTTTGAAAACCAAACTGAAGTGTCAGAACTTTATTCTGAGAATTAGATAAGAATGGTCCAGTAGAAAGTAAAACTTTGGAAAGTACAAACCATTAGGTAAAGGGCAACAAAATAAGACAAGCAGAACTTTCAGGAAATTCAGACTCACCAAAATAATTTTTAGCATGATAGTGACTTAGTCACTGAGATGCCAGGCCTGGTGGTCTTGAAATCCTGAGCCAAAGTTCAGTTTTCAGCACTTGGTAATCTCATTATATTTCATTATGACAATTATGTGTTTGTGATTACAAGCAGAACCTGCCTGTGACATATGAACATACCAATCCTACAATGTGTTGGGTTATATTACTGAGTTAAGATGTGCTGATCCCAGGGTTCAATGTCTCCATCCATTTCTGTGCATATATTTGAACTTGTAACTGTCATTCCTATGTAAGGCTGTCTCTCCTGTTGTCTAAAGCCAGTAATTTATACTCAAATGCCCCAGTCCAATTAAATGCCACAGAAGGCTGAGGTCTAACAAGTGCACAGCAGGCTGTAGACACCTGTAGCATGTCCCTGTAGGACACTCCTCCCCACTGTCAGCATCACTATGAGAGGTCGCTGCCTCACTAGCCTCATCTGATGCCATCTAGGTTGGAAGCATATTTCTTCTCCTTTAAGATATTAAAGAGACTTAAAATTCTGTTTTTATATTTATAGAATTGCAGAGATTATATAAAACAAGACTTCTCTGACACTGAACATTTAAAACAAAACATAGTCATTTAATATGGTGGCCAATCAAAAGAAACACCAGCCATATTTTCAAATTTCAAATTTTTAATGTTTAGCCAATAGTGTAGTTCTCTCCAATTAATTTCCAGGTATAGAAATGTTGTAAAGTTAATTTATTAGGTAAATTTGTAGTCACAAAATTTTCCTTTTTTAATGTTAGGAATCCAAAGAGTCCATATGATGGAAAAAAAAAAGTCAACTCTACTACTTGAAAATTGAAAATCTGTAGATCCTCAAGATACTGAATTTAATGGGAGCAACTTTTATTTATGTATTTATTTTTTGGTTCTTTCTGGGAACGAGTAGTCTTCAGACAGGAACAATTTTTGTCTTTCTTCTCTCAACTTTAAGTTTTTCCTTTTTCTAACCTCCTTTTCTACTTTTCATCTACTTTCTCTACACACAAACTGCTTCGATGATATGCAGTTACCATATAGGCTGAAGATTAAAACCTGATTTTAATTGGCTCTCAAGCCAAAAGTGACCTTAAGCAATTTTCATGGTACCACCTGAAGCAACTCACAAGAAAAGTAAAGCTGACCAAGCAGGCCTGGCATCTTGGCTCCAATATTGGAAAACACTTGTTTAAAAAGGTGCATGTGTTAAATATCCACTCCAGAGGGTTAAGTGCCAGAGCTACCTACACATGCATCTCAAGCCATTGTTTTCATTGTTCTCATTTTGTTAATTCAAAGAAAAAAGATAATAAATTTCTGTATGCAAAATTATAAGACATCTGCTATGGAAGGAGGGCTTTCAGATTGCTCCAGGACCATACAAACACTCTCATGTTTGATTGCTGATAGAGAAAATTGTGTTTTCAGTGAAAGGAATTTTGGGAAGTCCAGCCAATTATAACAAGTGGAAAAGAAACCTGTGATGTGTTTTTCACATTTGGATTATTATAAGAAAGTTCTTGGGCTTTATTTTAGCCAAAGTCTGCAACAACATGTGGCTGGGTTGTTAGGAAAATACAAATTTGGAGCTGGAGAGATTGCTCTGTGGTTTTAGGTGCGTGCTTGCAAAGCCTGTAGGTCTGGGTTCAATTCCCCAGTACCTACATTAAGCAAGATGCACAAAGTAGTACATGTGTCCAGAGTTTGTTTCCTGCAGCAGGAAACCCTACATGCACATTCTCTCTTTCCTTCTCCTTTTCCCTCTCTCTCTTTCTTGCTCTCAAGTAACTAAATATTTTTTGAAAAAAGACAAATGCACCTGAAAGTGGACTAAGAATGGGAAAGGTAAATCTGCTTTCCTATTGATGTCTTCTTTGTTAGTTGCAGTTCAAGCTAATTCTATCACCCGTGAGCACTGAATCCTGAAGTCATCTAGTGATCCAAACGATGAGAAATGATGTCGGTGTGGACTGTTAAAAGAAAGAACATAAAATCTAACTTCCATGGTACAAAAGCTTCAAACACCAGAACATTGTCATTCAAGTTCCAACTCTGCTCTAAGGTCTTTCCTACCATCTCTGCACTTTCCACATGCAATGACAGTCCTTAACACAAGATGAAGAGAAGCTCAGGAGAAGCAACAAAGGAAGCTGCAGAACTCTATGTGGGACAACATAGGATGTCCCAGCTCAACAAGCTATGAAGTACTAAGGCATGCACCTTGGTAGCCGCTCCCATCAGCTGAGCCAGATCTCCATCCTAGCCTCACTGTTTCCATCTTTTTTTTTTTTTTTTTCGGTTTTTTGAGGTAGGGTCTCACTCTGGCTCAGGCTGACCTGGAATTCACTATGTAGTCTCAGGGTGGCCTCGTACTCTCAATGATCCTCCTACCTCTGCCTCCCGAGTGCTGGGATTAAAGGCGTGCGCCACCACGCCCGGCTTGTTTCCATCTTTTAAAAAGAAAATCATTACTTATTCTAAGTTTTTTTCAGTAACCCTTTTTTGAGGCCAGATAGAAGCTCAACCTTTACCCACACTCAGGACCCAGCTGACACAAAACTAATGACCAAGGTTCAGACAATATATCTCCTCCCTCAAGAATGGGGAGGCAAGAAGACACTGATGTGAAGAACAGGCTGACTCTTTGAAGTGAAAGCTGTGGACAGCCTGTCTGCCTGGAAGACAGGTGAAGAATGACATAATGACCCTGGAATCTTCTCTAATTAGGCTCCTATTTCAGCCTCAGTTCCTAAATCCATTTAAATCCCATTACTAATGCCAGGACCTCATTCATTTCACTTGTAAATGCTGAGAGCCATTAGCTGTAATCAAATGTTTTCTCTTGTGTTACAAATATTTTTTTTTGGATTTACACCTAGGAATGGAGAAAAGGTGAAAGAAAAAGTAAAAAGACTAAAGGCTTCTATGTAATCCAAAGACATTGCCCCAAAAGAAATTATACAGTCAATTCATTTAAATTTAGTTGGAAAATGTTTCTAGGGTCAAAATATCTCTTGAAAATAATTGTGCAGGGGCAGGCAAGATATGGGTAAAGTGCTTGCCTCACAAACATGAGGATCTGAATTCAATCCCCAGCACCCACATAAAATGCCAAACATGGCAACGTGCATCTGCGATCCTAGAATTAGGGGAGGCAGAGAAAGGTTAATCCATGGAACTCACTAACTATCTAATCTAGTTTAAGTGGTGAGCTCCAGACAAATGAGAGACCCTTTCTCTAAAAGGTGGGTGGCATACCTAAGAATGACTCTCAAGGTTGTCCTTTGGCCTTCACATGCACACATATATATGTGGATATGC
Organism: Dipus sagitta; assembly: GCA_036346955.1. Taxonomy (NCBI): domain Eukaryota; kingdom Metazoa; phylum Chordata; class Mammalia; order Rodentia; family Dipodidae; genus Dipus; species Dipus sagitta. Next base: position 120,951 of record CM070783.1, read on the forward strand.
ATTTACACACACGTGTGCCCACAAACATACAAACACGCATCCACACCACATATATGCATGCAAAAAAAAACCTTCCAGCTAATCCCTCTTGCCTCAGAAGTTCCGTTTATTATGATTAATAAGTAGCATAAGTCACAAATCTTTTTTCTGTCATTTCTGTGTATGAGCTGCTATACAGAAACATGAGATTTAGAGTTAACGGTGCCTTTACTGAATGCCAATCTTGCATTTTTCAAAGTAGGAAAGATAATAATTTCTCTAGCATTCACAGCTGGTGTTAAAACCAGAAGTAGGATTACTTCTGGTCCTATAACTGCCAGGGGACCCAGACCTATGATTGGAGTAGAAGGGGAGTAAGGGTGAAAAGAAGTAGAAAGGGTTCTGGATCAGGAGATATACCATAGGACTAGAGTGCAGGAAACAAAGATGCAAAGAAGGAAGAGTGAGAAACTAAAAAGTTGACATCTAAGGTAGGCTTTAATCCTTCTACACTTTTGCCTAAGACTAGCTATATACAGTCTTTACAAAATCTACTTGCTACCTCAAAGTTTAGCGCAGCTAGGAATCATTTGTTTTCATAGATCCAAACATTACATTCTAGCCTACCCTACTGTGCTTGCTTATATAAAAAAGAAGGGAAATGCAATTCTCTTTTCCTTCAGTTTCACATTTTATTGATGTGCAAAAAACACTGCTAGTCTATGGAAACAAACAGGGCAGACTAGGAACTCTTAGTCTGAAGAGAAAGTCAGATGTAGGACCAACAGCCCAATATACACAAAGCAGAATGAAGGCTAATAACAAAGGTATATGCAAAAGGCTGTGAGAGTACAATGAATGATTCTATTTAAGTGAACTTTCAAAATAGGAAACTATACAAAGCATATTGGTTATGTGGGGTTAGTTAAATGTGGGGTGAGGGCTAATGAATAAAGGTTTTTGAGATGATAAAAATGTTATGGCTGCACAACTTTGAAACTATATTAAAGTCCATTTAATAGTATTATTTTAAATGGTTGAATTATATGGTGTGTAAATTACATCTCCAAACATCTATCATGAAGAATACTGGGAGACTAGAGAGAGGGCTCATTGGTGAGGTGAGTTCCTGTGTATGTATGAGGCCTTGAGGGGGCCTGAAAACACCAGAATTTGAATCTAGATCTCACATAAACAGCTGGACATGGCCATATGCACCAGTAACCCTACTCCCACAGAGGACCAGAGACCTGAGAGTCACTGGAGCCCTGCAAGCACTGGAATCAGTAAAGTGAATCCAGCTCAAAGCAAGCAGAAGAGCAGTGGAATAGGACAACCAACATTCTGCTTCAACCATCGTAGGTGAGAGCCCTGAAACTGCAGGAGAGTATATAGTGATCCATGTCTCACAGACACATACTCAAAACATACTGTGAGAGTTGAGGGAAGAAATTAATTCCAACTGGAGGGAGATAAAGGTGGATTTCATGACAGAAGACACATGAGTTACAGAATAAAGAAGTAGACACCTTTATAAAAAGTTCCATGCAATGGGCTGGGGAGATTGCACAGTGGTTAAGGCACTTGCCAGCACAGCCAAAGGACCTAGGTTCTATTCCTCAGTACCCATGTAAGCCAGATGCACAAGGTAGCACATGCATTTTGTAGCTGCTAGAGGCCCTGGAGCACCCATTCTATCTCTTTTTCTATGTCTCTCTGCCTCTTTCTCTCTCTCTCTCTCAAATAAATGAATAAATAATATTTTTTTAAATATTCCAGGAGGAGCCCAGCGTGGTGGCACACACCTTTAATCCCAGCACGCGGGAGGCAGAGGTAGGAGGATTGCTGTGAGTTCCAGGCCACCCTGAGACTCCATAGTGAACTCCATGTCAGCCTGGGCTAGAGTTAGACCCTACCTCGAAAAAAAAAAAGTTTCAGGAAAGAGTGGCCCAATGTAGCTGCCTCACAATCTTTCTTCTATTATCCAATCCCTTTAGTCACATATCTTATTTCTTGGGATCAAGAACTCATTCCACAGTCACCACAGGTCTACATGCATGGTGGACATGGATGATCAGTAAACTCAAGATCAAAACCATGTAGCCAAATGTTCACAGTGCTTGAAGATGCTCTGCAATTGTTGTGGAAAGAAAGTCATCAACAATCTTCCCAGAAGCCAAATCTGTGAGAAACACAATCAATCAACCACAAAAGATAGGCCACTTGTATAATTGTGGTATGACTATTATGGGGGTAACCAACTGCTCTCTGATTGAATTTGAGTACCACTCCACAAGAGGGAATTCATGCCTGCTGCTGAAAACCTAACCAAAAGCTGGGAAGATCATTGGTTGTACTGGAGAAGCTACTGTTATTATTTGACTAAATTACTAGGTTGTATCCATCAAATTGCCCTCTAAACATATATGGTTCTGCCCATAGATTAGTGAGGCTCTTAACTTTGGTCACAGAAGTGACCAAAGAAGTGGTGACTACTGGGGAGACCCAAAAGTCATCAAAGTGCAGTGAATAAGTGACTGTTGAGTGCTAAATATTAAATTATTTATCTCTATAATGGCCTCAAAAGCTCAGGGAACATTGTAGAAGAGTGGGCAGAAAGAATGTAAGATCTAGAGGGTCCAAAGGAGTGCAGACATGAAATGGTTGCTACATTCATCACCTCATAGTAGCAATTTTTACCTGTGCAATATTGAGCCCATTGATGTTTTAAAATAGATGATGGAGGAGGGAAATTATTTAATTAATTAAATGAAGAGGAACTAGCCAGAAAGAAGGATTCAATGGAAAACATATGGGAGAGGGGAACAAAAAAAGTACTGAGAAGGTATTATGACAAAAATATATTATGTACATACACGAAAGTTGTCAATACAAATGTTTATACAACACATCAGACAACTAACTATACGAAAATGAACAAGAGATCAATGCAACTTTATTTAAATATTTTTCAGGAATAAATGAATGAGAGAATTAATGTTGAGAGATCGAGTAAGCAGTTGATAGAACAACTAGACAAAAGGTGAGAAAAATTTGCCTGAAAATTTTGTTCTTGCCAGGCATGGTGGAGCAGGCCTTCAATCCCAGCACTCGGGAAGCAGAGGTAGGAGGATCGCCGAGAATACAAGGCCACCCTAAGACTACATAGTGAATTCCAGGTCACCCTCCTGAGCAAAAGTGAGACCCTACTTTGAAAAGAAAAAAAAAAAAAACTTGTGTTCTTTTCTTTAAGGCAGTGTCTCACTCTTATTCTCACTCAGGCTGACCTGGAACTCATTCTGTAGCCCAGGCTGGCCTTGAATTTACAGTGATCTTCCTTCCTCAACCTCCCTAATGAGCGCTGGGATTAAAGACATATCTTTCTCCCAAATCATCTTTGCTACTAATAAACTCCTAATATGTTTCTGTTTGAGGTATTTATTTCTTGCCTCACAAAAAGATTCCCAATGGGTACAATGTCCTTTTGGGAGATCTTCAAGTGAGTTCATTACTAAATTAAATAAGGATCTATAGTAGCAGAATGAATTGAATGCCTCTGAAATTAAGGGTAACAACCTAAGTGTAAGTGGTATGACCAAAGTTGTGAGGAAAACTACCATGAGGTACATTTCCTATCCTCTATGTGAAACACAACTTTAACATTAAAATGTAAGAAGAGTTAAATACAAATACAAATAAGTCCTAAAACAGCAATAAAATAACAAAACTGTTATAAGTAATAGACCAAAAAGAAGGTAGAATCATAATAACATCATCAATAATATTTATGCCGAAAGAAGGCAAAAAAGAAGGAAAACAACAAAAGGCAGACAGGTCAAACAGAAAGCAAATCTAATTACATCAATAATCATTAAATGAAAATGGTCTAAATGGCTCACTTAAAAGTGAGAGATTGTTAGATCACTTAGTAAGACTTAAGGGGCTGGAGAGATGGCTCAGCAGTTAAGGCACTTGTCTACGAAGCCTAAAGACCCAGGCTCAACTCCCCAGAACCCGTATAAAACAGATGCACATGGTGGAGCATGCGTCTGGAGCTCATTTGCAGTGGCTAGAGGCCCTGGCACACCCATTCTCTCTCCCTTCTCTCAATAAATAAGTAAAAATAAAATAAAAAGTATTTTTAAAAAGTAAGACAAGATATTCTGCTTGTAACAAGTATACTTTAGATACACAAACACACACATTAAATGCAACAGATTTAAAGATGATGTATCTTGGGCTGGGTGGATGACTTAGTGGTTAAGGCACCTGCCTGCAAAGTCAAAGGACCCAGGTTCAATTCCCCAGGACCCATGTAAGCCAGATGCACATGGTGGTGCATGCTTCTGGAGTTCGTTTGCAGTGGCTGAAGGTCCTGGTGCTCCCATTCTCTCTCTCTCTTTATCTCTCTCTCTCTCTCTCTCTCTCTCTGCCTCTTTCTCTCTCTGTCAAATAAAATGAATAAATAAATAAAAATGATGTATCATGCTAATACAGAAAAATCTGGAGTAGTTATATTAACATTAAAGATGATTTTAGAGTAAAGACTGACTTCAGAAATATTGAAGGTCACAATAAACATAAAGCTTTCCTCAAAACAAGATAATAATCCTAAGCATTATACATTTACTAACATAGTTTCAAAAACTATATTTATAAATATAATTACTCTGAGAACATTGGAGCCAGTCCAATGGTTGATATAATACTAGACAAAAAATAAGAAAAGTATATTAGGCTTTTACATACCTATCACCCAACTTGGCCTATTCAACACTTATAGGACATTCCACAGAACAATAGCAGAATACTTGTTTTCAGAAAAGAAATGTTTATTTAGTACACTACAATAAAACAAAAACTATCTAGAATACACATTCCTTTACAGTTCCTATACAACATTTACTTAGGTATATCATATTCTAACGAATAAAACAAGTGCCAGGAAATTTTAAAAGATTTTAGGCAGGGCTGGAGATATGGCTCAATGATTAAAAAGTACTTGCTTTCAAAGCCTGAAAGCCTGGGTACAATTTTCCAGTACCCATGTAAAGCCAGATATGCAAAATTGCACAAGTGGATGAAGTTCCTTTGCAGTGGCACTAGGCCCTAACATGCCCATTCTCATTCTCTCTGCTTGCAAATAAATAAATAAAGTTATTTTAAAAAAAGGTTAAGGCAGTAAGTATTTTTCTGATCACAATTGAATTTACTTAAAATCAATATTATAATGATATTTATAAAATCTACCCAGATCAAAAAGTAATGTGGAAACTAGGGGCATCAGTTACTTTCTCATTGTTGGGACAAAAGAGCTGTCCAGAAGCAACTTCGGGAAGAAAAGAATTCATGTTGGCTTGCAATTCCAGGTGGTAAAGTTCATCATGGTTGGGAAATCATGGCAGGAGCAGGAAACCAAGATCACAAGGTCACATTAACAGGAAAGAAATATAGCAATGAATAGTGAATGCTCAGCAACAGTTAGGGTGGATTCTCCCTAGATTAATCTAATCTAGAAATCCCTCACAGACAAAACCAGAGATTTGTTTCCATGGTGATTCTAAATCCTATTGAGTTGACAACCAGAGATTAACAGTGGCATGCTTTGGAATAACTCAAAAAAGATTGAAGGGGCTAGGGAGATTGCTCAGTGGTAAAAGGTGCTTGTATGAAAGAAATGGTAGCATATATAAGTCACATACTGGAAGAAATATTGCTCACACACATATATGTAAAGTGTTACAAAGTTGCTATCATAAAATCATGGCCTCTTAGAACTTATAAGTTAAATAAAAATGCTAAGCATGAAACAAAAAAGAGAAATATTTCTGAAAAGAACACAACTGATACAGAATTTGCCTTAGGTCTTATTTCCATTAAATAATAAACACTTAAAAAGAAACAAATAGAAAATAAGTTCAGCTTTATAATGAAATAATTACAAGAGCAAATGAATTGATCCCTTTAACAAAGAAGATAACTCTCACATATTGCCAGTGAGAATGTCAAACAACAACCAACAACCACAGAGGGAAAGCTCAGCATTTTCTCAAAATGTTGAAGGACATTTGTATTGCTTCCAGTTTGGAGCTAACACAAATAAAGTAAGTATGAGCACCTGTGCCCAAATACCAATTGATTCAGCTATGCTATTGCAGGTATTACCCAAGAGAAGTGAAAGCATATGTTCATACAAATACTTGTAAATAAGCTTTCAAAGCAGTGTTTTTGTAACTGCAATATGAAAACTATCCAAGTGTCCATAAATATGTGAAAGGGTAAACAAGCTGGTATACCTAGAATAAAATATTACTTGCAATGAAAAGGAGTAAACTATTTATGTACACAACATTGATGAATCTCAAAATTGTTATGCTGAGTACAAGAGATCAGACTTTCAAAAAACGATATGTCGGGCTGGGCGTGGTGGTGCACACCTTTAATCCCAGCACCAGGGAGGCAGAAGGAGGAGGATTGCCATGAGTTCGAGGTCACCCTGAGACTACATAGTGAATTCCAGGTCAGCCTGAGCTAGAGTGAAACCCTAAAAAGCCAAAAAATAAAAACTATGTCATTATCTCATTTACATAAAGCTGTGGAAAATATTCACTAACCTGTAGTGACTGAAAGCAGAGCAATAACTGCCTGAGGAAGAGAGTGGAGAAGGAGGAATGGATGGAAGGGAATGCCACAAGGTTGTAAGAATGGGTAGGATCATGGTCATGATTGGATGAGGATTTCATGGTTTTGAACACATCAATTCTTACCAAATTGCACACTTAAATATGTGTCAATTGTCTCTCAATAAAGCTGTTTAAAAAATAACTGTAATGTGAGAAGAATTTTGAGAAAAGGGTAAAGAATTTTCACATATGTGGAAGAAAAGGCTAATGCAGAGAAAAAACTGAGCAAGGATTAAAATATTATTCATAAAACAGGAACAATATTTTTTTTCTTTTTTGCTTTTGTGGTGCTGAGGATTAAACCCAGGACCTTGTACATACTAGGCAAGCACACTAACAGTGAGCTATATACCAGACCTGCAATTTTGGTACGACCATGGGTGAGTGGGTTCTCCAAGAATCTAGGAAGGCATTAGCTTTGGATCCTTTTGAGAAATATATTTGGGGAAATGCCAATACTAAACAAAATAACAATGTGATGGCCTCCTAAGCTTTCCTTCATAAAATGAATGACTTAAACTGGAAAAAGCTAGACTAAAATAGACAATTGTAATACATCCCACATAAGGGATTGAAACACCATCCATGGAGCACATAACCCTATTTGTTTAATTTACATAGGCATTATCTGTTTTGACCACAGCTCTCACATTGCTCTCTTTGGGTTGATTCAGATTTAAGTAAACTAAGTAACAAAATCCTAATGAACCACAGATTCAAAATGGCAGTAAGTGTTGGAATAAACTCTAGTTTGCTAAATCAAAATCCTAGTAGCTCAGCCACAAGCTGACTGGATCTGAGAAGGATCTAGTACAGTTTAGAGAAGGGACAAATCCTTCCCTGCTGGCCCTGTCTGGAAATGCTAGTCTAGGATCTTCTGTTTTTAGAAAGGTATTTTTGTGGTCTGACCACTCTGTGGAGCTGTGGGGTTCTTTCAGAACTAGCCTTTCCCACAGTGGCATTTCCGGTGGTCTGCCATGTCTCATCTTGCTAACATTTGTTTCCAGACCTATAGTCCACTGCATTTAAATCACGTGTAAATAAGCAAGGCAAATTTTGGGGAATGTTAAGAGGGCATTAAGGTCACAGTTGATGTTACTTCTCCCACTCATGTACTTGCCTTCCTCCCTCTTTAGTGGTGGTCCCTAGCTCCTCTATGGTGGACATATACCCTGTGGTCCCAAGTACTCTGGAGTCTGAGGGAGGAGGATCACTGAGCCCACAAGTTTGAGACCAGGCTAGGCAACCCAGCAATACTACACCTCAAAATAAAAAATCTAAATCATGATAATATAGCAGACTGCTCAGACAACAGTTTACCACCTCCACTTCTGACATACACTTGTCTACCTTTATGAGGACATTAGAAAAAGTCCTAAAAGAGCAGAAATAAACTGGCTTTTAAGTTCTTTAGGGTTGCATTTTAAACTTAACAGTCATTTTTTTTTCATAATTTTAGATTTGACCCTGCCAAGTCTGTCATGTATATGGTCATGCAGATTTTCATATTAAAAGCCATTTTATATGCATACATACTGACAACTTCACTTTGGGTGAAATGGTTTTGTTGAAAATTGTGCAAAATTTGGAGGAGAGGTCCAGCTGACACTGTCCTCTTGAGTGAGGTTAGTATAATAGGTTCCCCCTCAATACTGTAGCAAAGGCAAGCACATTTCTGCTATACCCTTTCTTGACTCAACTAAATCCTTCCCTTTCTTGCATTGTGGAAATTATTGTCCTTAGTTAAAAAAAAAAAGACTAAAGATTGTGGAGTCTTTAATAAAGTTTATATGTTTTTAATTACCCAATTACCCATTCTAAGTCTATATAAAATAAAACTGAATCACTTAAAGCAATGTTTCCCAAATAAGCATACTCTGAGGACTAGTTGATACCCATATTACTCTGGCAGGAGGGCGGGGGTGGTTATGGTCACATAAGTTTGAGACATGTCCTTTGCTGCAGACATTACTAGAGCCCCTAATAGGTAAAGCAATCTTCAAGAAAGGGTATCCAAAAGAAAAAAAAGGAAAAAAGAAAGAAAGAAAGAAAGAAAAGAAAGAAAAGAAAAGAAAAGAAAGGGTATCCAGCACACTACACTCTCCAAACTAAGTGCATGATGCAACAATGATGAAGCATTTCATAGCTCCCTTGAGGGGTCTGAAGCAGGTAATACCCAGGACCCAACTTTCTGAATAATTAGTCTCCTCCTGGGATCATGTGATAGCTTTCATCTGTGGTAGTGACTTTCCTTCTGTTTCCTTCAATTTTAACTATAATAGATCAATTTAGTTATTGTTTTTAAGGGCAAACATCTATTATTTGGGTGTCATATTGTTAAACTGCTCAGCAGGGCCTTTGCCTTTTCAATGGTCCAGGGCCAAGGAGCCCCATCTCAAGGTTAGTAGTACCACCTGGGACTTAGTAGAAATCAGTTTAAAAAATATATATTTCATTTTATTTATTTTAGAGAGAGAGAGAGAGAATGGGCATGCCAGGGCCTCCAGCCACTGCCAACAAACTCCAGATGCATATGCCCCCTTGTGCATCTGGCTAATGTGGGTGCTGGGGAATCGAATCTGGGTCCTTTGGCTTTGGGCAAACACCTTAATCGCTACGCCATCCCTCCAACCCAAAAAGTCAGTTTTTATGTGTGAAAAATTTTTTGGTACTCTAGCTGAGTCCCCTCAAGGTTATTTTAGAATTATTTGTATTGAAAAGTGGGGGAGGGTTCTGGAACTTAGAATATTGTTTCAGCCAAGGAAAGAGAGTATTGGGAACATGAACATGGCACAGATTCCCTCAGCACATCCCACTTGCCTTTTGGCATGTCTGTGTGTGGCCCAGATGGATGCCCTCCATTTACTACTGTATTATGTGTAAAAATGCTGGCAGTGGCTAACCCAGACTTTAAAAAAAAAAAAGTGAGTTCTGTCACCTGGTCATGTCAATGTTATGTGGTTGTTCACTTTGAACAAAAATGTGTTCTCATTATTTTTAAATTATCTAGTTCTAAAAAGATTTGAACCTTAGCACAGTAAAAATTGCTTTTTAGTTTTAAGCTTTAATATTAGTTATTATTGGTGCCTGCAAAGACATTGCATAGATTATTAGACTGTAAATATTCTACCTGTCCTGAAAAGACTACAATTTCAGACACTGGCTTTCTGGAGATAAGACAAGAGCTTTTCATGGGACTCTCTGTCAGGCTTTCACAAGCAAAAACAGCAGCCGACAAGATTTCCATCTGAATTACGTTGAGACTATTTCGAATTCATAGTGGAAGTTTCTAGATTAAATTCATAGTTTTTATTTAGAATATGCTAAGTGGTGAGGAAGCACTGACAACCAGTGAGACAATAATGACCTCCTACATTATTCATTAGATCCCACCTCATAACTAGCAAAACCTATTGATCCAAACTGGAAAACTAAAGCTTAGATTCCAATAGATGTGTGGGAAAATGGGAATTTCTGCTGGTGCAATATGTAGACAAAGGGCCTTGCCCTGCATTTGGTAGGTGCCTGTAAACCAAGTGGGACTCCATAGCAACGGAGTACAGTATCCCTATGGAAACCGGAAAAAATCTGCCCTCTATGTCAGGAAAGGCATCATGGGTAAGTACATTTAGGGACCTATCATCTCATTGCTGTTTCTGGGTAGCCTAACAGAATCAGGATCATCTCACTTTTATCTCTACTCAAAAGTGTTTGCTTAAAAGACTCTCAAAGACAAAGGATTTTTTCAAATACTTAACAAGATCACAACTTTATTATTAAACAAGGCTGTGAGAATCAAACAAGCCCAGAGTAGATGGCTCTGGCTGCCTTGAACTTCAAAGAGAGGTGTTTCCCCTCTCCTTTAGCTCTAGACTCCCTCCCAGAAACAAGAGAAGCCCTGCTCTCTCCTAAGCAGCCCTGTACCAAAGGCAAAGTCTAGCCCACTAGCAAATTTCTGGACCCAGAATTTTTTCAGCAGAAAAAGACTGAAATGAAACAAAGGGTGAACTATGACCTTCTATCATCACAGAGGGGTGGGGGCAGTACTTCCATCAGTTCTTCCCAAAGCCCATCCTGCTCAAGCCTGTCATCCCTCTCACTGTAAGATCCTCCTGTTGATCACTCAGGCAGAATGGAGTTGTTGGAAATACTTTTTCATCCCCTAGACAAAACTGTGGACTATATTATTCCGAATTAGTTTGACAAATAATCTAGCTCACGAAGAAAGAGCTAATTTTTCCTGAAAACGATAGCAGGACTGCCGATATGTATAACAGGAGCCAATTGCAGGTGCTGAGTTAAGATCCACAATTGATATCTTCATGATTCCAGAGGTATGAAATGATACAGGGTGCCATGCCAGTCTATTTCAGGGACAACAAATGTTGAATACACAAGTCATTGCTGACAGGCTAGAGCACTCTTAGTTACTCTGCACTTCCTCTTGGTTCAGACTCCTTCTGAACACAGTGACATTCAGATAAGAGCAAAGTTTGTCTAATGGAATAAGTTTTTAAAAATATTTTATTTATTTATTTGAGAGAGAGATCAAAAGAGAGACAGAATGGAATAGACATGCCAGGAACTCTAGCCACTGCAAATGAACTCCAGACACATGTGCCACCTTTTGCAGCTGGCTTACATGGGTCCTGGGGAATTGAACTTGGGTTCTTTGGCTTTACTGGCAAGTGCCTTAACCACTAGGCAATCTCTCCAGCCCTGGAATTAGTTTTTTTTCATATTAACGTCAACCATAATTCCAGTTTCTTATTTACTCAAATCCAGTTTTATATAAAGTCAACCAAGTTAAAAATCAGCTCTGAATATTTATTTGCTACTCTAGTAATCAATTGTCACACTTCTCTGCTAAGAAAAGGAAATCATACACAATTCAGTATGGGAGTCTTAAGACTTCTTATTCACGGTTCCAAAGTTCTCTCAATGTGCCAAACATAGTAGGGCACATGCATGGGAACTGGTCTTTAAGAACTGGTCTGCAAGCTAAGATAGAGGGTGACTGGGTCCCCAAACTTTTCCTTTTGTGCATTTCTTGCAAGCCTGAGAATCTATCTCCATTAGAGCTTTAACTCCAAGTTAGCATTTAACTTGCAACTAACAAAAATAGAGTAACAGACTTAACTCTACCTCAGAGGAAACAATTATAGAAAGGAGCCCTTCCTTTGCAAGAGCACCCAGCAGGAGAGACAAGGCATCTGGGGCAAAGTGAATGGGAAATGGACCAGAAAAGGGACCCTGGTCATCCCCTTTGTCCATTCATTATTCTGAAGCAGCAGCCCTGCTTTAAATGATCTGCTTTCTCTGCCATCAGCAAAATGAAACCAAAGACATCTGAGTAAGAATGTCTGGCTGGTTTTACCAATCCCTTCACCTTACCACTACATTGCTTCTCCTGTGAGCTTTCCAAAGTCCCATGTAACCAAATCTATAGGCAATCTCCAACTTACTAAAAGGTCAAATTCTAAAGATGTGTTTGGAAACCAGTTATGTGTAGCAGTAAGCATGTTTTCCTAGAGTTATAATATGGTAGAAAACGTTAGATCCCTAGGGCAACCTCAATTGCTCACTTATGTTCCTCACAAAATGTTCCTGAAAAACAAAAACAAAACAAACAAAGAAAGAAAACATGGCATTGTGAAAACTGTAACTCTTAACTTTCTTGCATGAGTCAATGAATTTGCATTTTTGTTGAGACTACAGCTTCCCTCACTGCCATGGGATCAGAGATTAGTCTTCACTTGGCATTGCTTATGGTAGAGGATAGTGGGGGAAGACTCATCTACCCTGACTTCAAATCACTGAAGGAGAGTTTGGAAAAGAAGGCCCTATAAAAGCTTGAGGAGCAGATAGAACTGATGTCCAAGAAGAAGCAGATGAGGTTAATGGACTTGGAAAGGTCTGGAGCTCCTGCTGGTTTCATATCCTGCCCCCCCCCCCCGAAAAAAAACACCAGGCATGTGTTAGTTCGAAGTCTCAAAGTTACCTTTACCCAACACAGCCTATTTCTCTTTCCTTTTCCACCCCCCCCCCATTGTTCCTAATTGGTACAGGTGTTCTTGCAGGTTGAAGAACCCACATAGCTAAGTTCTGACCAGTGGAACATAGGAGGAAATGGAACATTATCACTGCTGGGAACTTTCCTTAGAAGCTGGCTGGCATTGCCATTTACTTCTTTCTCTCTCTCTCACCTCTTTCATCTACTACTTGGGACCTAGATTGTGCAGGTTAATAATGGCATTATATTGCATAATGAATACAAAGATAAAGACACACCCTAGAGATAGTAGGTTGGAAAGGTAGATTACTTGAATCTCCTATTGATTTGGCCACCTGTTGACACCTCATAGCCAAATCTAATCCCACATAACACAATATGTGTACCCTCTGCTATGATTTGGATATGGTTTTAGCATGTTCCCACAAAGGGGTTTCATGTGTTGACTACTTGATCCCCAAGATAGCAGTTTTGGGAAATAATGACATTTAATAAGTGGAGCCTAAAGCTAAGAAGATGGATCAGTGGATAAAGCTTTCATTACTCAAGCCTGAATGCCCATGTTTAATCTTATACCTCACTTAAGAAAACCAGAAACTGTGACAACCTTCTGTAATCCCAGTGCACTGACTAGAGTGGAGGTGGAAACAAGAGAGTTGTCTGGAAGTTTGAAGAACACAGCAAAGAACAACAGTAGAGCAAGAGCAAGAGAATTCCTGCCTCAAATAAATGGTGAGGATCAATCCTGAAAGTTGTCTTCTGACCTACACATGCACATCTGTGACATGTGCATATACATGTGCACATGTGCATACACCACACACACACACATGCACACACATGCTTCTCCGCCCCAGAAACTATTAAGTGCCAATAGCTTTTCCAGCATGAACCTCTCCTCCATCTTAGATTTTAAAAAAACAAAGGACAACAACAACAAAAGAAAAAACAGGGTCTCATATAGCTCAGGCTGGCCTTAAACTAGCTATGTAGCCAAGGAAGACCTTAAAGTTTTGATCTTTCTACCTCTACCTCCCATGTTCTGAAACTACAGATGTACACCATCATATCCATTTAATGTGGTGCTGGGGATTGAACTAAGGGCTTCTTGCATGCTAGAAAAGCACCCTACTGACATTATATTACCAATCCTAATTAATGTGTTTGTTAAAATTTGTTAGACTGGGCTGGAGAGATGGCTTAGCGGTTAAGGCATTTAGCTGCAAAGCCAAAGGACCTTGGTTCAATTCCCCAGGACCCACGTAAACCAGTTGTACAAGGTGGCACATGCGTCTGGAGTCCCTTTGCAGTGGCTGGAGGCCCTGGCACACCCATTCTCTTCCCCTCTCTCTCTCCCTCCCTCCCTCTTTCTCTGTTGCTCTCTCAAATAAATAAAAATAAAATAAAATAAAACATTAAAAAATGTTTGATAAATGAAATATCTGGAAGCTGAATTTTACTTAAGCAACAGTTATACTTTTATATTTTTATTTATAAATATAGCAAATGAAATATAAATTATTAATCCAAAGTAATTCCATGAATGGGCCTTTCCATGCTCAACACATACCACAAACTTCACATTTACCAAATATTAAATTAAAAAAATCAAGCTACATATCTGTGGGGTTTACTTATTCTTCCAAGATTCATTGCATTTGTGGCTTGAAATAAAAATCAAAACAAGTATTCTTGATATAGAAAATTCCAAGTTAAGGGCTAGAGAGATGGCTTAGCAGTTAAGGCACTTGCCTACAAAGCCTAAGGACCTATGTTCTACTCTCCAGATCTCACGTGAGCCAGATGGACAAAGGTGAGGCAAGTGAAGGTCACACATGCCTACTAGGTGGCATGGCACAAGCATCTGGAGTTTGATTTCAGTGGCTGAGGCCCTGGCACACCAATTCTTCCTCTCGGTCTCTCCAAAATGAAAAAAAATTAAAAAAGAAAATTTCATGTTTAAATTTTATTTCATTTCAAATTTAAAATAATTACATGTAATCCAAATCTATAAGTACACATACAAGAAATGAGCTTGTTCACTTTGAAGATACATAGAAAAGCAAAGGACAATCTCTTTCACCTAACTAGAAAGACGTGCTCTGTCATAGTAACCTCAATCATCATAACCACAAGCATAGTGAAGGAAAGAGATGAATCACAATGGACAGTTTAAGTTTGGGCAAATCATTTTTTTTTCCTGAGGTAGGGTCTCACTCTAGCCTAGGCTGACCTGGAATTCACTATGCAGTCTCAGGGTGGCCTTGAACTCACAGTGATCCTCCTACCTCTGCCTCCAGAGTACTGGGATTAAAGGTGTGTGCCACCACACCAGTCTTGGGCAAATCATTTTGATATTCATGATAAAGAGTTACCGTAGAATTACTTTACATTTCATGAAAATATGATGGCTCAATACTTATGCAACTTTAGGGCTACTGTAGAAAATTCTTGAGTTTCTCTAACTGAAAGCCCAGCACCACAAATACTACAACAATCAAAGTGAGTGCTTTCCCTTTCAGTTAGTTAATACAGCATATATGAGTTTTTTTGCATTTTCAAACACTTGCAAACATTTTATGTGATTCTAAGAGCAACCCTCCATGACTGATATTCAAACCCATGTTACAGACAAGAAAATAAGGTTCACAGAAATTAAGACTGTTGTCCAGTGGCTTTGGAAACTGAATCCAGGTTTAACTTGTCCATTTTCTCCATTCTATGCTGAAACTCTGAACTACAGATTTTTTTCTTGCTTCTCTATCTGCCTAATATGACTAGTGCATATGTGCTCATTAAGAACATTGGACACAACAAAAGTATTAACTAACTCTAAGGCATGAAGAACTTCAAAATAATGATAGCATACACAGTATGAATATTCTTTTTTAATTGTATTTTTTTTATTTGCAATCAGAGAGACAGAAAGAGAAAGAGAAAGAAAGAGGAGAATAAGTAGGCATGGGTTCACTAGGATCTCTTGCCATGGCAAAGAAACGGCAGACACATACACCACTCTGTGCATCTGGCTTTATGTAGGTACTAGGGAATCAAACTCAGGCCATCAGGCTTTGCAAACAAGTGCCTTTAACCACTGAGCAGTATCTCCAGCCCTACAGCATGAATATTCTAAAAGCTTATGTATTCACTAAAGCTTATTGAAAGATATTTGAGTTAGCATGTACTATAGTACAAGAACATGAGATTTCAATCAATAGCATTTTTTATAAAAGAGCAGTTATGTGACATTAAAAACATATATCTGTATATTGGCATATACTTCTACAAATATACATGAACATATACATTTATACATATATTTATGTATATGTATGTATACATATATATGCATATATATATATACATTAAAACTATTGCAATTCCCTGAGCTTTTTTCATTAAAATTTAAGATTTTCCATATTAAATTATAATTAAACACATAAGATCAGACAAGAACACAAATCCACACATGAATAAATGGAGTTTCATTATGTCTTAAAAACAAAGTACAATCTCATCAAGGTGTCACAGACATGTCCATGTCCCAGTAATATTTTCTTTATGAAAAATTGTCCAATTTCTTCTTTTTCCCAACAGGACTCATAAAAAGGGCTTTTCGCCTTCCAATTTTCCCCCTGGTTCTTCTTGTCTAATGACATAAATCTGTCTTCTGGGCAGAAGTTTGCTACTCTGTGCTCTATGGACCTGCAGCTTCTGCACAGCCTCAAAATTCAGTAGAAATCTATCAATTTGGGCACAATCTAGACCTTTTGAACCAAGGTCTGTATTTCATAGCTTCCCCAGGGGTTCTGCCTATACATTTGTGAAGCTTCCAGTTCACTGTTGCATGCCAAAGAGAACTAAGAAGTGTGGACAAGAAGTGAGCAAGCAAAAACAATGATTCAGGAATTTGAGGTATTTTTGAGAGCACTGAACTATTTTTAGCTCTTGATTGGGCTTTAACTCAGGAATTAGCATGCCAAACACTCATGGTCACACAACTTCCATTGAGTTAGGTGCCATTCCTGCTCCCATCTGGTTGTACTCACTCTGAAGGTTACTGACTGAGTCCTTTTCCTTGTTTGTCCTAGGGCTTTGTGACTGGTTTGTAATTCACTAATGACCCTGTCCTTGCTGCCTACAGGAGCTGCTTCCTGTCTCACTACATGCCTGGCAACAAAACCTGCTGGAAAAAGAGAACATGAAACCAGAGTGGGTATTCCTATGTCCTCTCTTCCTCCTCTATCCACAGGGTGCCTCACAAAAGACACAGCTCTCACTTGAAAGAGAAATATGAGGTAGTTTATTCTGGAACCAAATATGAGTAACCATGGCCTGGGAACACAGATTTAGGTTACCCCAACTCTATGTTCCAACATGTCAAGAATGAAGGTTTTATAGTTATAGAACAAAAGAAAGTCATAAATCAAGGCTCTTTTCAAATACATTCGCTGACCATCAAGTAGGCAGGTTACAGTAAAGTAGAGAAATCACCATAGGCCTCAGATGCTATCTGATGACATTCTTAGCTCTTGGGTTGGTAGACGCTGGGGGTCTGTTCTTGAATTTCAAAAGGAATTACACCTTATCAACTGATAATCATCAGGATATTCAGACACAGAGGTGTGTAATAAAAGGCTTTTAAGGGGCTAAAGGGAGCCCAAAGTAGTTTGCCTCTGACTTGTAACAGTCCATCTCTCTGCGATCACAGCTTTATCAGTCCATTAAGTCTTTCTGGGAGTAGATGCAGAAGATACACCTATTTTCTGGGAACTTTAATTCAGACTCTTTAAAGCCGGCTTCCCCAAGCATAGAGGAGTTACTGGGAGGCATCCCCCATTACAAAGAAGGAAGAGAAGAAAGAAGCAAGTCAGTCTCTTGGGTTGTAGTAATGAAGTAAGACACCAGTGCAGAGAAATGTAAACTCTTAAAGAGACCAAATAGGGCTGGAGAGATGGCTCAGCAGTTAAGGCTGTTGCCTACAAAACCAAAGGACCTCAGTTCAATTCCCCAGGACCCACGTAAGCCAGATGCACAAGGTGGCGCATGTGTCTAGAGTTCGTTTGCAGTGGCCCTGGCACATCCATTCTCTCTCTCTCTCTCTCTTTCTCTCTCTTTCATACACACACACACAAATAATTTTTTTTTAAAGAGAGACCACATAGCTCCCAGGCCAGTGAGAGTAGATAGTAAGCTGATTAAGTATATTAACATATCTAAAGGAAAAACATTTCAGTTTCTAGGGCCTAGAAAAGGAATTGTAAAGGCAATTGCAAAAGATGTCCATTCAAGCAGCCTGGAGGACACCTTGCAATCCAATCTAGTGGAAGAGAAAGTTATTTTTACCAACATAATTCTAGGTGTAGCAGTAATTGCCTAACCTTCCAAAGAGGGGTACACTAGTGAATAAGATAACAAAAGCGCCAGACATATAAAAGTATGGGGCCATGAAACACTGGCACACCTCTCTCTATCTCACTTTGCTTAGGTCCATACCTCACATACTAGGGGGCAGTCAAATCTAGCTTCCTGCATACAAAAATTCACAGAGACAAAGTATAACCAGAGGCAAAGGCCCACACCCCTCTGAAACACTGCAGGAGATAGCTTTCTGGGTAGGTAGATTAGGAAAACAGCCCTTAGTAATACAGAATGGCAAAAGAAAGGCAATTGCTTCCCCTTCTTGGCCTAAAGGGACTTTTCCTTCCATGCTGCTGCCTTGGTGGGTGGGCCTGACAAGCTTCCTGAGACTTGCACAGTACTAGATGCACTATAAACCAGTCAGTGCCTCTGGTCTTCATGAAAACCAACCAATTACATACTCAGAATGGGCAGGTTTGCCCCTTTCAATAAAAGTTTAGTTCCCAGGGAAGCTGTGGGTTTTTCTAGCTCTGGAAGCCCTTTTCTCTCTGAGGAGATGCGTTCTTCCCTCTTCTAACTCTAAAATAAACTTTATTCCTTTAAAATACGTTACTGCCTCTTAATCCCTTTTCTAAAAAGAATATGAACCCAGAACCCCTAAACAGTATCATCTCCAAGCTCTAAGTAGAGAAATATCTTGGCTTTATACATAAGCCCTATAATCTGGGTATGGAAGTACTTTCTCAGTACGTGTAGACAAGTGTACTTGTGAATTGGAACCCACAGGACATCTGGAATATGCCCAGTCCAGTCAGCCAGGCCTCCACTTAATCCTACTTGCTTTTGATAGTCTCCAAATAACTGAAGTCACTGAGATCAGTTCATAATTATTCACTGTTTGGTTATAAATGTGTGTTTGGGGGCTGGAGAAATGGCTTAGCAGATAAGATACTTGCCTGTGAAGACAAAGGACCCAGGTTGGATTCCCCAGGACCCACATAAGCCAGATGCACATGGTGGCATATGCATCTGGAGTTTGTTTGCAGTGGCTAGAGGCCCTGGTGCACCCATTCTCATTCTCTCTCTGTCTCTCTCTTTCTGCCTCTTTCTCTCTCAAATAAATAAATAAAAATAAAAATGTGTATTTTTCTTATTCAGCATCATTATTAATCAAAGACATGGAAATTAAGAAAAATTGTTGAGCTGGAAGGATGACTTAGCAGTTAAGGCACTTGCCTGCAAAGCCAAAGGATCCAGGTTGATTCCCCAGGACCCATGTAAGCCAGATGCACAAGGTGGCACATGCGTTGGGAGTTCGCTTGCAGCAGCTGGAGGCCCTAACACGCCCATTCTCTCTCTCTCTCTCTCTCTCTCCAACAAAAAAATTTAAAAAATATTATTAGAAAAATATTATTCTCACTTCTTGGCTGGTGTATAGGTAAATTGGAAACATTGTTAAAATGTACACTTATGGCCCATCAGTTCTACTTCTGGGGATTTAGTTTAACTGATTAAGAATTTTAAAAAGTATTTAACCACAAGGGAAGTTTGCAGAGTAGCTCAGAATAGAGACCACTTGGAAATCATGTAGGCATGTAACAACTGAGTTTTGTTAAATAATTATCTATAATGCAGAAATACATTGCCATCCACAGAATTACATTTACTGATGGGGAGAGCCATTCACTATGTACTTTTATTTTCTTCTTGCTCTCCCTCTCTCTCTGGTTTTTGCCAAAGTAGGGTTTCACTCTACCTCAGGCTGGCCTTGAACTCATGGCAGTCCTCCTTCAGCCTTCTGAATGCTGGAATTAAAGGCATGTGCTACCACACTCTGCTTTATTTTCTTCTTTATGTTTAGCTCATACTCTATTTTTGTTTCTATGACCATTTATTATCAGATATAGTCTGAGTTTTGAATCAAAGTTGAGGGATTGCCCCTGCCTGCATGGAGAACAGAATCTAAGGTTGGGAGGAAATCAAGGCAGAAGTAGATGCAAGTCCTCTCTCTGTGAGATAACCAAGGAGCCTACAGGGCTACAACTGACCTACCTGAGGCCAGCTGAGTGGCTACCAGAACCAGTGCTATAAACTCACATCTGTCAGGCATTCCTATTGTCTCCCATCACTGCAGAACCTTGCTTTTATGCAACACAACCTCAGTGTCTCAACTCAGAAAGTTGAGGTAATCTTACAAGTGTTTGTTGAGCCAAAATTCTTGAATAAACAGCTTTTCATGACCTGTCTCCTAAGTGACCTGTGTACAATATTAAGAAACTTCATCTCCAATTCTCATCCCATGTGATCTACAATGTGCTGAGATGAAGACTTCTCTCAAGATACCTCAGATGAAGTGATGGTGTGTAGAATGAAGGAAATGGCCAATAAAATCCAATTCCACTTTGTGCTCCAGACTTATTGACATTTCTTTATGTGAAAACCTCACTATATTCTTTTCATAAGAAAAGAACTCACTGGCCTCTTGGAAGTTAACTTCAGCAGGAAAATAATATTTCTGTTCTCTTCTATGACCTCAGTTCAATGATTCCTAACCAATTGCCATTGAGACATTTATTGAAAAATTGCAGTTAACATGGCCACATCTGGCCCTGAATCTTCTTCTGTAACAGCTGTTTTCTCCCCAAGTCATATTCATTTGGAAATTGTGGTTAGATATAGGGACAACGTTAATGATTCTTAGATGACACAAGCCAACAGAGCCACAGTCAGAAGTAAAAGGAAATGTTTAAGGCAACTGATACCCTCAGACCTGCAGCTCAGCTCCACTCACAGAGATACACTGTACTGGAATTACAACACTAGAAAGGGTTGGAAGTCTTACTTACGGACACACATATCCCTGCTTTCATAAAATCCAGGGCAACATTGGGATTTGCGCCTATACATAGTTTTCTCCCCATGGCGATAAGCGGTCCGATAACTGATTCTATTTAAAGGAAAAATATCACATTGTTAGTTTATTTGATCAGAAATATTTTCTACTTTAATAAAGAGAGCTATCAGCTATCTTAAAGTATGCAAAGCACAGTGTTTCAAAACTAGAAGAAACAGAATATATATTTAGTGAACATTATGCTAACTCATTAATTTGCGGCTAAGAATACACTATCCCATAATTAAGATGGCTTGAATTTTATTTCATGGTACCAGAAGTTTCATCATTCCTCTACATCAACTTGCCTTGAAATAACTTGAAAAGCATTGATTAATTTCATATTTGATACACACCTAAGAATCATGCATTTATATATATTTCCAAGGAAGAATTCATGGCATTTCTTGAAAATTTTGCATAGTTTCATCCCACTACAAAATAGAAAGCTAATCATTGTTATTCTACTTAATTCAAGCACCCTTCATTCATTGATTCACTATACATTTTTATTAACACATACCATATTCCAAGTACTCTATGTATTGAGGAACAGCAGTAAGCCAAACCTTATAAAGTCTTTACTTTCAAAAAACTTACATTTTACTAGGGAACACAGACCTGGTAAAACTTGTTTTATAAAGATACATAATAAACAACTAACTAAATCATAAATTTAATCCATAATTCATACAATTATAAGAACTTAACTAATAAAATTAGGGCATCAGAATTTCTTTCTTCATAAGCATTAATACTTTTGCCTTAAGATTCACATTTTAACATATTCAGGCTGTTTTACTCAAAGGGTAAATTTAAACATAAACCAAGTCATAGCCAGGTATGGTGGTGCACACCTTTAATCCTAGCACTTGGGAGGCAGAGGTAGGAGGATCACCATGAGTTCAAGGCCACCCTGAGACTACAAAGTGAATTCCAGGTCAGCATGGACTAGAGTGAAACCCTACCTCCCCCCCCCCAAAAAAAAAACATAAACCAAGTCAGATGTTTGTCTATAAACATACACTGAGACATGAGGTTCTTAATATCTAGTAATGGCCTTATCAGAGTCTTGCCCAACACAGGCAATGATGAGCTTTTGCTAACCATATGAAGACATCAGACATTTCCCCCTATAGTTTGACTGTAAGCTTCCATAGGTCATAGACTGACTTGGCCTTCCTGTGCTGAGTGGAAAAGCTAGGACAGTAGAAGCTCTTAAGTATCTTTCACTGAATGCATGGGTATACTTTCCTGAGTAGCTGATATCTGATCGTGTCAAACTACATTCCCACATAGACTCCTAAACATATCCAGACTACTATTACCTGTGCCTCGTACATTTAAACCAGTTCAGGATGTCAGTGCAACTGGTGTAGTAGATTTGGTCAAAGGGATGTGGGTATGACTCCTGTACAGTCACCGAGTAGCTGAAAAGAAGAAAAGCAATGAGTCAGGATTCGTTTACTTTATGTTAATGATACAATTCCCGCTATAGAAAAAAAAAGAAAACTATTGTAGCCTGTTATCTTCATTTACAACCCCATACTGCTTTGTTGTGGTTGTTGTTATTTTGTTTTTTCTACAATGCTTGGAGATGGAATCTATGGCCTGTTAGACAGTAGCTCTATTACTGAGCTAATTCCAAGTGCCCATGCTGAGTTTTAACCCAGTCTGCAAACCTATGTCTTTTGGTTGGGGCATTGAGGCTGTTGATATTAAGAGATATTATTGAAAGGTGTGTATTCATTTTTGCCATTTTTTGTAGTTCTTCCGGTTTTACCTTTGCTCTCTTGTGTTAACTAGTATTTGAGTATTGTTTGTTTTTTCCCGGTTCCTTATATATATGCATGCTGACTTTTAAAAGAGACTATTCATGGTTTCATACATTTCTGATTAAACTGGAACTCACAAAATATCAATATTAACAATATTGTTTAAAATACATGGGTTTTGGGCTGGAGAGATGGATCACTGGTTAAGGTGCTTGCCTGCAAAGCCCAATGACCCATGTTTGATTCCCCAGTACCCATGTAAAGCTAGATGCATAAAATGGTACATGTATCTGGAGCTCATTTGCAGAGACTAGAGGCCCTGGCATGCCCATTCTCATTCATTCGTTCTCTCTCTCTCTCTCTCTCTCTCTCTCTCTCTCCTTGCAAATAAATAAATGAATAAAATATTTTTTAAAAATATATGGGTTCATGTCATAAATTTCAAAAAAAAATCTCTTTTCCTATTCACTATATATCATAATTTTCACAAACTTAAAATCATATTGCTGTATTTTTTGGTATCTAATTCCTTCCTTTCACCCCAGGGTTGCAGGGATAACAAAGATCTTTCACAAAATGTTCTCACCCTGTCTGCATGAAACAATTAGGTTAATCAGCAAAGAGACATCAAGTATTCAGGATGGAGTACATTTTGCTGCCAATTTTGAAAAAATCAGAATAAACAAATTCCTCCGGAATTTGGATCCCTGCAAAAGTTCCTGTCCTGCTTCTTAGAAGATGAATATTGATAACATCGAAATAAAAGCTACAAAAATTTATTCAAACTCAGTTCTAAACATGTGGCTAAGACCATTAGCTTAAAACAATTACCAATAGCCTGCTGCTTCTTAAACACTCTATTTTCTCTTACTGTCCCTAACAGTTTATTGTCAGAATAAAAACATGCAGTGCTGTAGACCCAGGAAATTGAGCAGGAATTGTTCATAAAATATCATGAATATTCAATGAGTAGCTCTATATTTACTTTACATGATCTTAGTTTATCTACAAGGAAAGGAGGAGAATCTTCCTTTCTAAACAATGCTTTAAGTCTCTTGAATATTTTTTTTGAAGTCTCTTGAAGATATCCTTCAAATCTTCACCACAGCAAACAAAATGGGCCACATTTACTGATTCTCTCCAGCCAATCAATAGCTCAATTTCATTAATTAGGGATTATCAACTAGAGAACAAATAAAAGCAACAATGTTGAACTTTTAATGTGAAGATTCAAGTTAGACTTGCTAGAAGCTATGTTTGTATCATGAAGGGAAATGTACTCAAAAGAGGCCTGTATTCTCACATCTTTCCCACCACCATCCATGACCAGTGTCTGGCTACTGTTAGAACCTCATGCTCTTCAGCAGCTGCTCCTGAAACTATGCAATGGAAAAAGGCCAGGTCTCCACTGTCTAGTCCACTTCTGTTTCTATTACAAGTAATCCTGAGTTTCCAGTCTAGATCCAACACAGACATTGTCCTATGTATTTTAATGGAAAATTTAGAGCCTCTAACAGACAGTGAGTTGCTGACTGCTGTAAAAAAGAGTGCTGCTTCATTTTTTTTTCTTTTTTGTTTTTGGTATATGCTGTTTGCATGTATATGTGTATATATGTTCATGTATGTGCAGACACAGGTGTGTAAGAGTACATATACATGTATGTGAGCATGCTTGTGCAGACCATAGGTTGGCCTTGGTGTCATGATTGCTGTATCTTTAGCTGCTGAGGCAGGGTTTCTTACTTGAACCCAGGGCTAGTCTACTGAGCCAGCTTGCTTGAGAATCCCCTGTCTCTACTTCACACACTAAGATTACAGGCAGGCTGCCACACCTGCCCAGAATTGATTTGGATGTGTAGATCTGAACTCAGGTCCTCAGGCTTGGCCAGCAAGTATTTTATTCAGTGAGCCATGTCCTCATCCCCATAAAAGGAATTTGATCTCAATTCTGCACTATTTCTTGATTGTTTGTTTAATCTTCTCAAATACACTGAAAACATACCATCATCATGTTTTTACCCAATTAGGTGTTATTGGGGAGAAATGCCATTAAGATTGAATTTAAGGTTAAGGAATGGGGGAAGGGAGCCATCATCACTTGGACATATTCCAAAGTGGTTCATTACATTTTATCTGCCTAAATTATCTTGTTACTTTAATCAGATATGATAATAATCATCATTTCCTAGCTCACCTCACTTCAGCACTGCTGATTCAATTCACCCACCTCTGTATTACTAATTGAGGGTTCAGACAAAGAGCCATTTTTCTTCTTTTGTGCCCTCTTGATAAGAAGCCCCTCAAGATGGAAAAGCTCCAATTCACAGAGCACAGACAGGAGATGGAGAGAAGGAGCAGGTGATGTGCAGAATTAATCATTTTCCAAAGCGATGCTACGTAGAATTCCTTCCATCCCAAACTTCCCTTGTGTATTTTTAATTATTTAATTTTCTTTCATTTCATGTATGATTTCTTACAGTTACAGCTAATGTGGTAAAACAAGGTACAATGCAATTTGAAAGTAAATATTCAGG
The DNA here is from genome assembly GCA_036346955.1 of Dipus sagitta. Classification (NCBI taxonomy): domain Eukaryota; kingdom Metazoa; phylum Chordata; class Mammalia; order Rodentia; family Dipodidae; genus Dipus; species Dipus sagitta. Next base: position 146,189 of record CM070783.1, read on the forward strand.
TATCAGTGGGGATGCACCTGGTGGGCACTGATAGAAGGGTTCTTGTTTGGTGGCTCCCTAATATGAAGATATACACAACTCCCCTGGGAAGCTTGTTAAAATGAAGCTTCTAACGTTGTAGAGCTGGTGGGGAGGGGGGAGAGTCCTGAGCACATCTCTCACAACTTTGGCTAAGCTCAGTACAGCAGTCCACATGGAGAAGCCAGGCTTCACTTCATGGCTCCAAACCAGAGTTCAGGTGCTGTATTTTCCGATCTGTTTTGTTTTGTTATTTTTTGTACATATGCGTGTGTGCAGGTACTCCTGCCCATGTGTGTGGAATCCAGAGTAAAACCTCAGGTGTTGTTTCTCCAGTGTCTCTGATTGGCCTGTAGTTTCCAAGTAGACTACACTTGTTGACCATTGAGCCCCAGAGACCCTCCTACTTGCACCTTCCCAGCACTGGAAGTACAATCACAACCTACCACACGCAGATTTTTTATGTGGGTTCTGAGGCTCAAACTCAGGTCTTCGTGCTTTCCAGGCAAGTACTTTATTGACTCAACTATCTCCCTGGCTTCTAGATGGTTTTTATTGCAAATACAGTCCACAATGAGTCCCATTTAACTCCTAAAAGTTGGAGCTTGTGGTTGTTTGACTGTAGATGTATGTCCCACATAGTCTGAGATACTAAGATTAAGTTTGTGACTTGAGTCTCCAGTGGACAAAGCCCTGGTAGAGAAAAGGTGTGTCACAGAGAATGGATCTTTAGTCCAGCTCTAAGATGTGTTCAGAGCCAGTTTGAGCCCTGGTGGTTGGTGCTTGCTGGTGTTGGTTTTCTCTCTCTGCTGTGGATGCATACTGGAGTGGATGCACACATGCAGCTTTTTCCACCATGATGGAGTTTCCCCTGTATTCTGTGAATCTGAGATAAACCCTTTCTTTCCATAAGCTGCTTCCAGTTGGATGTTTGTCAGAGCAATGAAAGCCAACTGCAACAGAGTTAATCTTCTCTTCATTGCCATGCTTGAAAATACAGACATGTAACTTGTACAACTCTTTGATCACTTTAATTAATTTTGCTACACCTTTCTCATTCTTATCAAAACAATTTGTTTCTTTTACCTTTTATCTAGGAGTCATTAGCTTAAAAGAGAAAATTTATCAAAATGGGATTGTCGCTGTTAATATCTCTTCTGAGCATTACATAGAAAAATCAGGTCCCTGTTTGGTCCCATTTAATTTCCCTTCCCATTAATGAACATTTTAAGGTTTACTTTCATGACCTATGCAACCATGGGAATTTTTTATTTGAGGTTTTTAGAGTACTATGACCCCTGGCTCTCTTACTGCCCATAACCTCCAATGGATGTCCATATTTGGTTTTCTCAATCACTATCAGAAGGTAGGCTCGCTCTTCAGAAGCTATCTACTGAACTCATGCTATATGCAAGGCAGAGTTCCAGACAGTGGGAACTCTCTGTTGTGAATAAAACAATGAAAGTATGTGTTGACAGCTTTGGTCAAATGCTGAACAAAGAATCAAGACAAATCTGTACTTATAAATGAGTTCTGGATAATTTTAGGTCTTAGATTTCCCCCCTTTTTATTCATCCCCTCAGAGAGTTCATGTCCTTGCATCTCACCATACTGGATATTCTAAATCTAAATCCCCAGACACTTCCAGGTCCATGCTTCAAATTGATTTCATAAGCCCAGCATGGTAAAATCCCACTAACCCCTGTGCCTCAAAAATCAATGTTCTTTCTTTTACTCTTCTATATGGGCAATGGCATCTTGATTATTTCATATCACTGGTTTTAAATTCCTCAAGACCTATTTCACATCATTCAATCCATCTACCCTTAAGGGCTGTTGACTTTTACTCCACAGTAACTTACAAGTTTGACTTTTTCTCCTGTCCAAATGCACCATCATCTAAGAAACTTAACAACCAACAATCACTCCCTTTGCTAAATTTGATATGATATATGTGGTGGTATGAATGTAGGTATGTTTTTAATTTATTGATTTTCAAGGAGACAGAGAATTAGTGTATCAGGGTCTCTTGCAGCTGCAAATGAAGTCCATATTCATGGGCCACTTTGTGTACCTGGCTTTACATGGGTGTTAGGGAGTCGAAACCCTAGGTTTCAGGTTTTGCAAACAAGCACCTTAATCAGTGAGCCATCTCTCCAGTCCACCTTATGTATCTTTCATTAAGCTTCCTACTTAGTTTTCAACAGGTGGAGTCCTGCTAGAGAAGGTGTGTCACTGGGGACAGATCTTGAGTCCAGTCTTACTAGGTATATCCTGAGACAGCTAGTGCTGGCTAGTGCTCGCTCTTCTCTCTCTCTCTCTCTCTCTCTCTGTGTGTGTGTGTGTGTCTCCTATGCATGCCAGCTTCTGACATGGTGAAGTTTCCCCTAGAATCTATAAGCCTGAAATAAACCCTTTTCTCCCATCAGCTGCTTCTGATCAGGTGTTTGTCCCAGCAAAAAAAAGGTAACTACAACAATATGTGTAGTAGTTACCTTCTTGTTGGTAGGTCAAAACAGTTGACCAAAAGCAGCTTATGGGAGGAAAGGGTTCACTTTGGTCTACAGTCTCAAGGGGAAGTTTCATCATAGCCAAGAAAGGATGGTAGAGCAGAGGCACAGCATCACATCTTCCCATAGCAGATAAGAGATAGCAGCAAAAGTAAGCTGAGCTCTGACAGGGAGGAAGCTGAGCTATAACCCCTAAAGCCTGCTCCCAGCAACACACCACCTCCAGCAAACTTCCACCTCCAAAACTGCCACCAACTGGGGACCAAACATTCAAATCACATTAGACTATAAGAGACATCTCATTCAAACTACTTAATGTGCATTCACATTCATATACTCACATTTATGCATTCCAGCCTCATGTTAATAAATATTTATTACATACCACCTTAGTGAAATGTCTTACAAAAGTGATGACAAAGATGATAAAGATAATTAATGGTGCTCTTTCTTTAAAGTCTATAATAATGAGAACCATGCATGGTGGTGCACACCTTTAATCCCAATACTTGGGAGGCAGAGGTAGAAGGACCACTGAGATTTAGAGGCCACTATCAGACTACATAGTGAATTCCAGGTCATCCTAGGCTAGAGTGAGACCCTATCTCGAAAAACAAAAAGAAAAAGAATAATCTATAATAATGTAGTTACAACCACAAATATATACAACTTTATATTATTTATATTTCTCAACAGTGTAAAGTTTCATGATGATATATAACTTCATTAATTGATAAGGTAATTATATTTTTATTACCCTGGTACTAATATTGCTAACAATGGTACAGACAAGCTCTGGTCACAATGTAATGCTAGGAGGAAATAACCTTTGTGCCCTAGAATCATTCTCCTGCTGACCTGATAACACCATGGGCTTTGCATCTAACAGAGGAAGGCAAATTTCATGGTGATGAGGGTTATGAAACAGAGACAGACAGAGAATGAGAGAGACAAATAGAGACTGGTATAACTGTACTACAGCAATTACAAATGCACTACTATCTAAAGTACTTAATAACTTTGATTTGTTTGAACCTTTGCACTTATAGTCTTACTTTTTGGTGAAGGTCATTTTTGATCACGCAAGCAGCACATTAGAACAGTGTAGACTACATTGGGTTATGTTGTAACATCGCTGTGCAGGTTTTGATGTTTTTTATGTTTCAGACAATTTACCAAGTCTGGCCTTGAACTCATTCTGTAGCTCTGAATTTGCTATCCTCCTGCCTCAGCCTCCTGAATAGCTGGGATTAAAGGTCAGTGCCACCAGATCTGGCTCAGAACTACCTTCTTAAGCAAACTATGGTACAATTGTTTTGTTTTTATCCCATAGATTTCACCACCTAAACTAGTGAATTATTCCAAACTACCTTAAACTGCTCACTAATCACTCTCAAACATAGTCAGCCTCCCCTCCCCAATTTCTACAAAAAGATTCAGAGAAGGGACAAGACCTTAGGGTCTTCATTCTGATTAAGCTAATAATGTTTTCCAGCCACCTCCAACTTCACTGTGTTAGAACCAGATATACCCAGGGATTTCTTTCTTTAAGTAATATACAATTTTAATGTGTTGTGTGTTTGTATGTCTGGGGGGAGTGTGCACATGCAAATTAGTGTGGAGGCTAGGGTACATCCTCAGATGTCATTCCTCACGTATACTGTCCACCTCTTTGGGATAGGGCCTCTTGTTGGCTCAATAATTAGTCTAGATAGACTCACCAGTGAGCCCTGGTATCCACTGTTTCAGTCTTCCCAATGCTAGGATTACAAGTGTATGCCACTATACCAAGCACTTTTACATGTATACTGGGGAACAAGCTCAGGTCCTCATGTTTGTGAGGTAAATACCTTACTAACTGAGCTATCTCCCTATCCCCACAATATACATTTTTAATCCAGGGGGAGGGTGTAACACTACTGTTAAATATATCTCCTGATTTTTTACAGAGAAGTTATTTACAACTTTCAAATTCTAATGTGGCACATTAGACTGATAATGATAACATGTGAAAGAATTATGGGGCTGCTTTCAGAAGTGTTACCTTTCCCAGTGGCTGCAGACATTGGGGTCTTCAAGATTCAGAGGGGATGCTGTCCCAATCCAGTGGCACAACAATATACAGATAAAGCCCAAACAAGAATCTGAAGAAATAGGCATTTTTTTTGAAGAATAACCTGAAAGAAGAAAAACATTAGATATAAATTAAAATCATCCGCAGAATTCTTTTCAGTAGAGCAAATCATTCAGTACCATCTGTCACTAGAGCTGAAACACACATAAAGAGTCACATATTTAAAGAGCTGGGTAACCAGTTGTCATGGTTCAGGAAAGAGAGGTATTTCTTATGTTGTGCAAGGTGCTGACCATTTTGTAAATTACTAAAATGTGCAACTCATCATTAACCACTGCCACCACAACAAAAGCCTTCTCATCCAATCCAGCTGATGCTAGGAATCCACCAAAACAATTCAGGGCAACACGGCCTTCAAGATTCTTTCTGGAAGAAGAGGGCCCACAGAGGAATCTGTCCTCATTTGTCTCCAACAATGCATGGTGGAACAGAAGCTCCTTTGAGTGTACAGAGAGGCACCTCAGGCTCAGACTGAGATTCATTCAGCGATTTATCCAGTACATACTAAACGCTACCCATCTCTAGGTGCCATACAAAATACAGAACTAGTCTCCTTCCATGCCCATTATGATACTTAGTTACTTAACACTAATTTCTTCAATATAGCATTTCAGTCTTTTCTTTGGTTGAATAGAAACCAAACCATTGAACTTACAGTGGTTTCTACAAACTGAGATATACAAAAAAAAGTATAAAGTTATTTTGAGGTCAGTGTTGGAGAAACTGAAGCAATGTGTCTGGAAGTCCAGAAAGCAGGCAGGCTGGTAAAAAAAAAAAGAAAGAAAGAAAAAGAAAGGAGAAAGAAAGAAAGAAAGAAAGAAAGAAGGAAAGAGAAAAAGGAAGGTGTTCCAAGCAAAAGGGTCCAGAAGCAAGGTACATTTAAGAAGCTCATTGAATTCTTATATGATAAGGATAACAGCTGGATGGATGGATGGAGGGAGAGAGAGAGAGAGACTGGGGTCATACCACAATGAGGTTTTTTTTTTTTTTTAAGCCATTGTAAAGTATGGGATTGCAAAGGTAAGATGGAACTGTTGAAATGTGCAGAGTAATACCTAAAGGATGACTTCCCCTATGCTGAGGACTGTCAAGGACATGCCAGATAAGACATAATCAGGGGGGTTGGAGAGATGGCTTAGTGGTTAAGCACTTGCCTGTGAAGCCTAAGGACCCTGTTGGAGGCTCGATTCCCCAGGACCCACGTTAGCCAGATGCACAAGGGGGAGCATGCATCTGGAGTTCGTTTGCAGTAGCTGGAAGCCCTGGTGTGCCCATTCTCTCTCTCTCTCTCCCTCCCTCTTTCTCTCTCTGTCTCAAATAAATAAATCAAAATAAAAAATTTTTTAAAAGACAATCAGGGGACAAACTAAAAGGAACATGGGCTAGCAAGGAGTTTAGTGACTCTAGGAATAAGAAAGGGAAATGATTTCTGGTTTGTCTCTGGGGAAATCGTCAGCCATTCATTGAATTTAACTGAGATATATGAAGTCCGATGCTCCTATTTGGTATTCAAGTGAAGCCATCAATGGACATTTCTCATGCCAGCTAATGTACCAGGTATGAGTGAGAGTTTGTCAGTTGTAATGACATGCATTTGAGAGTCGCACAAACTTCCTGAAACTTAGTAAGAAGGGAAGGCTTAATTGTCACACATTGTCATTGATACAGTATAAAAATAAACACGACCAAAGAAAAACAAACAAAAAGACAAGAAATTAGAAATAGCTGATCTGTTTACTAACTACAAAGAAAATAAACATTAATTGTCTGTTGTGAAACTATTAACAGTGGCAAGGTTATTTAACCAAAGAAGTTACTTTCTGGGTGAATGCTGTTGTACTAATTCTACACACCAAGAAGTCACCAGTTTGTAGTTTGGGAATCAAATGTATTGAATGCTAGGTTTGTGGTTTGAAAAGAGCTGCATGACATTTTGCATGGGAAAGTGGCATACTGGGGATTGAACCTGAGGCCTCTCACATGCTAGATAATTACTCTATCGCTAAACTGCATTTCCAGCTCTTTTATTTTATACTTAAATTTTTTTTGAAACAAGGCTTTGATAAGTTGCCTTACTCTGTAGCCCAAGAGAACAGGTCAAATTAGGAAGTATTAAATTCTTCAAGATCAGGACTGGCTAAAAAGATAAATATTTTAAATACATTATGACAAGTACCTGCCTCTGGGTCCTCAAGTAGAAAACAAGAAAACATAATTTGGAATAAGGAAAAAGCATCATGAATTTGTAGGATAATTAAAAGGTAATGCAGCCAGGCATGGTGGCACAAGCCTTTAATCCCAGCACTTGGGAGGCAGAGGTAGGAGGATCACCATGAGTTTGAGACCACCCTGAGAATATATAGTGAATTCTAGGTCAGCCTGGGCTAAACCCTACCTCAAAAGAAAATTTTTTAAAAGGTAACACAATCCATTGAGAGGTTTAAAATCCTTTAAAACCATTAGTCATTAAATAATTTCAATGTTTAAAGTATAAATAATAATTGTGATAGTTTGAATGAGATGTCCCCCATAGTCTTAGGTGTTTTGAATCCTTGATACACAGATGGTGGAAATTTGAGATGTGGAGACCTTCTGGAGAAGACATGTCACTGGGAGAAGATCTTTAGCTTTATGAGACCAGCTCTAAGCCCAGTACTTAGAATACTTCCGCCCAGATATATGAAAGCCTTGCTCTGCTATGCTTTCCTTGCCATGATGAAATTTCCCCCAGTAACCCAAAATAAACCCTTTCCTCCTATCAGCAGTCTTTTGGTCCACTGTTTTGTGCCAGCAGCAAGAAGGTATCAACAGTAGATAACTGGTACAGAGAAATAGGGTGGCTGTTGTGGTAAGTATAATTGTGGTTTTTGGTCTTTTGGGAGTGATTTGTAGGAGGATTGTAGAAGGATTTAGAACATTGGACTAGAGATACCTTGCAATGCTATATGCAGAGCAATATGTAGAGGCCAGAGGACAACTTTCAAGTGTCGTTCCACACCTTCTACCTCTTTTGAAGAAAGGCATCTCATTCTTTTTTGCTGTTCATTGCTTGTTGGCAAGATTCCATAAAACTCTCCTATCTCTACCTCCTTTCTTACCCTTGTTGTGCTAGGATTATAGTAACCTACCATGGCTCTGGCCTGTGTATGTGTCTGGGATCCAAACCTGAACACTCAGGCTTGCAAGTGCCTTATCCACTGAACCATCTTCTTGGTCCAGTTGTTCAAAACATTTTTAATGATCCATGAAGGTCTGGCATAATTATTAAGTTTATTATTAGGTATTTTGTAGGGTTTGATTCTTTACTTGTTTACATCTACTTCTATTATTTCTGACTGGTGATAGAAGATGTATAAAAGTACTCTAGAATTTTCAATAGGCCATATGCCCAGAAACTTTAATGAATCTTATTTTATAAACATTGTTGAAAGCATACATTGTCGTGCAAAATTGATAATATCTAAGGTAGACAGGGTGGCACATACTTGTAATCCCAGCACTTAGAAGGTGGAGACAGGAGTATCAGGAGTTCAAGACCAACCTCAGGTACATGAGACCTTGTCTGAAAAATAAAAACAAAATAAAAAATGAAAATATATGCAAAATGTGACCATTTTGTACCTTTCTTACCAATCTTATCCATCTTTTTATCTTCTTGCATTGTTTTAGATGTCTCATATATTTTTTAAGAAAGTAGTGGACTAGTGTGTTTGGTGGGGAAAGAAGGAGGAGGATATGAGAAATATAAAACTGGAACAGAAAGAAATTAAAGTTTCAAGCATCCCAGTTCAGCTGCAATTGTATCAGAGATTGCCACCATTGAGATTGGGCCAGATATTCTGTATTAGGACAGTAGAAGGAGTACAAATTCTCTTGAAAGGAGGGATACTGAATGATGAATGCTGGAGTGTCCTGCTACCCAAATCAGTTTTATTCCTCCTGGTTAACAACTTTGGGCAGCCTTACCCACCTGGTACTGGTTTTGAAAAATGGATAAATGCAGCAAAGAGAGGGTCATTGGATTTGCAATATCGTGCTTTCTAGATGGACCCTAAGCAATGTGTACCAGGGTCATAGTCCCTGCAAAGAGGCCATAAGGGACCATGAAATGGAGCCATGAGGATAACCAAGAGTTTCAGTGGAGACTTCAGAATTTTGGAGATGTCACGACTATCGGATGCTAAAGAGAACTTCTTGCTTTAGCAAGCAGCTAAGGCTGGAAGGGTGGAGATTTGGAGCCCAGAGATTTCATTACGAGTCTCAGATGCCAAACAAGAAGTTGTAGGTTTGATATTATGGTTTGATATTATACCTTCTTGTTTTTCATCTGCATTGCTACAATCTTCTTGCTATGTCTCCTTTCTGCAATGGATGTGATTTGTTCTGTATCACTATGTGTTGGAAGTATGCAACTTTGTGTTTTGATTTTACAAGGCTCACAGTAAAGAGACTCTGGAACCTCAGATGAGACTACAGACTTTTGAATGGTGTTAGGATGGTAAATACTATGGGGAATTTTAAAGTTGGACTATTTCTCACTGCTTGCAAATAATTAAATAAAAATATATTTTAGGGTGGGAGAGATGGATTAGTGGTTAAGGCCCTTGCCTGCAAAGCCTAAGGACTCAGATTTGATTCCCAATACCCACATAAGCCAGATGCACAAGATGGCACATGTGTCTGGAGTTTATTTGCACTTAGAGACCCTGGCACACCCATTCTCTCTTTCTTGATTTCTTAAATAAATAAATAAAATTAAGTTGGACTAATAAATCTTGCATCATGCGATGGTCTTGAGTCTATGGGGGTCAGAGGCAGAATGTGTTGGTTTGAATGTACCCCATAGCCTCATGTGTTTTGAACACTTGATCTCTCCCTTGCTGGTGGAAGTTTGGGAGATGAAAACTTGCTGGAGGAGGTATGCCACTGAAGGAAGACCTTGAGGTTTATGAGCACAGCTCCATACCCAGACTTCCTCCCAGACATGTGACAGGCCCTCTTTGTGATGCTTTCCCTGCCATGATAAAACTTCCCCCTAGAGAATCCTGAAATGAACTCTTTTCTCCTATAATCTGCTTTTGGCCTATTTTGAGCCAGGAAAAAGAAGGTAGCTAAAACAGTAGTTAGAATATAACTTATAGACTGATTCAAAATATTGGTATTCCTCACAGGCTGACAATATGAAGCTGTAAAGTCTGAAGCAGAATGTCATATATCTATAAAAGCTATTCTAAGTGGAACCCTCATTCACTGCTGAGAGTACAAACTTGTATAATCACTATGGAAATTAATATGGAGACTCATGAAAAAGATGAAAATAGAGCTACCAACTGAACCAGCTATTCCTCTATTGAGCATCTCCCCTACAGGCTCCACTCTTCACTGCAGAGATATTTGCTCAACCACATTTATAGCTGCTCAATTCACAATAGCTAAAAACTGGAATCAACCCAGATGCCCTTCGCTTGATGATTGGATAATAAAGATGTGATACATATGCACAGTGGAATTCTACTCTGTAGTAAGAAAACATGATACAATGAAATCTGTAGGAAAATGGAAGGACTTGGAACAGATCATACTAAGTGTACTCACACAAGCACAGAAAGACAAATATGACATATTCTCCCTCATCTGTAGTCCCTAACCTGGAAAACCTTGAGTTGCAGGCATACCTGACAGGCAACTCAAGGGTCACATAACAGGGATGGAAATTTGTTGGGGAAGGGAAATGATAGAGTGGGGGAAATACACACAAACTGAATTCAAAATATATTCAAAATATATGTGGTGGCTTGATTCAGGTGTCCCCCATAAACTTAGGTAATCTGAATGCTAGGTTCCCAGGAAATTTAGAAATTAATGCCTCCTGGAGGCAGTGTATTGTTAGGGGTGGGCTTATGGATATTATAGCCAATTTCCCCATGCCAGTGTTTGGCACACTCTCCTATTGCTATTGTCTACCTTATGTTGGCCAGGGGGTGATGTCCACCCTCTGCTCATGCCATTGTTTTCCCTGCCATCATAGAACTCCTCAAGTCTATAAACCCAAGTAAACCTTTTTTTTCCCCCAAAGCTGCTCTTGTTTGGGTGATTTCTGCCAGCAATGCAAACATAACTGCAACAGGGAATGAAGTTTGTTGGGGAACGGGAATGACAGCGTGGGGGAAATACACACAGAACTAAATTCAAAATATAGTCATTCCACAGGAAACTTTCTCCTGGATAGCAGACTAACAATCAACAGGAGAATACAGAGATTGTCATGTAAGAAGGGCCCTGGAGAGAGTATGATGAAACCTACCCTAAAACGTCTGTCTCCATCTTGTTACTCCCAGTCCCAGAAATTGGTTACAATCCACATTGACCTATTGATCAGAGAGACCTAGAAGGTCCCCAAAACAAGACAGCCTTTTTTCTAAACACTTGATTACATGTCTGAGGTAAAAGGCAAGATCCTATTGCTGAAGATACGGCATGCTGCTGACACAAAACATGGAGAAATCTGGAGGGAATCTGGAAGGAAGCCAGATCCCAGATAATCTGCTCATACAGTGCTGGCAAGCACTATATGAGCTGCTGGGGGAAAATAGCCAACAACCTTGTATGCTAACAGGGGACACTGCTATCTATACAAAAGAATAGATACAAATGTACAGGTGGGTAACTAATAGCTCTTTGATTGGCTAAGAAATCTACTCAGTGGAAAGTAACTGTTATCTAGGACTTGAAACCAAGTCACAATTCTATGGAGATCAAAATCATGGATTCCAACAAGAAGCTCCCACCTGTCTTTAGCCAAAAGAGAGGCTATACCCACCTAAATCTCTCTTAACTAATAATGCTTATCTCATTAAATCTATGCTGACCCCCGTCTCCTTTGGAAAATCTGTTTTGTTTTTTTTTCAGAAGTCAGCTAGAATGAGGAGATAAACTACGCCTCTAATGTCAACCAGGGCCCAGGTGAAGCCACAGAGGAATTGGCAAGATGAGCAATAGTGTTGCTTCAATAGCGAGCCTGGAAACCAGTGCCAGGGTCATGGAGACTGACACTGAGTATACTCAAAACACGCCAAAACAGAAATCCAGAACCTGCTGAGAGCACAACACTAAAGTAAACTTAAAACACACCCACCATGGCTCAGGGAATTTTGCAGAAGAGGGTGTGGAAGGAATTTAAGAGCCACAGAGTGGAAGGGAATGTCAGAAGCATTGCCCTCCCCTTACTGTGACTGATGTTCTCCCATTTCATAACCCACAAACCTAGAGGGAATACCAGCAATACCACTGAGGAGGGCCCTCAACAGAATGGGGGCAGGGAGGAGGGAAAGGATGGTACTAACATATGATATATCCACAACTGCATACTTTATACTATTCTAGGGCAGGAGAGATTGCTCAATGGTTAAGGTCCTTGCCTGTAAAGCCTAACAACATGGGTTCAATTCCCCAGTACCAATGTAAAGCAGGATGCACCTTTGTTTACAGCTGTTACTGGCCCTGGTACACTTATTTTCTCTTTCCTCTCTCTAAAAAGAAACAAAAATGAAAAACAAAAAAAATTATTTAACAAGAATAAATAAATATGATGACAACAATAGTCAGGATAAGCAGGGCAGTAACTTCTCCTCGCTGATTCTCTTGTGCCACATATAGGACTGAAGTCTGGAAGTGAACGACTTAATCCTTGCAGCAAGTTGTCCAGAAAATAGAGAGTTTCATTGTCCCTCTTTTTATAGCTAAAGACAGGTAAGATGTAGTCAAAGTTTCCCTCACCCACCAGGAAAAGAAAACCTTGTATCTCCTTGGTTGTAACAAATACGCAAAGAATATACCTCTCTACATCATACCTATTCTTTGTCAGGATGACTTTCATTTCTGTGAAGTATGAAATATGTATATTAATTTTTATTTTGCCCTCAAAGACAAAATGAAGGCTGGCAAGCAGCAATCTGCCATCTACTCATAGACAATTAGCCCATATTGGAAAGTTTGTCTGAGTTATCATTTCAGATCAAACCATCCATTTACCAATTAGAATTGTTTAGTCTATAAAGTTAAAAATTGCCACAAGCTAACCAAACTTCCAAGAAAAATAAAGAGGCTGTGTGTTCTCTTGTAATGTAAAATGTGTAACATTACTGCCCAGTTTCTCTTGTTTGGCCTGATACAGTTATCTTTGCTTTTTAAAATTCAGCATCCAGAAATACCAAATAGTACTTCAATTTGCAGGTAGCATTTGTAGAGGAGAAAATATCAGTACATTAAAGGTGTGTGTCTGTGTGTGTGTGTGTGTGTGTGTGTGTGTGTGTGTGTCATTTAAACATTGACTGATATCTAGGATAATCTATATCAGAGAATAAGGCATCAATAATAAAAAGAATTGCTAGAACCAGATGCAGGGATCACTCAAACTCCCAGAGCTGGTAACAACTATTTGAGAAAATCATGCAAATCTTATGATAATGAGGAAAGAAGACATCTCACAAATATGCTAATAAATTATAAACAGAAATGTGGGCTGTCCTTTGGTTCTAACATGTTTAATAAAGGTGTTGATATGCAATCCTAATAAGCAGTTAATAAAATATTACACATAGTCTCTATATTTTATTTATTTTATATTTTAATTTATTTTAATAGCAAACACAGGAACAGCACAGAAGACAGACAACATTAAAAACATGTTCTTGCATGTAGGATAACTCAGTTAGGAAAGTAAAGTGAATGGATGGAATCTAGTGTATGATAAAAATTCTACAAACACCATTTAATTGCTGTCAATAAGAAATTTACTTCAAAAAAAATTCAGTGTGGGGGGGACTATGCCCATGCTGAAGAACTAGGGGGAAGTGTCCTGGAGGGCAGGAAGCATCACAGCAGAGGCATGGTGGCCTGAGTGCGGTAGACATGACTATGACTTCATTGGCATTCCTTGATGCTGGACAGCTCTTCCAGGCTTTCCTAAAGCAATGCCCCTCCGGCCCTGCCCTGCTGGGGCTGCCCTTAGTTTGGTCTACAAGTACTTGAATATCCTGAAAGATGGCAGATATTAGCCTCAAAGAAATAACATTAATAGTAGGTGTGGCAACTGCCTGCTGTTGGAACCGTCTCTTTTGTGGTTTTGTTTTGTTTTGTTTTAAAATATTTTATTTAGTTATTTATTTATTTGAGGAGGACAGAGAAAGAGGCAGATAGAGAGGAAGAGCAAGTGGGCACACCAGGGCCTCTAGTCACTGCAAATGAACTCTAGATGCACGGGCCCCCTTGTGCATCTGGCTAATGTGGGTCCTGGGAAATTGAACCAGAGTCCTTAGGCTTCGCAGGCAAACGCCTTAACCACTAAACCATTTCCCCAGCCCTTGTGGCTTTGTTTGGGATGATGTTTCTCAATACCAGATAATAAAGACCTGTATTCGTCTACACTTTTAAAAACCTTATTTCAGAATGACTTTTGGGGAACTCCTATGTCTGAAGAAAGAAGCCATTAAGTCTTACAGGCCTTTAACAGTACTGACATTTCACGTAAATTATGTACTTAGTGAGCTAAAATCAATGTCCTATCATCTCCTAAACATGGTTTTTCATGTGGTTGTTAGTGTGGTCTTTCTGAAAGTGTGCAGACTCTTTTTGGATAAGAGGAGCAGTGTGATCGCTGCATTGCTCTTCGCAGTGCACCAGTGCGTACATAAACAGTCACAGGTGTTGTAGGAAGAGCAGAACTTTTGTCATCTATCTTCTTTCTAGCTGTATTTTTGTCATATACCAAATCAAAGGGACCAGATAATTCAATAGTATGGATCTCAGTTGCATTGACACTGCTTTTAGTGGCCATTGCAACATTGTGTAAAGAACAAGGAATCACAGTTGTGGGAATTTGTTGTGTGTATGAAGTGTTTGTTGCCCAGGGATATACTTTGCCATTATTATGTACTACTGCTGGACAATTTCTCTGTGGAAAATGTGGCATTCCATTTTCCATGCTGCAAACATTAATAAAACTTATTGTCTTGATATTCAGTGTATTGTTGCTTGTTGTGATTAGAGTCCAGGTGATTCAGTCCCAACTTCCAGTATTTACAAGGTTTGATAATCAACTGCTCCAAGCCCAACCCCTATAAAACAACTAACTTTTAAGTACCTCCTTCCTGTGAATGCTTGGCTTCTGTTAAATCCATCAGAGCTTTGCTGTGACTGGACCATGGAAACAATACCACTGATTGAATCCTTTCTAAATATATGAAATCTTGCCACATTTACTTTCTTTTTCTCTCTGGGGGCTTTGGGAATATTCAGTGTCCGATATGCTGGTGATTCTTCCAAGATTATATTAATGGCACCTTGTTTAATGGCATTACCACTTATTCCCGCATCAAACCTTTTTTTTCCTGTTGGATTTGTTGTTGCTGAGTGAGTACTATATGTTTCTAGCATAGGGCTCTGTATTTTGGTAGCCTATGGATGGCAAAAAATTTCAAACAAAAGTGTATTGAAAAAGCTATCCTGGGTTTATCTGTCCATGGTGATACTAACGCATACCTTACAAGCATTACACAGAAATTGGGATTGGGAGTCTGAGTACACATTGTTTATATCAGCCTTGAAGATAAATAAAAACAATGCCAAATTATGGAATAATGTAGGTAATTCTCTGGAAAATGAGAAGAACTTTGAGAGAGCTTTGAAATTCTTCTTTCAGGCTACTCATGTTCAGCCAGATGATATCGGTGCCCATAGGAATGTAGGAAAAACCTATAAGAACTTAAACAGAACTAGAGAAGCTGAAGAATCCTACATGTTGGCTAAGTCCCTAATGCCTCAGATTATTCCTGGTAAAATGTATGCAGCCAGAATTTCCCCAAACCACTTGAATGTTTACATCAATCTGGCCAACCTGATCTGAGCAAATGAATCCCGCCTGGAAGAAGCAGACCAGCTGTACCAGCAAGCTATCAGCATGAGGTCGGACTTCAAGCAGGCTTACATTAGCAGGGGAGAATTTTTTTTAAAATGAGTAAACTTCTCAAAGCTAAGGAAGCATATCTCAAAGCATTGGAGCTGGACAGAAATAATGCAGATCTTTGGTACAACTTGGCAATTGTTTATACTGAACTGAAAGAACCAACTGAAGCCCTAAAAAACTTTAATCTTGCTTTATAACTAAATCCAAAACATAAGCTCGCACTGTTCAATTCTGCTGTCTTAATGCAGGAATCAGGTATGTTTCCTCAAAATATTTCTAAATGGAATCAATTTGCAGTTTCATATGTATAACAACTTATAGTAGAACTATTTAAAATTTTTTAAATAAATATTTTTCAAGGGTGTGGTGGCGCGCACCTTTAATCCCAGCACTTGGGAGGCAGAGGTAGGAGGATCGCCCTGAGTTCAAGGCCACCCTGAGACTCCGTAGTGAATTCCAGGTCAGCCTGGGCTAGAGTGAGACCCTACCTCGAAAAACTAAACAAAAAAAAAAAAAATTCAAGTAAAAATACAAGTCCAACTGCTGGCATTGTCTAGCATCTGGTGTGACAAATTGCTCAGGACTTCAAAACAGATCTGTGCTTTCAAAGTGCCTATCTGGTTGGCTTTTTCTTTTTTTTCTTTTTATTTAAAATTTTTTGTTTATTTATTTATTTGAGAGCAACAGAGAGAGGGAGGCAGAGAGAGAGAGACAGAGAGAGAGAATGGGCGCGCCAGAGCTTCCAGCTTCTGTAAACGAACTCCAGACACGTGCGCCCCCTTGTGCATCTGGCTAACGTGGGTCCTGGGGAATTGAGCCTCGAACCGGGGTCCTTTGGCTTCACAGGCAAGCGCCTAACCGCTAAGCCATCTCTCCAGCCCTGGCTTTTTCGAAGATACCAACCTGTGTGTTATCTATGCCAAACATGTAACAATTATTCCAAAAGATATCCAGGTAGCATGTGGCATACATGGAGACCTAGCTTGAGTCTACTATGGTGGGAAACATTTCATTCTCAAAAAATATTTTTTTTGTTTTCTCTTCCTGTTATTGGTAGCTCTGAATGTTAGATATTTTTTTACCATGGGGTCAGAAGGTACCTATGCATATGATTGCGCATCAGAAGTTCAGTAGACTTCTGATAGCGTCTACTTTCACAGTGTGCCACAGTGCCAGGCCTGTAATGATGATGTTTCTTCACCCCTCCAGTAGAGGATACAGTCTTGCTAGCTGCTTTTGTAGCCAGTTGTTTCCTGGGTGCTTTACCACCAGTGGATTTGTAGACAGTCTGCTTTGTATGAGCCATGGTATAGAGACCTCCTTACTTACCCACCTTCTCCTAAGGCTGGAGCTTGGCAAGCAAGAGGTGGTGCTGGTGTTAGAAAGCAGTTGCAGTGGTGGCAGCCTGGAGACAGCTGCAGACAGCCATTTTATTTTTTTAACTTTTAATTTAAATTTAATTTTTATTTTATTTATTTATTTTGTGTGTGTGTGTTTGTTGTGTTGAATGTGGGCAGAGAACAACTTTGGGTGTCAATCCTCACCTTCCACCTTGTTTGAGGATCTCTCATTGTTTGCCATGCTGTGTTTCCTAGATTAGCTGGACCTCACACCTCTGCACAATTCTTTTGTCTACATCTCTCTCATAGTCATGTGTTATGATTACTGACTACAGCACCAAAGCACCATAGTATCTACCTTTTACATGGGTTCTGGGGATTTGAACTCAGGTACTCATGCTAGTCTGGCAAGTGCTTTATCCAATGAACCATTCCCTCAAGCCCTCTATATACTATTTTCTTTTATAAATTTTTGGAAATAAATGTGAATGCCTTTTCCTTTATACCTATTTTGAAGAAGGAAAAGTTCAATACATTTCCCCCTCACTTTTCTCTTTTATACTATGTCATTTTATACTATTATTTTCCAATATTTTTCAAAATAAAAACAAAATATAACTTTTTAAAGTAAACATTTCCATTCAGAAAGATAATGCAGTGGTGGCTTGCTTCATTTAAATAGATATTTTCAATGCATTCAAAACTCTAACTTGGATGTTAAGCTAGCTTCCCTCATCCACTCAGTCTTCATCTTCAAGTAACTTTCCTTATGATTCCCTTAAACAAATTTTAAATATTAAAAAAATAAGTCATTTGCATGACCCCCATAGAGCCAAACTTGATTGCATCTCATATCATTCACTTAATTATTATGGAAAAAACCTCAAACAGAAAATCAGAAAAACTGATTAGCATTGCTAAAGTGCTGCTATTAGAGGAAAGAAACAGCCTACAGAGTTAACTCTTCAAACCTGTGCTCTACTGGGAAGGCAGGCATGGCTGATTTTACCACAAAAATCTCCATAAATAATCAGGATCAGTCAAATCCTTATGATGAATGATGCTGGGTTCTAATAACAGGCAGTAGTCTCTTTACCAGTATGAGGAGAAATAAATAATGAGGCATTGACTTACTAATTATTTTGTAACAAAAGAGGGATAAATGATTCTAGGCAATTCTTTTGGCTTTAAAATCTAGGAGGATGGCCGTGAATTTGAGGCTACCCTGAGACTACATAGTGAATTCCAGGTCCGCCTGAGCTAGAGTGAGACCCTACCTTGAAAAAAAAAAAAAAAAAAAAAAAGAATGAGGTTTGGGTATTCTTGAGAATGACCACAGATGAGGGTGTCCATGGAAATACCACCATGCTGATCAAAATAATACTTATGACACTATCATGAGTTTGACTTTAATCATCCAAGGTGTCTCTTTCAACTTTGTGTTAGTCAACTTAAGAAGAACAGACTTTTATTTTTGGCTCACAGTTTTATAAGTCTCAGTCTATGACTAATTGGCCCATTACTCTGGGCCTTTGGTGGCTGAGTATCTTGTGGCAGGAGTTCCACAGTTCCCTTTAAAGACATGGTCCTAATAAATTCAAACCTCCCACTAGGCCTTGGCCCCTTAAAAGTTCTTCCCCTACTTAGCAGTGCCTCACTAGGGAATAAGACTTTGGAACATGGGCCTTTGGGAGCAACTAAGATCTAAACTATAGAAAAAGGCTAGTTATGCTAATAGCATATTCCATTACCCAAGCATGACTATTCATGTCAAGCCATACAGCTGCTAGATATGTTATGTTTTGAGAGACCTTGTATTGTTTTGCTAACATCAAATCTTATAATACAAATACCCTGCATAAAATTAAATATTGTAATGGGGTCTGAGGAGATGGCTTAGCCATTAAGGTGCTTGCATGTGAAGCCTAAGGACCCAGGTTTGATTCTCCAGTACCCACATGAGCCAGATGCACAAGGTGGAGCATGCATCTGGAGTTCATTTGCAGTGGCTACAGGTCCTGCCATGCCCATTCTCTCTCCCTCTGCCTTCTTCTCTCTACCTCATTCCCCCCCTCTCTCTCATAAATAAATAAATTAATGACAAATGATATATTTTTTAATATTGTAATGGCAGGCACATAGTATTCCTAGAACACTTCTGAAAAGAGTATAACCATTTACATAGTAAAGGAAAAAATACTTTCAAATCCTATTTTATAAACAAAATAGTTCAATAACCAAGTCCCCTCCAATCCCTACAATTAGAATGAAGTGTTTAATCATGGGCACTTCACATCAAGCAAAACTAACAAGACATTGATACAGCCAGACATGGAGCTCACAACCCACACAGAAAATGGCCACAACCTGATGGCTATAGCATAGTACACACCACAAGGACCAAAATAGGCTGAAACATAGGGATACAGACAATTGTTACACAGTCAACACTGCAGTCATGTAGCCAGTATTAAGGAACAGTTTGGAAAAGACTCTGGCAGCCTGTAATCATCAACTTTAGGAGGTCCTCTACAATGTCTCTAAAAATCCATTACTGACCAAATATGTGTGTGTGGGGGGGGTGTCAATTCATAAAATAGTATTCATTGAGGACCTAAATGCAAGAAACTATAGGAATAAATGTGACTTGTAAAGCATGGTCTCTTCCCTTAACATGAAAAAGAAAAATGATAAATAAAATATGATTATTTACTAACTGAGTCAATTTAAAAATGACTTACCAGGACTTTATGGAAATCAATGTGAGCTGTGAAGACTCATGAATTACAGAGGTCAAATTTGAACATAGACAATAGCTTAACAAAGAAAAGGAACTAATAATACATGAGTGGCACTTCACATAATTACACTGGCTCCATGGGGGGAAGAATCTGCTATTCCCATATGGGGCATACTGAGATTAAATGTCTTACATGGGAGTCAGACAACTAGGATGGAGCAGAGACTTGAACAGGCCTGGCTAATGGTTGTACATCTATGACCAGTCCTCAGCACCACACCTGGAAAAAAGGAAGCTTTTGTCTAAAGAATCAGTCCAGGAAGTATCACAAGGAAAGGAGAAAGGTGTGAGCCAAACCTTGAAGGTAGAGAGAGCAAAAAGTTCTTTAAAAGACTGACATTAAGAACCAATCAGACAAGGATTCCAACTAATTTATCTGCTTCAGTAGAATTCAAGCATAAGCATTATTCAAAGACAGAGACTGAGGGATCAAAATTCTCTGGAGGCAAAGACAGCCATGAAGTGACTGCATTTAGATGTGAGATAGAATTCTTTTTCTAGGGTAGTAGTTTAAGAAATAGGAATTATGTGAGAAAACAATTAAAGAAAGCACAAATAAAAGAAAAATGGAAACTATGGATGATATGAACAAATGCTATTTTTGGTTTTAATAATTCTGAATCTGAGCTCCATTTCCTAGGGTTTAGTCTATTTTATACAGCAAATAAGATACATCTCTTTTTTATTAGGAAAATAAATTTCAAACACTATTTCTTATCCTAGACTCATAAATAAAGTCACATTTACTTTTCCCTAACTCTTCGTGATTTAATATACTTTAATGGCATTTTCACCCATTCTTCTCAACTTGGACTCCTAATTTTCATGGCCTGTACACCAAAGAAAGAAAAAGACCTCCCATCCCTTTATAAGGTTTACTTTCTTTTCTTTAGTTATGTTTTGGTAACATAATCACACCCTGCTATTGTAGGTGGCTTCCAAGGGGCCTCCAATGATCCCTGTTCTTGAGTAATTCCCCTTACACTGAAGAGGGGTATGGTGATTTGATTTATATGTCCCCCATAAACTTAGGTGTTCTGAATGCTAGATCCCCATCTGATGGCAATTTGGGAATTAAAGCCTCCTGGAGGCAGTGTATTATTGGGGGTGGGATTATGGATGTTATAGCCAGCTTCCTCTTGCCAGTGTTTGGCATACTCTCCTATTGCTATTGTACATCTGATGCTGGCCAGGAGGTGATGTCCACCCTCTGCTCATGCCATCATTTTCCGCTGCCATCATGGAGCTTCCTCTCAAGTATGTAAGTCAAAATAAACACCCTTTCCCCACAAACTGCTCTTGGTCTGCTGTTTTCTGCCAGCAATGAGAACCTGACTGCAACAAGGGGATTGTGTAATCAATAGAAATAGAAAGTCACAAAGATGTACATGTAATTTTCTAATGTAGGTCACCTTGCTTCTTGGATCCTCATCCTGTGGAAAGCCTCATCATTAGGACACTCAAGCAGCCCTGGGGAGAGACTGACATGGTGAGGGACCAAGGCTCCTGCCAACAGCAGCATGAGTGATCCTGCTGGAAGTGGACCCTACAACCCATGCCATGCCTGTGCCCCTTCTGACCTATTGAATAAAGCCTCATGAGACCCTGAAGCAGAAGCACCAGCTGATCTCCTCCAAATTCCTTGCCCTCAGAAATTGTGAGGTCATAGTTTTTGTTGACTTAAGCCCCTAAAATTGATGTAATCTTATGAAGACACTGCACCTACGGCTGCAGAATGTGCTTCATCACAATAGTTCATGGAACATTTCTAGGATGGATCATGTTGTAAGCTACAAAACAAGTTTCCAAAACTTAAAGTCATGGGCTAGGTGTACACCTCAGTAGTGGAGTGCTTACCTAACATGTATGGAGCCCTAGTTTTGATTTCCACTACTGGAAAAAAATTGCATATAGTATCTTTACTGACAACAATGCAATAAAACTAGAAGCAGTTTAAAAAAATACATAGAAGTAAACTTAACCAAAAGAGTGAAAGATCTCTATGAAATTATTTGATTAAAATGAAAATAATAAAACCTTGATGTAAGAATTGCAAAGGACTCAAAAATATGGAAAGACATCTCATGTTTATGGATTAAAAGAATCAATATTATTAAAATACTCATAATATAATAAAATGTCCTTATTACCCAAAGCTATTTACAGATTTAATGCATGTATCCTATAAAAATACCAATAGCATCCTTAAATGAATATGGAACCACACACATACAATAGCCAAAGACATCTTGAGCAAAAAGAACCAGGCATTATCACTTCTCAGCCTTTGGCTAAGATCATGTGGAGAACAAAACCCTACCTGACACTACTTGGCTTCAAATCATACTAAAAAGCTACAGTGACTGGTATTGTCATAAAAAACAAGTAGACTAGTGGAACAGTACAGACAATCTAGGAGTAAACCCACACTTACACCTAGCTGATTTTCAATAAAATTGCTAAGAGCATGCAATGAAGAAAGGACATTCTTTTCTGTTGCAAAAATTGTGTATCCACATGCAGAAGAGCAAATCAAACCCCAACGCCTCACCAGTTTAAAAAAGGCAGCTAAAACTGTGTTAAAGACTTAAATGTGTGACCCAAAACTATTAAACTACTGAAGAAAAAATAAGGGAAATGCTTCAGGGCATTAGAATCAGCAAGTTAATATATATATATATAATCTCTTTTTTATTGGTTTTTTGAGGCAGGGTCTTGCTCTAGCTCAGGCTGACCTGGAATTAGCTGTGTAGTCTCAGGGTGGCCCCGAACTCAAGGCAATCCTCCTATCCCTGCCTCCCAAGTGCTGGGATTAAAGGTATGCCGCCCAACAAAGTGAGTTTTGTTGTTGTTGTTGTTGTTTGGAGGTAGGGTCTCACTCTGGCCCATGCTAGCCTGGAATTAACTATGTAGTCTCAGAGTGGCTTTGAACTCATGGTAGTCCTCCTACCTCTGCTCCCCTGCACCCCAGTGCTAGGATTAAAGGTGTGCACCACCACTCTTGGCTTTATTTTTAATATCTTGAGAATAATGCATGCTCATTATGATCTTTTACCTCCAAATATTTTATTGTACGTTTCCTATAAGGACATTCACCTATATAATTATAGACAATGACAATTATCTAAATGGAGGAATTAAATAGTGATACCATAATACCATGTAACCAATAGACCTAATACAAATTCCTTAAATTGTTTTAATGTAATTATTTTAACAACTTTTCAGAGCTGGGAATATAGCTTAGAGATAGATTGCTTGCCTAGGATGCATGAGGCCCTCAGTTCAATCTTAAGCATCCCTCCTCCCAAAAACTTTCACCTGAAAACTTTTTTAAAGCCTTTACTAATGAATAATGTGAGAGTAGTATCATTGTAATGACCAAGCAATGTAAAATGTGATTAGGGTCACATAACAAGTATGGGAGTTGAGTAGGTATAAAAGACAGCATTGTTGCATTTCCTACAAAAAGAAAAAAGAAAAAAAAGGTTTGCCTCTGGCTTCATAGATTATCTGGATAGATACTGCAAAATAGATTACAGGCAGAGGAATCAGACAGAGAAAGGGCAGGAAAAAGCTTCATAGAGGAAAGCAAATAGGCAAGATTGCTTGGGACACCAAATGGAGAAGGCAATGAATGAAAGAGAAAACTTAAAGTCCTATCAGGAATCATGTTGAATAGCAGAGTTTAGGATTTACTTCTGGTAAATACCCAAACACCTCATGAAACTTCAGGTACCCTAGGGATGAAGGAATCTGAAGAAGATGAACAGAATATGTGAGAGTGGAGCCATGCAGCTGGTAATGACCAGGAATATGCACCAGGAAGAAAGGCACTTATGGATTTTTTTCCCTTCAACCAAAAACACTGATTAAAGAAGCAGAAACATTGCAATTTTTTCCCATCTCCTGATATAATGCTAGCATGAAAAAAATCTCCATGACAAAGGAAAACAATGTCTTTTAGAAAGAGGAAATGCTACTATAATAAGGAGAAAGAAAGCAAATTTGAATTTCTGATGTTAAGCAGGGCACTCGAGTGCTATCAGCACCTTAGGGTTTCCTTGTACAGAAGCTTAAGTATATGCATAGTCCCAGCTCAGGAGTATCCTGAGTGGGGGGAGCACCTATAGTGAAGTGAGGTTTTCTGTCCCCATCACTGGTATAACTACATCTGGATCATTATACTTTAATCATTAATCTTTAATTGCTAAAATTCTTATTATTGAGGTTCAGCTGAGCATTCCATATCTACTTTCAACATAGGCACACACATGAAAGCACACACACACACACACAAAATCCCTTTAACAGGGTATATTATTTAGAGTTTTCATACTCATTTGGCTGCAAATGTTTCCAGAGAACAATGTATGTACTGAGGTCCAGAGTCTTTGAGCTAAAAACAGAACACTATAGTTGAAAACCTTAATAGGTTCCCATTAAAATCCTTTCATTTTATGGATAAATAACCAAGACCAAAGTTAAAATGATGAGTTTTAACCACAGAGCTAGTTTGTGGGTGGAACAACACTGGAATCCAGAATTCAGATCATACACTTCCAGTTTATTCACCTCCCTGTTAGATAAAACAGTCACAGTCTTTCTAAAAAATAGTCCCATCTGTATATTATACTAACAAAACTTTCCTAAAATTTAAACTTATTAAAAGTCAAATTCCCCAAGTGAATGATTTACTTACTGTACTAAACTAAGAATATGAATAGGAAGTACACGTGGTATTTCCACATGGATGCTGTACAGATGTCTCAAATAACCAGTGACATGAGTGACTTTACTTCCATTCTTCTCCAAGGACATAGTGCTGAACCAATAATGCAGACCTGGATACAGTGACCACAGATATGTCTTGTAGAAGGCATTACCAAGAGAATCTGAACACTTTTACCCTTGTGGTTTTAAGACTATATGGTCAAAAGCTTTAAATATTTCAGGCAAAATGTGAGGAAACTGCTGAGGAAGTATAGTAGGTAGTAGAAGATGATTATTCAAAGCTGTATTTGGTCAGGCCAGCCAGGAGAAAATGTTTGGGCAGTCTCTTTTCAATCTCCATCTGTTTCCTCACCAAACATACATATATGCAAATATAAAAGGCCACAACCCAAACCCCAACTTGATAGCTCTTAAAATAGGGCTTTGTGTGAGGAGACAAAGTGCCACAAGCTGAATCAGTGACACCACTTCCTGTGGTATGGAGACAGTTCTTTTATTCAAAAATGACCTTGTCTGACCCCGTGTAATAGTTGGAGAACAATCTCATGTTGACAGGATAATTAAGAGCCATTTCCCATATCATTTCCTTCATTTATATTATCCATAATTCTCTCTTCCCATTACCTTGTGACTCCTCCACCATTTATAATGAAATCCAGAATCTAGATGCCACCGGGGCAGGGACAGAGAATGGAGTGGCACAGCAAATGCTAGTCTGGTTCAGACTTCCCTTCCTGCTCTAGCTCCCTTTAGAAACAGCAGCTAGGAACACAGTTTGAATGACAAGCAAACATGATGAGAGTTATATTCCCTTCCTGCTCTAGCTCCCTTTAGAAACAGCAGCTAGGAACACAGTTTGAATGACAAGCAAACATAATGAGAGTTATATTCCCTTCCTGCTCTAGCTCCCTTTAGAAACAGCAGCTAGGAACACAGTTTGAATGACAAGCAAACATGATGAGAGTTATATTCCCTTCCTGCTCTAGCTCCCTTTAGAAACAGCAGCTAGGAATACAGTTTGAATGACAAGCAAACATAATGAGAGTTATATTCCCTTCCTGCTCTCGCTCCTTTTAGAAACAGCAGCTAGGAATACAGTTTGAATGACAAGCAAACATAATGAGAGTTATATTCCCTTCCTGCTCTAGCTCCTTTTAGAAACAGCAGCTAGGAATACAGTTTGAATGACAAGCAAACATGATGAGAGTTATATTCCCTTCCTGCTCTAGCTCCCTTTAGAAACAGCAGCTAGGAATACAGTTTGAATGACAAGCAAACATAATGAGAGTTATATTCCCTTCCTGCTCTCGCTCCTTTTAGAAACAGCAGCTAGGAACACAGTTTGAATGACAAGCAAACATAATGAGAGTTATATTCCCTTCCTGCTCTCGCTCCTTTTAGAAACAGCAGCTAGGAATACAGTTTGAATGACAAGCAAACATGATGAGAGTTATATTCCCTTCCTGCTCTAGCTCCTTTTAGAAACAGCAGCTAGGAATACAGTTTGAATGACAAGCAAACATAATGAGAGTTATATTCCCTTCCTGCTCTAGCTCCCTTTAGAAACAGCAGCTAGGAATACAGTTTGAATGACAAGCAAACATGATGAGAGTTATATTCCCTTCCTGCTCTCGCTCCCTTTAGAAACAGCAGCTAGGAACACAGTTTGAATGACAAGCAAACATAATGAGAGTTATATTCCCTTCCTGCTCTAGCTCCCTTTAGAAACAGCAGCTAGGAGTACAGTTTGAATGACAAGCAAACATGATGAGAGTTATATTCCCTTCCTGCTCTAGCTCCTTTTAGAAACAGCAGCTAGGAATACAGTTTGAATGACAAGCAAACATAATGAGAGTTATATTCCCTTCCTGCTCTAGCTCCCTTTTAGAAACAGCAGCTAGGAATACAGTTTGAATGACAAGCAAACATAATGAGAGTTATATTCCCTTCCTGCTCTAGCTCCCTTTAGAAACAGCAGCTAGGAATACAGTTTGAATGACAAGCAAACATGATGAGAGTTATATTCCCTTCCTGCTCTAGCTCCCTTTAGAAACAGCAGCTAGGAGTACAGTTTGAATGACAAGCAAACATGATGAGAGTTATATTCCCTTCCTGCTCTAGCTCCTTTTAGAAACAGCAGCTAGGAATACAGTTTGAATGACAAGCAGACATAATGAGAGTTATATTCCCTTCCTGCTCTAGCTCCCTTTAGAAACAGCAGCTAGGAGTACAGTTTGAATGACAAGCAAACATAATGAGAGTTATATTCCCTTCCTGCTCTAGCTCCCTTTAGAAACAGCAGCTAGGAACACAGTTTGAATGACAAGCAGACATCATGAGAGTTATATTCCCTTCCTGCTCTAGCTCCCTTTTAGAAACAGCAGCTAGGAACACAGTTTGAATGACAAGCAAACATAATGAGAGTTATATTCCCTTCCTGCTCTAGCTCCCTTTAGAAACAGCAGCTAGGAGTACAGTTTGAATGACAAGCAAACATAATGAGAGTTATATTCCCTTCCTGCTCTAGCTCCCTTTAGAAACAGCAGCTAGGAACACAGTTTGAATGACAAGCAGACATCATGAGAGTTATATTCCCTTCCTGCTCTAGCTCCCTTTTAGAAACAGCAGCTAGGAACACAGTTTGAATGACAAGCAAACATAATGAGAGTTATATTCCCTTCCTGCTCTAGCTCCCTTTAGAAACAGCAGCTAGGAGTACAGTTTGAATGACAAGCAAACATAATGAGAGTTATATTCCCTTCCTGCTCTAGCTCCTTTTAGAAACAGCAGCTAGGAACACAGTTTGAATGACAAGCAGACATCATGAGAGTTATATTCCCTTCCTGCTCTAGCTCCCTTTTAGAAACAGCAGCTAGGAATACAGTTTGAATGACAAGCAAACATAATGAGAGTTATAGTTTTCCTTTGCCATTCTTGCTTCCTGAATGCCTAAGATTCATGGATTTTGTTGTGAACATAGCCTTTAGCAAGAAGCTAGCAAAATGTTCTAATTTTCAGATTAAGTAGCTATGGACTAGAGAAATCCAGTGTATGCACAGGTTACAAAACTATTTCCTAAATAGTTTCTCTCTGTGCTGATACTGGGTCAAAATTTAAGACCCCATCAGTTCATCTTGCCTGATAATACAAATTGCTGCATATAAAGATTATGCACATGAGATTGTGTGAGTGTATAGTTAGCTTCACCCTTTAAAAAGTACAAATAGAAATAACAGGCCCTGGAGTGCTTTATAAAAGTTTAACACTAAAAAGATCTTTAACAGGGAAACTTATGAATATTCCTTTTCATTTGTAAGTTGAGTCAAAATGAATTATGTCTACACAATCTACGATCACAGCAACAGACAAAAACTGTCCCAGAAGTTGTTTGACTAACGACTAAGAGCCATGGAAGGAGTTGATGGAAAAGAAATGGACATTTCCCAGTTTCGTCAGAGAAATTAAGCCATTTTGGTTCCCAACAGTGTCTTTGGTACCTGGCTGAGTGGAGAAGAAAGAGAAAAAGGACAGAAAGAAATGGGGAGAGAGGAAAAGAGGGAGGGAAGGAAAGAAGGAACCTGAAGAACAAAAAGCACAGAACAGAGACAAATGTGTGTACTAGAACCAATAATTTAAGATGAAAAAAAAAACCCAAAATGGAAGTTTGGGACAAGATTTGTAAGTAATAACCTGGAAAAATAAAAATCTATTGAGAATGCATATTTCATGTCACAGGTTTTATTGTAATTGGTAATGTTTGTGTACCTTGATGCAGTTTATACTTTAACAATATTTCTCTTAATATGAGTGCTGTTCTCACTGTTAGACAGAGAAGCTTCTCTACAGAGATAGTGGTAGACACTGAGGAGACTCAAAACTCATCAAAGCTGAAAATAAGGCTGTGGAGAGCTCATCTCTAAAGGAGATATTTACCTCACCCTCCAAGGCTCAGAAAATACTGTGGGAAAAGGGTGAAAAGAATGTAAGAACCGGGGCTGGGGAGATTGCTCAACAGTTCAAGGTACTTGCATGCAAAGCCTGCTGGCCTAAGGTTCAATTCCCTTGTCAAGCCAGATACACAAAATGGTTCATGCATCTGGATTTGCTTACAAGGGGAAAAGGCCCGGGCACACACCCATGCACTTGCTCATTCTCTCTCTCTCTCTCTCTCTCTCTCACACACACACACACACACACACACACGTACATAATAAATTATATATATTAAATATACTAATAATATATTAAATATAATATATATTTAATAGAGTGTAAGAGCCACAGGGTGGGAAGGAGTTTTGGAGCACTGTCTTTTAACATTAACTAACTAGTGTATTTCTGACCCTACAGTGGTTGCCGGTACATCCACAGACCTGCACTCTTCTCAGCCCATCAACATCTTGACATGGAGAATGAAAGAGGACAAAAGGAATGGGATATCAAAAGACTATGTAGACAAAGGAGAGTCTTCAGTGAAATAAGTGTTGGGGGAGGGGGGACAAAAGAGGATAATGAGATATGATCAAATTACAGTATGTTTATATATTGAAGGTCTCAATACAAAATGCTTAACCTATTAAGGCCTTTTTTTTTTTCCAGTGCTAATAATGGAACCAAGTATCTTAACACAACAGGCAAGCACTCTAGCACTAAGCTGCATCCCCAGGCTTATGTTATTTATTGTTCAAGTTCTGGGGGAGAACTTTGAATTTGTTATTTGAGATTGGACATGGTTTATGACATTTAGGTACATTCTGGCATTTTAGTTCTCCCACCATTATTCTTGTCAATTATGTTTCATCTGCTTATGGGAAATGCATCCTTGCTTCTTTTTTTGGTTTTAGTCTGTTTCCCAATGGCAAAATTGTTGAAGATATCTTACCCCTTACTTTGTGTTAGAAAGTTTCACATAGGCTAAGATGATTTTACAGCTTTTAAAAGCACATATAAATTCATCTTTTTAAAAAATCTTTTATTTAAGAGAGATAGGGAGAGAGAAAATTGGCACACCAGGGCCTCAACCACTGCAATTGAATGCCAGATGCTGTGCCACCTAGTGGGAATGTATGACATTGTGCTTGCCTCCCCTTTGTTCATCTGGCTTGTGTGGGATCTAGAAAGTTGAACATGGGTCCTCAGGCTTCTCAGGCAAGCACCTTAATCGTTATGCTATCTCTCCAGCCCTAATTCATCTATTTTTAAAAATTCTATGCCAACATAGTATGAAGTATGATCTTATCATATTCTGTTCATCACTTTTTGTGTTTAACCAAAAACTTCTATCAAGAATGAAGAAATTGGGCTGGAGGGATTGCTTAGTGGTTAAGGTGTTGCCTGCAAAGCCAAAGGACCCAGGTTCGATTCCCCAGGACCCACATAAGCCAGATGCACAAGAGGGCGCAAGCATCTGGAGTTCGTTTGCAGTGGCTGGAAGCCCTGGTACACCCATTCTCTCTCTCTCTGTGTTCCTCTTTCTCTGTCAAATAAATAAATAAATAAAATATTTAATAAAAAATATACAAGAGAAGCTAGGTGTGGTGGCAGTATGCCTTTAATTAAAAAAAAAAAAAGAATGAAGAAATGGGCTGGGCATGGTGGCACATGTCTTTAATCCCAGCACTCGGGAGGCAAGGGTAGGAGTATCACCATGAGTTTGAAGCCGCCCTGAGACTACATAATGAATTCCAGGTCAGCCTGCGCTACAGTGAGAACCTACCTCCGAAAACCAAAAGAGAAAAAAAAAAAAAAAAAAAAAAAGGAATGAAGAAATGGCCTCTTTTTTTGTTAAGGAATTTCTGAAGAAGTCATTGAGGTTTTATACCTCACTTTACTTTTTATTATAAACACAAAGCCAGCATAGGATACTGCAATAGCACATAAAGTGGCTTGAAATTTATTTTCAGAAGTCTGGAGAAGGAGCTTAGTAATAAGAGTACCTAGCATGCTCAGGATTCTGGGTTTGATATCCAGAATCACACACAAAATGAAACAAGCTAGGTAATCCTAGCACTTTGGATGCTGAAGCAGGAGGCTTTTTAGTTCAAGACTAGCCTGGGCTACACAGCACAGGAAGGGTAACGGAGAAGGTAGAACAAAAAGAGATAAAGGAGTGAAGATGGGGAGTGGAAAGAAATGAGATACAAAGAGATGAGAAAGAAGAGAGCAGAAAAGAGAAAAAAGAGGAGAAGAGAGAATAAAATGAAAGAAAGCAAGGGAAAGGGAGGAGATGAGAGGGAAGGGGAGGAGAGGAAAGGAGAGGGGAGAGAAGGGGAGCGGAGGGGAGGGGAGGGGAAGGGGAGAGCAGAGGAAAGGGGAAGGGAGGGGAGGGGAGGGGAAGGGGAGAGCAGAGGAAAGGAGAAGAGAGGAAAGGAGAGGAGAGGAGAGGAGGAGAGGCTATTTTTCCTAATTCTAGAGGCTGGGAAATATCCATGATCAAAGTGCTAACAGATGCAGTATCTGGTCAGGGCCTGTTTCTTGCTTCATAGATGGCACCTTCTGGCTTTTGTCTATGGTAGAAAGGACAAGCAGCTCTCTAGATCTCTAATTGTATTTATTTATAGCAAAATTTTAAGAAAAATGTCTAGGAAAAGGAAATATTTTATTTCAAAGGAATTTAAAATATTTACTTGAGCTGGATAACATAGCTCGGTGGTAGAGCACTTGCCTTGCATGCACAAGCCCTGGGTTCAGTCCACAGCACTGCGAAATATAAATAAGTAAGTAAATAAATAAAATATACACTTGAAATATAGACAGAAAGTGGTTCATATGTGTGTGTACATTATTATGTATACATATATATGCATATGCCTATGAATGTGTATTGTATATTTTTTACAGTGATGGGGATAGAACCCATGACCTTGTGAAGTTCACATGCTTTCAAATCTTAATTTTGAGAAGTATTTAAGCTTTATAATGGTCTTTGATGAAAGTCACATTGTGCATAAAGTAAAAGAATATTTTAGTGGGCTTCAAGTACATATAAACACTTGTATATTACCAAATAAGGTAAAGGTTTTCTTTATGCATGGGTGGGCATAAATGTATAAAAGTATAATGTTAACAGTGAAAAAGAACTGTTAGGTTAATGGCCAAATAATTACAGTATTCATGGGGGGAAAATGTACTTTTACTTTCAGGTAGGTTCTGATCCTATTAAACTAATCTAAACCAAGAAGGTAAAGAAGTTTGAAATAAAGCTGTGAGCTCTGACGTCCAGCAGGCTGCAGACTGAAACCTGACATTTTCCTTAGTCTTTCTCTTCTTTTCTTCATCAAGAATCATTTCCTTTTGCCTTAGTGATAAATACTCTCCTCAATTAATTTTATTTTTTTAATTTCAAAATCTCTAGTAGCATAATCTCCATGTTATTGTATGCACTGGAAACTACAGGAAGCTGAATGTATAATCCTACCACATGGAATATGGTCATTTCCTTTTGAGAAGCAGTTCTCATCAACTATTACTATCATTTGTTCAAGGCTTTAAATTTGGTAATCAAAAAAGAAAAAAAAAACATGAAGTTAAACTACACACAAATACTATAACAACAGAAAAATCTATGGAGCATATTTCCATGAAGCATGGAAATAGCATCCTGCCTGGTATATATTTTCCCACCCTGATAACTTGGCACAGTCTAGGATTTATTTATATATGACTCCCTCCCTAATAGTTTGAAATTCAAACCATCATATAATCTTGCTATCCTCTTGGAAATATTTTATTTATTTATTTATTTATTTTGGTTTTTCGAGGTAGGGTCTCACTCTAGCTCAGGCTGACCTGGAATTCACTATGTAGTCTCAGGGTGGCCTTGAACTCACGACAATCCTCCTTCCTCTACCTCCCGAGTGCTGGGATTAAAGGCGTGCGCTACCATGCCTGGCCCTCTTGGAAATCTTTTAGTGTCACATCCCATATCTAGTGAATAATGTGTCTCGTACATAATTAAAATATTCCCTGGTCTTTGTTGCAGTCAGGTTCGCATTGCTGACAGAAAATACCAGACCAAGAGCAGGTTGTGGGAGAAAAGGGTCTATTTTGGTTTACAGACTCAAGGGGAAGCTCCATTATGGCAGGGATAAACAATGGCATGAGAAGAGTGTGGACATTACTTTCTGGACAACATCAGATGGACAACAGCAACAGGAGAGTGTGTCAAACACTGACAAGGGGAAGCTGGCTATAATACCTATCAGACCCCCACACACAACAATACACTGCCTCCAGGAGGTTTCAATTCCCAAATTGCCATTAGTTGAGGACCTAGCATTCACAATACACAAATTTATGGGACACACCTAAATCAAACCACCACTTTCTGCCCTTGGCTCTCATAAAATGATGACCAAACATGATGTAAAATGCAATGCATTCAGTCCAATTTTAAAAGTCCCTATAGTTTTTATTAATCCCAATGATGTTCAAATATCCCCATGGTGCAAGTTCTTTTAATTGAGCCATCATACAAAAAAAAAAAAAAAGCATAGTGGCATAGAATAAACATACACACTGCCAAAGATGGCATTGGGCATAGTAGCAAAGAAATAGTCAACCAATAGATTTAAACAGGGAAAACATCAAACTCTATGGCTCTAAGTCCATCAACTCTAACTAGTGACAAGTCTCCGAGTCAACTCTAACCCATGACAAGTCTCTGGAGTTCCAATTCTGACCCTCCTGCTAGGCTACGAAAAGTTTCGGAAAACTTCATCTGGTGCTGGCAGCTATCCCATAGTCCTGGCATCTCCACTGGGTCTCCAACTGAAACCCACAGTTTATCTTCATGGTTCCACTGGGCCTCCATTGCACATAATAAGCCTACTTCACACAGCCCATGGCCATTTCCAAAATACAAAACCATGTTGCAAATTCAATGACCCTCTTTCCTGCATTTGCTATACTCCATAATACCAGGTAGGCTACCAATTTGTTAATCCAGGGAGGAATAAAGCAGACTTTGAAGAACAGGATAGTCCTTCAACATTCAGGCGCCTTCAAAAGACTCTGTCTTCATTCTTCCTGTTGTCCCCATGCAGGTCAGCTGGCCAAATCTAATAGTTGTAACCTCTCAAATAATTGCAGCTGAGTAGACAGCAGTTTTGACCCAAAGATTTCATTTTTTTTTTTTCTGTGCTGTATCCCTCTGCTCAAGTCAGTCCATTTCTACTCAATGCAACCCTGAATAAGTTCCCAGGAGATAGGCAAGCAGAACACAGCAAACATCTCATACAAACTGCTCCTAGCTCAGTCCAGCCAAACCTATTTTTCACCCTCACAAGCCAAACTCACAGTCCATAGTAATTATTGCATTCAGGTCTTTCAACTCTGACCAGAATGGTCCATCAAGCTGTACTTACAGCACTGCAAGGCATCTCTTAGGCCAAGGTTTCAAATCCTTCCACATTCATCCTGGAAATCAGTTCCAAAAGGCCAAAAGCCATGCAGTCAGGTTTCTAGCAGCAATGACCCCACTCTTGGTACCAATTTTACTATTGCAGTAAGGTTTGTATTACTGGTGGAAAACACCTGACCAACAGTAGCTTGTGGGAGAAAGAGTTTATTTTGCCTTATAGACTTGAGAGGAACCTCAATGATGGCATGGGCAGAGGGTGGACATCACCTCCCGTCCAACATTAGATGAACAACAGCAACAGGATAGTGTACCGAACACTGACAAGGGGAAGCTGGCTATAATATCCATAAAACCAACCACAATAATACACTGCCTCCAGTAGGCTTCAATTTCCAATATTCTACCAGCTGAGGACCAAGCTTTCAGAATACATAAGTTTATGGGGGACTCCTGAATCCAACCACCACAGTATTTTTATTACAAACTACATTTTTTAAATCTCTTATTGAGTCAACTTCTTTACGCTTTCCCTAATACTTGCATGATATTTGGGGTTGTGTGTTATCTTTTGTCATAACCAATCCCATCTTCTCAACTATATTCAAAGATTCCTGAAAACAAAGTGCATAGCTTTATCCTCTCCCATTATTTCCCTCTTTCATCTATACTTCTCTCCTTGCCAGGAATAACATAGCATGCTCAAGAAACAGTTGCTGGGTTAGATCAAAAGTTGGAGCTGAGAAGTCACAAGGCTTTGTCCCAAGGCATCAATATCATATTGTAAAATGATCTGAGAGGAGGAAGGAAATCACATGCAATTTACATATCATGAGGGGAAAGGAAAGAGATAACCTAGTGAGACTAATAACTGGGAGAATAATATACCACAGCTGATGTGATGGTTTGAATCATCTCTCTCCAACTCATGTGTTTTGAATGTTTGGTCCCCAGCTGATGGCAGTTTTGGAGGTGAAGCCTTGCTGGAGAAGGTGTGATGTTGGGGTGGGCTCTGGCTTTGAGGTGTTATAAACATCTCCCCCTTGCCAGAGCTCGGCTCACTCTCTTGCTACTGTTTTCCACCTGCTATGGCAGACGTGATGTCCAGCCTCTGCTCATGCCATGCCATGCTTTCCCTGCCATCATGAAGCCTCCACTCAAGACTATAAACCAAAAGCAATCCTTTCCTCCCATCAGCTGCTTTTGGTCAGGTGTTTTGTCTCAGCAAAAAGAAGGTAACTACAATAGCTGGGAGCCAGAATTACTTTGGTGGTACTTGAACATATAGCCATTCTTAGCTAATCATATGTCCATCATATTAAAAGGTATTGCCCTGGACTTAGAGAAATATTGTCCCCAGTAATAGGCTTGGAACCAAAGCATGATCTGTATCAATCTGGAAGATCGTACTATTCCCAAGAATGATATGAGGACACTGTTTTGATTTAAAGGAAATCTTTGCTTTTTCAGCAACCCAGCAAAATTGCAGATAGGATTTTTGCCTGAACCTTCAGTCCTCCCTTAGATTCAACCTGTATCTTATAAAAATGATTTCTTAAAACTGATTTCAATGTGGAAATTTTGTCTATTATATTTTAGCATTTCATTTTTAACAGAAATTAAAAAATAAAAATGTTTGACATCAGTGAAGAAAATGTCTGAATGGAAAAAGTTGGTAAAAAGGTTAATTACAAATGTTGGGCTTCTGGTGAGTGAACAACTAGAATGTGTGCCATTATATGAATATACATGTGTGAACATGTAAAATCACACAAATTATTGTGTTACATTAATTGGATTAGAATGTTAACTTAATGCTTTACTAATAGTGGAATCAAAATTACATTGAATCTTAATTCTATTCTGAGTCATCTGCTTCATGGCCAGATTTAGAAATAAAATTGAGAAACCACCCAGCTAGAAATTATTTGGGGAATATTTTGAAAACCCCAAATCTGCATTTGGAGACAAAGTAATGAGTCAATTTTACCAAATAACACATGGCTATACTGAACTAGGACTAGAAGTAAGTAAAATTCATCTACGCAATATAAATACAGCTTCCACATCTATGCTAGACAACAGAGCCATGGAGATCCAAGACAGAAATGGACAGAGAACTGTCCTTTAGAGCCCCCCAAAGTCACAAAGAACCAGCTCAAAGACCTGGAAAGAGCTCATGAGGAATTTTCCAGCCATATACTCTATTAAGAACATGCACTTATTCTGTCTATCCCAAGCCATTAAGTTCTTAGATTAATTTCCTTTAATGACAAGCCACATGACACTCATGTTTATCACTTTAAGACAGAAAGCAACCTTAATGAAGACATTTGCCTTAGAAACTGCCACAATCAGTCAGACCTTTGCAGATGTAATTAATTTTTTCCAAGGTAATTTATCTCATTAAAATATGGTAATGTGCTGTGGTCTCAGGTTATCTAAAACCTTTCTAAGATTGACAGCTAATGTTAATTTCTTGCTATAAGCAGTGCAACTTGAACTTAATAGAGTCAGGTACATAAAAACTAAAACTGTACATTTATATCCAAGGTTCTTATAGGAATCTGGTCATGCTCAAGAATCTAAATATGACTTGTTACTGGAGTACAAAGGGAAGCCAGAAGAACAAAACTGCTCTGGCTCGAGGGATCCAACCTTCTCCTCCACCATCCTTGACTGATCAGGTCTTCAGAAGAATATTCTTGCCAGGTTATCATTTTTGATGACACTAGCATGCCCAATTCAAAAGTCAGTGCCATTGGAGGGTTAATGAGGCACTTTGTTATTCTCTGAAAAAAAAAAGGGGAAAATAGAGACAGAGTTCTTCAGGCTTAATTACCACGTCTGTTATTAGGCACTTTACCATGATTGACTGGAGTGTATGTTGGCTATGATGCCAAAAAGCTGTTTCCCGTGCCCTGCCTGAATGTCCTCAGCCTCTGCTCAGTCAGGATTTCTACAGCAAACAAACAAAGCCTAGAGCCCACAAGCCCCTGTGCCAGCTGAAGGCATTTTTCCTAATGTCAGCTAAGATGGAAGCTAGGCCTGAATAGCTTACTCTGATATCTCTCCCTCCCTTCATCTCACCCACAGGTCCCTGGAGTCCATGAGAAAGAGATATATTGTGAGAGATGGAGCAAGGCAAGACCAGGAGAGATTGAGCTGTGAGTTGTTAGTCCCTTTTTGCAGGCATTAGGATTTAGGATGGAATGCCAAAGATTAAAAGCATTTCCTAGCTCCTAAGGAAATGATGAGTTTAAAACTTTCACACATTGTGAAGAAAGCTGGGGTCTCTAGATGCCTTACCTTATAGACAAAGACAATTATTTCTGAAGACACGCAATCAAATGAAATTTCAGAAAACTAATGTTATTTGCATATTAGAGCAACATACTGTCATCATTTTTTATACTCAGTAAGACTATTCAAGGATTTACAATTAAACTGTACTTCAGTTTAAAGGTTATCTGTAGAGAATGTGCCATCATTCAACTTGCTAAAAATGCAAAAATACAGACAAGCACAACTCTGTGGACCCCTAAGGGAAGCTCATGTGCAGGCAGTGGCACAGGGACCATTACTGGCTAAAAAATGTACTTGTTGGACCAGACATACAAACACCAAAGCTTTAGCAAACAACCTCCCATCTGTACACATGCTGGGTAGAGAAATACAAAAATACTCACTGGAGTTGGCATGCGTATCTAAAGGAAACAGCAGCAGTCCAGCAGCTCAGAAGCTTGTGATATGAAATAATTATCAGAAGGGGTAAAAACATGCACACCATTTAAATATATTCTCCTAGAAACTTTAAAACTAACTTGCTCTTCCAGAGGAGACCATGAACATTTGTGATGTACTTCCAGTAGTTTTTTTATCACAAGCAATATCTAGAGTGTTTTAGATGAGAACCTACTATTGCTACTGATTTTGTTCCAAAAGATAATTCAGAAATAATGGCAAAGTATGAAAAATTAACAAGCAAGGAAAGGATTTTCTAGTTAAAGGGGGTCTTTTTCTCAACACTTAATAAAAGTAGGAGCAACATATAGTGTTATCTGTAAAGGAATGTGTATGTATACAAGTCATTGCCTCTATACTTTGAGAATATTCAAAAGTGGAAGAATTATTTCTGTTTTGAAATGGGAACTGAGGGTCAGTTCCAGAGACTTGATCTGCAGGCCTGCAACCTTTTCATAATCTCTCCAGCCCAGTGTGGGAAGGGGAATTTAGGAAGTGGACTTTAGTTTTCTCAGACAAAATGACAGTCTAGTTTGGTGTCATATACTTCCTATAAGTCATTATTGCTGAAGAGCACCCCATATCCTCAGACTTCTTAAAATATGCCCTTTCTCACCTTTGCCTTTATAAATGATTAAGGCTGTTTTCAAACTAACTCCTTCCCCCATTCACTCTTTCACCTTCATCTGTAAATGAGCCTTTGGAATCATCTTTAAGGGAATAGGATGGTATAGCATGGAGAAAATGAAAGCCCCTAATTCTTTTATAAATATTTTAAAAATATTTCTATTTATTTATTTGTAAGCAGAGAGAGAGGCAGAGAGAGACAGACAGAGATAATGGGTACACTAGGGCCTCCAACCATTGCAAATGAACTCCAGATGCATGTGCCTTTTTGTGCATCTGGCTTTACATGGGTACTGGAGAATCAAACCTGGATCATTAGTTTTTGCAGACAAGTGCCTTAACCACTGAGCCATCTTTCCAGCCCCCAAAGCCCCTAATTCTTGAATAATATAAAAGCCATTCTCCAAGTAAACAAAATAAATAAATAAAATGGGTAATCTCAAGCAACATTTGTTCAAAATAATTTTTACAAGTAATTTTTTGTGATATTATAGATGGGAAAAAGCTGTACTTTACAAAAACATAGAAGAAATTTGGCAACAGTTCCTTGGACATCAGGCCAAAAGCAAAGGCACCAAAGAAAAACAATAAACATGACTTCATCAAAGGTATTTTACAAATATTAAAGAATACCATCACCAAAATGAAAAGATGCCCACAAAGTAGGAGACATGCTTATAAATCATATATATGAGACAGGATCAGTATACAGAACATACAATAACTTGAAAATTAAAAGACAGAACAATCTACTTAAAATGAGCAAATTATTAACATAGATATTTCTCTTTTATCAAGAGTTCATTTTTTAACTTCACAGATATATCAGACTGCATCATTACTTTGTTGAGAATTGCCATATAAAAGCAAATTATGCTGGGCATGGTGGTGCATGCCTTTAATCCCAGCACTTAGAAGGCAGAGGTAGGAGGATCGCTGTGAGTTCCAGAGGCCACCCTGAGACTGCATAGTGAATTCCAGGTCAGCCTGGGCTAGAGTGAGACCCTACCTCAAAAAACAACGGCAAAGCAAGTTATTATGTTATCATTTCATTTACACACTGTATTTTATTTTTATTGCAGTTTTTAAAAAGCAGTAACATTAAAAACAACACTCGTCTGGCATCGTGGTGCACCCCTTTAATCCCAGCACTCGGGAAGTAGAGGTAGGAGGATCACCGTGAGTTCGAGGCCACCCTGAGACTCTACAGTGAATTCCAGGTCAGCCTGGGCTAGAGTGAGACCCTACCTCGAAAAAACCAAAAAACAGAAACAAAACAAAGAAACAAAACAAAACAACACTCCTCCTCCCCACTTTGCAATGTGACATTCCAATGAGTGATGTTGTTGCTTATAGGGTAGCTCCCAGGGTTTGTGGGATCAGGGAATGCAGAAATTGTAGTTAAAGATGAGAAAATTTTGAAGAGGTAAATACAGAAATGTGTCTACCGTTAATAACACTGTATCACATATTTGTAATTTGCTAAATGAGTACACATAAGCATTCTCTCAAAAAAGAAAAGGAAAGATAGCCAACTATGTGAGATGATGGATATGCTAATTCTCTTGATTATGCTAATCATTTCACAGTGGATATATATACATGAAATCATCATTTTGCATACTTTAAATGTATCCAGCTTTACTTATCTATTACACCTGAATAAAGCTGAAAATGTACCTAATTTGTGTCATTTATAAATGAGTTATTTTAATATCAATATGTAATTATCATTTTTAAATGAGTCATAGTGTCAACCCATGCATAACTGTAGTCACAGCCATAAGAGAGGATGAGGTGGGAAGATCACTTGAGCCAAGGAGTCTGGCCTGAGCTATCACAGAGAAGCCCCATGTCTAGTCACTGGACAAAAACCAACCAAAACCACCATGAGATAACCCTCCCTCCCTGTTCGAACAGCTATTATCCTCTATATGCAACAAGATGACACTCTGAAAATAATGTGTTGGCAAAAAATGTGAAAACACTGGAATCCCTGTACACTGCTAGTGGGAATGTCATGTGGAAGAGCCACTGTGGAAAGCAGTGTGGTGGCTCCTCAAAAGGAATATGCAGTCCTGGGATCACCATACAATACTAATTCCACCTCTGGGCATTTACTCCAAATGATTGAAAGCAGACACCTGAACAAAATTTTATATACCCTTGTATTATTCACAACACTAAAAAAGTGGAGACAATACAAATGTCCACTCACAGATGAATGAATGAGCAAAATATGATATGTATGTACAGTATAGTATTATTTAGTCTTGGAAAGAAAAAACAAAAAACAACTTTGGTGCATGTTCCAACATGGACAAACCTTGAGGTACTATGTAAGTCCCAGTTCGCAAAGGCCACGTTCTATAGGGTTATGTTTGTGCAAGTATCTGTAACAGTCAAATTCATAGAGACAGAAAGTAGAACAGTAGTTGCCAGGGGCTGGTGAGAGGGAAATAGAGTTGCTGTTTAGTCGATGTGGAGTTTTAATTTGGGAATAATGAAGAAAATTCTGGAAATAGATGGCACTAGTGGTTTCACAGTAATGTGAATGTTCTTAAACTGACACAGACCACACACAAAACTAGTTAATTTATATATATATATATATATATATATATATATATATATTTGCAAAATTTAACAAATGCCTAAAAACAAGCCAAGTTCCAAGGAGTAACATATGTCTTCCCAAAAGGTGGAGACGTGTTGTTTGCTTCTTTTTACTACCCATCTGCATCATTAGGACAGACTTTGACAGATTCTTCCACAGATCTGGTATTTGGGTTGCTAGAACCTGAGAATAGGAGAGACAACAAGGTGGCCTTCAGTGGGCTAGCCTTCAGCCATCACTGTTTTCTCTCAAAATATCATGTCTCCACTGCTAGAGAGCTCTGTAACACAGACATCTCTCCAGAACCCAGGCACAGAACCTTAAAGAGAGCAATTTAACTTTCTGTTCACTTCAAGCAAAGATAATCCAAAAAGACATCAACTGTTTTGAAGCCAGGCAGCTATATCTGAATTCCAGCTCCCCACTGCTGACTGCCTGATTCTAACTTTGGCTTCATTGTTAGACTTGGAAGGTCTTAGGAACCCAGGCCTGTTGTCCTCCTTACTTCTTCCAGAAAGTTCTATGGAATTTGAGATCTTAAAGAAACTTGTTCTCTTTTAGTTAACTCCTCAGTTTGGATATTCTGGGTGAGAATACTGGCTATAAACTCAAGTTTCATGTTTTCCTCACCAGTGATTACTAACAAAGTTAAGACTATACAAAGCAGGGCTTTTTGTGTCTAGAATGCCCATCCCAAGAGCGTCTGGCAGGTACTCCCACAGACCAGTTGTTATTTATAATACCTATAGGGAGAAAAGAGCTTAAAAGATAAGTCACCCTGCACTTTCCAACAAAGCAGGGCACAGCTGTACCAGGGATTCAGAGCAACTGCTCCATGAGGAGACAGCAAGGCTTCTGTTCTCCTGTGGGTCTGCTCGGGTCACAGCATGTGGCATGGATTAGGCCCTGGGCTCTTTTACCCACAGGGATTGGCTTTGGGTTTGCACACTGCATCCTGGAACTGAGGCTCTGTGCCATCATCTGACTTGTATTGCAGGCTGTCTTGGAAAATAGAAGCAGATATCAAGCCTTTTGAAGTTTTTGAAGCCATTTTAAAAAATGGGGAGCTGGGTGTGGTGGCACACGCCTTTAATCCCAGCATTAGGGAGGCAGAGGCATGAGGATAGCCATGAGTTCAAGGCCACCTGAGAGTACGTAGTGAATTCCAGGTCAGCCTGGGCTAGAGTGAAACCCTACTTCAAAAAAGGGGGGGGGGGGGACCACGGAAATGGCTTGGTGGGTAAAGTATTTGCCACAATCATGAGAATCTAAGTGTAAAACTCCAGGACCTTGTGTAATATCCAGGCATGGTGGCATCTCTTGTAATTCCAGGCAGGACTGGGGAGGTAAAGACAGGGGCTCCCTGGGGATTGCTGGCTAGTTAATCTAGCCAAATAGTTGAGCTCTAAATTCAGTGAGAGACCCTGTCTCAAAGAATAAGAGGTCGAGAGCAATTGAGAAGGACACCCACATTGACTTCTGGCCTCTATACACATGTACACACTCATGCACTCACAAACACACACACAAAGAGAGAGAGAGAGAGAACATGATTTATTTGTACACATTTTCCTAAGGTCTTTCATGGTAAAGTGGAAGAAATTGTATGCAGGACAGAAATAAGGTTTGAATTTAGTCTGCAGTTAACTCAGTTGTGTGACTCAGTGACCACAGGAAACAGAAAAAGCATGGTCAAGCCACTAGCCCATAAAAAGCTGCAGCTTCCCTTAAGGCCAGTGAGTGGACTCACACACCACCATCACCCTGTTCGTGCAGCCTCATTTTCACAAATAGCACAATCCGGTCAAGAAACGAAAAATGTTTTCCACATTCTCCAGTGAGACAGGCCACTCCTTAAGTAAAG
This sequence comes from Dipus sagitta, assembly GCA_036346955.1. Classification (NCBI taxonomy): domain Eukaryota; kingdom Metazoa; phylum Chordata; class Mammalia; order Rodentia; family Dipodidae; genus Dipus; species Dipus sagitta. The sequence goes on from CM070783.1 coordinate 188,898, forward strand.
CTTTTAGAAATCCTCCTCCTTGTCTACAGAGTGTCCAACTTCCACCTGTTACATCTGAAAAATCCAGAAATATGTATAAGGAGAGGGATACACATATACTCATGCTTGAAATTCTAAAAGCTAGCATGGGTGATCACTTTCAGAAGGTCTCTATTATGGACTTCATGACAGTCAAATAGCCTCAACTCAACAAATGTTCCAGGTGGGGACAATTGGATTAGAGGGTTAGCTGATGGGATGACTATATCATAAACTTTAAACTGCACCACAGTGCTCGGCTATGGTGAGGCCCTTTGAACAGCCCCCAGGACAGCACAAACAAAACTACAAAGCCTGGAAAGAAAGGCAAGATCCTTTTGTCCCCAACCCTAGCTTGGCAGAGCTCCACATCACAAGCTTTGTTGTTTTGGTTTTGTTGTTTATTTTTTCCTCCTTTTTTTTTTGTTTTGTTTTTCGAGGTAGGGTCTCACACTAGTCCAGGCTGACCTGGAACTCACTACATAGTCTCAGGCTGCCCTCAAACTCTTAGTGATCCTCCTACCTCTGCCTCCCAAGTGCTGGGATTAAAGGCATGTGCCACCATGCCTGGCTGTTGTTTATTTTTTAATGGCAGAAGACCAGTGCCTTTGCTTCAGGTTGGTCCTCCCCGAAATTAAAGAAAACCATCTAGCTCAGTTTCACCAAAGAACTCCTAGCACCTGCATCATCCACTGGGTGAGGTGTGGCAGGAAACTTTCGGGCAGGATGATGCCTTCTCTATGAGAAGAGCCACCTCCCCTCTCCTGGTCAGGTAAGTACGGTCTGACCCTATGTTTCTCCTCCCTCAGGGTCTCCTCACTAATAAATGCAGGTGAACCTCATCCCATGAAAGAATAGCTATAAAGCCAGTTGTTCAAAAACTAAAAGTCTGATGTCAACACCTCCAGCCTGTTCCCTTCTCTGCTGTCCTCCTGAAAATAGTGTTCACTAGCTTTTGATTATGACACTCTTAATTCTAGGGAAAATATGGGTCAGGAAGTTTTAATCAGGAAATGATAGAACTTTCACATCACTGATGTGTAGCAGGGAACAAGTTAAGGTTATCCATTTAAATGAGTATTAGCACAATGGCTAGCTCAGTTTTTCATGTTACTCATATGTCTCCACGGTTCTGAATAACCTTGACATTAGCAAGAGCCACAAAATAATTTTTTGTTAAATGTTCTGATTTATTTATGTTGCTCTGCTAGGGTTCCTACAGTGAAATACCATAAACTGAGCTTAAACAACAAAAAAAAAGTTCATTGTTTTGGGTCTGGGACTTCAAGGTCAAGGCGCAGCCAGCCAGGTCAGGTTTCTCTCCAGCCCAGGCTGACCTGGAATTCACTATGTAGTCTCAGGGTGGCCTCAAACTCACAGGGATCCTCCTATCTCTGCCTCCGAAGTTCTAGGATTAAAGGCATATGCACCGCACCCGGCTTACTCTTAACAAAGCACCAACCCTGTTAAAACTTGCCCCATCCTATGACTCCATTTAACCTTTATATCAACTTATTACAAGTCTTATCTCCAAATATATTCACAGTGGGAGTTAGGGCTTTACATATAAATTTGGCAATGGATCAGGGATACATAGTGCTTCACTTCACTATTTAGAGATAAGAAACATAAGATAGATCTTCTGTGATCAAAGAACCTACATTCCTAAATTAATAAGCCAGAGAGAAGAAGGCTTCAGAGTTGATGTACAGGCTTCCCATAAACTCTAGGTAGGGTTCCATTATCAGGTGGCTGGCTATTCTTTCTCATTTATGGACAGGACAGAGTAACAGAGGGCTTGGGTAGCCTGTAGTACTTATGATAGGGGAACACAAAGACATTAAAGCCAAATTGTGACCATCTCCAGAGGGAGGTTAGATGTGCTAGGGTCTGAGGCATGGACAACATTCCTGATTGTCAGACTCCCAGTACTGCAGGATATGTCTTTCAGCTGGATGTTACACAAGGCTTCTTGACTTGGAGTGTAAAGGAAGCATTGTCTGAGAGTAATTTTTCCAAGCCAAGATCAAGACTACAGTTTCTTAAAAAGAGAGACCATACTATATACCTGAACTATAAAGGCAGATTTAATATTCTAATGAATTCAACACATTCATACCCAGCATTGTAAGGGCATCTTGAAGGGAGTTTAGGGACTAGGAGATTGCTCAGTGGTTAAAGGTATTTGCTTACAAAGGCTGCCAGTCCAGGTTCGAGTCCCCAGTACCCATATGCAGTCAGATGTGAAAAGCAGCACAAGCATCTGACATTTGTTTGTAGTGGCAAGAGACCCTAGCATGCCTCCACACACATAAATAAATAAATAAATATCTTTTAAAGAAAGAGCTTAAACTTGTGATTCTTATGGAATATGTGTTCTGAATTAAAAACAGAACTAAGCCAGACAAATCCTGGGTAGAGATAAATCAGATCCAAACAAACACATAAGTAAAAGTTACTAAGCATTTGCTTTATGACAATACTGTTCACTTATCTCAATCAATCCTCATGACAACTCTACAAGGGAGGTACTATGGTCATCCCTATCCAACTGATAACAAACTAAAGTACTGAGTAACTAACCTAAGGACAAATATCTAATAAAAGAGATGGACCAGGATTCAAATCCCGGGTGTTTAGTTCTAAATTGCATACTATTAACGATAGCACATCCAAACCTCAGGCTTTCAACAATATTTGTCCACTGGATATAACAAGAAGTGCTTGCAATGCAGATTAGAATGCAAATTTAGAGGATACTGACTTATTTATCTTAGTTATTACCTTGTCTGTAGCATATTTGATCACGTGCAAGGTAATAATGATTAAATAAAAATTTATCAAAGGGCTAGAGAGGTGGCTCTGTGGGTAAGATGGTGGGGCTATTTGGGACAGTTGTGTGTAATCTTTAGGAGGTGGAGATTTGATGGGTCACTGGAGGTGGGCCGTGATGTTCTATGGCCTCATCACACTTCTTGTTCAGTCTCTGCTTCCTGACTGACATGTGGTATGACTATCTGATCTCCTCTTCCTGATGTCATTCCTTCCCTGCCATGATGGAAAGTATTTCCTCAAACTATAAGCCAAAGTAAGCCCTTTCCTTCCTTGAACAGTTTATTGTCAAATATTTGATCACAGAAACAAGTAAAATAATTACTACATTTGTCTAGAAAAATTGATGAGCTCTGAGATCTATGAGAAGATCCTGTCTTGAAAAATAAGGTGAAGAGCAACTAAGGAAGACAATCAACCTCTCTGTCTGTTGCTCTCAAATAAATAAATAAAAATAAACAAAGAAGAATATATGTACTTGGACTACAGAGTACAGTACTCAGTGATTAAGGCACTTGCTTGCAAAGCCTGATGGCCTGAGTTCAATTTTCCAGTACCCAAGAGCCAGATGCACAAAGTGGTGGATGTGTCTAGGGTCTGTCTGCAGTGGCAGAAAGCCCTAGTATGCCTATACTCCCTCTCTCTGTGTCTTCCTCTTTCTCTATCTCTATCTCTCTCTCAAATAAATACATAAAATATATTTTTAAAAAATATGTGCACTTGTAGCCGGGCGTGGTGGCGCACGCCTTTAATCCCAGCACTTGGGAGGCAGAGGTAGGAGGATCGCTGTGAGTTCAAGGCCACCCTGAGACTCCATAGTGAATTCCAGGTCAGCCTGGGCTAGAGTGAGACCCTACCTCGAAAAACCGAAAAACCAAAAAAAAAAAAAAAATATGTGCACTTGTGTGTACATTTTTATTCCAGAATATTTAAAATTTCTTGGAGTTTGCATTCTATGTCAGAGACTACACATTCTACATTTTCTAATTAGCAGGATCTTAAGCCTTTGAATGATTCATCATAACAAGCACAAGCAGAACTAAATCCTTATATGTTCATGACTCTTCCTCATTTTAACATCATCTGCTAGTAAATCATGATGAACAGTCATCATCGGAGCTTACATGTGTTTACCACTATCCTCATGCAACACCCTGAATTACATACCATTATCATTTCATGGATAATGAAAAGAGACCTAAAGAGTTTCAATAGTTTTCTCAAGGCGATAATAACATTTCTTTTGATAGGGAAAAAAGTAGATCAAGATCATCAAAATTGTGTCTTTTCACCTGTAATTATAATCATATGTGCTTGTGTAAATCAATATTTAACCTTTAACTCCATTGTTCAAAATGAAGTATACAGACTGGCTACTCAGACCTCTCATGGATGTGATATGCATTTGAAAGCCAAGGCCCCCAAATTCTCTTTTGGAAAATACACTGCTCCTACTTTTTTTTTCTACCTGAATTCATCAGCTCCATGTTAGAAATTCAAACTGAGGTGTTCTGTAAGTAGAGTGACCCACTGTGGCATAACCTGCACAGCCACACACTGGCAGATGGCAGAAAAAGAACACACACTGTTGTATGAGGCAGAAGCATCATTTGACTGCCTGCTCAGCTCTTTACCTGCCTCAGTAGGTTCCTGCTCCTACAGTTCATGGTGGAACAAGCAAGGGAGAAGAGAGAAAGAACACCTCACATAGCTATATGCTAATGTGAAAAATGGTGGGAAACTGAAAAACTCTAATATTGGAATGTAGGAGAGCTGTCATCGAAAGCCTCTCCTGCATCTTCCTGGCTGATTACTATGAATGAGAGGAGAGCAGAGTGAGAATGAATCTGCTGCTTGGCCAACACTGAAGACAGTTTTTGCTTTAGATGCTAAAGAATAGATTATGCTGATACTGGCTACCTCTCAGGCAATGGATTTGTTGCTGAGAATAGCATGATAATTGCCTATGATGGTACTCCTCCATCTGCAGACGGATGAACCCCAGCAAGATCCAAATTATATGACAATTAGAGTTCTCAGTCTTTATTAACCATTTCCCATCTCTGCTAGAGTTTTAGTTCTACACTAAATATGGGGCTTTACTTTTTGAACTTTTTTTTTTCGAGGTATGGTCTCACTCTAGCCCAGGCTGACCTGGAATTCACTATGGAGTCTCAGGGTGGCCTTGAACTCATGGCAATCCTACCTCTCCCTCCAGAGTGCTGGGATTAAAGGCATGTGGCACCAAGCCCGACTTTGAACTTTTTATAAAAGTATAGAAATACAGAAAGGGGCAAATCAAACCTGAATTGCTCAGTGACTTTTCACAAGCTAAGCACACCCATGCAATCAGCATCCAATTGAAGACAACATGTTGGCATTTTAAAGGCCCTTTGCAGACAGAATTTTCATTCTGATCAAAAGCCAAGTCCCAAAGCCAGGTGTGGTGGTTCCCATCTGTAATCCCAACATTTGGGAGGTTGAGATAGGAGTATCATGGGTCCAAGGCCAACCTGGGCCACAAAGTGAGTTTTAGGTCATCCTGGGCTACAGTGAGATCCTGTCTCAAAAAAAAAAAAAAAAAAAAAAGCAGGGCGTGGTGGCGCACTCCTTTAATCCCAGCACTTGGGAGGCAGAGGTAGGAGGATCGCTACAAATTCAAGGCCACCCTGAGAATGCAGAGTGAATTCCAGGTCAGTCTGAGCTAGAGTGAGACCCTACCTCAAAAAAAAAAATAAATAAGTAAGATAAAATCCCAGGAAGCATTCTATGCCTAAGGAAGCATACAGAATAAAATGTGCTACATCAACCAAGAACAACAACAAAAAAAAACAGATAACACATATATTGCAGTCAGGTTCGCACTGCTGCCAGAAATCACTAAGAGCAGCTTTTGGGAAAAAAAGGTTTATTTTGGCTTACAGACTCAAGGGGAAGCTCCATGATGGCAAGGGAAAATGTTGGCATGAGCAGAGGGTGGACAGCACCCCCTTGCCAACATGAGGTGGAAAATAGCAATAGGAGAATTTGCATGGTACTCTTCCCTCTCAGTACAGAGGAGCAGGCCTCTCCACCTCACAAATACAGCCAAAAGAGCAGGTCTAATGACAAGGAATTGGAAATTAATTAATCAGGTTAATGTTTTAACACAATCCTTTCACCACCCACGAAGTCCCCTTCTTTTTCACCTCATCAAAGGCATCTTTAGCATTGTCAAAGCAAATACCCATTTAGTAAAATAAACAAACTACAAGTGAAGAGGGGAAAGAAAAGTTAATGGTCATAAAGTCACTTGCCTCTACACCATCACTTGTTTCTTCTTTAATGGATGTGCCATTACAGACTATAATCAAGGCACAAGTACAGACTTAATTATGAGCTCTTAGTGATAGTGAACAAATTATATATTGCCCTCTCCTGTGTAGGACCCTACTTAAAGGAAATGATCCCTGTCAGGAAACCTCTTATCTCAGAGAGGAAAGTATTCCTACTGTCCCAGGATCTCCCGATGCCTCTTCATTCCATACAAATGGACTCTCCAGAGCCCATTACACCCCACGGAGGCTTTCTCAACTCTGATTCCCTCAAGTCTACAAAATAGAATATTTAGGCACAAACTGAAAAGAAGAAAAATGAAGAAAGGAAACAAAAAGAAAAATCACCTCCAAATATGCACAGGAACTAGGGACAGAATGTCTCTTTGAAACAAACCCAGAGGCACCATCTGAACGAATGGCATACTTTTAAAAAATGGAGTATTCAGCCTAAAAGAAGTATCCCAATTGAAACTCTGTGACCTTTGCAAAGCCTATGACCTTGAATTTGAAATATTCTGGCATAAATAATGTGTCCAATTGTTGAGCTCAAGATTATATCTGTACAGGAAGTTTGCAACTCTTTCCCTTCAGGGCCAAAATCCCATTTGAAAGTTGGGGGTGAGGGATCATCTCTAAATGGCATATAGAAAGTTTGCTCAACCTCATCACTGCCCAGTAATTTTCTAATGGGTTAAACTATGTTTTAAACTCAAAAATATATCAACTTCAAGACTGCTATTCAATACAGGTTTGGATGAGAATTACTAATACTTCATATATACATTGATTATTACCCAGAACAAAAACATCTTTCTCCAAGATCATAGAGGTTAGCTCAGACAGGTTTCCAGATCACATATCTGTCTTTGATGAATGTGGGAGAAAAGGCTGAGAAGTATGTCTTTGCCTACCAGAGATAGAGGAAGATCATTTTTTAATTTGAATGCATGCATGTGTGTAGTTACATATTTGTATGTGGATATGAGTGAACATGTGTGTACATGTGTGTAGAGGCCAAAGATCAATGTCAAGGGTCTTCCTCAATAACATACCACCTTATTTTTTGAGATACAAACTCTCACTGAATCTGAAGCTAACCCTGACTAGACTAGGTAGCCAGTGAACCCCAGGGATCCTCCTGTATCTGCCTCTTCAAGAAGGGATACAGGTGCATGCCTGACTTTTTTGTGAGTATGGAGAACCCAAATCCAAACCCTCACGTTTGCATATCAAGCACTTTACACACTGAGCCATCTCTCCAGCCCCAGAGATATCTTTAACTTCTAAAACAAATAATGAAATTCCACCATGAGATAAATAAGTGGAACAGTAAAAAACGGCTCCTTCTTGGCCATACATGGATTGGAATGGCAGATTTGTGTTTCCCTAATGCTATGTCTACAGCTATAAAACACCAAATTAATGAGGTTTCTACAGAATTACTTCCCCCCCCCCCCCCGACCCAAATTCTACCTCTGCCACATTGCTGCAAGTAGTTTAACTTTGCAAGGCCCTGACCTCCTTTCTTTGTTTCTCTGATTCCAATGTGTCTGTTTCCTTGGGGCTACTGAGTGTAGTTGGACAGCCAGCCAGAGCAGAGCATCAGCCAGGCCCAGAACAATGGGCCCTTTGTTCTGGTTGTCACATGAATGGCATTGTGTTACAGCCATTGTTCCTCTAAGTAAGGAGAAGCACAGCTTCTCACAGAAAAACTATTCTCCCCCTTGGCCAAGTCACTAATATTAAGAAAAAAAAAAAAAGACCTGCCATTTGAATAGAGTACTAAACAGGGATTGTAGTGCACCCAAGGGCCAACTGCACCAGCATGTCTTGTTAAGAATACACATTCTGGGCCTCCCTACCATCTTGCCTAATCAAAATCTAGAGGGGCACCAGTATCTGCAGGTAATTTTCATGCCTCAAAAGTGTGAGACACAGGCTGCTTCTAGCATTTCCAACTTCACTGATGAGCCTGATTTTGCATATCTGCTTAAGGGATGAGCCAGAGGTAGGATGGATGTTAAAAGGGTTTACATGATGAATGTGGTACCATGGTTATGAAATCTTGGTATGAGAGGTAAAATATGCAAGAAGATACCAAGGAATGTGAAAAGGAGACAGGGGCATAAAATACTAATGGATGTTCAGAAGATAATAGAAATATGGAAGGTAGCCGGGCATGGTGGCACACGCCTTTAATCCCAGCACTCGGGAGGCAGAGGTAGGAGGATTGCTGTGAGTTTGAGGCCACGCTGAGACTCCATAGTGAATTCCAGGTCAGCCTGGGCTAGAGTGAGACCCCACCTCGAAAAAAAAAAGAAGAAGAAATATAGAAGGTAAGTTATCAATGAGCAGGGGGGAAAAGGTGCAGGAGAACAGAAGGAGGCTGCTGGAGCAACCTGGTGGAGGCTGAGGATTTCAGGACAAGCCAGGAAAAGTTCCAATGGCAGAATGAACTAAAAAACAAAATAAACAAACAAACAAAAAAACCCCACAAGAAAACAATCATTCAGAAATGTAGCTCATTGGTAGAGTGCTTATTAGCATCCATAAGGCTTTGGGTTTGATCTCCAAGTACACACACACTACAATTTAAACATTATGTTTAATATTTTGTTTTAAATTTTGGCATGATCTTTTTCCATAGTCCCAAACCCATGCCCAAGTTGGTATTTTATGAAGTGAAGGAATAAAAATGCCATAGTATGGTAGGAAAATCTTTTAACAGATCAAAGATAAATGTAAATGCAGGTTCTGATGGCACTAGAGAGAACATGAGCCGTAGCCACATACCTATCCCTAAGAACTCCCTCAGTGGTGAAATGGAATAAGTTTCCCATTTCACACCTTCCCAGGAAATGGGGTAGAGTACCTCTAGCCAATTTTTTATTTGAATCTCTATAGGGTGTTCCCAATCACATATGGTCAACTGTAGCAAAATAATAGCAGTTTAATGTGAGAGGTTTCTTTAATGCATATAATGTTGTGAGGGACAGACAGAATCCAGTCTTGTAAATGGCTATCATGAAAATGATTCTCAACTATTACCTCAGAACTCCTTTGAAATGTTATCACTGTTACTTCAAAGTGTCTTACAAATTCTTCTGACTAAGGTGCCCTAGGCAGACAACTGTTCTTTATGTCAGGACACTTCCCTTGAGCACATACAGCCTCCCCTTGAGTGAACCTGAAGTAGCTCTCAGAACTACCCACCTGACTGACCCTTACTATACCAGCTTTACCTGGTCACATGTATCTTTTAATCTTGGTATTTTTGAAGGCAAGGACTCTTTCTTGGTAATGACAGAGTATTTATTGCTATATCTTATATACCTAACAAACATCTGCTGGAGCAAAAAGTAAATCTAATCAATTACTTTTAAAAATCAAGTTCAGCTCTTCTTTGGCGCTGCCTGGGGAGGTGGCTGCCATCTTCTGCTCAGCATCATGGCTGCCCTCAATCCTCTGGTGAAGTCCATTATAGTCAAAAAGAAGGCCAAGAAGTTCATCCAGCACCAGTCAGACCAATATGTCAAAATTAAGCATAACTGGTAGAAACACAGGGATATTGACAACAGTGTGCAGAGAAGATTCAAAGGCCAAATTCTGATGCCCAACATTAGTTATGGGAGCAACAAGAAAATAAAGCACACACTGCCCAGTGGCTTCCAGAAGTTCCTGGTCCACAACATCAAGGAGCTGGAAGTACTCCTGATGTCCAACAAATCTTACTGAGCTGAGATAGCTCACAACATTTTCAAAGAACTGCAAGGCCATTGTGGAAAGAGCAGCCCAGCTGGCTATTAGAGTCACCAATCCCAACACCAGGCTGCTCAGTGAATAAAATGAATAGACAGCTCATATACATCTTCTATCTGTGCTTAAATGAAAACCAGAAAACCCACAAAAATTACCAAGGTCATATGTTATCATCAATTCCATCATTCAAAAAGAAGGGGAGAAAAGCAAGAGAGAAAGCAGAAGAGGGTACACAGTGGTTCCCACCAGTAATCACAGCACTCAAGAGGCTTAGACAAGAGGATCACTGCAATTTCAAGGCCATCCTGAACTACATGTAGAGACCCTATCTTGCAAAAAAAGATTGTACAAAAAAATTATGCTTCTCAAGGTATCAGTAAAACACCTGTGCAATAGTGGAACACAGACAGTGGGGGTAATAAACTGGTCTCTGATTGGATATGAGGTCTGCTCTGTGAAAGGGTGTTCAAATCCAATCCTGAGAACCATGTCAGAACCCTATGAATAGGAAGGTCATAGACTCTAGAGGTAAGCTCCCACTGTTCTTTGACTAAGAAGAGAGGTTATGCCTACCAAAAAACTTTTTAAATGACTATGTTTATCTTCTGATCCATGCTTCTCTCACTTTTGGTTGGAAATCTACTTTTTATAGATGGTAATGAATACTGGGAAGAACCAAGATCCTTCAGTACACCAAGAAAAGAAAGCAGAGTACCTTGCACTAGATAGGTTATCTCTATCACATCTGCCAGAGCCCAGGAAAAATTACAGAGGAAATGGTAATTTGAATGTGAGTGCTGCTCTCACAGCTAGCCTGAGATACTCCTCCAGGGAGATGGCTATAGACACTCAGGAGACTCAAACCACATCAAAGTGAAATTCATATGATACAAAGAGCTTAACACCAGAGGAGACATAGCACACCAGCCAAGTATTATGGAACATTGTAGAAGAGGGAGCAGAAAGATTGTGAGAGAGCCACAGGGTGGGAAGGTGTTGCAGTTGCCTTCACATTGCTAGCACAAAGCACCCAACCAAAACAAAGGATTTTTTGCGGGGGGGGGGGGCTTACAAACTCAAGGAGAAACTCCATGACAGCAGAAGAAAACATGGTATGAGCAGATGCTAGCCATCATCTCCTGGCCAACATCAGGTAGACAACTGCAGCAGAAGTGTGCTGAACACTGGCAAGAGAAAGGAAGTTATCTATAACATCCACAACACACCAACAACACACCTCATCCAGCAAGGCTCCAAGTCCCAAATTACTACCAGTGGGGGACCTAGCAATCAGAGCACATGAGTTTATGGGGGACACCTAATTCAAACTACCATAGAAAGGAGTATCCTAAGGCACTGTCCCCCCACCACAGAGATTGACTGGTGCATTCATGACCCCACAGTGAATACAAATAACCCCACTGAGAATAGCCTCAGTGAAATGGAGGTGAGGGAGAGGGAATATAAGAATATAATCCAATGGGAATATGACAATTATGTAATATGTTCACACAGTAAACTTCACAATTAATTTTATTTTTTTAAAATTATTTATTTATTTATTTATTTATTTGAGAGCAACAGACAGAGAGAGAAAGAGGCAGAGAGAGAGAGAGAGAGAGAGAGAGAGAGAGAATGGGCATGCCAGGGCCTCCAGCCACTGCAAATGAACTCCAGATGCATGTGCCCCCTTGTGCATCTGGCTAACGTGGGTCCTGGGGAATCGAGCCTCGAACCGGGGTCCTTAGGCTTCACAGGCAAGCGCTTAACCGCTAAACCATTTCTCCAGCCCCACAATTAATTTTATAAATATATCCACACACATGGGTACTTAAGAGTTTTCATTTTGATCAAAAGATTATTTTACTGGGCTCAAAACAAAGATTCATAGTCCTGATTAATTCCTAAGAAATTAAATTTGCATATTTTGATTTTCCTTTTGTTATAAGCAGTTTTTTTAAGGGATGATGTTAAAGGGCCCAGTGAAGTATATGTACTTAACATCCCTGAGGCCTTGAGTTGAATTTCCAGCATCCCTCCCCAAACTTTTTAAAGGCAAACAGAAGGACTAAGAATACAGCTCAGTAAGTAGAGTGCTTGCCTAGCATGCTCAGGTCGTGTGGTTTGATCCATGCACTGAACAAAGTGGGTGTGGCCATATGTGCCTTTGATCTCAGCACTAAGGAGATGTATACAGAAGGATCAGAAGTTCACGTCATCCTTGGTTACATAGTGAGTTCAAGGTAACCTGTGCTATGCGATATCCTGTCTCAAAAAGGCGGGATGGGGGGAGATAGAGAGATAGCTAAGTAAAGTGCTTGCCATGCAAGCATACGGATCTGAGCTCAATTCCCAGAATTCATGAAAAAATTTCCAGGTATGGTGGCATGTGCTTGGAATACCAGCACTGGAGAAGAGGAGACAGATCCCTGGGGCTTGCTGCCCAGCCAGTCTAGCCTACTCAGGGAGCTAAAGAGCAATGACAGGCCCTGTCTTGAAAAGGGTGAATGACAGCATTCCTGAAGAACAACACCCAAGGTTGTCCTCTGGCCTCCACTCACACACATGTCCATGTGTACCTGCATACACACTAACATGCACACCTTCATATATACACATATAAATTTTTAAATACAAATATAAGTACTTAAAAAATATTTGACAGACCCACTAAACCAACTGTCACCTGGAGCTGTGTTTTAGAGCTAGCCAAATCTCCACAGCTCATCTGTACTGGACATGATAGAAATAACAAGGTGCTTGGCTGCCCCTACAGTGGGTCCTTCTTGCTCCCAAAGATAAGATTATTTTAACAGATGATATGGCTTTCAATACTTAAACTCTATTTTCCTTGTCCTAGAAGCAGGGAGGAATACAATTTATTTCCCTCTAAGTAGGAAATTTAGGTGGTTAGAAGGTTTTACATAGTTTCTTCATCTAGAATAAATAAATCACTAGAAGTCAATAGGAATAATTCCATATTGTTATTACATTGACCTGTTCAGATGAGCTAATGGCACAGTGTCATTATCAAAGTACACACTGGATGTGGTGACATATTCCTTTAATCTCAGCACTCTGGAGGCAGAGGTAGGAGGATCTCTGAGTTCAAGGACAGCGTGAGACTACAGAGTAAATTGCAGGTTGGCCTGGGGTAAAACGAGATCCTACCCTGACAAACAAACAAAGTAAACCCTGGGTATGTATCCTTGAGGACCCAGTAGTATCAGCAATCCTTACTGCTTCTGTGTTTGCAGTCCAACAATCTTAGGTATTTTCACTACACTTAATATGTTGTTACCTCTTCACCAGCCAATGAATGGGCATGTCTGCATTTTTGTTTTATGGTGGGGCTGCTCATAAGCCAATAGTTCAATTTTGTCATTGCCCTGGAGATTATGCATTCACTTATGCAAATGTTTTGCATATTTCATTCTTAAAAAAAAGAATTTAAAACTTAAAAGCCCAATAGTAATTATTATAAGTACTTTTCTTATAAATTAATCTAAGTGAAACCAAAATGTGGGCTATTAGACATATCTGAATCAGACACTTATTGAACCTGAACAGGTTAACTTTTGTCCAAATATGGAGAAAATAATCAAAATTAAAGAAAGGTGACTACACTGAATGTTATGTCCAAATAATAAGATATAATTAGAGTTTTTTTTTTCTTTATACAGCAAGTATACACATAATTTCTGCCTAGTCATCAGAACTCTTTCCAGTCATGAATGCATCCTTGTGAGAAAGTAGAAAAAACAGAATGGAACCATATTTCTGACCAAATGCAAAAACACATGTAAAAGTGTTTTATAAAGTGAAAAGCTTGGGCAAAGTTGATTTTTTTTTTTTTTTTTTTTTTTTTTTTTGGTTTTTCAAGGTAGGGTCTCACTCTGGTCCAGGCTGACCTGGAATTAACTCTGTCATCTCAGGGTGGCCTCGAACTCATGGCGATCCTCCTACCTCTGCCTCCCGAGTGCTGGGATTAAAGGTGTGTGCCACCACGCCCGGCTAAAGTTGATTATTTTTATTGACATTGCCATCTCCACTCCAGTGCCTAGATACTATTGTTTGCAACCAAATCCATCTTGAAGTACAAATGCAACTACTTGCCATAATGTTGAACATATAACATTAATTCAATAGTATATTGTGGTTTGTAAGGCCACCTGAGATAGTCTAGCTTGGGCTGCGAAGACGGCTCAGTCACACACAGGTAAGGACTTTAATTCAGATCCCCAGAACCTGCATAAATGCCATGTGTGGTAATGTGTCTGTAATTCCACTCAGCTGGTGGAGAAAGAAGGGAAAAGATAAAGGCTAATGCCACATGAAGGAAGCCCCACTTGAAATGAGGTAGAGATCAGTTGAACCAGTGAGCTCCAAGTTCAGTGACAGACATAGTTTCAATAAATAAGTTGGAGAGTGATTGAAAAAGACACCTGATATTGACCTACGGCCACATATGTGCCCCACACTCATGTGACCATGCACACCTCATATCACACACAAATGCATGATTTGAAATAAAAAATTATCTAGTTTGTCTTTTTTTCTACTATAAACTTTTTTAGCCTGGTAGATTATGTCCAACAAGATAAACTTTTCACTGCCCTCTCCACAACTCTAGGTAGATACATAAGGATTGTCCCAAACATTTTGTGTGCTCAGAAACAATCTGCTAATATTCACTCCCATCTCACATTCTTTGAGCATTTAGTATGTAATACTATGAACCAGCCACTAAGGTAAGGACTTTCAATTAGGAATGATGAACTCACAAGTCTGCTAGGAAAAGGCATTCAGATGACAACGAGGTAGATGCTATATGGAAGCTGTGAACTCATCTGACGTTTCACTAAGTTTATATAAAAGAATTGAGAAAAGGCTGAGAGAGAACGTCTGATATGTATCTTGAAAGATAAATGAATAGTAGGTAGCTGGTTAGTCAGAAAAGGGAGGCAAAGATGTTTCCCACACAGGGAAGCATATACCCAGCTGCCTCACAGAGGCATGAAAGAGCACACTGTATTTAGGGATCAGTAGTAAGATCAAGACTTGTGGGAGCTAGAGGGTGGGGAGAAGGGACTCAGAGAAGTCAAGGCAAAGGTTATCCTGGCATCATAGTAAAAAGGTTAGTGAGGCTTTGTATAATAAGCTAGTGTGTCTGTAAATGTGACCTGAGGTCACCTCTACCAGGTACACCTAGGAATATGCACAAAATGTAGGCCTCTGGCCCTTATTTCTGAAGTGAAGGCCTGTATCTGTGTTTTCAACAAAGGCCAGGTAGACACTGATGATTACCATCCAGAGATCTGCCAAAGACTTAAGGAAGGGAATAGCATGATCAGATTTGAACTTTAGAACACACCATCTGGCCAAGCATACAGTTGTAAAGAAGGCAAATACCATGCTGTGAAGCAAGCATGTGACTTGGGCTTGTGTCAGAACTGCCTGGGGAACCTGTGGAAATACACAAGCCCACTTAAGACTTACTGCAGCTGAATCAAGATGGAGAGGCCAGATTCATATTAGGCTGAATCACATGAAATTTCTATTTGTTTGGGTAAAGCAGTTCAAGTATAGGTAATTTTTCATAGTTCTATCTAATATTCCTTAAGCTATCCCTCCACACTGTATTCCTGATGTACCTCAAAGTCTGAGAACAGTGGAGAATCCACAGATAAACATTTTTTCCTTTTCATTCACTAACCCTGCCACAAATTCATCTGCAAAGATGGAAGGTCCACAGTTTATGTACTCAAGACAAATAGTTAAAAATGGGGTAAGGTAAAAAAAAATTAAAAAATTAAAACCACTGATAAAGTAAGACAACTGAATCAAAAGGACCACCAAAGTTTATTCAGCTCTTTCCCCACCTCCCAACAGAAGTTTATATATCATAAAACTGATGCCTACATGGAGAAGCAGCCTGCTTCTGGTCATACAGATCATTTTCCTGAAATCCTCAGTGATAAGTGCTTTCAAATACATTTAAACAGGTATTGGCATTTACAGCTAAAAAAAGTACTTGGAATTTGTTTTATGAAGGCTACTGCCACGCAAAGGAAGCCCCACTTGAAATGAGGTGGAGTAAAAAATCCAATACTAACTCATTTTTCAAGTGAAACCAAAGAATTTAGAACCAAATCGAGAATAGTACGTGAAATGCAGTAACATGCTTACTAAATACTTTTTGGATGAATGACTTCCCTCTAAAAACCATGATTAAAAGAAAGAAAGAAAGAAAACTAGGATTAAAAATGCAAAAGACTTCTAAGGCTTCTTAGGTTGTGAGCTAAATGTAGCTTTCCTACTTCCTAATTGGTTGCAAGCACCCTTTGGTGTCCAGTCATGACCAGAGCCTTATCACATGTACCTTCCCTCCTACAGAAAGTATCCCAACAAAAAGTCATAAAGACCAAGTGTGAGCTATGCTGAGCACACCATCACATTCTAGGTAATAATGAAGCTTACAGAAGAGCACAGCCTTCAAAACCCTTCCCAATAGGAATCATGACTAACTTACTGATAGCTAATAAAAGTGGTAACAGAAGCAATGTAATAACAGTTTAGTTCAATAACAAAGTAATAATAGCTAGTACCTACCCTAGGTCAGACTTGTTAGAATTTCCCAGGCATTAACTCCTTTAGTTCTTTTAACAACCCTCTAGAGAAAACACTGTCAATAATATCTAATTTTATAGATGTGCACACAAAGTTTAAATAATGCAAAAACCACACAACTACAAAGTAGCAGAATAAAGAGTTGAACCCAGATCACCTGGCCCCTCTTGCAATTTACCAAAGAAACTCCTTGACCCTGTAGTGACAAAACAAAGAGCACCCTGCAAGCTGACCTCTGGTCAGGGTAATGGCATTTCTGAATAAAGTCATTTGGCTCCAATCTTTTCATTTGTGAGGGATGAAGGATTTTCATTTGGAAAGACCCAGGTTACAAGAAAGTTAAGCAGGATATACCAAGGACTGTAATTCTCTGTCTGTGTGCTGCATTACCACTGCCTAAAAAACGTAACCTTGGCTAGTCAGGATTTATCAAATCCCCAACTTTCTCTCTAAAGTGAAACACTCTAAAGAATATGGGTGTGCCGGGCATGGTGGTTTATGCCTTTAGACCCAGTGCTCAGGAGGCAGAGGTAGGAGGATCACTATGAGTTTGAAGCCATCTTGAGACTACATAGTGAATTCCAGGCCAGTGAGACCCTACCTCAAAAAAAAAAAAAAATATATATATATATATATATATATATATATATATATATATATATATGTTTTGTGTTGTGTGAGGTTATTTCTGAAAGATGCAGCAAAAATATAACCATATTTCTTTTATTCAATAGTATCATCGAGGAAAATATTTTCAGAAAGAAAAATAAAACGAAATTATTTTCCAAAAGAGGGGATAAAGTTCCGGAACGAAGAGATTAAAGGAAGAAGACCAGCAAGGACTAAATATTTCTTAAATTATTACAGGGTCTTAAAGAACTCTCCCTTCCAGCATTCCCTGAGAAGCCAACTCTGACAAGGACCCCTTGGTCTGTCACCCAGCCTGTAACGTAACTCTGACCCCCCTGAAGATCGCTGGAAGGCAGCCAGACTACACATTGAATATCAAGCCCTAAAGAAAGAAAAGTTTAGGAATCAAGTTAAGATCCCAGAGAAGTGAATCAGATCTGAAAGGAAGGTCCGACCTGAAGCTGCTTTCCGCTCTCGGATTTCCTTTCACCCCGCTATGTCACATGTCAACACAAACACTGCAAAGCAACCCAAGGGCGGAAAATGTGCAAAATAAAGTGCAGAATGAGAGCATTTCCCCTAAAATTCCCTATACAGTTCCAGGAAACGACCAAATACAATACAATAAACCTCTGCGAGGACCGACTGAACTCATCGCCTCTCCCGGCACCTGGCTCAGGGCAGAACCTTCCGCCGCTAAGAAGCCTCCCAAGGTCCGCCAAGCCCAATGGCCTCCAGAGTTCAGTTTGCCTCGCTCTTACCCAGGTCCCAGGATCTTAAGATTCGCAGCTCAGTCTTTTCCTTGGTCTTCTTCACAGTGCCAGCCAGATGCACAATCTGTTGCAGGAGGAAGTGGCGCTTGGGAGCCTAGTTTTGGTCTCAGAGATGGAGACGTGTTCAAGGAGACGGGTCCCAGCGCCTTTCCAGAGCCCCAGTTGCGCACATAGGGTAAGTACTGGCAGCAAACTTGAACAAGGGTTTTCCTGCTTGGTCGGAGATGCTGGAGGAAGAAGGCAGTAACCTGAGCCCGACAGGGTGCGAGCAGTTGCCGCTGCTGCAGCTGCTGCTCGGGACAGTGGCCCTGGGGGGAGGAGGGGGACCACAGTCCCTCCTGCCACCCACAGGGTGTTTGGCCCCGATCCTGAACCCCGGATCGCAGGTCGTTCCTGCCTGAGTGCTTCTACTGTCGGAGGGTTACCCTGCCTGGTCACGAAGTTAGTAAACTTGGGGTCACCACAGAAGTTGGAGGAAGTGGTAGCAGAGTGCGGTGCCCGTCCGCATCCCGACTCAGGCTCGGTGAGAATTCTTTGTCAAAGTCCCCAGAGCTGTTCTAGACCCTGCATAAGGTTTTAAAGGGACAGGGCCAGCGCCCCAGCGGCCAATAGAGTGGATGGCCGGTCCCCAGTGTTGCTAGGAGAGGGACGCAGCTCTAGGTCAGAGAAGAGAGGGGTAACCAATTCGCGCCACCTTGTGAGACGCGCAGCTGAGTGATTGGGATGGTGGGGCGGGAGGAGGGCTTTCGAGGTGCTTTACAGAGGCGGGGGAAAGAGAACTCCTGGGATGCCAAGAACCGCCCCCACCCCAGACCCGCCACGCTGCCGCCGGGCCCTGGCGAGGCCTAGAGCCCGGATTTCTTGGGGAATGGCGCCCTCTGCCGACTCGCCAAGGAGGCTCTGGGATACCCAACGATGGAATCTTGACACCGTTAATCTCTGATGACCTATATGGAAATGTTGGAATCTGCTCCTCTGTCCACCTTCCTCTTTCAAACTAAAGAATTTCCCCTCATCCAGTCAACGCAAAAGGATACATACCCGTTTTCACTCAGTATGTTTTTTAAAAATTCACCATATTGTTGCCTGAATCTTCCTTTTAATTGTTGAGTCATATTCCATTGTATGGATATACCACAAATGACATTCTCATTCACTTAATATTGATGAGTTTATAATGTGGGTTAATTATGAATAAAGCTGCTAGAAACAAGTCCCTTTCTAGACAGATGTTTCTCTTATTTCTTGGAATGGCATCACCGGTTCTACAGTAGTGTGCAACAATCTAATAGAGATGGCTGGACTATTACATCTTTTACATTCCCATCAGCAATGTATAAGAGTAGTTTCACATCCTCCTCAACATTTGGTATTTACTTTGTTTCTATTTTATTTTGTTGTAGTCATTCTATTGGATGTATTTAGCAGCATCTTATTGTAGTTTCCGTTTTAGTTTGCTAATTACAAAGGGTGACCATCAAAAATGTTTACTACATTTCATTTGATCTGTTCTTTGATAAAAGTGTCAAAATTTTTGTTCAATCTTTATTCAAGTCATTTTCATTCTCTTTACTGAGCTGTGTGAGTCTTTATGTATTTTCAATATTGGTCAGGCTTTTCTTGTGATCGCCTATTAGAACTTCATCTGTTTTATAAAAAATATATTCAAAGAACCAGCCTTTAGTTTCATTTTTTTCATTGTTCACATATTTTTTCTTTTGAAATAGTCTTGCACTGTAGGCCAGGGTAGCCTGAAACTCACTACATAAGCCCAGATTTATTTCAAACTCATGGCATTTCTAAGACTCCCTGAGACTTCTTAGTGCTAAGATGACAGGCATGAACCATCATGTTTGGCTTTGCTTACATATTTATTTATTTTGTTTGCTTATTTATTTATTTTGGAGACAGAGTCTCAGACGACTTAGGTTGTTCTCCGATTCACTATGTAATCAAAGATGACCTTGAACCTGTGATCTTTATGTCTCCATGTCCAAAGTGCTGAGATGACAGGTGTGTGTCACTGCACCTGATTTTGCTAACATATTTTCTATTTCATTGATTTTAGTTATCTTTACTATTTCCTTCCATCAGTACACATGAACTTATTTTCTTCTTGTTCTCTCTTTAATTTTTTTGTTTGCATATATGTAGTATGTGTGTGCATGTATATGTGTGTTCATATTTGTGTGTGTGTGTGTGTGTGTGTGTGTGTGTGCATATGTATGTGCATGTGTGTGGAGGCCAAAGATCAATGCTAGGCATTTTCTGCAATCATTCTACTCCTTAGTTTTTGAGGCAGGGCCTCTCACTGAACCTAAAACTCACCAATTAGGCTTCACTAGATACCCAGAGAGCCCCAGGAATCCTGTCTCTGCTTCCCCAGCACGAGATTACAGTGTCCCATAATTTACATGAGTGCTGGGGATACAAATTCAGGCCCTCAGGCTTGAGTGACTTAACTAAGCCATTTTCCCCAGGTCCTTTTGGAGTTTCTTTAATGTCTAATTTCAGGTAATTGATTTTCAGATCTTGATTTTTGAATGTTTTTTTTATTTCTTAATTATTTATTTGTTAGAGAGTGAGAAAGGGAGAGAGAGAGAGTGAGAATGGGCGTGCCAGGGTTTCCAGCCACTGCAAATGAACTCCAGTCTCATGTGCCCCCTTGTGCATCTAGCTAACGTGGATCCTGGGGAATTAAACCTGGGTCCTTTGGCTTTGCAGGCAAGCACCTTAACTGCTAAGCAATCCCTCCAGCCCTTGAGTTTTTTTTTTTTTTTTAACACATGGATATATAAAATCTACTTGACCATGTTCCACAAATTTTGATAGTTCATATAATTCAAAGAAAGATTAAAGAAAATATTTTAATCTTTTACAGATTACATAGGACTATATTAATTTATAAATATTTAAGGATTCTCTACACATTTTGTAACTGATTTTTTATTTGTTTTATTGTGAGCATACTCCATAGAACTGAAATCCTTTTACATGTACTGCCGCTTACTTTATGATGAACATATGGTCCTTCCTGTAAAATGCTCCATGTGGACCTGAAAATAATGTTCAACTGATGCTGTTTTTGGGTAGAGAGTTCTAAAAATACCAGTTAGGTCTCTAATTAGTTGACAATGTTGTTGTTCTCTTATTGATTTTATTACCTTTATTATGATTGCTATGTTTATATAATTGGAATTTAGATGTGATATTTTGTTATCCAGATAACATAGAATTGTTAATTATAAATTTGTTATTAATTCTGAATTAAAAAATAAAAGTTCAATACTTTTGTAGTAATTTTATAGGACTGTTTATCTTCATGAAATTTTATTTTTGTATATACAGTTTATCTTTAGAACTTGTTTTAAGACCTAAGGTAGACTTTATACTTATCTTAGTATGTTACTTAGCCAGCTCAAATTCATAATATTTAAAATTTTATCAGCAAGCCACAATACTTTTGAACAAATAATTATTAGACATGTGGAAGGAGATACAAGTCAAAGGCATATTTGAACATACACTTTTTCTCTGTTCATATTTATTCTCATGCTGTACTATGGTTATTCAACCACAATTATTAAGTCTACAATTTTATTACATTTGGCCCTCTAAGTCTACAAGAATTTCATGGAATATGTGGATCCACTACCTTATAAATCTAGAAATAGTCTCATTCCTTCACTTCATCTGTGTAGTAAATTTCATTAAAGAATATCAAGTTGGCCTGCTAGTTCTCTATTTTAACAAATAAGATTAGCATCTTCTGGCTATTATTTTCTTTCTGTGGTACTTTCAAATCATGTTCTTTTAAGGCTGTGATTGAAAATCATGCACAGTTACAGAAATAGACCAGAGTTCACTGATATATTTTTCCCACTGAAAAATAAGGTTAGAGCTTTGCAGGGTTTAAACTTATAAATATGGTAGAAAGTTAATATATTTTTAATTATCATATCAACAATAACAAGAGGTATACAGCCTTATTTATATTTTAGGAATAAGAAAATGAACACTCAGAGAGATCAACTGCCTTACCCATGATCATCAAGCTAGTAATTGGTAGAGATAGGAAATGACCCCAGCCCATGTTTTCTCTACCACTGCACATACTTCTGAACTATATTGATCTGTTCCCATATTAGATCATGCACCATAATTCACAGTTTATTCACCAATGTATTATGTTGAAACACTTTTCCCCAGAGGCATTGAAAATCTGCTTTGTGGCATTTGATTTTTCTTAGAACCTAGAACAGAAGCTTTTAGGTAAGCTTTGTCTTTTTTCTCTTCCTACAACATAAATCTAGGCAAGACTGGGAAAGACTTTATTTTTAATAGATGTGCAGAATTGGAAAAGTGGAGCCCCTTGCCCATGAATGTCCCCTCAATTGCTTTATGTCAGTATCCTACTCTTGCTTTAGGTTTTTTGTGCATTCCCTTCCCAATGATTACTCTTATCTAGTTTATTAGGCCATTCTTTCAAAGGTATTAGAAGAAAGGAGAAAGAATAGGGCAATGGATGAGGAAACCATATTGCAGCACTTGGTCTTGTACTAGCAGTTAGAGGGATTTTTTTTTTTTTTTTTTTTTTTGAGGTAGGGTCTCACTCTAGCCCAGGCTGACCTGGAATTCACTATGTAATCTCAGGGTGGCCTCGAACTCATGGTGATCCTTCTACCTCTGCCTCCCAAGTGCTAGGATTAAAGGCGTGCACCACCACACCCAGCTAGTTAGAGGGATTGTTTGTTTGCTTGTTTATTTGTTTGTTTTTCAGGTTAGGGTCTCGCTGTAGTCTAAACTAACCTAGCATTTACTATGTAGTCTCAGAGTGATCTCAAACTCATAGCGATCCTCCTACCTCTGCCTCCTAAGTGGTAGAATTAAAGGCATATGCCACCACACCTGACCCTAGAGGTATTTTTATGTCTCCTTTATGTAGCATGTCTCCACAGATGCGAGGGAATTCTAGTACTCTTATGAGCAGGGGTAAGATGGAATTCAATCCAAATTCAGCTACTTTCCCTAGCTCCATGTTTAAAAAACAATTAATGTGATCCACAGTAAGAAGTACATTTATCATCATAACTAAATTTGTTTTTAATATGTATATAATTAGAAAAACTTTCATTAAGCAACAATTGCTCTATTATAATGTCCTCTGATTCTTCCTATACCAGTACTTCTTGAATTTTAATAAGCATGTTAGTCAGCTAGGGGTGTTGTTAAATATGTGATTCTGCTTCAGTATCAAACTCCTAGGTGGATGCTTCTGTTTCTGGGATGACAGCCTAAGTAACAAAGTTTCATTCTGCTTTATTTTATTTAAATACTAAATGATACAAAGGACTGGTAGTGTATAAAAGAATTACTAGTGTATTTCTTGGTGTAATACCTGCTTAGGACAGCTCTGGAATTGACAGCATGCAGAGCTAGGAGATTCATGTAAAAGAGACTTCCTGTAGCATGGTAACATATTTGGAAGCGGTTTGACAAGAAACAAGTTTCAGCTCCCATATCCCAAGACCAAAATTGACAGTGGTAAAGGGAGAACTTTTTGACACTGCTGGGTGGGAGTTGTTTGTTTTATTTTTTATTTGTGTGTGTAAGTATGTAGATGCTCATGTTCATGTGTGTGTGTATGGATACACATGCATGTGTGTGCACTGATATAGAGGCCAGAGGGCAACCTTGGGTGTTATTCTCACACATCTTACTCCTTTTTGATACAGGGTTTCTTTTTGGCCTAGAGCTCACCAATTAGGCTAGACTGGTCAGCAAGCCTCAGGGATCCTCCTGTCTTTGCCTCTCTAGAGCTGAGTTTAAATGTTCATCACTACGCCTGGCATTTTTTATGTAAGTTCTGGGAATTGAACTCAGGTTCTTATGCACACAAGGGAAGTATTTTACCAACCAAGCTATTTTCCCAGGCCCAATTCTGCTGTTTTAAATTGCAGCATTTGACAAAGCAAATGTGTTATAATCTAGAATAAACTTAAATATTCTGTAAAATGAGTACTCATGACTATGTGTGAGAAGTGCATAGGAGATGGTGATGGGAAGTGACTATGACAGTGTCATGTGAATCAGAAGAACAGTTGCTGTGGTGTCTTCTCCCTTGGTCTGCAATATGAATGCTTCCTCTGAAAGTTAGTGCTCTTGTTTTCCAGTAACACAAGCCAACTAAGGGAAAAAAAAAAAAAAAAAAAAAAAAAAAAAAAAAACAGTGGAGGTGGCTGAAGGATTCCAGAGGGGCAGCTGTAGGACCAAAGTTGAACGTGAGCAAGCAGCCCGTTACAGAATTGGGATGAAGGAATCAAAGCTACGGCCTCAGAGCAGAGACATTCTGGGCAGTCTGCCCCTGCTGAGATTAATGAACTTGAACCATTTCTTTCCCAAGTCTTCACATCATGCTTTCAAGATCAAAGTCACAGGAGAGAGTATCTGTTGGGCTGAACTTGGGTCTCACATTATTTCCTGAATGTCCCGAGAAAGCAGAAAATTGTCCCTTCAAACTTCCATAGTGGGGCAGGTGCATGATATCTGATTTCTCCAAAAGCACAGAAAAGTGGGGAGATAAAGTGTCCCCAAACTAAACAAGCAAAGGGGAAATAGTAAAATATGCTGAACAAAGTGCTGAATGTTGAATGCTCCAGCTCTCATCTCCAGTGTAGAAGGGTGGTGAATGGGACTTTCCAGTTCTTTGAAAACTCCAGCCATCATGTCAGCCAAGACACTTGAACAGCCAATATTCTAAAGTATGGATCCAAACTCATCCTTTATAGAATTTAATAAAAAGCATCAGAAAAATAGCTCTCCTAGTGCCAGCAAGTATTGCCACCTTATCCCAGCCCTGGTCCCTTTTCTTCTATAGGGAAAAACTAAGCAATGCTTCTAGAGTTGTCTGAATTTCAGCCATATGGTGGCTTTTTCCTTCCCAATATGAGGAGGGAAAATGTTTCTTCCTTCCCTATGACATGAAGTAAAGGTGAAAGAGGAAGAAGCAGAAGAAATCAAAGCTAGGGAATGCAAACAAGAGGTGTATGTTAATGTCTTGTTGTGGGAATTCCAAGACAGATTGAGACTCAGAGCCATTCAAATGGTGGAGAGGAAGATTTATTTATGCTAGTGGGCTGACCCCCAGATCATTCCGTAATGGCACCAGCCCCAAGCTTAGATTTGTAAGGGAATTTATACAAAAGCATATACATGGGAGTTGAGCAAGCAGGTGACAAAAGATTACAGGAATGTAACAGTTTGGCAAACAAAGATTACAATAGGGAGTATGTAATAGTTAAAAGTTAAACCTGCAGCTGGATGTGGTAGCACACACCTTTAGACCCAGGACTTGGGAGGCAGAGGTAGGAGGATTGCTATGAGTTCGAGGCTACTCTGAGAACACAGAGTGAATTCCAGGTCAGCCTGGGCTACAGTGAGACCCTACCTCGAAAAAACACACAAACAAACAAACAAAAAGTTAAACCTGCAATAAACTGAAAAGGGAGTGAGGGCAGACTCCCTGTTTATCCTTCCTCATTCTTTTCTTATCTCATCTTGAGGGCTTTGCACTATTCAATCTTTCTGGCATCTTTCTACTGCCACTATATCCCCTTTTCTTCTTGCATGTAATCCCTTATGTCCTATTCCAGAGGTACTTTCTGATATTCCTGATGAATTATCTGGAGTTTGACAGCCTCTATCTGGTTTCAGATGAATCTAGTGAGCAGGTTTATCAGGCAAGGCCCAAATAAAAGGGTTAGTAAGACCATAATCAGTGACCCTGCTAGAGGGGCCCAGGGGCCCCAAGTGTTTCAGGTACTTTTCCAGTAGAACTCACTTTCCTTTCCTGTGGCCTTTATTCTCTCTAACGATTGTCTTACATATTTCCTAACTATGCTAGATTGGTTTATGTAGAAATAGCATTTTTCCCTTAGAGAAACACAAATCCCTCCTTTTCTGCTGCAATCAAGCGCAAGCTTCTGTGGTTTTGCAGTACCACTGCTATTAGGGAATCTATCTGGTTCTATAGAATGACAGTGCTCTGTTATACTAGACTAAGATCTTCCTTGATCTGGTTAGACAGCTGGACCCGTTAACTTTTAAAGGTCAAATATCACTTCTTAACAGTATTAACTGTACCACAAAATAGAAATAGAAAGGGAAAGAATGATTCCATATTTATTCTATGTTCCCAGTACTACACTGATGCCAAAACCTGATAAAGACACAACAGACAAAGAGAACTACAAACCAATCTTCCTGATGAACATAGGTGCAAAAATTCTCAACAAAATACCTTTAAACTGAAATCAAGAACACATTAAGTTCATGACCAAATGGGCTTCCTATCAGGAATGCAAATCCGATTCAACAAATACAAATAATAAATATAATAAATTTAAAACATAATAAAATTTGAAGGCAAAAATCATATCATCATCTCTATATATGTAGAGATGGAATTTGGCAAAGTTCAACATACCTTCATGATGAAAGTTTTGGAGAATTTAGGAATAGATGGAACATACCTCAAAATAATAAAGGCTATTTATGACAAACTTATACCCCACATTATTCTGAATGAGGAAAATCTAAAAATATTTTCTCTAAAATCTGGAGCAAGACAAGGTTGTCAATTATCTCTGCTCATATTTAATAGACTTTTCAAAGTTTTAGCTAGAACAGTAAGACAAGGGAAGGACACAAAGGCGATTAAAATATGGAAGGGAAAAATGAAATGATCCCCGTTTGCAAATGACATGATTCTCTATTTAAATGACCTTATATACACTACCAGAATATTCTTAAATTTAGCAAACTGCAAGTTACAGCTTATAAAATCAACACCAAAAGTTGCTTTTATATATTTCAATAACACACATGCTGAAAGAAATTAGGAAAAATATCACATTCATGATAGCTCCCCCAAAATAAAGTATCTAGAAATAAGCCTCACCAAGGATGTGTAAGACCTCTACAAAGAAAACTTAAAGGCACTGAAAAAAAGAAATAAAGATACCAGATGATAGAAATACTTACCAAGCTCCTAGATTGAATGAATCAGTATTGTGAAAATGGCTATATTACCAGAAGTTATCTACAGATTCAATGTCATTACCATCAAAGTTTCAATGATATTCTTCTCAGAACATGAAAAAACTCAACAATTCATACAGAGGCACAAAAGATCATGCATAGCTAAAGCAAACCAAGTAGAAAGAACACTACTTGAGGTATCTTAATTCCTGATATAAAATTACACTATAGAGCCATAGGGACTAAAACAGCATAGTACTATCACAAAAACAGATGCAGATCAATAGGAATAGAATAGAGGACACATAAATAAACCCATATACCTATGGGCACCTAATTTTCAACAAAGGCATCAAACACATATACTGGAGAAAAGGAAGCCTATTCAAAAAATGATGTTAACAAAACTGGGATTTGCTGGTACAGAGGACTCCAGTAGTGTAGTGGTTTGAATGTGAATGTATATCCCCCATAGTTTCAAGGATTTTTGATTAGGATTGAGCTTGTAACTGAAGTCTTCAATTGGCAAAGCCCTGCTCAGAAGTGGTATGTTATTAGAGGCTGATCTTTAGTCCAGCTCTACTAAGGTGTGTAGAGAGCCAGTTTGAGCTCTGGCTGTTGGTGTTTGCTGATTGTTTGGTGGTATCTCTCTGCTATGTATCTATGGAAGTAAGCCAGCTTCTTCCACCATTGTTTCTGCAAGCCTGAAATAAACTCTTTTCTTCCCATGAGCTGTTTCTTGTCAGCTGTCTGTCACAGCAACTAGCAAGTAACAGTAACAACTAGCACAGTAATTAGTCACAATGATCAATAAATGAGATTATGTGAAATTAAAAACTTTCTTCACAGCAAAGGAAGGTATCAGCAAAGCAAACAGAAAGCTTATAGAATGGGAGATCATTACCAGCTATTCCTCTGACAGGAAGTTGATATTTAGACTACATAAAGAATAGCAAAAAACTAAACACCAAGAAAACAACCAGTAAATGGATTAATGAAATGAAGAGATAGCCTGAAAATGAAAAAATACTAATGATCAAAAGATTTTCTAAAAAAATACATTTTATTTATTTATTTGCGAGAGAGAGAGATAGACACAGAGAGAATATGGGTGTGCAAGGATCTCCTACCACTGCAAACTCCAGACTCAGGTGCCACTTTGTGCATCTGGCTTTATGTGGGTATGGAGGATTAAACTCAGGCTGTCAGACTTTTGAAGAAAGTGCCTTTAACAGTTGAGCCATCTCTTCAACCCTGATATTTTTTTAAAAATTGTTCATCATCCTTAGCCATCACAGAAATGCAAATTAAAACCACTTTGAATTCTGGGCACAGTGGTACACACCTTTAGTCCCAGCATTTGGGAGGCAGAGGTAGGAGGATCACCTTGAGTTTAAGACTAACCTGAGACTACATAATGAATTCCAGGTCAGCCTGGGCCAGAGTGAGACCCTCAAAAAACCAAATAGTAATAATTATTATAAATAAATAGTGTAAAATATTTGGATCCTCCAAAAAATATTTTTAAAAGCCACTTTGATATTTTATCTCACCCCAGTCAGGATGGCTATCATTAAGAAAACTAATGACCACAAACGCTGATGAGGATGTGAGGAGAGGGCATCCTTTATTCTAGCTCAAGTAAGAGAGAGCAGAAGATGAATGGAGACAATAAAATGTAGTACTGAAAGTATTTTATTGGCCCACAAAGGCAGGAAAGGTCAAACAGAGACACAAATAATACAGAAAACAAATGGTAAAATGGCCAAATTAGCAACCACATTATATTCAATGCAAATGGACTAAATGTTCTAACTAAAAGGCAGAACTATCTATGTTAACAGAAGTCAAGTAGATGATGTTTCTAAGAAGCACTCTGAATAAAATCACAGATATTTTGAAAGACATGAAAAATATCTACCATATGAATAAAATAAACAGCTTCCCTAAGATATAAAATGTAAATAATCATTTACTTAAAGTTTTAAAGTTTATTTATTTATTTACAAGCAGATGGGGGGACAAGAAAAGAGAGGGAGAAAGATAGACTGTGGGCACACTAAGGCCTCTTGCCGCTGCAGAACTTCAGGTGCATGTGCCACTTTGTGTATTTGCTTCACATGGGTACTAAGGAAACAAACCCAGACTGTAGGCTTTTCAAGCAAGCACCATTAAGCACTAAACCATCTTCCCAGCCCAATATATTTCTTTTTATTCCTTCCATCTTACTTTAAGTATTCTTTTAATAACATTTTCCACACACATGTGCACACATCATCAACTTTTGGAATAATAACAATACCAACATTTTGTTTTATAATAGTCCCATATGAACTAAGTTATGTTTATTTTTATTTAATTTTTTTTATTTTTCCAGGTAGGATCTTGCTGTAGCCCAGGCTGACCTGAAATTCACTATGTAGTCTCAGGCTGGCCTCGAACTCACAGTGATTCTTTATATTCTTTATATTTTTTTAACTTTTTATTCTTTTTTTAAGAGAGAGAAAGGAGAGAGAATTGGAGTGCCAGGACCTCAGCCACTGCAATCAAACTTCAGACACTTGTGCCACCTAGTGGGCATGTGCAACCTTGTGCTTGCCTCACCTTTGTGTGTCTGGCTAAGGTGAAATCTGGAGAGTAGAACATGGATCCTTAGGCTTCACAGGCAAGCACCTTAACCTCACAGTGATCCTCTTACCTCTGCTGCCCAAGTGCTAGGATCAAAGGCATGCCCCACCAAACCCAGCTTATTTATTTTTTTAAACATGTTTTAGGACTGTATACATATGAGTCAGCAGTTAAAGGTGCTTGCTTACAAATCCTGACAGCCTGGGTTTGAGTCACTGGGTGCTACTGGCATCTGTTTTTACTCAAGATATGGCAAACCACCTGAATATCATTCCTTCTTAGTATGGCTATCTGATTTTGGTAAGCCTTCTGCTATGAGCAGACTGACTCCTTCAATTCAGAAAAAGTTGAATCTTTTATTTCTTTGATTTTTGACTTTCAGTCATTTCTGTTTTTCCCCCTTCTGGAGCTCCTATGATAATACTGCATCTCCTTATCCCATCTTTTCCACTTCTCGACTTTCCAACCTTAGTATGCTCAACATTTGGAAGAAGGTTCCATATGCACTCTATTTTTATTCTAAATCAGAAGATCTATGCTTTTGCTTCTGGATTCTTGCTAAGTCTGAACCTTCAAAATTAATATAAAACCTTTTTGAATCTGACTAAAAAAAAAAATTAACTTTCCCTACAAAGTTCTTGTTCTACAACAGCTCTGTTTACTAGATGCTATTTAATCTGAATGTACACATTCAGTCCACTTCACTTGAACTTGAATTTCATAGTTTATCTGAAATTTTTCTTATCATTACAAAGGAAGAATCAGTCTTTTCAACATGAACAGCCAAGTTGTAAAAGCGCTCATCAGTGCTCTCATTCCCTCTTGCCTGTCATATTCAGTTGAAATGACAGCTTCATGAGTATAGCTAAGAAGTTTCTCATGGTGATTCACAAATGACTTTGTATCGTATGGTATTTTGGCTCATTTTTCAAGTGTGTGTGTGTGTGTGTGTGTGTGTGTGTGTGTTGGGTTTATTTATTTTTTCTAGAATAGGAAAAAGGAAGTCATAAAATGCATTTAGAATACCATTTTTGGAACATAACTTTCCATTTATGTTAGACTGTGTTAAGAGAAATTCTATATTTGTTTCTATCTTAAGAATAAAAAGGGGTGGAGAAATGGCTCAGTGATTAAGGTACTTTCTTGAAAAGCCTAATGACCCAGATTCAATTCCCCAGTACTCATGTTAAGTCACATGCACAAAGTGGCACATGCATCTGGAGTTCATTTGCAGTGGCTAGAGGCTCTGGCATGCCCATTCTCTAATGCTCTCTTTCTCCCCTCTCTTTCCTTGCAAATAAATTTTTAAAAATTTAAGAAAAGAATAATAAGGGGTCTAAAGAGATTGCTCAGTGGTTAAAGTTTCTTTTTTTTGCAAAGCCTGCTGGCCTATGTTCAACTCTCCAGTACCCATGTAAAGCCAGATGCACAAAATGGTGAATGTGTTGGGATTTTTTATGCAGTTGCAGGAGGTCCTGGTGCACCCATTCTCTCTCACTCTAAAACAAATAAATAGAAACATTTTTTAAAAAGAATAATAAAAGTATTTAAAATAAAAACTGGATATACTTTAACTTTCTTCCTTATAGAGAGGTAGGAAAAAGAATAACAAGGGTCTAGGGAGATTGCTCAATGGTTAAGAGCATTTTCTTGCAAAGCCTGCTGGTCTCTGTTCAGTTGTCCAGTACCCATGTAAAGCAGGTGCACAAAGTGGTACATGTGTCTGGATTTCGTATGCAGCTGCAAAGGGCCCTGGTGCACCCATTATCTCTTACTCTAAAATCAATAAATACAAACATTTTTAAAATTTTTTAAATTGTTTATTTTTATTTATTTGAGAGCGACAGACAGAGAGAGAAAGAGGCAGATAGAGAGAGTGGGGGTGAGAATGGGCGCTCCATGGCCTCCAGCCACTGCGAACGAACTCCAGACGTGTGCGCCCCCTAGTGCATCTGGCTAACTTGGGTCCTGGGGAATCGAGCCTCGAACCGGGATCCTTAGGCTTCACAGGCAAGCGCTTAATCGCTAAGCCATCTCTCCAGGCCTAGAAACATTTTTTAAAGAATAATAAAAGTGCTTAAAAGGAAAACTGGGTATACTGCAACTTTCTTCCTCATACAGAGGTAGGAAATTTATTTTTATTTTGACAGTCTTATGAAAAGAGTTGGACAGTCAGGAAAAATTTTAAGTTACTTTCTTCCATCAAAAAAAATGTTGTAATGCCTTCCTTGAAACCATCTTTTACAGTCTTGAATTTCCTGCCAACGTCTGCTGAAAACAACCATGAGGGAGAAAGAACACAGGGAACATCTGTATTTTATCCTACTAATATGGTCTTTCCTAGTCTGGAAGCACAAGATGTCTTTATGCTGTCAGCTACAAAAATATTATTTCTGAAGGAATGAAACAAGAGTGGAATACATACTATGCTATCACATTGCATGCATACCTAAGCAAAAAAAAAAAAAAAAAACCAAAGAAAACAGCCATTTAATATATAACTCAATTTTGCCTCCAGGGACAGATGAAAAAATTTTATGATAATACCCAAATGGTGCAATACATAAATATACATGGGAAATGTGATAGGACTAAGTATGGCTTTTTTGGCCAGATGCTGATGGCTAAAAATTTATCACTGCACCCCCCATCCTAGCCCTTTCTTCCCATAGACATGAAGTAGGCTACTTTTTTTATGCAAGGCAGGACTTTGGGGCAAAGGAGAGCAAAATCCATCACCATTTTTCAGCAGACCATTAAATTTTAAATTCCATGGAAAGAAGCTTTCAGCTGATATCTTTCAGATGCATTTCAAGAATTATGCCTCATATAGTTTAGTAAATAAACAAGCAAAATATTAAAGAAATAACAGTAGGCAAATAGGTAATTTAATAACTTCAGATGATTCTAAGTGCTTAGATATGTTTGCCCTTTTGAAGTCAATAATGTTTCATTTGGAATTTAAACCCACTTTAATGAACATTCTGCTAGCAGCAGTTTTATTAGGATCTGAGCTTATACAAACAAAAGTAATAGAAGCTTTGTATAGATAATAATTTACAGTTACCTTTTGCAGACAACATGGCTGAATTGAATGCATAAGTCCCAGCAATCCCATTTTATATGCTTCTTAAAATTATTAAATGCTTTTAACAAAAGATGAAATTAATATAAGAAGAGGCTCTCTATGTGAGGAATTTTTAATTAATGTTGCTCACTTATTTGCAGCATGTCTGCAGAACCTCTTCTACTTCCAGTGCTGTCTGGAAGCCTGCGCAGAGCAATGAATGTCAGGATTTCCTTGTTGGAGGCAAATGAGAAACACCCTCCAATGATGTCGCTGGCTTTCTACACAAGTTGTCTGTTTTCCTGTCTGTTCAAACTGAAATATTTTTCAACACACAATACCCTATGTCTCTATATCATCACATTTACTTACTCTTATGGAACACTGACAATGTTTTCTGCTTCAATTTTCCCCTATAAAACACATTTTAGAGTCACATAATTTATCTTTACAAAACTAATTTGAGGGCTGGAGGGATGGCTTAGCAGTTAAGGCATTTGCCTGCAAAGCCAAAGGACCCAAGTTCGATTCCCCAGGACCCACGTTAGCCAGATGCACAAGGGGGTGCATGCATGTGTCTGGAGTCTGTTTGCAGTGGCTGGAGGCCCTGGCACGCCCATTCTCTTCCTCTCTCTCTCTCTCTCTCCCTTTCTCTGTCAAATAAATAAATAACTAAATAAAATAAGTATTTTTAAATTTTTATTTAAAAAATCTAGTTCAAAACATCCTCCATAAAGCAAAGGGTTGAATCTACTATTTTTATAATCTGCCCTATTCTGGCTCTGAACCCCAGTGATCCAAGTAGCCCTCCAGAGGGCATTCAAGTAAAGAACAAAAGATGGTACATGGTGCATGCCTGTCATCCAGCACTTGGGAGGCTGTGGTGAAAAGATTGTGGTGTTGAGGCCAGCATGGGCTACCTAAGTAGACCATGTCTCAAAAACAAAACAAAGCAAAACACATCAAACAACAAAAGCAGAGATGGAGCCACAGTGTGTAAACTCATCCATGTTTCTGTGGGAGGCTCTTAACCTTCCTCTGATGCAGGCCCCCAGCCTTTTAATCTGTCACACTACACACCAAAACTGTGCTATATTTGCTCATAGATCATAAATTCTTCATAAAAACTATTTCACTCCTTACAATCCTACTTTCCATAGGTAATCAAAAAGTAGTCCTGGGCCACTTAAGAAACACAAGACCAAAATAATCTCTCCCACTTTGCCTCTTCCCAGCAGCCTTGTAACAAAATCTCTCCTTAAGCAAAAGCAAAAAAGGCAGATCACACCAATAGAAAGCCAAGCACTTTATAAATCTAAGTTTAGGCTCAACTGGAATCCCTTCCCCTGCTTATACCTATCCAAAGATCACCCTATGACTTAATAATAATAGTTTATTGTGTTGTTTGATACCTGTAAGAAGAGTGTACCTGACAATGAAGGTAACTAAGACATGGAAAGCAAGCCAGAAAATGAAGAGAAGTCTCAGTCCACCTGACCCTAGCCAATAACCACCTTTGGCTTCCTCAGTTACATGTGCCAGTAAATTCCCCTCTTTTGCTTACATTGGCTTGAATTTGGTTCTATGTCACTAGCAACTGAAATAATGATGACTAATAATATACTAATACACTCATAATTACCAAATATTATTGGGCTATATAAATATCATTGTCTCAGTGTCTTGAAACAAGTCCCAGAGATTTCCAACTATAAAGACTATAGTCTGACAAGAGATTTAATTAACACATTGGTAGAAAGGAGTAGAGGCAAATCTAAAGAAGGAGCAAGCCGGGCGTGGTGGCGCACGCCTTTAATCCCAGTACTTGGGAGGCAGAGGTAGGAGGATTGCTGTGAGTTCAAGGCCACCCTGAGACTACATAGTTAATTTCAGGTCAGCCTGGACCAGAGTGAGACCCTACCTCGAAAAACCAAAAAAAAAAAAAAAAAATGAAGGAGCAAACTTTTTCATCTTGAAATAAAGCACTAAGCCAGAGACATCTGCCCAATGCCTAGAATCAGGAAGATAAATGATTCTATTTTATGTTGTTATTAATTGTATTACACTTCATTAAATTTAAATGCATTTAGAAGAATGAAGCTTATCAAAAAATTGGCAGTGTGATTTAAGTTTGTCTCAGTGATGAGCTCTTAGGAGCCTCTGGATCTCTGCTTTGGTAAGTGTTGAGTATCCTCAGGGTGTCTCCTTCACCCTGGCACTGATTATCAAGTTAACCATTAAAGCAGCACTCTTGCTCATCTCCCCAATTCTTCTGTGGTTTCAGGCTGAAGTGTGAGGGATAGTTTATCTTCTTGGGTCTCACACCTTCTGAAAAAGAAAAACAGATTCTCCAGTGGAGAATGAAGTCAGCATAGTTTAAATGGGATAAGTGTTGCTAATTTAAGGAGAATTTGATGAATATAGGCCTTTTTTTTTATTAGTTATGTATATAGTGTGTATACAACCATGATGGTACCATTGTTAGCCTTCTCCCTGTCATTCCCCCCTCTTGTGGATTGTGGATGTTGCATTGTGGGGGTGGCCTTCAGTTATGGGGGAGAGGCAATGTTTCTGTGCATAATGACCCAACTTATGGCTCCAACAATCTTTCCGCCCCCTATTGTGCAAATTTCCCTGAGCATGTTGGGTTCATTTTAGGTCTATTTTAGTGTCAGGAGGTCTTGGGAGTCTCTGTGTCTCTAGATATCTGATTTGGTAGGAGTTGAGTGTTCTCTGTGTCTGTCTCCTTCACCCTTGTGTTGGTACCAGGTTCACCAAGAAAACAGCACCCTTGCTTGTTTTGCCAATTATTTCAGCTGGGGCCCTTTTGAGATATGATGTACTGTTTTGAGCATGCTCAAGTTTTGGTTATTGTGATTCTTGTAGGCTATTGACTCTGCTGTGTGGAGCATTCCCTGAAGTATGCTCTGTAGGTTTGGCTTTGTGTTTATATATTCACAGGGCTGGCTTTTATCATGGAAAGTGTTTCTTTTACCATCTATTATGAGGGATTATTCTGCTGGGTACAGTAGTGTGGGTTGGAAGCCATAGTTTTTTAGACCTTGAAGTGCTCCATTCCAGTCTCTTCTGGATTTCAGGGTTTCTATTGAAATCTCAGATAATTTTGATGGAGTTGCCTTTGTATGTAATGTTTTGTTTCTCCTTTCTGCTTTTAGCACTGTGTCTTTGTTTTCATTGTCCATAGTTTTTTTTAAAGATTTATTTATTTATTTATTTATTTGAGAGAAAGAAAGGGAGAATGGGCATGCCAGGGTCTCTAGCCACTGCAAATGAACTTCGATGCATGTGCCACCATGTGCATCTGTCTTATATGGGACCTGGAGAATAGAACCTGGGTCCTTAGGTTTCGCAGGCATGCACCTTAACCACTAAGCCATCTCTCTAGCCCTGTCCAGAGTTTTAATGATAATGTACCTTGGAGAGTTTCTTCTTTGGACCAGTCTGTTTGGAGTCCTGGTAGCTTCTTGTATGTAGATGGGACTCTCTTTTGAGAGGGTGGTAAAGTTTTCTTCAATAATGTTTTGAATAAGTTCTCCATGCCTTTGGTCTCGACTTCACCTTCTGGTATACCATCATATTAATTGTTGGTCATTTTAGAGTATTCCACAGTTCCCTCATGTTCTGTTCACAAAGTTTTTTTTGAAAATTTTAAAGTTTTGGGGGACTGGAGAGATGGCTTAGCAGTTAAGGTGCTTCCATGCTAAGCCTAAAGACCCATGTTCAACTCTCCAGATCCCACATAAGCCAGACACACAAATGTGAGTGTGGTGGTTTGATTCAGGTGTCTCCCATAAACTTAGGTGTTCTGAATGCTAGGTTCCCAGCTGATGGAGATTTGGGAACTAACACTTCCTGGAGGCAGTGTATTATTGGGGGTGGACTTATGGGTGTTATAGCCAGTTTCCCTATGCCAGTGTTGGCACACTCTCCTGTTGCTATTGTCCACCTTATATTGTCCAGGGGGTAATGTCCATCCTCTGCTCATGCCACTGTTTTCCCCTGCCATTATGGAGCTTCCCCTCAAGCTTATGAGCCAAAATAAACCTCTTTTTTTCCCACAAGCTGCTCTTGGTTGGGTGATTTCTACCAGCAATGTGAACCTGACTGCAACAGTGAGGGAAGCACAAGGTTGTACATGCCCACTAGGTGGCACAAGTGTCTGGAGTTCAGTTGCAATGGTTGAGGCCCTGGTGTGCCAATTCTTTCTCTCTCTCTGTTTCTCTCTTGCACACACACTCTTACTCTTTCTAAAAATATATATATAAAATAAAGTTTTTGCACTCCTAAACTGTCTCTTCAGTTTTGTCTTCCAGCTCTGAGGTTCTATCCTCCACATGATTAACTCTGTTCTTGAGGGCTTGTAGAGAGGTTTTCACTAGTTCAATTTGGTTTGTATTATCTATTGCTTTTTTTTTTTTTTTTTTTTTTTTTTTGCATAGTATCCATCCCTTTGTCGAGTTCCAATTTCAGGTCATGTTTTGGAATTCATTCTTGCATTTTCTAATGTCTTCATTAAGCTTGACCAGCTGGTTATCGAGATCCACTATTTTTTGGCTCACCTTCAGTTCACTTAACTCTCTTTTGAAATCTTTTTGGGTTTTGTCTATTAAGTCAAACATAGTGAAGACAGTTGTGTGGCTTTTATTTATGTGATTGTTGAGTTTTTTTGTTGTTGCTGTTGATTTCCTGCTAGTTCTATCATTTGCTTGGCCAGGGTCACATACTTTGTATCTTCATTTTGGGATTCTATTCCTGTTGTCTCCTTTATGTTTTCATTGGAGACTTCCATTGTGGGACTAGACAGCCTTGTTGGAGCTCCCTCCATTTTGTTTCATGTTGTTTCTTTTGCATTGTGGTCTGCCCATCACAGGGAGGGAATCTAATTTAATTAAAGAGGAAGCAAAAGTGAGTTTTCCCTTATAATATCTTCAGTGAGTGTTCAATTATATATTTGAATAGAATAGGCTAATGATGGCTTTGTACTTTGGGATATACTGGTTGTGAAGGGCATAACTGCACCAGCTGCTCTGAGCTGGTGCTCAATACCAAAGGTGGGATTGTAATTCTTGGATCCCTTTAACCTGGTCTTAGTTGTGTCTTGCCTATGGCAACAAGGCATTGTGCTTGCCCTTGCTCTCCTACTGAACCCAGATGGGCAGGTTATGGAGGACTCCCTGGTTCCCCCAGGCTGGTGGTTACCTGGTTTTCCTGTGTTTCCCTTCTGGGGCTGATGTGGTGTTCCAAGTAGTCACTGGGAGTGGATGAGACATTGGAGATGTGGTGGGGGTTTCAGGGTTCCACAACCCTGGCCAGATCAGCATGTTGGCTGGTGTGGGGGAGACAGGGGCACTGGCCAAAGGAGCACACAAGGACACCTGTAGGTAGCACAGGGTGTTGAAAGTCTATGATCAGGGAGAGTGGAGGCAGCTTGCAGGCCAGTGCAAACAGGACACAAGACAGAAGAGCATGGCAAAAGCACAGGCATGGGCCATTGACAGCCACAGGGTTGCTGACGGATGCAGTGGCATGGGCCTTCTGGGGAAGAGGGAAGGCGTGTGGACCCTGCACATGGTACATAGTGGTGGGAGCCAAGAGAGGGAAGACGCATGTTCACAGATGCAGTGCAGAGGCCGAGAGAGGGAAGACACTCCATCGCAGATGCAGTGGGAGGTCGAGAGAGGGAAGGTATGTGTTCACAGATGCAGTGGGTGGGGTTAAGAGACAGAAAACATGTGTTCACAGACGCAGTGGGCACAGTCCAGAGAGGAAAGTCCTGTATTCACAGATACAATGCAGGGGGCAGGGTCCAAAAGAGGGGAGGTGAGCATTCACAAATGCAGTGGGGTGGGGAGTGAGAGAAGGAAGGCATGTGTTCAAAGATGCAGTGGGCAGGGCCAATAGAGGAAAGTGTGAGTCCACAGACACAGTGAGGGGCATGAGAGAGGGAAGGTTCGTGGACTCCCCCAACAGACATAGTGGGGTAAGGGTTCCAGAAGACTGGGAAGGCATAGGGCCATGGTCAGAGCTCAGAAGAGAACCTGGTTAGGGAGCAGCAGCTGGGGCTAGTGGTTGGGGGCACCCAAGGTTCTAGTGGGCTACCCAAGAGCGTGGGAATCAGAAGATTCCCAGAGTGTGACCCTCTGTGTCCACCCACTGAAGGACTGATAAAACCTACTTACACTGCAGCCCCATAGATCTTGCCTGATATGACCCTGGGAGCTGAAGCATGATTAGGCCAATGCCATCTTGACAGGAAGTCCCTCCTGGGCAACTTTTTAAACTCTTCTGCATCTGCTTCCACATCTGAACATGGTAGTCACAGAGTTCATTCTTGGCATGAGCACAAAGTAGTTGCATGTACAATGTCTGGTACTTGACAAGCCTTCAATGCTGTAATAATGATGATTGACGAAGATGGTGGTGGTGATGAATCTAATAAAGGAGCACTAAATTCCTGTAGTGACTAACAGAAAACTCTAGGTATTATTTAGTTATATATATATATATATATATATATATATATATATATATACCAGAAAACTCTAGATCTTCTTTATATATATGTGTGTGTGTGTGTGTGTGTGTGTGTGTGTGTGTGTGTGTTGAAATCTGGACCCTCTTAGAAATACAATATGCTGAAAGCATCAACAAGTTTGCATAAATCTACTGACAACATCATCCAATAAGAACCACTTAGGGCAGAATAATTAATCTTTTTCTTTTCTGGTGCTTAGGATCTAACCCAGGGCAACATGGATTTTAGACAAGTACTGAACAACTGAGCCACATCCCCAGCCTATGAATTTCATCCTAACAGTTAGACAGCTAGCACTAATATTGCCTAAGTAACAGGGATCTTAACAATGAAATGTGTCTAATATCACAAAAGTTGTTCAAAAGAAAAAATTCTAAAA
Source organism: Dipus sagitta (assembly GCA_036346955.1). Lineage (NCBI taxonomy): Eukaryota > Metazoa > Chordata > Mammalia > Rodentia > Dipodidae > Dipus > Dipus sagitta. Next base: position 228,526 of record CM070783.1, read on the forward strand.
TAAGACATTTTTAGTATATTGTTCCTTACTCTCTCTTACAATTTTAAAATTGATGTACTAAATTTAAACTAACCTAATAGAAACCATTATGTCCAAACTAATGATGTTAAATCACTATAGTACACTTGGATGGATACAAATTTCACCTCTTAACCTTGAACTGACTGTCCAGCATAGGTTCTTTGTGGTTCAGTTACCTGGACCACATTACAGTTTTACCTATTAGAATTTGGATAAAAACCTTTGTTAGCATTACAATAGACAGTGACTTCACAAAACTTTATCTCAGATACCTCATTTGAGGGTGCAGAGCTCTTCTGCCTCCTTTTTTGTATGCTATTAATAACTATAGCAATATCCAATGCACAGTGAAACAAATATAGGTACAGATACAGAAATCAATTGTTAGTACTCAGTTCTAATGCTTTAAAACTCTGATGTGGCATAATTGCATATGTTTTTGCAAATGTCACCCAAATTGAAACATAATCATTTAACATCTACCACAAATAGCGGCAGATCCTGGATCATATACAGGTATTAAATAAATCTAATAGATATTCATCTGGCAACAACTTAACTTAAAAACAGCCAGACCAAACTAGATGAACCCAGAGGTGGCAATGGAGTAAGGAGAAGGAGACACTTTTCAAAAATATTCAGTACATTAACTGAGTAGAAATGTAACATCAAATTGTTTGTGGGAGGAAGGAATATAAAAAGAGATTCAGGAATAATTCCTAAGTTGCCAACCTGTGTATATATGTTCACTGGGTAACAAACACAGGGATGGTAAAAGTTTAGGAAGGAAAAGAAGTTCACTTAGATGCTGAATTTAAGGTGCCTGTGAAACTATCTTTATTCTAAATAAAGTTGGGTGTATTGAACTACACAGTCATGAGGAGACTGGCTCAGATATAAAGGTCTGAGTGTTGGAAATAAGTAGTTGTTGAACTACTTAGTATTGAGATGATGATATTCACCAAGAAGTTAAAAATGAAGAAAGAAGAAAGCACTGAAGGATGGTTAGTAAATAACTGGCTATTCAAAACAGCTATACATTAACTGCACATGCACAGTAAAGTCAGAATGTTCTATTCCAGTGCAGTGAATTTGCGTTACATATAATATGGAACACTAATACAAAAATCACATATGCACCTTGGTGGATGTACACGGCAGAAGGGTTTACAAATATATTATGTTTTCCAAAATTTAGTTTGCTCTCTCCAAATTCACATTATACTGGCTAAAGTGGTAAAATTGAAGGAATTGTGGCAGTCTCTGTTACTTGCCTGTTCAATATTCATTTGCCTTTCTTTACTAACAGTACCTTTATTTTTTTTCTCTCTCTCTCATAGCGCCAATGTGCTCAGGTGGAAATGTCACTCCCCAGCCTGCTTTGCATCTGCACATGGCCATGTAAATAGATGGATCTTCTGAGACAGCATGTGAAAGGGCACAGACTAAGAAGAATGGACCCTTTGCTCTTCCCATCATCCTTCCTAGAAACGCTTGGGGAGTCAGAGCCATACGTTGTAAGGTCTAAGTCATATGGCTATGCAAAGCCCCTGGAATGTAGTAGTGTTCAGGTTATCACATATAGTCCTCTTTCCTGACAGGGTCAACATTGTTTCTTCTCTTCTTTCATTCATTTCACTTTGCAAATCTCTTAATGACTTCTCTCTATTCTGGAGATGAAGTAAATAAAGACAGGCCTCTTGGTGAAGAATTTACCTGTGCCCTCCCTCCCTCCCTACCTGCATACCTCCTTCCTTCCATGTAGTAGTCTCTGTGGTCCTCCAGCTGTCTCACCTGGATACTGAGCGTCAATGAAGAGGGTCATGCAGCTAGCTTCAATTCTGGGGATATCTAGGTAGCAGCTCTAGGCTTTCAACATTTGAGTTAGCTGAATCTGAGAAGAAAACCGGAAGTTTTGAGATGCTGCAGAGAGAGGGGCTTTCATCACCTGAAATCTCATTGATATGCCTTGTTGCTGCTGCTGACCTCATTGCTGGACACTTGGGGATGATGCGAACAACAAGTGATATTATGGTCTCATCTGCTGCCCAAAGCACTGGTTAAATACCCAAGATGATGAATTACCTCATTTTCATTTATGTATCTCTTTCTCATCTGTCTCACTATCTTTTTATTTTTCAAAAAAAAAAAAAAAGACCAACAGAATTCTAGTCTCAAACAAAAACACAATTTTTAAATGTTTCTTAATGTTCAGACAGAAACCTGGTTGTTTCTGTAGTTTGTGCTCTGTCAGCTAGAGGGCAGTGCAAGTCTCTCTACCCTTTCTCTGCCTCACACATTCCACCCTTCTTGGGCATGGGCAGAAGGGAGGCTGAATGGGAGAAATTGATCTTAGTATCAGAGGGAGGATAGGCTTTCTTTCTTTCTCCTGGCTCACATGGAGCTACCCTCACACTCAGCTTAGCCTCTGAGTTATCTTCTCCCTACACCCAGCTCTCCAGTGTTCCACCTGTAAGCGTGTGTCCAACCCACCCTTTCAGCTGACATGCATACTCACTGAGCACCTCCCTGAACATCATGTTCACAGACTTCCGGAATCTTCTACCTGTCTGTCCAGTACTGACCTGAAACCTCGTGACCTTGGCTATAAGAGGTGATTTGGTGTGCAGTCACAAGGTGGGGCATGCCAGCAGAGCAGGGAGGAGGTCATTCACTAGTGTCCAACAAAACCTAATGCGTGAGTACCCAAGGTGTCATTATGACTCACAAGAGAAACTGGAGCAGCTGGTTTGGGTGGACAGGTGTGGAACTCAAGCCAGGGTCAGGAAAGCAGCAACAACATTGTCTCTGAATTGCAAAGAATGCTGTGCTTCCAAAACTCACAAATACCTGGGCTTATCTGTTACTTCATGTAAGATGGATGTGGATTACAAATCCCCTTTTACAGGTGAGAAAACTGAGTTGGCTAGGAAGGTTTTTCCAGCCTGTTTCAATCACAAGCATTAGTGGTAGAACAAATTAGATTCTAGTGACAGTGTGAGAGGATTACCCAAACACCATTATCCTGGAAAAACAAAAAAACTGGGAGTTTAGCAAGATGAAGGTCAAGTTACCTACCACTTCCAATACACATACTGTGGTCTTACAGCAGATCCACATGCTACAAGGGAGGGAGAGACAAGGAAAGAGATCCCTGCTAAGGCCCACAATAAGAAAAAGGAATGTGAGGACTTAGACACCCTCCCATTTTAGGCCAGCTAAAGGCCCAGCTTCTCACAAGAAGTTTGAAAGTTGTGAAGTCTTCTCTTCTTCCCCATGGAGTAGAAGCCTTTATTGCCAGAATCAATAACTGCAAGAGCTCAGGAAAACAGAATGAAGGCCACACAGCAGAGATCTCCCACAGGAAACCCCTTGCAGCATAAACAGGCCATTTTGATAGCCTCTCTAATCCCGTTTAGTCAGTAGGTTGGTTAGTTTGTTGGTTGTTAGTTTTGAAACAGGATCTTTTTGGGAATCCCAGCATGCTCTCAAACTTGCAATAGTCCTACCTTGGCCTCCAAGACCTGGAATTACAGGTACATACCACCACACCTGCCATGGATTTTTTAAATATATATTTTATTTTTCTTTATTTATTTGAAAGAGAGAGAGAAATAGGCAGAGAGAGAGAATAGGCATGCTAGGGCCTGTAGCCCCTGCAAACGAACTCCAGATGCATGTGCCCCCTTGTGCATCTGGCTTATGTGGGTCCTGGGGAATTGAACCTGGTCCTTTGGCTTTGTAGGCAAGTACCTTAACCACTAAGCCATTTCTCTAGCCCCTTGCCCTGGATTTTTAAGGGAATAAAAGACAAAATGTGAAAGCTACCTGTTATTGGCAGTAAGAAACAGTTGGCTTAAGTTTGTTTCAAGTGGAATTTCTTCTTTTAAAGAATTTCTTTTAAAAAATGTAAGTCAAGGTGAACCACTACATAATACCTATTTTTATATCCACTTTAGCAGATTTTTAAAAATACAACACACAAACTTTTAACAGAAGTAGCAAGTAACACCATGCAGTTACTTTTATCTAACCTCTGCTACTGGAAGAATACAGCTCATATACAAGTTAGATAAATGATTTGACATTTTTGAAGTGTTCATTGAATACCACAAACATGTATGTTAAGTTTGACAAAGATTTAGTTGGCAATCCCCAGGTGTGCTTCATTCTTGTCTATCTTGTGGAAGCTATCATCTAAAGTGGATAATATGGGATGTGGTTAATGAACCTAGCCTATTAGACACAAAGCCTGCTCCGTTCCTCTTGAGTATCAGATAGGTTTGGGGTACTCATTTGGAAAATTCTCAGGATAAGATGGCATGGCAGTACTAGTAGCACTTATCAAGTGTTTGTCTGGGTAAGAAGGAAGTTTATGGGTCCTACTGCGGGCCAGTGGGCAAGAAATAAACTGTGTGCAAAAAGCAAGAAAATGAGGTGCATAGAGGCATCCAACCATGGCACTGACTGAACTGAGACCCAGACTGAGGGAGAGACAGCAAGGCCTTTAGCCACTGAAAACTAACTCCAGATGCATGTACACTTTGTGTATCTGGCTTCATGTGGGTACTGGGGAATGGAACCCAGGTCACTAGGCTTTGCAGGCAAGTGCCTTAACCACTGAGAAATATCTCCAGCCCTCATTATCTGTCTTTGAGACACTACCTAAAACTCTGTCAGAGTGTTTTTCTTTTAACAGAAACTTTATTTTTCTTTCTTTGTTTCTTTGTTTCTTTCTTTTTAAGCTACATAACTACAATGTAGACAGGCACGTGCATGCCAATGATAGTGTGAGTCATGGAGCTTGTTCCTAGGTGGAGATCATAGTCTTACTGAAGAGATGTTTCACCTCAAAAGCTACCAAGCAATGTCATCTCTTGGATGTACCTTAGACTCTTAGGAATTGAGTGCACATGTGTTTACTTCTATCCCCTCACATAGCCACATAGCATTGACAGATGGTAAAGACAGGCAGGAATAAAGGCAGGACACCATTGTGATGAAGAGGAAGGACATCAATGAAGAATACATTCTAATAAATTTCTTGGCAACAATAAAGACAGAATGGAATTATTAGCTATGCCAGAGCAAAGGAAATTTCCTCAATGCCAGAAACGTCTCAGTAGATCCTAAGTTTTTAGATGACAAAAAAAAAAAAAAATCAGAAGTAGGATGAAGAGTACTACTTGGTATACTCGGTGTAATTAATGAAAGGACTATTTATGAAATATCTGGTCCAGGCAGTCCATCCCACTGCATTCCTATGTCTTTGTATCAAAGTAATTAGAGGCTGTGGAATTTGACCTGCCAAACAGCTGCCTTCCTACTCCACACCCACAAGCCCTAAGCAGAACACACCTCTCCTACAGAGTTCACAGCCAACTTTCTTGGCTCTGAAGGAAAATTGTAAGAGGACATAATACCTGGGAAATCTAGTGACTGAACTCTAAGTATTGATTGATAAGCACATGAGGAAATCTATAGCCAAAATGGGAGGTTACAGAAAGGAACCTGGAGAACTTTAAAGGCTGAGGAAGCTGTTCCTTATCGTGATTATGGTCATAACATGACTGCATACTTTTATCAAAAGAATAATCTAACCAAATGCCTTCTGAGAGTGAATGTTATTGTGCATAGACTATGTCTCAGTAAACCTGAACTAAAAACAGAAATGTGACCTTTGAAAGGAAAGAGGACTGGGGCTGACATCTGCCTTGGTGTTCATCAGCCCTTCAGAGTCTGTTTGACTTGTAGCAGACTGACACACAGAAAGGCTGGCTCCACCCCAGCTGAGAGGCATCAGGCTTACCCAACTGACTCAAGAGCAGGACAGTCCTGATGTATCCATCAGGAACATACCCAGGCCAGGCAATCTGAAAGACCTGGCTTTATTTTAGTTCAAAACACAATAGATACAACTACCTGAAGAAACAGCTTGATCTCTCTCTGGCAGATATTTGGGGGCACCATACATCAGCCAAAGGCATCCAAACAAGTACTTATTAAATGTGAACTAAATGACATGAAAGGAAAATTAAAACAAAACAAAAAATAGGCTTCTTTAAAAACAAAATAAATAAAAAGAGAACCAACATAAAGGTACCATAAAGGTGTACCAGACAGCTTCAGGTTTGCTGAGATGAACTTCCAGACTAGGCAAAGTTACAGATGAAGGGATTTATTTAAGCTTACAGATCTAGGGGAAGTTCCATAATGGCAGAAGAATCTGACCCTGCTTTCACAGAGCCAAGCAGAGAGAGAGAAGCCACAAGCCAAAAGCCAAAAAGCCAAAAGCCACACACCACACTTCAGGAATTCCAGGTGAAACCTAGGCACTTTGTATATCTTTAGATTTGAATTTCAAACTACCACACCTTAAGGCTGGACCCTATGATCCATCCAGTGATACTGCCTCCAGCCAGGTTGCTGCAAATGCAAAATACAAACAAATAAAATACTGAATATATTGGGGGCCATCTATTCAAACTACCACATTTTACCCCTGGCCCCCAATAGATTCATGACCATCACACATTGTAAATTGTATTCAGTTCAATTTCAAAGGTCCCCACAGTCTTTACCAACTTAAGATAGTGAGTCCGGGGCTGGAGAGAAGGCTTAGTGGTTAAACACTTGCCTGTGAAGCCTAAAGATGATGGTTTGAGGCTCAATTCCCCAGTACGCATGTAAGCCAGAGGTACAAGGGGCGCATGCATCTGGAGTTCATTTGCATTGGCTGGAGGCCCTGGTGCACCACTCTCTCTCTCTCTATCTATCTGCCTCTTTCTTTCTCTGTCTGTCTGTCGCTCTCAAATAAATAAATAAACAGAATGTCCTTAAAAAAAAAAAGATAGTGAGTCCTGAAAAATCAAACAAGTTAAATACTTTCAACATATAAAGGCACAGAGTAAACATTTTCAACTGGTATAAGGCATAGCATGGAGATACTATAACAATGCAAGCACAACCACCATCAAGCAAACATCAAACTTCTGCAGTTCAGATCCAATATAATGAGAGGTTGACAGTCTCCAGATTTTCCAATTCCACCCCTCCAGCTGGGCAGAATAGCCAGGGAAAACTTCCATCCCAGGCCAACAGAGCACTCCATGGTAGCTCTTGCATAGTCCTGGTATATCCAAAATATCTTCAGGTTTCCATGCAACCCAAGGTCTATCTTCCAAAGGCTCTTCCAGCCTATTCATGAGAGTCATTATGCCCTGCCTATATGCTGCATCTCAGCAGCAGCCCCTGAAACTGTGTGCATTGCATGACCCCACTCAATGCATTTTTCATGCTTCCAAAACTAACACCAGATGTGCAGGACATAGCCATATTCTTAATTCAGGGACAAAATAAATTGTAACCTTGAAAAGCAGATTCCTTCTCCATTCAACTCTTTCCCAAAAGAGTTTGCATTTCTATCATAGTCTTTCCTCTGGCATCCTCTCACTTGTTTTAATGTAAAGCAGTTGGGCCATCTTCCTTAAGATTACTAATGTGTTTGACAATAGCAGCTTCTGCAACCTAAAACAAGTCTCAGTGCCTGCAATTTTAACTTGTTTGAGGTTTTCCAACTCAAAATCTTAAATCTCTCAGTCCAATATCTTTAGCCAAGCACACAGACTATTACAAATTTAACCTTGATCAAACTCTCTGGCCTGGACAGCAGAACATAGCCAGCCCTTATGCCAGTAGCGCAGTTCTAACAAAGTCCTCTGCAGTCTTTCCTTCCCATTAGAAAGCTCATAAGCCAAGCCTCAAAGTTCAATACTGTCTGCACTTAGCATTTTCAAACTCTCACAAGAACAGTCCATAATACTTGGTTTGCCACTCCATAAGGCATCTTCAGTTATAAGCGCCAAGTCCATGCCCATTGCACCAAAACAAAAGTTCCAAAAGACCAAAATTCTCATGGTCAGGTTCATCTCACCCCACATTCTGGTACCAATTTCTATAGCAGACAGCTTCAGGCTTGCTGAGATGAACTTCCAAACCAGGCACTGTTATGGAGAAAGGGATATTTATTGAAGCTTACAGATCCAGGGAAAGTTCCATAACTGCAGGAGAATCTGGCCCTGCTTCCACAGGTCCAAGCAGAGACAGAGTGAAGCGACAAGCCCAAAAAGCCACAAGCCAAAAGCCACAACCACACAGCACACTTCAGGAACTCCAGCTAGGCACACTTTGCATATCTTTAGATTGGAATTTCAAACCCACCACCACACCTTAAGATTTGCCCAGTGACACCTTTTTCCAGCCAGGTGGCTGAATATCCAAACTAAAAACTAATAAAACACTGAATATATTGTGGGCCATCTATTCAAACTACCACAACAACTTACCACTGGAAATTAAAAGATAGCTTCACAAAATTTTTGCCTGTTTCAAACAGAGATGAAAAATAAAATCAAGAAAACCTACCAAAATGAGGAAAAAGAAAGAAACAAAGAATGTGAAAAAATATTGAAACCATAGAGAATAAAAGGAGTCCTACATTCACCTAACAGAAGTGCCAAAAGGAAGGTGCCAAAAAAAATTACAGAAGTTTATAGCTGGATGTGGTGACATACATACTCTAGCACTGGGGATGTAGAGTCAAGAGAATCTCAAGCCAAATAATATTTAATGGGGAAAGACACAAGGAATTTTCACTGAGCTCAGGAACAATATAGGGTGCCTACTCTCACTGCTGCTCTTTAACATAGAATTAGAAGTCCTAGCCCAAACAATAAGACAGGAAAAAGAAATAAAAGGGATACAGATTGGAAAGGAAGAAGTTAAATTAGCCCAATTTGCAGATGACATGATCTTATACATAAGTGACCTGAAACTCTCAATCTCAAAACTTTTAAAGGTGAATGAATAATTCCTTCAGCAAAGTGGCAGGATACAAAATCAACACACAAAAATCATAGCCTTTCTATATGCAATGGACAAATATACAGAGAAAGAAATCAGTGAGATTCTCCCATTTTCAATAGCAACAAAATAAATAAATATGTTGGGATAACACTAACCAAGGAGTTGAAAGACCTATGTAATGAAAACATAAAAGCAGTTGAGAAAGAAATTGAGGAGTACCTTAGCAGATGGAAAGGCCTCCAGACCTACCCTGGAGAAGTAGGATTAATATTGTGAAAATGGCAATTCTACCAAAAACAACATACATGTTTAATGCAATACCAATAAAAATTTCAGCATCATTCTTCACAGAGATAGAAAAAATTACCTCAAAAGTCAATGGATGAATTGATAATGAAGTGGTGTTACATTTACACAATGGAATTCTACTCAACACTAATGAGAATGCTACAATTAAATTTGTAGGAAAATGGATGGACTTGGAACAGATCATACTTAGCGAATGAGGGTTCTTCTTTTCCCACATCCTCAGCACCTTGTATTGAGGACCACTTTTTTTTTTCTCTCCTTCAGGTCATTTAACTGTCTTCTGAACCCTTCCAGGTTCTTTTCTTCAGCATCACAGAACCACCACACATTCCCTTCCTCTTCCCCCCCCCCACCCCATACCCTGCCACAGCCCAGCCACAGCACCAGTCTGCTTTGTCCCATTCCCCTCTATCCCCTGCCCCCTTGGGCACCTGACCACACAGTCCCATACCCTGAATCATGGAACAACAAGCCCCTTCATCAGGTCCCTCAGCCCCCACCAGATGGTATTGTATATATGTAAATGGAAGAATAGATTAATGGGGGTGAAAAGGCCCAAGTGAAGTCAGGGGAAGAGATTGAGTAAAGGAAAGGCAGAGGGAAGGCTAATCAAAAGCTAAGACGATATAAATAAATATATGGAAACCTACTTTTTTGGACAATGGAACACTCAGGAGCCACAGATTGTTGCTAGAAAATTTTCTGTGCCAGGGATGGGATACCTTCCAGTGAGTTGTTGGCCATGGAGATCCCTGATGCCCCCAAAACATTACAGGCCATTGCCAAGGCCCTTGGTTTCCCACCAGGAATAGATGGTAAGACCCTATTGCTGAAGACTCCACATACTTGGGCTGCAAGGCCACTAAGAAATCCTGCTGGAACTGAGCTGATAACCTCCTCCATGTATACCAGCTTACAGAAAGCTGGAAGAAGTCATTCTGCATGCAGTTCAATGGGAGAGAAAGAAATCACCAGTGAAGATACTCAACAGTGGACACCGCAAGTCTTAAATTTTGCCAGCCAGACCAAATGAGCCAACAAGTGCAATAGTGGCACATCTGACATGGTGGAAACCAGCTGCCCTCTAATTGGCCTGGAGGCCAGCACCAAGGGAGAGAACATATCCCTGATACTGAAAACATAAAACAGGGGTAGTCATGAGTCCTAAGGGTGTAATGTCTGCTGTTGTCTGGCTAAATATATATACTGTGCTTATCAAACTGCCCATTAAGCACTTCTCTTAATGTTCATACCTATATATTAATGTTACTCTCACTTTTAGTAGAGAACATTCTGTTTTCAGATGGCAGTAACCTTGGGATGACTCAGAAGACATCATGGTGCTGGAAAGAAGTGACAGGAGTGCTCATCACTGCAATATCTCTATTACACCTTCCAAGGCTCAGGGTCTATTGAAGAAGATGTAGTGGAAAGAATGTAAGAGCCAAAGGAAGGGTAGGACTCCTTACAACGTGCTCCTCCAGGTACAAAATGGCCTGTATATTCATGACCTCACATGGCTTGACACTACCTATACAAGATCATCATAATAGGAAGAAAAGATCATGACATCAAAATAAAAGAGAGACTGATTGAGAGGGGGATGGGATATGATGGAGAATGGAGTTTCAAAGGGGAAAGAGGGGGGAGAGAGGACGTTACCATAGGATATTGTTTACAATCATGGGAGTTGTTAATAAAAAATTAATTAATAAAAAAGGCCAAAGGTATGGAGAACTTATTCAACAAAATTATTGAAGAAAACATTCCCATTCTCTCAAAAGAAAGTCCCATCAAGTTACAAGAAGCTAGAAGAACTCCAAACAGACTAGACCAAAGGAGAAATTCTCCAAGATGTATTATCATTAACACTCTAAACATCAATACCAAAGAGAAAATCCTAAAAGCAGCTAGGGAGAAACAACACATTACATTTAAAGGTAACTCCATCTTGCCAGTTGTGGTGGTGCACACCTTTAATCCTAGCACTTGGGAGCAGAGGTAGGAAGAGCGCCATGAGCTAGAGGCCACCCTGAGAATACAGAGTGAATCCCAGGTCGGCGTGGACTACAGTGAGACCCTATCTCAAAAAACAAACAAACAAACAAACAAACAAAAAGTAACCCCATCAGAATTACTTCAGACTTCTCAATGGAAACCCTGAAAGCCAGAAGGGCCTGGAATAGAACACTGCAAAGTCTAAGAACCTATGGCTTCCAACCCAAACTACTCTACCCAGCAAAAGTAATACATGGTGAAAGAAAAACTTTCCATGACAAAACTCAGTTTTACAACAATATGAACCCAAAGCCCAACCTGCATAGAGTACTTCAGGGAATGCTCCATGTATAAGAATCAAATAACTAACCTCAAGTTCCTACAAGAAGCAGATTACAATAGCCAAACTCAGAGAAGGCACAAAAAACTACAAAGTCCAAGAAAACACCAAACCACATAAACCACCACAATATGGCAGGGATTCAAACATCACAGTCATTACCCTAAATATTAATGGCCTTAATTCACCCATCAAGAGACATAATCTAACAGGGTGGATCAGAAAATTAGACTCCTCAATCTGCTGTCTTCAAGAAATTCACCTCACCACTAAAGTCAGACATCTCCTCAGGGTGGAAAGGTGGAAAATGATATTCCAAGCAAATGGAAATAAGAAACAAGCAGGCATAGATATACTAATATCAGACAAAATATACTTCAAACCTCTTTAGGTATATATCAAAAAAGACAAAGACCATTTCTTACTTATCAAGGAAATGATCCAACAAGATGATATAACAATCATCAATCTTTATGCACCAAACACAGGTGCACCACAATTCATAAAACAAAACCTACTTTACAACCAAACAGAAATAACCAACAACACCATCATAGTTGGGGGCTTCAATACTCCACTACCAGCAATAGATAGAATACCCAAACAGAAAACTAACAGGGCAGTGAGAAAGCTCAACAAAACCATAGATTAGTTAGACCTAATGGACATCTACAGAACATTATACCCAAATCCACAGACTACACAGTCTTCTCGGCAGCCCATGGAACCTTCTCTAAAAAAGATCATATACTGGGTCATAAAGCCTGCCTCCATATATTTAGGAAGATTGACATAATTTCCTGCATGATATCAGATCACAATGCTGTATTGCTAGAAATTAACAACAAAAGATGTGCCAGGAATCCCATCAGCTTCTGGAAACTGAACAGACTTTTAAACAATAAATGGGCAGTAGACAAAATAAAAAATGCAATTGTGAAATTTCTAGAAATGAATGACAATGAGAACACATTGTAACAAAACTTATGGGACACAATGAAGGCAGTCCCCAGGGGAAAGCTCATAGCACTAAATGCCTTCATAACAAAGACAGAGAGATCCCAGACCAATAACCTAATCATCCACCCAAAGGAACTAGAAAAGCAAAAAAAAAAAAAAAAATCCCACCCCAAAAGCTCCACACAGTAAGAAATAATTAAGATCAGAGCAAAAATTAATGAATTGGAAACTAAGAAAACAATTAAGAAAATTGATGAAACAAAGAGCTGGTTCTTTGAAAAAAAAATCAACAAGATTGATAAACCACTGGCCAATTGACATTGGGAGATTCATCAGGACTTATTTCAAAAACCTCTACTCCACAAAACTGGAAAACATGGATGAAATGGATGAATTCCTGGACAAATACCACCTACCAAAGCTAAACTCAGAGTAATCTCCTAAACAAATATATCACACCCATCAAGACTGGAAAGCTAATCAAAAACCTCCCCCAAAAGAAGAGTCCAGGACCAGATGCTTCTCAGCTGAATTCTATCAAACCTTCATGGAAGAACTGCAACCAATTTTTCTCAAACTGTGCCACACAATTGGAGAACAGGGAAAGTTCCCCACCTTCTTCTATGAAGCTACTATCACCCTAATACCAAAACCAGGCAGAGATGCCACAAGAAAAGAAAACTTTAGGCCTATTTCCCTGATCATCTTAGATGCAAAGATCCTGAACAAAATCCTCTCAAACCGAATTCAACAACACATCAAAAGCATCATCCACCTTGATCAAGTAGGCTTCATCCCAGGAACACAGGGGTGGTTCAACATATGGAAATCTGTCAGTGTAATACACCACATAAATAAGTTTAAACACAAAAACCACATGATCATTTTGATAGATGCATAAAAAGCCTTTGACAAAATACAACATCACTTCATGATCAAAACATTGGAGAGAATAGGCATGGATGGTCTATATGTCAACATAATAAAGGCTATATATAAAGCTCCTAAAGCTCAAATAATAATTAATGGGGACAGACTGAAAGAATTCCCATTGAGATCAGGAATAAGACAGGGGCGTCCACTCTCACCTCTGCTCTTCAACATAGTACTGGAAGTCCTAGCTCAAGCAGTAAGACAGCAGAAAGAAATAAAAGGGATACAAATTGGAAAAGAAGAAGTTAAGTTAGCCCTATCTACAGATGACATGACTCTACACATAAAAGACCTAAGAACCTCCATCTCAAAACTCTTAAAGGTGATTAACTCCTTCAGCAAAGTAGCAGGACACAAAATTAATGCACAAAACTCAGTAGCCTTTCTATATGCAAAGACAAAGACAAAGAAACAAGTGACACTGTCCTATTTTCAATAGCAACAAAAAAATAAAATAAAATACCTTGGAATAATATTAACCAAGGAGGTGAAAGACCTATACAATGAAACAAAAACACTCAAGAAAGCAACTAAGGAGGACTTGAGAAAATGGAAAGAATCCCATGCTCCTAGATAGGCAGAATTAACATTGTGAAAATGGCAATCTTACCAAAGGCAATACACAGATTTAATTCAATACTAATAAAAATCCCACATTTTTCTTTACAGAGATAGAAAAAGTGATCTCAAAATTCATATGGGATGGCAGAAGGCCTCAGATATCCAAGCATATCCTCATCAAAAGAAACCTGGAACAGATCATTCTCAGTGAACTTACCCAATCACAGAAAAAGAATCGCCACATAGTCTCACTCATCTACAGCACCTAACCTGAATCTACCGAAGATACCTTACATACCCAGCAAGCATCTCCTAGACTAGACACTAGGATGGAAGGGGAGGGAGGGGAGGGCATTAAAGGGGTGGAAAACACAAATCTAGACCCAAATGGCAATGGTACCATAATCTTCTACTTACTAAAAGACAGACCAAATGGCTGATCCTTCACCAGGCCCTTACAGGGAACACCTGATCCACAAGACACTGGAGAGGGTAAGATTAAGACTAACCTTAATCTCCTACATCTTCCCTCCCTCACTTCCCCTCTCCCTGTCTCTCTCTCTTTTATCTCTAACTCTTGTATATTAGTTATCTTTTTCCTCATTTTCTTAGTGGGCACTGACCTGTAACTCCCAGATCCAGCATGGGGCTATCATCCACAATGAGCTTTTGATCAGAGAAACCTACAAGGTTTCCTAAAAGACAGACAGATTTCTGTCAGAGTACTTGATGACCCACCAAAGGCTAGTGATAAGACCCTACTGCTGAAGACACCTTATGCGGTTGACATGCAAATTAGAATGGCATGGCTGGAAGTTGGAAGAGAGTCAGTCCCCAGACAGTCAGCGCGTCTAGTGCCAGAAGGTGCTACATGGACGACTGGGGGAAATTGACCAATATCTATCAAAGCAATGCATGGTCTAACCTACTTAGCAGCAAATAACTTGTTGTGGATGCCCACACAAGTGCAGTGGTGGCACACAGCCATGGTGGGGAACCAACTGCTCTCAATTTGGCTAACTGATCCCCTCACTGGTATGGGACCCATAGCTGGAGCTGGGAAACAAGTCAGAACCAGATCCAAACGTAAACCCACTCTCCAATATCAAGCTACCATCAATTGTGGGCTACAAGAGGGCCTACACGTATTAAATTCTCTATTAAAAAAAATAATAAGGGTTATGTCATTTGTCCTGGTGCTAACTTACTCTCCGTTGGAGAATCTGCTTCTCTTTTTCACATAGATATAGATCCTAAGGAGAGAGCCACCCCATCATACCTCAAAAGGGCCCCGGCTGAAACTAAGAAAAATTGGAGAAACAAGCAAGGGGGCTGTTCTCCTGATGAACCAGATACCAGCACAAGGGTAAAGGAGATCAACACAGAGAAAAATCAACTCCTACCAAATCAGAGAGCCAGAGCCTCAGAGGCCCCCAACACCTCATCACTGAAGCAGACCAAAAATGAACCCAACATGGCTCAGGGAAATTTTGCGGAAGAGGGGGCGGAAAGAATGTCAGAGTCACATGTTGGGTCATGATATGCAGAGACATTTAGCTTACCCATAACTGTGGGCTAACTCCACAATGCATGCCCCGTATACCTCAACAAGGAGGGGCCAAGGGGAGGGGGTAGGTCACGGATGAGCCTAATAATGGTACCAAACTGACTGTATTTGCTGAATACAGAACTGACTAATAAAGAAAAAAGAAAAAATTTTTAAAAAATCACATGATTGTCTCAATACAAATAAAGTTTTTTGATCAAAATTAAAAAAAGGCAAAAAAAAAAAAAAAAGAAACACCTCTGGAGGCATCACCATACCTGACCTAAAGCTATATTACAAAGCCACATTAACAAAAACAACATGGCACTGGCAAAAAATAAATAAATAAATAAAATAAAAACAGGATTAGAGACCAATGGAACAGAATCAAGGACCCAGACTTTGGGTCAAGTAACTACAGCTAGTTGATATTTAACAAAGGACCTAAAAATGTAGGCTGGAAAAAAAGACAGCATTTTCAACAAATGGTGCTGGACAAACTGGATAACCATATGCAGAAAAATGAAACTAGATCCACACATCTCACCATGCACAAAAATCAGGTCCAATTGGATCAATGACCTCAATATAAGACCAGAAACTTGGTTACTACTGGAAGAAAAAATAGGAGGAACTTTCCATGATATAGGAATGGGAAAAGACTTCTTGAACAAAACCTCAGTAGCTAAGGAACTTAAACAATCACTCAACCATTGGGATTTCATGAGGCTGAAAAGTTTCTTCACAGACAAACATACAATAAGCAGAGCCAATAGATTACCCACAGAATGGTAGAAAATTTTTGCTCGTCATACAACTGAAAAAGGCCTAATTTCTAGAATCTACAAAGAACTCAAAAACCTAAACAATAAAAAGTCAAACAATCCACTCCCAAAATGGGGCAAAGAACTGGACAGGGAGCTCTCAGAGGAAGAAATACAAACGGCAAACACACACTTAAGAAAATGCTCATCATCCCTAATCATCAGGGAAATGCAAATTAAAACAACCATGAGATTCCACCTTATCCAACTAAGGATAGCAAACATTTAAAAAAATCAAATGAAAACAAATGCTGGTGAGGTTGTGGAGAAATAGCAACCCTCATTCACTATTGGTAGGAATGTAAGATAGTACAACCACTATGGAAAGCAATATTGAGACTCCTACAAAGGTTGACTATAGATTTACCAACAGACCCAGTTATTCTCTTAGTGGACATTTACCCTAAAAGCAACATACCTCAGTTCAGAAAGATTTGCTCAACCATGTTTATAGCTGCTCAATTCACCTGGTATCAACCCAGGTGTCCATGATTAGATGAATGAATAACCAAGATGTGGCATTTCTACACAATGGAATTCTACACAGAAGTAAGGAAAAATGACCCAATGAAATTTGAATAAAAGTGGTAGAATCTGGAACAGATCATTCTCAGTGAACTCACCCAATCACAGAAAGATAATTGTCACATGGTCTCACTCATCTGTGGCTCCTAACATGAATCTTCCCAAGATGCTGACATACATAATAAGTATCTCAAGGACTGGACAATAGGGAGGGTAGGGTGGAAGGTGAGGGTAAGGGTGGGGGATACAAAACTGGACCCAAATGGCAATGGTACCATAAAATTCTATATCCTAAAAGACAGACTAAATGGTTGAACTTTTATTAGGTCATTGGAGGGAACACCTGAATCACAGGGCCCTGGAGTGGGTATGATGAAAACTAACCTTAACCTTCTCCTGTTTCTGTCTCTGTCTCTCCCTCTTCTCTCTCTCTGCTCTCTCTCTCTCTCTCTCTCTCTCTCTCTCTCTCTCTCTCTCTTATATTATCTATCTTTTTCTTCCTTCTTTTCCTTGGTGCTGGCCTGTAACTCCCAGTACCAGTATGTGGTTAACATCCACAATGAGCTGTTGATCAGAGAGACCTACAAGGTTTCCCAAAAGAAGACAGATTTCTGTCAGAGTGCTTGATGCCTCACGAAAGGTTAGTGGTAAGACCCTGCTGCCAAAGACACCATATGCTGTTGGTATGGAGAATGGAGTGACCTGGCTGGAATCTGGAAGAGAGTCAGTCCCCAGACAGTTAGCTTGTCTAGTGCCAGAAGGTGCTACATGAGTCCTGGGGGAAAATGACCAACATCAGTCCAAGCAACTTGTGGTCTAAGCTACTCAGTAGCAAACAGCCTGATGTGATGCTCACACAAGTGCAACAGTGGCACACAGCCATGGTGGGTAACCAAGTGCTCTTGATTTGGCTAACTGATCTGCTCAGTGGAATGGAACTCATAGCTGGAGCTGGGAAACAAGTCAGAACCATATCCAAAAAATGAGCCTGCTCTCTCTTATCAAGCTCCCACCAATCATGGGCTACAAGAGGACCTACACCTATTAAATTCTCTAAAATAATAATGGTTATCCCATTTATCTGGTGCTGACTTCACTGTCTGTTGGAGAATTTGCTTCTATTTTTCAGATGGATGCAGATCCTGAGGTGAGAATCCACCCCTTGCACCTCACCATGGCCCTAAATGAAACCAAGAGTAATTGGGGAAATGAGCAAGAGTGCTGCTTTCTTGGTGAACCTGGGACCAGCACAAGGTAAAGGAGATAGACACAAAGAACACTCAACTCCTACCAAACTAGATATCCAGAGACACAGAGGCTCCCAAGACCTCATCAAACAATCATGAACCCATCATGGCTCAGGGAAATTTGCGGAAGAGAGGGTAGAAAGATTATTAAAGCCATATGTTGGAACATTATGCACAGATACATTGCCTCTTACCCATAAGTGATGGCTAACCCCACAATGCACGATCCACATTCCCCAACAAGGAGGGTCCCTGTTGAGGGTGGAGGACAGAAAGGAAGCTAACAATGGTACCAACATGGCTATATACACATTGTGTACATAACTAATAAAAAAAAATCTTTTGGCACTGGCATGTAACTCCCAGTACCAGAAGTCAGCTGCTACTCACAAGGAGCCATTGATCACAGAGACCTATAAGATCCCCAAAACAAGGCAGGCTTTTGTCAAAGCACTTGATTACTTACCTGAGGTAAAAGGTAAGACCCTATTGCTAAAGACACCATATGCTGATGACACAGAGCATGGAGAGACCTGGCTGGAATCTGGAAAAGAGTCAGTCCCCAGACAGCTCATCTAGTGCTGGAAAGTGCTACATGAGCTACTGGGGGAAAGTAGCCAACAATGGTGTGAGTGGTGTGAGCACCCAGAGGTCTAAGCTATTCAGAAGCAAACACCCTGAAAAGATGGACACACCAATGCAATAGTGGCACACAGCCTTAGTGAGTAACCAATAGCTTTCTGCTTGGCTAAGAAATCCAATCAGTGGAAAGGAACTCATTTCTGGAACTAGGATCCAGGTCAGAATCCTATGGAGACAAATATTATGCTCGCCATTGACAAGTTCCCTCTAGTCTTTGGCTAAAAGAGGAGATATATCCATCAAATTCTCCCTAAATTAATAATGTTTATCCCATTTCACTTATGCTGACTTCACTCTCCATTAGAAAATCTGTTTTTCTTTCTGAGAAGGTAGCAAGACCTAAGGAAATAAATCACCCCTCGCATTTCAACCAAAGCCCAGGTGAAACCACAGTTGAACTGGGGATATGAGCAAGAGATCTACTTCCATGGTGAGCCTAACAATCAGCCCCAGAGACAAGGAGACAGAAGCTGAGGATACTCACCATATATCAAAGCAGAGACCCAGAGGCTTCTAAGAGATCATCACTGGAACAGATTTAAAACACACCCACCGTGGCTCAGGAAAATTTTTGGACAACAGGGTGGAAAGATTGTAAGAGCCATGGTTGGGACATCACACCCAGAGGCATTGACCCCCCCCCCACACAACCCCAATATCTGACTGCTACTCTCACAATGCATAACCCACAACCCCATGGAACATACCAGCGTCCCCACTGAGGAGGGCCTCCAGCAGAATGGGAGCAGGGGTGGGGGAAAAGATGGTACCAATGCATGATGTATCAATACTAAGTATGTCTGTAATTTTAAAAAGGGAGATATTATCCATTCACAAAAAGGATAAACCATGACAACATGTTAAGTGAAAGAAACCATGCAGAAAGGGCACATACTATGTGATACCACTTATTAAAATCCAGAATACATAAAGCCATAGAAACAGAAGACAGATTAGTAGTTATTTGCCAGGGGTTACAGAGAAAGGGGCATAGGAAATGAGTTATTGTGGTGGAAAGCTAAATTGTGGCTGAGGGAACCACTGTAATATCTTCTAAGAAAATATTTTTCAGCAAATACTATATTTTGAAAGCTGATGGTCTTGGGGATGTCATGAAGAGCACACTTACACTTACTCTCAACAAAAACTCAATGTAAGTAAAACTAATGGTCTCATGATATCATAAAGGGCTCAGGCTCTTTTTACCACCCAAGTTCTGGCTATAGTCTCCCTCATAAGACAACATGCCTTGTGATTCCAGGTGCCAGGTTTTACAAGACCACATCCAACATCAGGAAGGAAATGTGCAAAGACCAAAAGGAGTAACTCCCACATGATGGTCTCTTTTTATTTCTGTTTCAAAAGCCACAGTCCCTTCCCCCTCCAATCCATCCAGTTCCCTCCTATTCTCTGGCATGGGCCAGAGTTAGGTTATCTCTTTTCCTCTACACAATCACTGGTGAAGAGAATTCAGTTCATTATAATTGACATGGCATGAACCAATCATATCTTACCAACTGGGGCCAAGCACATCGCTCTCTGAGAAAAGCCAGTGTTCTTTGGCAAGGAAGAAGAGGGGACTGACTGGTAGGCAATGACAGCTTCTCCAGGCTGACTGACTGACCAACTAACTATCCCACACCATCCCTTTGAGGAGACCATTGCCAACCTAACAGACTCACAAAGTTCAGCATCTCTCCTGCTGGAAGGCTATCCAGTCAGGTGGCCTCCACCCATGTTAATTTAATGTGTATTAATCTTTTGGAGATAAAATCATTAGTCATGTGTTGGCATCTACAAATTAATACTGACTTCTGGAGAGAAACTTGAGGAAAAAAAATCACACCACTGCATTTTTCAAAGGTGTATCATCAAAAATTTATCAAGTGTAAAAAAAACTAGTCTGCTTGATACTGTTAAGACGATTAATATTACAAATAGCTACTGGAAACAAGGTTCATTTGACAACTTGAACAGTCTGGAGAGGAGGCAAGCCCTTTCCTTTCTGAATGAAGAAAAGCTAGTTCTGTCCCCATTTTCACTTGAATGTCCCTGGCACATTTCTTGATTCAGGGACTTTCTTAAGAGTTCTATTTATCAGACAGGTACTGGCTTGCTTTTCAGCAACCCCATCAGGGTTGATTTACTCATATGCCCCACAGACATTCTGGGGAATCTATACTGCTAGGGTCCACAGTGCCCCAAATTTCCCACCTATTTTTAGTGAAGGGCTTAATGCATAGATGTTTATCTGACATACAAGCATACATGCTCACTGGCATACATGCTCACCAGTTCACTTTCAGAGCAGGTCTGAATAATTAGTACCAGCAGCTCTTCCTCTGAGATATTAATACCTTACATCATAAATGTCAAGCACAGCACCAAGATGCAATGGGAAAGCTCTGAAGGGAAGGGTACACATACATCATGGGGGCTTACTCTACTTTTCCTTCCGCTTTAGCTATCGGGAAATAAACCCATAGTGGTGAGGTTTAAAAATCCTACCCCTCTCTAACTTATTACTTGTCACTGTGCATTTCCTGAAGCTATAGCCTGAAGGGAAGGCTGAGAGGGGGAGGAGACTTCTCAGCTGGTAAGGGGAGAATGATGCTTTTGGTGGCCATAGGGGTCAATGGACAACAAAACCTCACTGTATGCCCTTTACCCATAACACAGAAGACTGGCAGTTGTAAAACACAACTCTGTGTGTGTGTGTGTGTGGGGGGGTGTTTCTGTCTAAAATATCCTAGCCCTCTCCCTCCAAGTGAAGAACTAAGTATCTATCATGATTAGAGAATAAATGTGAGGAGCTGGGAATTATAGCTCAGTCATTAAAGTGCTTGCCTTGCTAGCATGAGGAACTGAGTTCTATCTCAGCTCCCACATGAAAGTGTCAGGCATGTTGGCATATACCTATATTCCAGCACTGAGGAGGTAGACACAAGATGATACCTAAGGCTTACTGGACAGCTATTCTAGCCTGATTGGTGAGCTCCAGTCCAATGAGAGTCCCTGTCTGCGCTTCAAGGATGATACACAAGGCTATCTGCAATACACACACACACACACACACACACACACACACACCTACACACCCATGAAAATGTGCACATACACATACTTGTGTAAACAAAAGGAATAAATGTGAGCATGAGTGTTATAGTACAATGTTAATGACCTTTGCTAAAGACACTAGGCTCTAAGTAAGCACCCTATTCATGAACTCTATCATCAGTAAGTCACCTCCCAAACTTCTCCAACAACAAGTCTGACTTTTCCACTTGCAGTCATGGAGTCGCTAATATAGAGATGATGAAGTCCATACCTACTTCCTGAAAAAACAAACTCTTGCATCTGTAGAGAACTGCAGCTATTAGAAGACTCCCAGAATATTAGCTGAGGTCAGTGTTTCTGAAACTTCTGCCAGTTCATCTGTTTCTCTCTCTGAGACCCCATGGGGAAATATATCCTTTTGCTTCTGGAAGTCCTTTATGTACTTAAAAAGTACTATCTCCAAATCTCCTCTACATTAACTAATCACCTCAGGCTCTTTAACCATGTGACAAAGCTTCAGTTCCTTCTTGGAATAAAACACAGTGCTCTTCTTAAAGTGAGTTTATACAAACACAAATAAAACACAATCACAACAAAATCAACAGTATTTACTATTACTCATTCACATACTCTGTGCCAGGTCCTTTATAACATGTCACACTCAACATCTCGTTATATTCCTATAAAGACACTACAAAAATTTTTTCCCACTACCAACTTACTGATGAAGAAATTGAAACTCAAAAGACATAAGTCACTTCTTGTGGGCTGAATGGAAGTAGAACCAGAGCTTTAAGGCTAGGAAGATAGTTCAGATGGTAAAGTCTTATCTCACAATCATGAGGAAGCAAGTTTAACGCACAGTACAGGTTAAAATATACACCTGCCATTCCAGTGCTGAGGAGGTAGACAGGAAGATATCTGGGCTTATTAGCCAGTCAATCTAGACTAATTGGTGAGCCCCAAGCCAATGAGAGAACTGTGTCCAAAAGAGGTGGATGCTATAACTGAGGAATGACACCCAAGGTTATCCTTTGGCCTCCACACACATGCATACATATGTGCACATGTTCACATGTGTGCCCACACACATATTAACATGCACAACACACACAGAAGGAGGGAGGAATCTGAGGCTTTAGCCCTTGGGTCATTTTGCATCTAAATCCAAAACATTCATCTCTGTACTTTCATGAATATGGATAAAGATCAATTTTGTTCCATCCATTGGCTCACAGTTTCTTCCCAAATTTGTATTCTCAGTTCAAACACATCCCTTATATCCTGGATTCTTAACCCAACTGTCCCCTGGACAGCAACCATGCAGACAATTTCTGATTGCCTCAAACTCGCCATGTCCAAAGCTGAACACATCAACTTCCCTCCCTAAAATGCTCCTTGCCTGCTGCTCCCAAAAATCGTAAAATCGCTTCAGCAGCCACTCATCTGTCACCTTTGAATCTTCCTGGTGCCTTTCTGTGTGTTTTTCATATCTGCTCACTTTTTTTCATCTGCATAGTCACACAGTCACTAGTGGATAGGCACCACCAGCAGCTCTCTGAATGATTCCAATAGCCTCTATCAGATCACCAGGTATCAGTTCTATTCCCCTTCTGCCTCTTCCCTCCCCCAGGAGGTGTGGTGTGGACCTTCTAAAGGAAACTAATTTGCTTACTTCCTCAGTTAAAATATTTTTACAGCTTCTGATTCCACAAAAATAATATCCAAGCTCTTTAGGTGAATTGCAAAACTTTTCAACACCTACCTCTGTCCTCCCTCTCCAAGCCCTCATTATTTATTCCACACCCTTTAGACCATAATTGTAATGAACCACCTCCCATTCCTTTAGAGTTTTGTGCCACTTTACCTCTAGGTCTTTACAAATGCTGTTCTCTCTTAATCAGAACATTCTTTCCTCTCCCCATTGCCTGGTGGATTAACTTGTACTCATCCCTCAGATTTCAGCCTCAATGGCAGTTTCTCAGAGTAAGTTTCCCTAAATACAAACATGTACTGTTCCATAGTGTAGTATTTTTATTCAATCATCACATTTGTCACTTTTGTTTTTGTTTTTAAGGTAGGGTCTCACTCTAGCCCAGGCTGACCTGGAATTCACTCTGTAGTCTCAGGGTGGCCTCAAACTCTCAGCAATCCTCCTACCTCTGCCTCCCGAGTGCTGGGATTAAAGGTGTGCACCACCACACCCGGCCACATTTGTCACTTTTTATTCTAATATTTTACACATTTATCTTCATGAAGAAAGGATTTATTTCTCATTCATCTGTATATCCCAGCACTGAATAAAGTGTGAAAATATTTGTTGAACAAATAAAAGAATGAAACAATGGCACTCAGATTCCCACTCAATCATGATGTACCTAAGTATGTTTCCTTCAGCTTATATTTGTAGCTTGGCGTCTATGATTCCAACATGGGCATCACATCTACCCACCACCAACCTTCACATCACCAGCTCTAGTTCATCAGTGCAGATCGCTGAGATGCCTCTGGATTCCTGATTCACTAACATTTTCTCTGGCATATTGGCTATCACTACAGATTTAGGATTATCTAACAAATTGATTAGTATGCTTTCTATATCTTCATTAGGCAAGAACAGAGCCTACTGAAACCCATTAGATACCCACCTCCATTAATCAGGACACACTGGATATGCTAATTTAATCAGGTTCAAATATGCTACATTTTTTCTCATTTTCATGAATATCATGGATAAACTTGTCAAGAGTCTTGATGAAAACAAAATAAAGATTATTATAATTTTCCAGTCCCATGATCCTCAATTCTTTTGGTATACATGAACAGATAATATTCAGATGACATTCCCAGACACACTCAAATTTTTGTGAAATCCCGAGGAGCACAAGTAAGGCTCTACCATTTCTCTCCCATTACATGAATTGCTTTGGAGGGTGAGTAGGACAACAAAGTTAGAGCTGACATTCAGATTTGTGCCTAGAAACTGGCCTCAAGGTATCATTTCCACCTGAACATCATGTCTGGTGTCCGTAGCTGGGCAGTACACCATTGCAGCTCCCTTCCCTCTGACCTTGACCCCACATTCTTCCCACATGGTACATTGTCTTTCCCAATTCTTCTCTGGCTATCTGATCTGCACTTGAATGTGGGTTACAGAGTTGATCTCCCATGATCCCCACTTTGCAGCCATGGCTGCAGAGCTGACCTCCAATGTGACCATGGGCCACAGAGATAAATTCCCATTATTTCCATTGTGACTATTGCAGTCAGGTTGGCATTGCTGGTAGAAATCATCCAACCAAGAGCAGTTTGTGGGAAAAGAAGTTTATTTTGGCTTACAGACTCAAGGGGAAGTGCCATCATGGCAGGGGAAAATGACAACATGAGCAGAGGGTGGACATCACCCCCTCAAGAACAGCAGTTGGACAACAGCAATAGGTGAATGTGCTAGACACTGGCATGGAGAAACTGGATATAACACCCATAAGCCTACCCCCAATAATACACTGCCTCCAGGAGGCTTTCATTTCCAATTGCCATAAACTGGGGAGACTAGCATTCAGAATACCTCAGTTTATGGGGGACACCTGAATCAAACCACCACAGTGACCATGGCTACAGAGATGATCTCGTATGATCTCCATTGTGAACATGGACTACAGAGCTGATCACCCCATGATCTCCCATGTGAACGTGAGTTCCAGAACTGATATCACATGATGTCCATTGTAAATGTAGGGTACAGAACTGATCTTCCCTGATCTCTATTGCTAACATGGACTATAGAGCTGATTTCCCATGATCTCCATATGAACATAGGCTACATAGCTGATCTCACATGTGAACACAGGTTACAGAGCAAATATCCCATGATCTCCATTGTGAACTGGGGCTACAGAGCTGATCTCCTATGATCTCCATTGTACCATGGCAACAGAGCTGAACTCACATGATCACCATTTTGATCATGGGCTACAGAGCTGAGTTCCCATGATCTTCTTTGTGAATATGTATTACATAGCTGATTTCCCATGATATCCATTTGAACATGGGCTACAGAGCCTATCTTCCATGATATCCCATGTGAACATGGGCTACAGAGCAAGATCTGTCATGATCTCTTATGTGAACCTGGGCCTCAGGGCTGATCTTCCATGTGAACATTATCATTTCTGACTTTTTTCAGGCTATTATTTTTCTAT
The DNA here is from genome assembly GCA_036346955.1 of Dipus sagitta. Lineage (NCBI taxonomy): Eukaryota > Metazoa > Chordata > Mammalia > Rodentia > Dipodidae > Dipus > Dipus sagitta. The sequence continues at coordinate 254,556 of CM070783.1, forward strand.
GAATTAAAAATATTGTCATTTTTTGGCAATGGTTAACCATACTAATAAAATTTACAAACTTAAACAGATGAATATCAACAAACTTACACAGATGAATATCAAATCCAAAGAAAGTATTTAAGGAATTTCTAGGTGCTAAGGGTATTTCAACTCTGCATACTTTAGTTTCTTCCATTTTACATTTTAATTGAAAAGTGATAAAGTAATTAAAATAATTCTCTCAGTCATCCTGAATTTTACCTAACAAGAAGTGTTTTATTTTTCTTTGACTGTTTTCAGTTCGCATCTGATGAACATTTTAATTAGAAGCTCATGCTCCCAAGTGACTATTGGGTCAGGTTTCAAAAGAGGAATACTGTTGAGGTAGAAAAATTGATTCTAATATATCAGGTAGTCACTGGTTGACCATGTATTTGATTAATTCATTCTAGTAGTAATGACAGTAATCATACTAGATCAAGTCATTGAATGCTTTCATTTATTTTCAAGGTGCTGTGTTCTTACCGTATCCCAGAGGCCTCATTCTGTGATCAAGGACTTTCTCTTAGTTAATGCTTCTAGTTAGTGAAGTTTCTGTTAGCACTTTTGACATAAAAAGGTTCTTGCCAGGCGTCGTCTTTAGAGTGACATCCTCTTTAAACCCTGCGTGGCAATCCCTGACTCACTGCTGTGATGCCCAGGAAGACAGGGCAACCTGGAAGTCCAACTACTTCCTTAAGATTATCCAACTCTTGCATGATTATCCAAAATGCTTCATTGTGGGAGCAGACCATGTGGGCTCCAAGCAGATGCAGCAGATGCATGTGTCCCTCTGAGGGAAGGCCGTGGTGCTGATGGGCAAGAACACTATGATGCGCAAGGCCATCCGAGGACACCTAGAGAACAACCCAGCTCTGGAGAAACTATTGCCTCATATCCGGGGTAATGTGGGCTTTGTGGTCACCAAGGAGGACCTCATTGAGATCAGGGACATGCTGCTGGCCAATAAGGTGCCAGCTGCTGCCTGTGCAGGTGCCATTTCCCCATGTGAAGTCACTGTGCCTGCCCAGAACACCGGTCTGGGGCCCGGGAATACCTGCTTCTTTCAGGTTTTGGGCATCACCACCAAAATCTCCAGGGGCACCATTGAAATTCTGAGTGATGTTGCAGCTCATCAAGACGGGAGACAAAGTGGGAGCCAGCGAGGCCACCCTGCTGACCATGCTGAACATCTCCCCCTTCTCCTTTGGGCTGATCATCCATCAGGTGTTTGACAATGGCAGCATCTACAACCCTGAAGTGCTTGACATCACAGAGGATACCCTGCACTCTCGCTTCTTGGAGAGTGTCCGCAATGTTGCCAGTGTTTGTCTGCAGATTGGTTACCCAACTGTTGCCTCAGTGCCTCATTCATTCTATCATCAATGGGTACAAGCAGGCCCTGGCTTTGTCTGTGGAGACTGAGTGCACCTTCCCACTTGCTAAGAAGGTCAAGGCCTTCTTGGCTGATCCATCTGTATTTGTGGCTGCTGCCCCGTGGCCACCACCACTAGTTCTGCCCCTGTGGCCACCACCACTCCTACTGCCCCTGTGGCCACCACCACTACTGCTGCCCTGTGGCCACCACCACTACTGCTGCCCTGTGGCCACCACCACTACTGCTGCCCTGTGGCCACCACCACTCCTGCTGCCCCTGTGGCCATGGAGGCGCCAGCAAAGGTGGAAGCGAAGGAGGAGTTGGAGGAAGTCAGATGAGGACATGGGATTCGGTCTCTTCGACTAATCACCAGAAAGCAATCAAAAAGCCAACTTTATTTGGAAAACATGGAAATAAAGGCTTACTTCTCTTTAAAAAAAGGCAACAATTTCATATACTAGTTTATTTTATCATTTCATAAAAGCTAATTGAATTGGGTTTATAGATTTGTATAAACTATATAATCCAAGTTCCAGGAAATTTTAAACACAGGAGACAATTAGAGCTGATTTTCTTTTGGAGTTTATAGCAGCCACAAGGTAAAATTTAAATAGGTGAAAATCATAAGACCCACTGTTAATGTCCTGTTTGATTACATCAAAGAGTCAATAGAACATAATATAAGATCTGTATCAAGCTGTCCTTCTCTGAGACAGATATTCTAATATTTATCAGCAAAATATTTTCTCTCCAGCACCTATTCTGTGACCAAGTTTCCCTTATAAGGGACATCTTGGAAGCAATCTGACTTCACTATATACCTATCATTATTTAACTCTACATTTAGCTTCTGGAGACTATCATATATCACACCTACTTCCATTTCTAACAAAGGTTTCTAAAATCAACTTGTGGTTGATTTACATAAGTGTCCTGGTTGCATTGTTATTTTATGTTTTATTTATTTATTTGCAAGGGTTAGAGAGGGAGGGAGAGAGCAAGCTAGGGTATCTTGTTGCTGCAAACAAACTCCAGATGTATGTATCACTGTGCATCTGGTTTTGTGGGGGTACTGGGAAATTGAACTTGGGCTGGCAGGTTTTGAAAGTAACTGCTTATAACCACTGAGCAATCTCCCCAGAACAATTTTATTTTAAATATTAATAAAACTTCATTCCTGTTGGTTGTCTATAAAAACTAGATGGTAAGACCCTATTGCTGAAGACACTACATGCTTTGGTTAAGGACCCTCAGGAAAAAAATCAAGCTGGAACTAAGCTAGAAGCCCCCTCCCTGCTGGATAGCTGTCAGAGTTCTGTCAGGTACTATATTGGCTACTAGGAGGGAAAAATCATCAATAATCTTAGCCAGCAGTGGACCCTGAGAGCTACATAACTGACCAACCAGGCAAGATGTCCTCACTGGTATAATACTGGCATGACTATTATGAGTGTAACCAACTGCTCTCTGATTGAATTTGAGACCTACTCCATAGGTGGGAAATCATGCCCGGTTCTAAAAACCTAGTCAAAAACCTATGGCTGGGAAGATCATAGACCCTAGGAAGGGAGCTACTGCAGTTATTTGGCTAAATAGATATGTACTGCCCAACAAGTTACCCTCTAAATATTTATGTCTATGCCCATAAATTAGTGCTGCTCTCATCTTTGGTCAGAGATGTTTCTTTTTTTCAGATGATAGTAACTACTGGAGAGACTCAAAACTCATCAAAGTGTTGAGACTAAGTAACTGTTAAGTGTTCTATACTAAATGAGACATCTCTATCATGCCCTCCAAGACTCAAGGAACATCGTGGAAGAGGGGATTAAAGAATTTAAGAACCAAAAGATGGGGAAGAGTGCTTTGAAATGCTGTCTTCTGCAAATGTGGTGGCAATTGCATTTATGATCTCATAGCAACTGTCATTCATTACCTGCACAAGACCTGTGTAATATTGAGTCCATCAACATTTCACCATGGATGATGGAGGAGGTGTGGAAAGTCATTGAAATACAAGAGGGCCTAGCTGGAAAGAAGAAGAGATTCATTGGAAGGGGAACCATGGAAGGGAGATATAAGAAGATAATAGGAGGGAATTATGAACACATATGAAAAATGTCAATAAAAAGTCTAAAAATGAAATTTCTCTCACTTTTCCCTTCTTCAGAAACATGAGAAGAGAGGTAAGGAAAGAAGAGGATAACCTAATGATGGAATAGGCTGTCCTAACAGAGTAGAGACAAGGACACATAACAATTGTGCAAGTTCAATTCCCTCCATTGTCTCTGTGCTCACCAAACAAGCACTGCTTCAGGAAAGTCTCCTGGTTTTCAGGTTTTGCTTTGTCTTGTTCTGATCATAGCTTGCCAACTCTGGGTCCATAGATGAAATATTGGTGTCAAGTAAAGAGGTGCTACCAAGTTTTGCCAATAAGTTGGTAGTTAATACCAACACATGTTGCTTTCAGATGCTTTCCACACATAGGAAGGGCACTCCTTGAATGACTAACTTTCAGTACTGCGGCTGACCATCCACTCTTCTTATGAGGAAATGCAATGGTCTCAAATTCCAGCTGGGTTTTCACCATAGGCAATAATGGCCTCTGCTGGCTATAATCTCCAAACTGAGCCATATGTTACTGGCTCTTTGTCATGGGTAATCTTGCCTCTGAGGACCAAACAATTATAAATAATCACTCCTGACCCTTCTCTTTTTATGATGTTAGTGAGAACCATAAAGTATTTGAAGTATAGCATTCACTGAGAGAAGCAATACTTTATATGTGGACATGTATGTTAAGAGTGTAAATCTGGCATCAGAGTTCCAAATCTCAGAGCAAGCCTGTCCAACAAAACTTATTTCCCAAAACAGAATAGTGAATGATGAAATTCCAGGTAAAAACTCCACCTCCCAGTGTTTTATGTGAGCCAGTCCAGCCCTGGGCTATATGTTCCTACTTTATATTGTCCATTTCATTTGCTATATTCATAAGTTGCTTAATTTCTAGTTTCCCATATCCTCCCCACTGGAGAACCTTAATAAAATCAGAAATTTTAGAAAAATCCCCAGTGCTGGGTGCTTCCAGAATTGGGTAAAATCTTTTCATTATAGTAGGGCTCTTGGTAATTATTTCATTCTCTCAGTGATGGAAAGCCATGATTGCTAAGCCTATAGTGGTGTGTAATATGACAAATCAGCTTAAGGATGTGTGCACAAACTATGTAAAGAAAAAAAGACTTGTTTCCCTTCATCCAAAGGAGGAGACAACAAAACAATTCCAGGTGCTTCAGGGAAACCAGAAAAGCTATACTGCAGAGTTCTGGGAATTTTATTTTATTTTATTTTATTTATGTGAGAGAAAGAGAGAGAGAGAGAGAGAGAGAGAGAGAGAGAGAGAGAGAGAGAGAGAGAATAGGCATGCCAGGGCCTCCAGTCATTGCAAATGAACTCCAGATGCATGTGACCCCTTGTGCATCTGGCTTACATGAGTCTTGGAGAATCCAACCAGGATCCTTTGGTTTTGCAGGCAAACACCTTAACTGCTAAGCCATCTTTCCAGCCCCCTGGGGATTTTTTTAAAAGCTTTAAAATAACATGAGAAAACTGAAGTGTTTTGCACAAAAGGCAATCTCATGAGTAACCACTTAGGAGTGAGATATCAGTTTAGTTTTATACTTCCATATTATACCCAGAAATTTAAAATTTAAAAAGCTCTAAAGAACTAGCCTTATGAAAGAGTGAGTTGGACAAGTCAGGGGAAGCACTAATTTTTAATTCCACATCAATATAAAATCCCATTGTTCACTGCAGCTGTCATGACAACTGCTTTTAAATAAAATTTGCATTATACATCAAATAGAACACAGCACCATCTAAAAATTAGCACTTGTTCTATTATCTCTACAAAACCTGTTTATGTGGTTAAAGAAAGAAGGTGGAGTACTATGCCTCACCTAAAGGAAGAAAGGCTTCTAGGAATACAGCACAGACCCAAGTCACTCTTCTAATTTCCCATTTCACAAGCCATCACTTACCTGGGCCAGAAAATGAATGATGGGCATAGATGATACTCCTGCCAAGAAGGCACCATGGTTAAAGCTGCTGACTAGTATTTGGGAAGTCCTGCTTACTATAGTTAAGTCATTTGCTTTCAGTAAAACCTTTTTCCTGGAATTTCTGAGTTCTAAAATTCTTCCCTCACTTAGGCTATTTGGTAAGACTTTAAAATAAATTTTTGAAAAAAATGTAATTATTGCGCTAAGGAGATGGTTTAGTGGGTAAAGTGTTTGCTATCCAAGAATGAGCACTTGAGTTTAGATCACCAGTACCCATGGAAACACCAGTGCTCAACTGTAATCCTAGCGCTGCCAAGGTGGAGATGGGAGGATCCTTGAGGTTGGCTGGCGAGCTAGTCTAGTCCAATCAGTGAGCTCTAGGTTCACTGTGAAACCCTGTCTCAAAAAAAAAAAAAATGCAATTGAACAAGATACCCAATACTGACCCTTGTCTTCCACATGCAGGTGCAGACATGTGCACACTCCATACACCCCATACATATGCAGAAAATAGAAACAATGCAACACTGTACATTGAGTCATAAGCCCCCTTTCCAATTCAACTTCAATTTAAATACTAGATTGCATGCATATGGATGCATATTTCTCCCCTGTTTCACTCAATTATTTAAAATAGAATATCCATTGTACTAACTAGCTCTTTTCACTTAACATATCTTGAAGAATATTCCATAACAATAGAAGAAGAGATATGTTTTATTCTTTCTCACCACAGCATGGCTTCCTGCCTATTGTTCTGCACCGGTGTTCTGCACCTATCATTATTACAACCTATGTCTTTGTCTTTTGGGGTTTTAATTGTAATAGCAAATTAATGAGCCCCTGGCTGTCCATAGTCATCCCTTCTAGCTTTCTATTCTTCTACATTCCCGTGGGGGAAGTCTACTCACTCAGCAACCTAGTTTTGTTCTACAGTAACTCATCAACTTTCTCATCACATCCACATCATCATCCACAGCAGACCAGGCAATTCCTCAACAGATAGAAGTCTTCCACTAGGCCCAGTGCTCCCATGCTTGTACCATCTGCTTTACTCCTTCTAGGTAATTTGCAGGTATGCTAGTGGTGATTTCAGGCTTTGCTTTGGCTCAGTTCATGAGCCTCTGGCAGAGCCATGCTTCACTGCTTATTGTCCACCTGGTTCCCCCCCCCGCCCCCCACCCGCCATGCTCCCAGCTAAGACTCTCCCCACAATAAACTCACTTGTCACTTTTTGCATTAGGTGGGACTGACCTATTGTCTCTATCTGCCTGACAGCTCACCTGACCCTACTTTCCTAGGGCTTCTGCAACCCAAGAGCTGCCCTGCATGAGAAAGAACCATTAGCTCTGAGTTCTTCCCAGAGAGTATGCTGATTCTTTTTTTTAAAACAGTTTACATTTTGTTTACTTTTTATTTATTTATTTGAGAGTGACAGAGAGAGAAAGAGGCAAAGAGAGAGAGAGAGAGAGAGATAGGGATCGCCAGGGCCTCCAGCCACTGCAAACGAACTCCATATGCATCTGGCTAGTGTGGGTCCTGGGGAATTCAAGCCTTGAACTGGGGTCCTTAGGCTTCACAGGCAAGCGCTTAACTGCTAAGCCATTTCTCCAGCCCAAGTATGCTGATTCCTATCGCACTGGTCTGCTATGAGAGCAAATCCAGGCTCAGTCCTGATTCTGAAAGTCAGACATCTGCCCCACATTCAGTATGACAATATTAGATATTTTCACTCTCAACAGTCAACAACTTCCCTTGTTCCAAACACCTTCCATGGTATGACTTTACCCACACTAAACACATTTTTTTTTTCAAATCTAAAATTCAGGGTGGTGTGGTCCAACTAGTAAGTTACCATTTATCTCTCTACAAAAATATTGCCCTAGGAAAAGGATAGATGTCATTAAAGTATATTTAGACAAACACAATGACAGAAATATGCTAATGTAGGATGTCCTTTTGTCCCCTTACAAAATGCAACATGACTGTGTGTATGCTGCAGAACATTAAGTAGAGAAACCTCACTCTTTCAAACAAGACTGTAGAAAACTAATTTACGCATCCTGCATTGTGTTTAAAGGTGCAATCCACATTGCTTTTTAACATGCCAAGCACAGGAGAGAGACCTTGAACCAATGCCGTTAAAAATGACTATTGAAACTGATTCTCTCCTTCCTCTATGAAAAACTCATCATGGTGGTATGGGAAAGACTCTACGTACAGTAGGGTCACTCATATGAACAAATGGGTAGACAAGTCTCTGTCATAATGGACATGAGGAAAATCTCCCACAGGACCAGTGACTGTATTTCTTTCCCTGCACTAAGGCATTATCTTAGAAAAGAGCAATGCTAAAGGGGCAACACTTCTCTTTGCAAGTCCAACAGAAATGAAAAGATAAAAATCTCTACACATTTGAATTTAGCAATCACTACTGTATGCAAAAATATGTTAAAATTGATTTTTAGTAAGAAAGAAAAATAGGGCATAAATCCTTAAGAAATGCATTGTAAAAATCATTGTAAAAATACATTGTAAAAAATAAGGTCATGTGAGAAAAGCAGATTATAATGAATGCTATGACATTATCCCATTTTTGTAAATGGAAAAGTATGCTCATGTGAGGCTCCCCTTCCTGTTACAAAGACTGGAGAAATGCATTTCACAAGACTCATAGGGTTAGTGGTTGAGGGTGAATTTTAAACCTTTCACCAACTTCTTTTGTTTTAATTTTTTGTCTTTTTTTTTTTTTTTTTCTCGAGGTAGGGTCTCACTGTAGCTCAGGCTGACCTGGAATTCACTATGTAATCTCAAGGTGGCCTTGAACTCAGGAGGATCCTCCTACCTCTTCCTCCAAAGTGCTGGGATGAAAGGCATGTACCACCATGCCAGGTTTTTTTGTTTTAATTTTTAATGAGCATACAACCCCATAGTAAGAAAACATCCCTCATATCTATAATTATATGTATTAATGTGCTTTTCTGTATTTTTTGGTAGTCCATCTCATATGTTTCTTGGTTAAAGCTTACCCTCAGTGCAGATGAGCATTTAATGTGAAGAAGAGTGAATACATGGGATTTAAAGGGAGAAGATGCCTTATCTCTTGAGATATAAATCATGTGACCTCAGGGGATATGTTTTTCTTCACTCTGAGCTAAATGAGATGCAGAAGGAGGACAGAAGTCGAGGAATGCTTACATATGGTATGAGGTCATACTTTGCCTACAGTTTTATAAAATTAACAAAATCGAAGAGAAAATGAGTTTTTGTATCAGAGCAACATCTTCCTCATCCATGGGAATGGCTATGCAGATATTAAGATTTTTATTGCATGTTATTGTGGCAAAAACAGTTAGCATGACGTTCACCCACATTTTTCAGTGAGCAGTCTGGTGCTGGTGTTATAGTGTCACTCAGCATGTCTGTAGAGCCAAGGCCTCTTGCTTCACTAAAACCTTACATCTGCGGATTAGTAATTCCCCATTTCCCACCCCTCACCCCTAACATCAGTCTATTCTTCAAGTCTACAAACCTGACTATTTTAGATTAAAAAAATTATAATTGGAATCCTTTGTCTTTCTATGACAGACTTACTTCATTTAGCATAATGTTTTAAAGATTCATCCAGGGGGATGAAAGAATGAAAGAGCCACAGGGTGAGAGGGAATGCCCAGACATTGCCTTCTCCATAATGACAAACTGCTCCTCTCACAACCCATAATCCACAACTCCATGGTGAATACCAGCAATCCCACTAAGGAGGGCCTTCAATGGAGTGGGGTCAGGGAGGAGGGAGATGATGGTACCAACAAATGATGTGTCCCTACTAAGTGTCTACTTGATAAAAATAAAATTTAAAAAGATTTATCTGAGGCTGGAGAGATGGCTTAGCAGTTAAGGCACCCCCCTGTGAAGCCTAAGGACCCAGGTTTGATTCCCCAGTGGCCATGTAAGACAGATGTACAAGGTGGCTCATGCATCTGGAGTTCATTTGCAGTGGCTAGAAGCCCTGGCATGCCTGTTTTCTCTCTCTTTCTCTCTCACTCTCTTTCTCTTTCTCATCTCCCTCTCTCTGCTTATCTCTCTTTCTTTTTCTCAAATTAAATAAATATTTTTAAAAGTTTCATCCATATTGTATATTGCAGGGTTTCTCTCCTTTTAGAGGGTGAATAATATTCCTTTCTGTGTATATATACTATAAGTTTACCTATTGATGAATATTTGTTTCTATATCTTGGCTACTGTGAACAATGCTGAAATAAACATAGTAGTATAGATATTTCTTTGGGAACACGTTTGCAATTTTTCTGAATAAATAGAAAGAAGTGAACTTGCTGGATCACAAGATGGTCCGATTTTTTTTCAATGTAGTGTCTCACTATTTCAGGCTGGCCTGAAATTCACTCTATAGTCCCAGGCTGGTCTTGAACTCACAGTGATCTTCCTACATCTGCCTTCCAAGTGCTGGGATTAAAATGCATATGCTACCATGCCTTGCTGGTCCAATTTTTGTAAGGAACCTCCATTCGTTTTTCCCTGTGCCATTTTGTATTCCTGAAAACAGTGCACATAGATCCCAGTTTCTCCACAACCTTATCCTTATCTTTTTGACAAAACTAAAACTAGCTACTAAAAGGGTTATCTCACTATGCTTTGTATTCATGTCTTTGATTACTAACATTGAGATTTCCTCTCTGGTCATTTGCTATCTCCTTTGGAAAAAAAAACACATATTCTTTGCTTTAGTCTGTTCTTCAAGTTGGGTTCTTGCAGGTGGGGTTTGCTTGTTCCTAATGAATTTTGGAGATGATCAGCTGTATGGTTTACAAAGACCATTCTCTACATCATCTCTCCTTTTTGCTGATTGTTTCCTTGCTGTGCAGAAGCTTTTAGTCTGAGATTGTCCCACTTAGTTATTTTCGTTTCTGTTATTTGAGCTTTTATCCTTGGCTCTATGAAATCAGTACCTAGAAAAATCTTAGGACACCTCTCCCCTGTTTTCCTTAATGAAGTTCATGGTTCTGGATCTTAAATTTGTCTTTAATCCATTTGAGCTGATTTTGTGTGATAGTAATGTCTAGTCATTCTTTTATATGAGAATATATACTTTCTCAGCATTCATTGAAGAAATTATCCTTTCTCTGTTGTGTGTTCCTGGCAGAATTGCTGAATAGCAATTGACTATATGTGTATGGATTGGTTTTACCTCCTCAGTTTAGTGCTAAGTATTTTGTGGTTTTTTTGTGTTATTGTGTTTACAATAACACAATATATTCCTAGTTTTCTTTTAAGAGAGCTCATTTTACTATAGAAGTACAGCTGATTTGTGCATGTTTCCTTTGAATCCTGCAGCCTACTATATTCCAATAATACTTATTGGTTCCCAGCAGTTTTTTTAATAGAGTCTTCAGGGTTTTAAAAGTATATAATGTTTTCAAAGAGCATTTTATTTCTTCCTTTGTAATTTGGGTGCCTTTTATTTCTTCTTTCTTAACTGTTCTGGCTAGGACATCTAGTGCCATGTTCAATACAAATGGTGAGTAGGGGCAGCCTTTCCTTGCTCCTGATCTGAGGAAAAGCTTTTCACTGTTGAGTATGATGTTGGCTTTTCATCATGGCCTTCATATTACTGAGGTAGTTTCTTCTGTTACTTTGTTGGGAGTATCAGCCATGAAAGAAGTCTAAATCTTGCCAAATACTTTCTGTGCACCTGACAGAATCATATGGTTTTTGTCCTTTTTTCTGATAACAGACAAAATATGATGCACGACATCAATTAATTTTTATCATTTGAACCATACTTGTACCCCAGTGGAAAAATCTCACTTGTTTATGGTGTTTAATCTCCAAATCTTCACTTTTAAGGAATATTGGCCTATAGTCTTCTTGAGATATCTTAATATGGCTTTGTTATGAATGGATATAATGCTGGACTCATAAAATGAGTTAGGAATTATTCTCTCCTTTCAAATTTTCTGCATTAACTTGAAAGGGCTTGTCATCAATCAACTTTAAACAATTGGTAGAATTCACCATTAACTCTAGTCCCTAGACTTCTTTGTTTGGAGAGTTTTGGTTACTGATTTTCATCCCCATAGTATTTACAGAACTGTTCAGAATTTGTTCTTGACTTAATCTCAGTGGCTGCATGTAGCCAGGAATTTATTCATTTCTTCCATATGTACAGGGTTTTTTATAGTGGTCTTTTATGGTTAGTTTTATTTCTATGATATCAGTTTTAATATATCTTTTTCATTTCTGATATTTACATATTGGTATCTTTATTTCTGCTCTAATTTTGTTATTTTCTTCCTTCTGCTTGGGCTTAGATTATTTGATTTTTCTGTCCTCTTTCTTTTTAGAAATTTGTGTGTGTGTGTGTGTGCGTGTGTGTGTGTGTACACATATAGGCCAGAGGTTAATGTTGGGTATATTCCTCTGTCATTATCCATCTTTTCTTGAGACAGTATCTCTCCCTGGACCCTCATCAAATTGGCTACACAAGGTGATTTAGCTAGGCAAGCTAACCAGCAAACCCCTGGGAACCACCTGTTTCCACATTCCCAGCACTGGGATTACAGGTGTATGCGACAACACCCAACAGTTTTATGTGGGAATTGGGAATTGAACTCAGGTCCTCATGCTTGCATTACCCACTGGAAAATCTCTCCAGCCCCTTTCTTTTCTTTTCTTTTCTTCTCTTTTCTTTTTTTTTTTTTGTAACATAAGCATTTACCTTTATAAACTCTTTAGTATTTCTTTTCTTGTATCTCATAAGTTTTTATCTTCTTTTTTTTTTTCTGAGGTAGGGTCTCACTCTGGCTCCAGGCTGACCTGGAATTAACTATGTAGTCTCAGGGTGGCCTCGAACTCAAAGCAATCCTCCTACCTCTGCCTCCCAAGAGCTGGGATTAAAGGCATGTGCCCCCACGCCCAGCCTTCATAAGTTTTTATATTTCTCCTGTACCCCATGTTTGTTCAAGGATTGAGTTTTATTTTTACATATCTGTGAATTCTCCAGATTCGTTTTTTGCAATTAATCTCTAGTTTCGTTCCAGACAAGACAATTGGTATGATTTCAATCTTAAATTTCATAAAACTTATTCTATATCTATTATACAATCTATCCTGGAGAATGTTCTTTGTACTTTTGAGTTGAATGTATTTTACACTGTGGTGTTGGACTTCTGTATATGTCTGTTGGCTATATTCAAGTACTGTCAATCTCATCTGTTTGCTTATTACGTTCTGTCTAGATGTCCCATACATTAAGTGGTAAAGTCCCCAACTGTTGTACTGCTGTCTGTTTCTTCCATCACTCCTTTCAATGCTTCCCTAAAATATTCAGGTATTCTGATGCTGGGTGCATATATATTTGTTCCTGACAATTTCAGCTCATTTTCCCATTCATTGATTAGATTCCATATTTGTGATGTTAACTTTTTAAGTTCTTTATATATTTTGAATATTAACCCTTTTTAAGATGAATAACCAACAAAGATTTTTCTCCAAGACTGGAGGTTGGTTACCTCATAAAGCTGTTTATGTTTCCTATGCCATACAGAAACCTTTATTTGTTGAAACCCCATGTTAAGGCTTACTTTTATTTCCGTTGACTCTGAATGATAATTTTGCTGGATGTAGTAATTCAGGTTGACATTTATTTTCTTCCCATGCTTAAAAGACAACATATTTGTCCTCCTGCCATTTAGAGTTTCTTTCAGAAATCTGCTGGTATTATAATAGATATGGCCTTATATGTGATTTGGCACATCTCTTGCTACTTTCATTGTTCTGCACCCTTGGAAGTTCAACTATATGTTATATAGAAGTTTGTTTCTGGTCATGTTTTTCTGGAGTTCTAAATGCCTCTTGTATCTGACTTCAATATCTTTTCCAATATTTGGAAATTTTTCTATTATTTCCCTGAATAGATTTTCTATGTCTTTAGTCTATACCTCAGATCCCTTGTTGGTTCCTGTTGAATTATTCATATACTTGTTCTTTCATTGCATTGCATAGTTCTTGTGTATTCTGCTTACCTTTTCTTCTTCTTTTTTTAACTTTTTACTTCAAGCCTCCATACATATAGACAGTTACCATGATCATAATACCATCCCACCACCCTCCCTTGTCCTTGTCCTCTACCCTTGCTCCGCTGAATCACTTCTTCTTTCTAACTAGTCCCTTCTTCTATTTTGATGTCATCATTTTTCCATACTATTATGCAGGTAGCATCAGCCACTGTGAGGTCATGAATGCCATGACCACTTTGTGTTTGGAAGGCAGTATAGCAAAGCACTCCTCCCCTGCATTTGGCTCTTACATTTATTCTGCCACTTCTGCAATGGTCCCTGAGCCTTGGAGGGTGTAATAGAGATGTCTCACTTAGTGCTGAACATTCCACTATCTCTTCTCAGCATTTGGTGAGTTTTGAGTCTCCCCAGTGGTCAATGGCATCTGAAAAGAGAAGCTTCTCTAACCAAAAGTGAAAGTAGCATTAATAGATGGCCATAAGCATAACTATTTAGAGGACAATTTGGTGAGCATAATATATCCAGTTTGCCATACATTAGCAGTTTCCTCCCTAGGGTTTATAACATTCCCAGCCATAGACTTTTGATTAGGTTTTTAGTACCAGGCAGGAATTCCCTCCTGGGGTGTGGACCTTAAATCCAGTCACAGTGCAGTTGGTTTCCCCCATAACAGATGTGACACCACTCTATCAGTTGACATATTTGTCCTGGCTAGTCAGCCATGTAGCATGCAAGATCCACTACTTGTTAGGACTATTGATGACTCTTCTCCACCAACAGGCTGCATGACTCTTTCCAGCATCATGACAGCTAGTCAACAAATGAGGCTTTCAGCTTGACTTCTTACTGACCTGCAGTCCAAGCATGTTGAGTCTTCAGCAACAGGGTTTTACTGTCTAGTTCTAGTGGGCAACCAAAATCCTTGGCAATACCTTGTATTGTTTGGAGAGCAAAAGGGACCTCCTTGACTAACAACTCACTGGAAAGTATCCTACCAAGTCATTTTTTCTTATAACAATCTATGGTTTAAGGACACAGTGGTATCCACCCCTAACAAGATATTTTCTCTTTACTACTATTTGAATGAAATAATTCAGGAATGTTGATTTCAAGCCCTTATATTCTTCCTTCTACCTAATGTAGTCTGCTAATGAGAATTTCAAGTGAGTTTTTATTTGAATTATGGAGCTTGTCATTTATAAAAATTTGGGAGCAGGGATCAAAACAGAGTTTTGCTCTAGCCCAGTCTGTACCAGACCTGTAACTCACTCTGTAGCCCAGGCTAGCCTCAGACTTACTGAAATCCTCCTACCTCAGCATCCATAGTACTTGGATTAAAGGTGTGCATTACCATCCCTGGCTCATTACTAACATTTTGATTGAGTCCTTTTTTATAATTTACATCTAATTGTCAAATTATTCTTTAATATCTTTCATTGTTTTCCTTAATTCATTGAGATATTTATTTGAAATCCTTTTAAATTCATTGACCATTTTAAATCACTGTTTATATTCTTTGTATAGCATCTTTTGTGTAGCATCTTTAATATTAATCAGTTAATACCAAGTTATGAACTCTTGAAGACGAGTTGTTGTTTCCCATATTCATCGTATTTCCAGTCCTTGTGGGTATATCTGTTGGGATGGGTATATAGATTTCTCCTGACCCTGAGATGTCAGTTTCATAGATAGTGTTAAGTTTAACCAGCTGGACTTCATGGTGCAGTTCCCTTGTTTCTTCTTTGCCTTTGACACAGTGCATATAGTGTGGAGCCTGAGGTCCTGCTTTCTCTGCAGATCTCACAAGAGTGGAATATCTATAGTAGTTTGGGGGAAGGTATATGGAATTTTTCCTCTCTGGTTACTCCATCAGCCTTGTCAAAACTACACTGTATGAAAGGATATGGGAGTGATATATGATGAGATACCTTGTGACTATGATATCCACAATCTTTGTGTTGTTTCTCTTTGCCATTTCTATGGGAGTGAATATCTAAGAGCAGATAATCAAACCTTCCCCAGCTGTACCTACTTGTACCATGTAGTTAGTTGTATGGCGCTCTTTATCTCCCTAATTTTTAAATTATTATATTTATATTTATTTCTTTGAGAGAGAGAAGGAGAGAGGGAAAGAGAGAGAGAGAGAATGGACATGCCAGGGCCTCCAGCCACTGAAAATGAGCTCCAGACGCATGTGCCCCTTGTGCATCTGGCTTACGTGGGTCCTGGGGAATGGACCTGGGTCCTTTGGCTTTGCAGCCAAGCACCTTAACTGCTAAGCCATTCCTCTAGACCCTCCCTGATGTTGTAAATTGAAGTATCTGCTGAAGTTTGAATGGGAGTAGTTAATGGGTGGATTAAGGTGTATTCTCTCTTGACTTGGTTGAGTGTAGCTTAGCAATGAGTCAACTATTCAAAGTGTCAGCCTTGATCCTTAGCACCACAGAAAAAGAGAAAAAATGCTAATAATAACTACAACATGCAACAGCAAGAACTAAAGTAAAAACTATGACCACAAAAAACCACACCAGAAAGAGCAGGGACAAGATAATATAAAATAACTGTAAAAGCTATAAAGTACTTAAGACAATTGATTAAGATGACATAGTAAAAGAAAAGGAAAACAAAAGAAAGAATCAAAAAGTTCAAATAAGAAAGCAGAAAAGTAGAAAGTAGAAGAAAAAAACAAAGAAAATCCAAATGCTAAAAAGGAAAGAGTGGGGCTGGAGAGAAGGCTTACCAGTTAGGGCACTTTCCTGGAAGGCCAATGGACCTAGGTTTGATTCCCCAGGACCCATGTAAGCCAGATGCACAAAGTGGCTCATGCACCTGAAGTTCATTTTGCCATGGCTGGAGGCCCTGACACTGCCATTCTCTTCCTCTTCCTCTTCTATTTCTCTCTCTCAAGTAATAAAAATAAAAAATATGAGAATTTAAAAAGGAAAGAGTGAGAAAGGAAAGAAAAAGAAAAAGGATTTATATATGTATTTGATATATGTTTATTTATAATTTACATACGTTATACATATAATTTACTATATAAAATCAATGTATTAATTAAAAAAATAAAAGTCTTGCTCCTGCTGAGGTGGTCGATTGTGTGACCAAGAATGTATGTTCTACTCTCCTCATGCTAATCAGCATTTTTTTTCCATGTCTGCTTAGCCCGTGTTTCTTGAAGTGGGCAAAGGCTGGGGGTTACTCACCCTTCACTCTGGCTTCTGTGTTGCTCAGCATGTGGGATTGACTTGAGTACTTAATCTGGTGTCATAGCTGTCAGATGCCCTACTGGCCAGGGTAAGCTTGTGCAGAATACAAGGTTCTCCCAACAGAAATTGACTGGAGGAATTTGTTTAATGCACTCCCAGGGATGTCTAACACCAGGCACTGCTATGCATCTGCATTTTGGGAGCTGCATTAGTCATGGATATCAAGAGGAACAGAACTAGTAAAAAGTCTGTATAATTATGAGGATTTATTAGAATGGCTTACTCAATCAGTGTCTGGATAGTCTCACAATGGCTGTCTGGAGAGACAAAGAAACTGATAGATGCTCAGTTCAATAAACTGAAAGTTGCAAGACAAAAGGTACTAATGATATACCCCTAGTCTGAAACTGAAAGCCTGGAAGTTCCCTGGAGATTCTCTGAGTGACTCCATGTCAGACGGCTGACGAAGCTAGAGTCTGAACCTATCAGCAAGAAGCCCACTCACTCAAAGTAAATCAACCTTCCACATGCTGACTGGCTTCTTCTTTCTTCCACTTTCATCTCTCTCAGCTTCTAGCCTATTACATAGTGCTGCTCATGTTCAGGATGAAACTTCTTCCTCAGTTGCTGTCCCACATGCCAATCATCTCTAGTACTATTCTCAGACACACTCAGGAGTATGTTTAGTAATCTCCTAGTTGTCTCTAAATCCAATAAAGATTAACCATCCAAGGATTGCTTGTGCATCCCACTTGAAAAGCATGGTAAGTAACTGCACTGGGTGGGTGGGAAACATGGTATCCCACAGTGTACCTCCCATGACTCAGGTGTTCCAAGACCTAGTCTCTGCATATAATTAAGAGTACCTGCTCAGTCCCAAGGACTTCATCTGGGCACAGAGCCACTGATCTTGATGGAGAAGCAAGGTCTTTTCTCTTTTTTTTTATTTTTTTTTGTTTATTTTTATTTATTTATTTGAGAGCAACAGACAGAGAGAGAAAGAGGCAGAGAGAGAGAGAGAGAGAGAATGGGTGCGCCAGGGCCTCCAGCCACCGCAAACGGACTCCAGATGCATGCGCCCCCTTGTGCATCTGGCTCACGTGGGTCCTGGGGAATTGAGCCTCGAACCGGGGCCCTTAGGCTTCACAGGCAAGCACTTAACCGCTAAGCCATCTCCCCAGCCCAAGGTCTTTTCTCTTTTGTATCACTTACTAGCTTCCCACAGCACAGAGTTTTCAGTGGGTTTGTTTTGGTGGCACTCCTTCAAAGCCAAGTTGAATGCCAAGACAGTTGTTTTCTGAGATAGTATTTTAAAGCTTGCTAAAGGCTCCTGGGAAAATGCAAGGGTTTTAGTTCCCTAAACTAGCACACCCAGATGTGACCTTCCTAAGATGGCTCCCAGTTATAGCCATCCTACCAGTGTAAGTTGAGAGGCATAGAGATTTCTCCAGCACCAGCCTTCCACAGATATCCTAGATAAGCTGTGTCCAGATGGCCATTCTGCTCTGTGAAAATTTCAGTGCTAGCTGTGCTTAATGAATAGCTTCCTCTATCTCTACTACCCATCCCCTGTCATTCTGGCATACATTTCATGCTAGCATGCCCTTTCTCACTCTCTGTTCCTCTTTCAAGAGTCTGGATTACCTCAAGTCTCTGTCTGCCACTGAGCCTCAGCAATTTCCTAGTTACCTACTTCAATGAGTAAGTTAGTTGTTTTGGTTCCAACTCAAAAACCTTGAATCTAGTGGCCAGGGAGATGGCTCAGTGGATAAAATACTCCATAAACATAAGAACCTGAGTATGGATCTCCAGCACCCACATAAAATCCAGGCATGGTCCCACAATTTCATGAGTGTATATATTTACTTTAAAGCTGCATTCCATATCATCCTGTATTATCATGTTGATGTTTAGCACCTTTTCATTTCAACATCAAGATCTGCCTGCAGCATTTCTTAGAAGACAGAACTAATAGTGCCAGACTTCTTCAGCACTGTTAGCTCCAGAAAAGTGGTCCTTCAAAATGAGGGGGAGATAAAGACCTCCTCAGACACATGAGGAAGTTCATCACAAAGGGAATTTGTTCATGAGTTATTATTACTAAATTGATTTATTTGTGGAGAGAAGAGGGTCAAGGACTTCCCATTCCACATCTTGCTATTGTTAGTTTCTGTACAGGTTTCTGGCCAGTAGAAATAGTAAGGGAAAAATTCTCTTCAGGAAGCAAAGGAAAGAAAGTAGCATGAGATTAAGAAGCTAATCACTTAAAGCTGATGTTTATGTGATTAAATTTGCACATTATATGTGAACTAAATTGCATATAAACTTCATTTTTATTAAGAGAATCAATATTACTTTGTAAAATAAAGGATGTGTGAAAGAGGAAGGCATATTTAGTTGACCATAGAGTTTCCTTGTATGCAATACTATTTGCCTCTTTTCTCTCTCCTGACACCTGCATGATTTTCTCCTTCACAAAGTAAATTGAAAAAAATAAACAAAAAGAATTGCCATGGCTTTATTTTCTCAGAAAGGCTGTGCTGGTTTGACTTGCATGAGCTTTTGCCAGATGTTCTACTAATCAAATCAGAGTGCAGGCTTTTACAACCTATCATTTCTAAACTCTACATGAAGCAATTCATCAATTAATAAAAGAAGAGAGGCTTGTGCTTCTCTGTGTGTGTTTGGTCCTGTGAAAGCAGGCCAGCTTCTTCTGCCATTATGGAACTTCCCCTGGATCTGTAAGCTTCAATAAATATGCCTTCCTCCATAACTGTGCCTGGTCTGGAAATTCATCCCAGCCAACCTGAAGCTGTCTGCTACAGAAATTGGTACCAGATTGTGTGTGGGGGGGTGCTGATACTCGAAGAAATGAGGCACAGAGAGTGACAAGATGCTCCTGAACTTACAGAACATGAGAACAGAAGCAGGCACAGCAACAACATGAATAAAATGGCTTCTATGAATTCTGTCATCAAGCTGCTTTGGGTGCGTGTGCTGAGTACTCCTTAGCAACACTATTATATCAACCTCTCTTCTTTTAATTATGCCCCCGGAACAGTCTCTGCACAGAGACCACGGACTCCTCAAAGCCAAAGGTGAGTCAGTGTGGGGAGAAAGGAAAAAATAACAACAACAACAACAAAAAAAAAACCCTGAATTGCTGAGATGGAACCTTCTCCCCGCTGCTAAAACTTCACACCAATGCTATGTCTGACAAGCAAGCAATAGACTGAAAAATGAAAAAGAGGTGATGACTATCCTCTGCTCATGCCATCATTTTCACCTGTCATCACAGAGCTTCCACCTGAGTATCTTGCCTCCCTGAAGGCTGTCTCCCATAACACTCCTACACCAAGCTTTAAAAGTACAAATCTCGCACTCAGGGGACTTCTGGCCAAGATGGCAACCGCCTAACTGCACCACACAGCCCTGGGAAAGAAAGGCAAGCTCAGACTGCTTCTTGGTCCCAGTGTTCCCCCACGTGCACAAGTTTAGGCTGTTGCAGTGCTTGGTGCTTCAGCATCCCTCCGACCACCACTGCAGGCAGCTTTGGCACATCACTGCATGAGAGCTCAGGCTGCTTTGGCATTCCACTTAAGTGAGAGCTCAGAGGGCTTGGCATCCACCTCAGGTGGCTTCAGCTTCCCACTGTGCTTGGGCTCAGGCTGATCCACCCACCTACATGCTACCTCAAGACCACATAGCCCTTCTGTTTGCCTGCCAGCTAGCTCAGGCCAGCTCCCCGAAGAGGCACCACTTCCCCTGCTCATCCAGACCACAGTCCTACTCTCCCTGTCCATACACTGTGATGGGCCGACCACAGCGCAAAAGAAATAACATGAAAAGTCAAAAGCAAGAAAATCCAGTTAGATCACCCAGTCCTACAATGAACATCTCTACTCAAAACATAGAAGAGTCATTAGGATCAGAACACCAAAGTGAAGCAATGCAACCCTGACCAAACTACTGGTGGAACTTGCAGAAAAGCAACAAAGGACCAATAATCATGTGGATGCTGCCATCAGTAGACTAGACCTAATAGATAAGAAAATGGGAGGAATTCAAACAGAATTAAGAGACATGAAGGAGAGTGAAAAAAAGAGCACCTCAAAAATCAGCTGGTGAAGTTAAATGAAGACATAAAGAAAAGCAAGGATGAATTCCAAGAAGCATCAAGAAAATCAGAAAATGATGTGAAAAGGGAGCTTGACAGAGGGATGGAAACTACACATAGAAAAGTAGTAGAAAATGCAAACCTACTTGAACAAGTCCAGAACTCTCAAGAAGCTCTCAAGAATAGAGTCAGCCATGTGGAGGATAGAAACTCCAATCTGGAAGACAAGATGGAAGATGTTTATAGTGGCTAAATTTGTAATAGCTAAGAGCTGGAATCAAGCCAGATGTCCATCTCTAGAAGAATGGATAATTAAAATGTGGTATATCTACACAATGGAATTCTATACAGCAGTAAGAAAGAATGACACAATAAAATCTGAGGAAAAATGGTTGAACCTGGAACAGATAATTCTCAATGAACTTACCCAATCACAGAAAGAAAATCATCGCATAGTCTCACTCATCTATGGCACCTAACCTGAATCTACCCAAGATGCTGACATATCCAGCAAACATCTCGAGGACTAGACAATAGGGTGGGTGGGGAGGGAGGGAAGGGTAAGGGAGGGGATGGAAGACACAAATCTAGACCCAAATGGCAATGGTATCATAAAATTCTACATCCTAAAAGGCAGACCAAATGATTGAACCTTCACCAGGCCCTTAGAGAGAACACCTGAGCCACAAGACAGTGAATA
This sequence comes from Dipus sagitta, assembly GCA_036346955.1. Taxonomy (NCBI): domain Eukaryota; kingdom Metazoa; phylum Chordata; class Mammalia; order Rodentia; family Dipodidae; genus Dipus; species Dipus sagitta. The sequence continues at coordinate 276,069 of CM070783.1, forward strand.
GGGTATGATGAAGACTGACCTTAATCTTCTACTGCTTCTCTCCCTCTCTCTTTCAGTCTCTCTTCTCTTTAACTCTTTTATATTAGCTATCTTTTTCTTCCTTTTCTTAATGGGCACTGACCTGTAACTCCCAGTACCAGCATGTGGCTTTCATCCACAATGAACTTTTGACCAGAGAGACCTACAAGGTTTCCTAAAAGAAAGACAGATTTCTGTCAGAGTACTTGATGACACACCAAAGGCTAGTGGTAGGACCCTACTGCTGAAGACACCTCATGTGGTTGACACATAAAATGGAATGGCATGGCCGGAAGTTGGAAGAGAGTCAGTCCCCAGACAGTCAGTATGTCTAGTGCCAGAAGGTGCTACATGGGCGACTGGGGAAAAATTATCTGTCCAAGCAACTCATGGTCTAACCTACTTAGCAGCAAATAACCTGTTGTGTTGCTCACACAAGTGCAATAGTGGTGCACAGCCATGGTGGGAAACCAACTGCTCTTGATTTGGCTAACTGATTCCCTCAGTGGTATGGGACCCATAGCTGGATCTGGGAAACAAGTCAGAACCATATCCAAACATGAGTCCGCTCTCCATTATCAAGCTACCACCAATCGTGGGCTACAAGTGGGCCTACACCTATTAAATTCTCTATAAAAAAAATAAGGATTAACCCATTTGTCTGGTGCTAACTTTACTCTCCATTGGAGAATCTGCTTCTCTTTTGCAGATACACGCAGATCCTAAGGAGAGAACCAGCCCATCATACCTCCAAAGGGCCCCAGCTGAAACTAAGAACAATGGGTGAAACAAGCAAGGGTGCTGTTCTCTTGGTGAACCGGGTACCAGCACAAGAGTGAAGGAGATCGACACAGAGAACAATCAACTCCTACCATATCAGATATCCAGAGACCCAGAGGCCCCCCTCACCTCATCACTGAAGCAGACCAAAAATGAACCCAACATGGCTCAGGGAAATTTTGCAGAAGAGGGGTTGGAAAGAATGTCAGAGCCACACGTTGGGTCATGATATGCAGAGACATTTCTCCTACCCATAACTGTGGGCTAACTCCACAATGCATGACCCATATACCTCAACAAGGAGGGGCCAAGGGGAGGGGGTAGGACATGGATGAGCCTAACAATGGTACCAACTTGACTGTATTCACTGTGTACAACATTAGTTAGTGAAAAAAAATTAATAAATTTAAAAAAAATAAAAGAATTTTTTTAATTGTATTGCCTTCTAGTCTATGTAATGTATTTAGTTTTTAAGCCCATCCAATTTAAATAGCTACTTCCAATGTCCATCTCTAATTTTCCCTGTTCATAAACCATTTCTCCCACTTTTGGTAAGACCTCTTTTTTTTCTTTGCTGAGGCACCTTCCCACTCCTACTTGATGCAAATAAGTATGCCCTTACCCCACATCCATCTAAGTGTGAACAATGTTTCAGGCATGTAATCTATATCTATGGCTACAATTACTCAGAGAAAAATAAATGAGGTAATTTAGTCCTAGTGACTAAATTATAGGCTTTTCCCAAGGAGACAGGTCACAGAAAAAAGTAAGCAGACACTAATGATGAACAAATCCACCATTTTTCTGGAGCCATCACTGCCAAAAATATTTGGGGAGTGGCACTCAGCCATGTTGATCAATTGTTCCAACTTACCCTTACATAAGATGATCCCTTGCACATGAGACTTCTAATGTAAATACCAGTAATGTCACAGGCAAACCAGGATAAATTGTTTAGCCTCTATTCTGCTGATATTATCAGATATCAAAGTTCAACTGGTGTCTCTGATTGGGTACCAGGTTCTTATTTCCTGGATCAAGAAATTAAACATAGGGAAACTAGCAAACAAAGGTAGAGAATCTATCAAGAAAGAATACACTTCCAAAAGGGGAAGCAGGCTTTACCAGAGCAAAAGTTGAGAACTTTAATGACAATGTTTTACAAAGGGTGGGGGCTCTGGGCTGAGAGTGGGTAAGATGCATGCATGAGGACCTGAGTTCCATATACAGAACCCATATAAAAGTACTAGATCGTGGTGCATGCTGTAATCTCAGCACTGTAGAGATGGAGTCAAGTGGCTCCCTGCAGCTTCATGGCCAACCAGTCTAACCTAATCATTGAGATCTAGCTTCAGGGACAGACTCTGTCTTAAAGGAATGTGGATGGCATTCCTAAGGATAACATCCAAGGTTGACCTTTGGCATACATATTAACACACACACACACACACACACACACACACATATCATATACAGAAACTCATCAAAAGACAGGCTAGGACTAGAGAGATGGTTTAGTGGTTTAGATGTTTGCCTGTAAAGCCAAAGGACCTTGATTCGATTGCCCATGACCCATGTAGCCAGATGCACAAGGGGGGCACATGCATCTGCAGTTCGTTTGCAGTGGCTGGAGGCCCTGGTGCACACATTCTCTCTCTCTCTCTCTCTCTCTCTCTCTGTCTCTCTCTCTCTCTCCCTCCCTTCCTCTTTCTCTCTCAAGTAAATAAATAAAAATAAAATAAAATAAATATTGGCTAGGTTTGGTTAGATAAGCTTCTCTTTTCAGATGGCAGTGACCTCTGGGATGACTCAGAAGGCATCATAGTGCTGAGAAGTGAGAGAGGAGTGCTCAGTACTAAAACATCTTTATCACACCTTCCATGACTCAGGGTATATTGTGGAAGAGGTGGCAGAAAGAATGTAGGAGCCAAAGGAAGAATAGGACTCCTTACAATGCACTTTTTCAGACACAAAATGGCCTGGATATCCATGACCTTGCAGTATCTGGCACTACCTACCAAGACCGTCATAATAGGATCAAAAGATGATGATATCAAAATAAAAGAGAGACTGATTGAGAGAGGGAGGGGATATGATGGAGAGTGGAATAGTGAAGGGGAAAGTGTAGGTGGAGGGAATTGTCACTGTTTATTGTCTGTAATTATGGATGTTGTCAATAATTAATAAATAAAGGCTGGGGCCTCTTCTGTCACATTGTAAGAGGGTTTGTCACTTTTGAATACTGCAGGCTTTCCCAAAATGTTCTTGTTACATGTAGTTCTACATACAACTTTATGCATTGCACCTCTTTTTAGCATCTTAAATCTCCACCCAGGAGTGTTTTAGTGTTGTAATGAGTGATGTGTCACCTTCAGACACTCTGAGTGCCTCTGCTCCAGTGGCTCCAACCTCAGTCTGGAAGTTTCCAGCCTTTCTCTTTACCAACAGGGTTTTATTCTTATCCACTAATTTTTCAGTCTTTGTATAAGGTTTTCTAGATGCCACTCTCTGCCCTTTTCTCCTGCGTCATTGCCACATCAAGTAAGAGCTTCACAGCCAGGAGGGGGATGCAAATTCTCCTTACTTACCCAGAAAGACCAGTTTTCGCTGCCTTCCTGTGCTCCAAGAGAACAAGTGTTCAAAGTGTCAGATTTTAGAAAAAAAATTAACCTAATAGCTGCTTCCTTATTCTATTTAAGCTTTAAATGATTAGCAAAACACCCAAGATCTTTTTAACAGCCCTATTTTTCAATTATCACGTATTGAATTAAAATGAAATGCAAACACTAAAATTTAACACACTGCTAAAAATGAACATGTCTAAAATATTAATAGCAACTCTAAATGATTTATAATGCCCTCTTGGGTGTATTTTATGATTTATTGATGTCATTTTAGCAGCACTCTGGGTGGCAGTTACCTCACTATATGTGCTCTGATGGGCTTCTAGGCTAATTGCTCAGTAAACTACACTCAGGTCTTTGCTTCATGCACATCAAAAGTAGGTGAAGTTAAAAAGTAAAGATGTTATTTTTCCCATAAATCAGAGAAATGAAAGTGATTATTTTCTTGACTTCATGCAGGGACATGCTTGAACTATCTTCAATCAACCTCTTTGTTAATTTATAATGTTAGTCTTTATTGACAAAAAAAATTCTACTTTAGGGGCTAAAGAGATGGCTCAGCAGGTAAAGCCATGTGCTTGCAAAACCTGCTGGCCTGGGTTCTATTCCCCATTACCCATGTAAAACCCAGATGTACAAAGTACTGCATGTATCTGGAGTTTGTTTGCAGTGACAGGAGACCATGTTGCACCCATAAACTCTCTTCTCTCTTTCTCTCTCTCTCTCTCTCACTCTCTCTCTCTCTCTCTCTTTCTTGAAAATATAATAAAATGTTTTTAATCCAGACATGGTGGTGCATGCCTTAATCCAAGCACTCAGGAGGCAGAGGTAGGAGGATTGCCATGAGTTCAAGGCCACCCTGAAACTACATAGTGAATTACAGGTCAGCATGAGGTAGAGTGAGACCCTACCTCAAAAAACCAATAATAATAATAATAATAATATATTTTTTAAAAAGATAATTTACTTTAGACTTAACTTTTACCTCTTTACAACCCACCCTATCACTAACCTACTTTCTGCAAAAATAGCTCAGGATTTCTTTGCAGTTAACTTCTCTTCTTTTTCCTGATAATGCATTGTTTCAAACCTTTCTGTTCGCCTTAAAGATACCATTACCCAGCTCTCCACTGTGATTTTCTTCTAGCTTCTCTGAAAGTTTTCTAGAACTTTGAGATTCTGGCACCCCAAATCTGTTCCAGTTGAAATTGGGCTTTTCATTCACTTCTTTCCTTGAGCCTATCTTCCTTCTCAGTCATTTCTCTTCCTCCTAAGACCCAAAGCTCTCACTCTAACCTCTGGATGAATGGTCCTTTCTTCTTTTCATCTTCTTTCTGCTGTTAGCCACACTCTCTCCAGGGGTAGCCACTCAGGCCTACACTTCTGTGTGACTGGCCCTATTCAAAATTACTGTATTACTTACTCCACCAGCTTCCCACTTCAAAACTTCAGTATGGGGGTGTGTGGATATGAGAATTTGTGGAGAGGGCTTCCTGAGAAATCATCAAATCACATACTGTTGACAATTGTTTGCCCTCCTATTTGAAATTAAACTAAATTATAACTACCAGAATCCTGCATAGCATTAAAAACTAGGAAAAAGAAAACCTCAGTCTTTTCCTCTATGTTTGTTTTTGTTTTTATATCTAATATCTGACCTGCTGTTTGAATTGTAGTTTAATATTGCTGACTCATGGTCACTGATTTTCTTTTCAATAGACATGGTTGGTCAAGACTAATTTTAGCAGCACTTGCTTTTCCTTGCTATGTCACCATAATTACATAGACAGTACCAAGTGATACTAATGGGTAGTATGTAGTTGGTAAAATTTAAACTCTGACAAACAATTCATCAGAGGCATAAAAGAAGAAGTAGTATATAGCTTGAGAAAGTTATTTATTTCTACAATTTGGCTACAAGTGAAATGTGAACTAAAACAGTCCACATTAGACAGGGATTTTGTTAAGATTACACCAATATTACTCAAAGTGTGGGTCTTGAATCATAAACATCACCATCACTTCAAAACTTGCTATAAATATAGAATCTTGAGTACCATCTCAGACCTTTAAATCTATGAGGTAACAATATCTCCAGGGTATTTGTGAATGCATGAAATGTTGAAAAACACTGGGTTAATGATACAATGTAAATCAAACAGTACAGTGTTTGTTATGTAGAAAACCACTCAACAGATAACACCTGTTACTAGTTGTATTATAGTTATTTTCATTCTGAATCATCATGAGTAGGCACATCACTTAAGAGCTATAAAATATGATTATACAACAACCTAAGGACCAGGTGACCTCTTATCATCCTTCCAAACTCTATGAGACCCCTGTTGTGTACTTATGAACACATGAGATAGCCAACATTTTCATGTCATGTATAGTTACTGGTGTCTTACATGATCATCTTAGTCCCAACAGTACTATGAAATATGTGCTATTTTAATATCTATAGCAGAATAAACTGAAGAGATTAAATGAATCACATAGGAAGAGAGACAGGATCTGAGCTTTGTAATCATACACAACAAACTACTCTCAATACTTTCCACAAGCCAGGCAACCAAGTACAGAATTAAACTAACCTGACTCCAATATAGACAGTGCTGCATCATGGTTACTTCAGACAACAGTGTTCACCAGCCTGGCTATACATATATTATATATACAAATATTAGATATTGTGACTAAAACATATGAAAGCCTACTTTTTTGGATAATGGCATACCCAGAAGCCATAGATTGGTACTAGAAAATTTTCAGTGCCAGGGACGGGATACCTTCCAGTGATTTGTTGGCCAGGGAGGTCCCTGTTGCCTCTAAAACACTACAGGCTGTTGTCAAGGCTATTGGTTTCCCACCAGAAATAAACAGTAAGACCTTATTGCTGAAGACTCCACATGCCTGGGAGGCAAGGTCACTGAGAAATTAAGCTGAGGCTGAGCTGAAAACCTTCTCCTTGTAGACCTACTGACAGAAAGCTGGAAAAAAACCTGCACTGCATGTAGCCCTATGGGAGACAGAAATCAACAGCAGTGAAAACAATGGACACCAGAAGCCTCAAGTTTGGCCACCCAGGCCAAATGACCAAAATGGGTGCAATAGTGACATGTCTGTTCTGGGGGAAACCAACTGAACTCTAATTGGACTGGAGGCCCACTCTATGGGAGGGAATATGTGCCTGGTACTGGAAACCTAATTAAAAGCCTATGGTGGGGGAAGTCATGAGTCTTAGGAGTATAATACCTGCACTTGTCTAGCTAAATCACATATATTATGCTCACCAAATTGCCCTGTAAGCACTTTACTTAGTGTTCATATCTATATATTAATGCTACTCTCACTTTTGGTTAGAGAAGCTTCTATTTTCAGATGGTGTTGGCCACTGGGATGACCCAAAAGGCACCAAACTGCTGAGAAGAAGTGACAGAGGAGTGTTTGGCACTGAAAAATCTCTATCACACCCTCCAAGGTTCAGGATCCACTGTGAGAGAGGTGGTGGAACAAATGTAAGAGCCAAAGGAAGGGTGGAACTGCTTACAATACAATTGTCCAGACAGAAATTGGGTTTGATATCCACGACCTCTCAGTGCCTAGAAATACCTTCACAAAACCCTCATAACAGGAAGAAAAGATGATGACATTAAAATAAAAGAGAGACAGAGAGAGGGTGTGGATATGATGGAGAGTGGAGTTGTGAAGGGGAAAGTGGGGGGCGGGAGGGAATTATTATGATTTATTGTCTCTAAATATAGAAGTTGTCAATAAATACAGGCTTTTAATGTCTTCTGCTAGAGATTCTGTTGCAGTAGGTTAGAATGAAAACCTCATTTAAAACAAAGAGCCATTAGGGATTCTTCTGATGCAGAATCAAGACTAAGTATGTGGGGCAGGGGGGTAACTAGCCATTTCTTCTGTGTTCAGTATGCAGTATATTAAACTTCTTTATAAATTATTAGAAGAGATAAGAATAGAAGGGGAAAAAGCATGAACAGGAAGGGTAAAAAGTAGATTAGTTATGTAGATATGAGCAAATCCCCCTACCTCCTACAACAATATTGCTATTTATCCTGTTTTCTTGCATGTGTTTTAATGGTAATTGTACATGTCCTAAGTAAATATTGTATATGGAGGTGCTTAATACCAATGAGTATGAAATATACTGTGTGTCACTTGATGGAACAGTTTGTTTTTTTTTAACTAAGAAGATACTCTTAGCCAAAAGAGGTAAGTAGAACCCTCCATACCACGTAAGACAACAGTGAGATGGATACACCATAACTGGGAGAGAGAATGTGAATGAGCCCCCTGCTTACATGGTAAGGAAGGAATGGAGAAATAGAACCCACAGGTGTGCAGGCTGAGTAGAACATCATCAGTATTGTCCAGACCATCCCACATCCAGCCAGCTCTGTAGAATCAGCTAATAAAGCATAGTCTTGAAGTAACTCTTAGCACTAACACACACAGAACCAAGGGACAGTCTGAAAATAGAAGTATAGGCTCATTCCCCTTGCCACCATAGGGTATGGCCTATACACAAGAGGGAGAACCCTGGGAACAGAGACCCTAGCAGAACATAATCCCTTGGACCACTCACACAGAAGGAGAACTGAAAACCAAGGTCAAATTCTATTTTACAATAGCTTGTGTTTTGTTGTTCTTGCTAATGCTGACGTTGATCACTAGTTTTAATTCCAGGTTTTTATGTTCATCATTGTCAGCAGATCATTTTTTTTGTCTTTATGAAGCTTTAGCTCAAAATGCCCTCATGATTATCAAAGATACCTTATCCAAGTAGCCTAAACCAAGCATGACAATTAGAGTCTGATGTCTAACTTGAGTAAACAGGGTTGCTTATAAAATACTGCCTCCAGCTAGACTCCACTCAATGAGTAGCATATCACACAGCCATCCCTCAAAGGCTACAGAACAATGACAGGTTAACAAACAAGGAAGAAGAAATCATTCTTTCTGTGAACAGAGCACTTTACTCTAAAATGGAATGTGTGATGTAGTAGACTACAGTACAAAGGAATCCTAGATTGGAATGAAGTAAAATCAACAGCTGACATCAAGGAGACATTTAGGTTTTTAAAAAGTGAATCTTTTTTTAATAAGTAAGGTTTAGGGCTGGAGAGATGGCTTGGCAGTTATGGTGCTTGCCTACAGAAGCCAAAGAACACAGGTTTGATTCTCCCAGGACCCACATAAGCCAGATGCACAAGGTGGCGCATGTGCCTGGAGTTCATTTGCAGTGGCTGGAGGCCATGGCACTCCCATTCTCTTTCTCTACTTGCCTCTGTCTCCCCCAATCTCTCCCTCTCAAATAAATAGATTAAAATTAAAATAAATAAATATTCAATATTTATTCTTAAGATAATATATATTTTACTTTATTTTTATTTAATATCTGAGAATTCACCAGGAATGTATTGGGTAGATGAGATGAGCCACAAGAGTGATTAATAATTCATGCAGGAGATAGAGATATAGATTTTAAAAACAGACAGAAAAGAGAAGTTGATTGGGTTTTTTTCCTCAAGAAATTGTTAATGTTGTATTACATTTTATTGAACTGGCCTCAAAAAATAACAGAGACTGAACATTATTATTGCAGTTATTACCTTTCCTTTCCAAGTGCCATATCTTGTTCTCTCTTGAGTTGATACATTCTGATTACTTTTGCTTACTTTAGAGATTTGCTCTTTCTAGAAAAAAATGCTTGACTATAACCTCTTATATTCAGATTTCTTCAAGATATAGCCACTGATAATCAAATTTAAATAGTCTTCCTTATTTTATCGGAATCTGTTTGTTCATTTCCAACCTATAGCTTCTATTGAATATATGGAGCTGTTCTTTTGTGCCCTTTCTTCCAAACCACCAAGGATAAACATGTCTTTCATTAGTCACAGTCCTAGCTAAGGCCCCACATTACCCAAGGAATCAGGGATAGCTGACACACTGCTCTGCAAATATGACTGTGGCAAAATTGAGTGTGACTGAAAGAGTCCATTGGTCCAATTCACCTTGGATTAAGCCAGAGAACTGATTTCCAGGACCTTGTAAATAGCTGCCATGGAGTAGACAGGTCATTTAGTCAGGGACACAGGTGTGGGGCCTGATTCAAGCATTTTTTTCATTTCAGTTCTAGTGACCAACAATACTCTTTCTCATGAGATTTATAATTATGTGTTGGAACTGTAATTGACACTGGTACATGGATCTCAGTAGGTATTTTTGTTGTTGTTTTTTAATCTTATTGCCTTGGGTATTTTTATGTATGTGTGAGTCCCTTTATATGGAAACCAGTCCCATGCCATCCTAGTCCTTTGATGGTTAGGGAATTTATTGGATTAGTTTACAGTAGTCCAATAGCAGTTGCAGGCCCGAGAATCAAGGAACCCGGTAGCTGCCCAGTCCACAAGGTTAGATGCCTCAGCAGTCCCATTTCAGCACTGAAGACCTGTAGACTTCTGAGGTGTTGCTGGTTTTCAATCCACACAGGTCTTCAGTAGATGCTGGTCATCAATCTGCACTGGTCTTCAATCCACTCTGGAAGGCAGCAAGCAGCTTTGGCTTCCAAGTGGAAGGAAAGGGCTCTTTTCACCCAGAGCTTCCTTATATCAAGTTCCTCTCTGAGAGGGGCCACCTGCTCTGGGGATACAATCATGAAGAGAGTACAACCACAGTAGGGCAAAACCCTTCAGGAATAAGTAAGAATGAAAAGGTGGCCATCTCCCCATTGACATTAGCCCTGGGCAGGGAGATTAAATCTGTGGAGGCTGCTTATAGAACCTAAATGTGAAACAAGTGCCAGAGAAATTTGTGGACAATTAAAAGACTGGAACGCTCATCATAAGCTCTTTAGCCCCTGGAACTCTCTCTCTGGCCTTTCTCTTTAACTTTAGCTCTCCTGGAGGAATATGAGCTGGTGGGGGGGATTTAATCCCTTCCCAAACCCATATGTAACTAATAACTGATTGTCCAAGGCTAATAAGAGTTCTTGGTACAACAGAGCCAGAAATCCCTAAAAGGAGTGTACCTACTATAGAAAATAATCTCCATGATACAAACCACTTAAATTCGTGTTATAAGGTAAGATGGACCAGAAATTACAATAATGATGATAACTATATTAGGAGGTAAGGCTGCTACCAGCAATATAAAACATCTGAAAATGACAAAAATGAATTTTAGATATAAAATGCCTAATAGTTTAAGTAAATAAAACAATAAATAAATTATATAGCAAAATTAATAAAAAATAATAAAGGAACAGATCAATGAGTTGGAAGATCAGATTAAGGAGTCCTAAGTATCAGAGGAAAAGGTAAAAAGATAAGGAATATAAAGAAAGCTAGGCACTATGGAGGACAGAAGGAAGAGTGATACCTCCTATAAGAAGTGTCTTTTTAATGTGACAACATAGCTAGGCTGAACTAATTTGCTCAAATTCCCTTTCCTGTAAATTATCCAGCATGGTGGATCACAAGAGACAAGCTTGTGAAGAAGGTTTGCAGGATGCCATCTCTTATCTGCTACCTCAGCTCCTTGGTATGAATCAGATGGAAGCCTCCAATTACATCTTCCTCAATAACTTCTCTGACTCCTTGGCAACTGTGATGAAGGTCTTTAGTTTCTGTGGGAAACACACACAATCAAAGTTCAAGGCAACAAGAAGTAATAGGACTTTCAATCTGTCTTCACAGGTTCTAGCTCTTAGGTCTGGTTGTATTTGTAGGTAGAAATATCATAAAACAAGTGGGATGCAGTGCATTTCTCCCAACTCTGCACTCCATGACACCATGAAATTGGCCATCATGAGAGAAATAACTTTATGAAAGTTAACAATTGCCTTATTGATTGTGCAGAACAGGGGTCACTATAACTAGTAGGCCAAATTCAGCCCATTACCTGTTCTAATAAAGTTTTACTTGAACACAAACAAGCCCATTAATTTGCATAGTGTCTTCAGTTGTTTCCACATTATAATGGCAGTTGAATAGTGGCAGTAGACTGTATTAATCAAAAAGCTTAAAAGCTTTCATATCTAGCCCTTTCAGAAAATTTATAGAGCCTTCATCTAGACTTAAGCAAATAAGGGAGAAAATGTTAACTGTTATAATTTTATATGAAATTCTCTTCATAGGTTCATGTGTTGGGGCTTTGTTACCAGCTGATGAGCTATTGGAAAGTGATTGGATAGTGAGGGCCCTAACTTAATCAATAGATTAATCTCTGAAGGAGTCATAATATGATGGCACTATTGAGATGTGATAAAAGTAAGAGGGCTGGAGAGGTGACTTAGCAGTTAAGGCACTTGCCTGCAAAGCCTAAGGACCCAAGTTTGACTCTCTAGATCCCACATAAGCCAGATGCACAAAGGTGAGGAAAGTGCAAGGTTACACACGCCCAATAGGTGGTGCTAGTGTCTGGAGTTCGATTACAGTGGCTGAGGCCCTGGCACACAAATTCTCTCTCTCTCTCTCTTTCTCTCTCTTTCTCTGTCTGTCTTGACACTTTCTCTAAAGAAAAATTTTTAAAAAATGTTTTTAAGTAGGAGATGAACTCTAGTTAAAGGAAGTTGGCCAGTGGGGATGTGTACCTGGGGGCTATATCTTGCCACAGACCTTCCTATATTCATTTTCTCTACATACTTTCTGCCATAAGGTCAGCAACCTTTGCCACGTGCTCTTGCCACTATGGTGCTCTGTTTCACCATATGTCCAAAGTCAACAGATCCAGGACTATGGACTGAATCCTTGAGCAAAAAAAAAATCTTCTTTCTCTTTCTTAAATTGTTCATGTAAGATATTTTATCAGATTATACAAAGCTAATGTATACATTAACCATGTAGATTAATTTTAAAAGTGTATCCTGTAATGATGGGCATCTGGATGGATTTCAGTTCTTAGCTATAATGAATTGAGCAGCTATAAACATGGTTGAGCAAATATCTCTGTATTGATGCATGGAGCATTTAGGACAAATGCCCAGTAAGGGAATGACTGGGTCTGTTGGTAGGTCTATGTTGATCCTTTTCAGGAATCTCCAAATTGATTTCCATAGCAGCTGTACAAATTTACATTCCCACCAACAGTGGATAAGGGTTCCTCTTTCCCACATCCTCACCAACATTTGTAGTTGTCAGATTTTTTTTAATGATTGCCATCCTCACTGAAGTAAGGTGGAATCTCATGGTTGTTTTTGTTTTGTTTGTTTGTTTTGTTTTGTTTTTTTGAGGTAGGGTTTCACTCTCACTCAGGATGACCTGGAATTCACTATGTAGTCTCAAGATGGCCCCAAACTCACAGCAATCTTCCTACCTCTGCCTCCCGAGTACTGGGATTAAAGGCATGTGCCACCACGCCCAGCTCTCATGGTTGTTTTAATCTGCATTTCCCTAATGGTTAGGGATGTTGAACATTTTCTTCAGTGTGTGCTAGCTATTTGTAATTCTTCCTCTGAGAACTCCCTGCTCAGTTCTCTGCCCCATTGTTGGAGTGGGTTGTTTCATTTTTTATTGTCTAGTTTTTTGTATTCTTTGTAGATTTTAGATGTTAGGATTCTGTCAGTGGTATAGCTGGTGAAGATTTTCTCTAATTCAGTGGGTAATCTATTGGCTCTGTTTGTGGAATGTTTGTCTGTGTAGAAGGTTTTTAGGTTAATGAGATCCCATTGGTTGAGTGATTGTTTAATTTCCTGGGCTACTGGGGTTTTGTTCAAGAAGTCTTTTCCCACTCTTATGTAGTGGAGAGTGCCTCTTATTTTTTGTTTCCAGTAGGAGAAGAGTTTCAGGTCTTATTCTGAGGTCTTTAATCCATTTGTACTTGATTTTTGTATATGAAGAGATGAGTGGGTCTAGTTTTATTTTTCTACATATGGTCATCAAATTTGTCCAACACCATTTGTTGAAGATGCTGTTTCTCCAGTCTACAATATTGGCATCTTTGTCAAAGATCAAGCAGCTGTAGTTACTTGACCTAAGGTCTGAATCTTGAATTCTGTTCCATTAGTCTATGTTTCTCTTCTTATGCCAGTATCATGCTGTTTTTGTTCATATGGCCTTGTAATGTAGCTTTAAATTGTGTGTGGTGATACATCCAGAGGGTTTTTTTGTTTTTTTGTTTTGCTGAGGATATGTTTAGATATCAAAGGCCTGCTGCCATTCCATATGAATTTTGAAGTAATTTTTTCTATCTCTGTGAAGAATGGTGGAGGTATATTTATTGGTATTGCATTAAATCTGTATATTGCTTTTGTTAGAATTGCCATTTTCACAATATTAATTCTACCTATCCAGGATCATGGGAAGTCTTTTCATCTTCTCAAGCCCTCCTCAATTTCTTTCTTGAGTTTTTTATGTTTTTATGGTTATTCTTATTGTGTGGTGTATTATGTTAACTGATTTCCATATGTTAAACCATCCTTGCATGCCTGGGATGAAGCTTACTTGATCAAGGTGCATAATGCTTTTGATGTGTTGTTGAATTCAGTTTGTGAAGATCTTGTTCAGGATCTTTGCATCTAAATTCATCAGGGATATTGGTCTATAGTTTTCTTGTTGCATCACTGTCTGGTTTTGGTATTAGGGTGATGCTACCTTCATAAAAGGAGTTGAGGAGGATTTCCTAGTTTCCAATTATGCAAAACAGTTGAGAAAAATTGGTTTCAGTTCTTCAGTGATAGAATTGATAGAATTCAGCTGAGAAGCCATCCAGCCTGGACTTTTCTTTTTGGGGAGGTTTTTGATTACCTTTTCAATCTTGATGGATGTGATAGGTTTGTTTAGGAGATTAATCTGCTCTGAGTTTAGTTTTGGTAGGGGTAGGTGTATAGGCATTCATCCATTTATTCAAGATTATTCAATTTTGTGGAGTAGAAGTTTTGGAAGCATGCCCTGATAATTCTTCCAATTTCATTAATGTCTGTTGTGACCTCTCCTTTTTTCATTTCTGATTTTGTTAACTTGAGACTTGACTTTTTTTTTTTTTTTTTTTTGCTTGATAAAATTGGCCAGGGGTTTATCAATCTTGTTTATTTTTTCAAAGAACAAGTTCTTCATTTCATTGACTTTTTAAATTGTTTTCTTAGTTTCCAATTCATTAATTTCTGCTCTGATCATGATTATTTCTTTCCATCTAGAGTTCTTAGAGTTGGATTCTTGTTGATTTTTCAATGTCTTTAGGTGGACAGTTAGGTTATTAATTTAGGATCTGTCTTTGTTATGAAGGCATTTAGCAGTATGAATTTTCCCCTTAGGACAGCCTTAATTGTGTCCCTTACGTTTTGGTAAGCTGTGTTTTCATTATCATTCAATTATATAAATTATACAATTTCTTTTTTGATTTGTTCTACAACCTATTCATTGTTTAAAAGTGTGTTGTTTAGTCTCCAAGAGCTAGTGGAGTTCTTGATGTGTCTCTTTTTATTAATTTCTAGGTTTAGAGCATTGTGATCTGATAAGATACAGGAAGTTAATTGAACTTCCCTGAATTTATGAAGGCACATTTTATGGTCTAATATATGGTCTATTTTGGAAAAGGTTCTGTGGGCTGCTGACAAGAATGTGTATTCTGTAGAGTTGGGATGGAAAGTTCTGTAGATGTCCATTAGATCTAGTTGGTCTATGATATTGGTAATCTCTATTATTTCCTTGTTGATTTTCTGCTTGGATGATCTGTCTGTTGATGATAGTGGAGTATTGAAGTCTCCAACTATGATGATGTTGGTGTTTATTTCTGTTTTGTTGTCAAGTAGGTTTTGATTTATAAACTATAGTCCACCTGTGTTTGGTGCATATAGATTTATGATTGTGATATTCTCACATTATATCATTGCTTGATGAGTAACAAGTGGTCTTCTTTGTCCTTTATGATTGCTGTCAGTTTGAAGTCTATTTCATCAGATATTAATATAGCAACACTACTTTTTTCTTATTTCCATTTGCCTGGAATATCATCTTTCATCCTTTCACCTCAAGGACGTGTCTATCTTTAGTGGTGAGGTGGGTTTCTTGAAGACAGCAGATAGAAGGGTTCATTTTTTTTAATTGACCTTGTGTACTTGTTTTTTGATGGGTGAGTTAAGACCATTAATATTTAAGGTTTTAACTGTGAGGTTCAATTTAATTCCTGCCATGATGAGGTATTTTATGGGGTTTGGTGTTTTCTTGTGTTTTGTACTTTTTTTATGATATTCTTCTTGTTGGCTCTTGAGACTGGTTGTTTGACTCTTCTGTGCGGAGCATTCCTGCAAGTATTCTCTGTAGGTTTGGCTTTGTGTTCATATAATCATAAAGGTGACTTTTTTCCTGGAAAGTTTTCCTTTCACCATCTATCATGAGGGATACTTTTGTTGGGTAAGGTACCTTGGGTTGGAAGTCACAGTTTTTTTAGACTGAAGTGTTCTACTCCAGGCCCTTCTGGGTTCCAGGGTTTCCATTGAGAAATCTGAGGTAATTCTGATGGCATTGCCTTTGTATGTAGTGAGTTGTTTCTCTCTTGCTGCTTTTATCACTCTCTCTTTGTTTTCATTGTTAAGAGCTTTAGCTATGATGTACCTTGGAGAGTTTCTTCTTTGGTCCTGTCTGTTTGGTGTTCTGTGGGCTTCCTGTACCTGGGTGGGTCTCTCTTTTGAGAGATTGGGAAATTTTTCTGCAATAATTTTGTTGAATATGTTCTCTATGCCTCTGGCCTGGATTTCTTCTCCTTCTGGTATACCCATGATCTGGATGTTTGGTTGTTTGTGGGTATTCCACAGTTCTTTCATATTTGGTTTACTTGATTTTTTGAACTTAGCAGTCTTTGGCCTCCTGAACAATTTCCTCTGTCTTATCTTCCAGGTCAGAGGTTCTGTCTTCCACAGGAGAAACTCTGTTAGTGAGGGATTCTAGAGAGGTTTTTATAAGCACTATTTGATTTTTGTTTTCTGTTGTATTATTTTGCATCATGTCCATCTCTTTTTTGAGGTACAATTTCAGTAAGAGTTCTGATTTTCTTGATGCTTCTGGGAATTCATTCTTGCATTTGATCAAGCCTTCATTAAACTTAATCAATTGGTTATTGAGATCTTCCATTTGTTGACTCGCCTTCAATTCATGTATATCTCCTTTGAGGGTTCTAATGTTTTCTTTAATCAAATTAAGCCTACTGTCAAAAGCTGAACACTCTAAGAAATTATTCTGCTCAATTTCATTGATTCTATTGTTGGTTTTATGATGGTTTGTTTCCACTTTAGCGATTCTTTTGATCAGGGTCTCACTGGTTATCATGTTCTTATTTTGGGATTGAATTTCTGTTGATTTCTCTGTGAGTTCATTGGAGGCCTCCATTGTGGCATCCTTGGTGGAGATCTCTCAAGTTTTTACTTTTCTTGGATTTTTTGCCTTGTGGTCTACCCATCTTGGGGAAACACTATTCTATTGAAGAGGAAACAAGTATTTGTCCTTGTGGGTTATTCAGAGGGTATTCTGTTTTAAATGTGAACTGGCTTGGTGTACTGGTATACAATGGGGTTATAACTCCAGATGTGCAGATTGTGGAGATTGCAGGTACATCAAAGATACCTGGGAAACTGGGAGCTCTGGCCTACTCACTCCACTTGCATGTACTCTTCAGCACAAGGGAGTCACAGTTGGGGAACTAGGAGCCAGGAAGCTTGAGAGCCAGGGGCAAGAGGCCAGCTCCTTCAGTGGCTCTTAGACCCTCTGACTCATGGGAATATGGATTTGGGTACTGTTGTAGTCAGGTTCACATTGTTGGCAGAAATCACCCAACCAACAAAAGCTTGTTGGGAAAAAAGGGTTTATTTTGGCTTACAGACTCAAGGAGAAGCTCCATCATGGCAGGGGAAAACAATAGCATTAGCAGAGGGTGGACATCACCCCCTGGCCAACATAAGGTGGACAATAGCAACAGGAGAGTGTGTCAAACACTGGAAAGGGGACACTGGTTATAATACCCATAAGCCTACCCCCAAAAATACACTGCTTGAAGCAGGTGTTAATTCCAAAATCACCATCAGCTGGGAACCTAGAAATCAGAATGCCTAACTTTATGAGGGATACCTACATCAAACCACCACATTCTGCCCCTGGCCCCATAAACTAGTAACAACACATGATAGAAAATACGCTTTCAGCTGGGCGTGGTGGCACACGCCTTTAATCCCAGCACTCGGGAGGCAGAGGTAGGAGGATTGCCATGAGTTCGAGGCCACCCTGAGACTCCATAGTGAATTCCAGGTCAGCCTGGGCTAGAGTGAGACCCTACCTCGAAAAACCAAAAAAAAAAAAAAAAAAAAAAAGAAGAAGAAAAAGAAAATATGCTTTCAGTCCAAACTTTAAAAGGCCCATATTTTGTCAGTCTTAATGATGTTCAAACATCCCCATAATCCAAGGTCTTTTAACTGAGCCAATATACAAAAAAAATCCCCCCAAAACCATCATGGCACAGAATAAACACTCACACTACAAAAGATGGCATTAAGCATAGCAAAGAAATATTCAGCCAGTACAAGATTTAAACAGGTAAACATCAAACTCTGTAGCTCCAAGTCCAACAACTCTAGCCACTGACAAGTCTCCAAGTCCAATAATTCTAACCAGCAACAAGTCTCTGGATTTCCAATTCTGCCCCTCCAGCTAGGCTATTCACAGTCCTGGGAAACTTCATCTGGAGCTGGCAGCCATCTTGTGGTGCCAGCATTTCCACTGGGTCTCAACTGCAACCCATGGTTCATCCTGGTTCCATGGAGTCTCCATGTAGGTAGGCATCCAGCAAACCTGCTTCACACTTCCCATGGCCATTTCCAAAACACAAGACTGCATTGCAAATTCAATGAGTCTCTCTTTCCTGCATTTCTTATACTCCATAATACCAGGTAGGATGCCAATTTGTTAAGCTAGGGGGCAATAAAGCAGACTTTGAAGAACAGAACACTCCTTCAGCATTCAGACCCCTTCAAAAGACTGCTTTCTTGTGCTGGGGAGATGGCTTAGTGGTTAAGCACTTGCCTGTGAAGCCTAAGGACCCAGGTTCAAGGCTCTATTCCCCAGGTTTCATGTAAGCCATATGTACAAGGGGCTGTGTTGGGCACTTCCAGGCACAAGCTGGAGCCTTCAGGAGAGGGGGCTGAGCTTTAAGGCATGGCTATGGACCTCCATTCTACAGGAGACCACTCCCTCTCCAATACCAGCACACCTGAACTTAGGCTCTGCCCATAGCCCTATGACCTTTGGCCAGTTGCCTAGGAAACTCCTTATCAGCCCTCACACAGCCCATCCTCCTGGGACCCTAGATCACCTGAACCCCTCTGCCATTGACTACTTGTTAGAATGAATGTCCCTATATGATAATTAGGCATCAGAAATGACCTTGGATCGGACTTTGGATCAAGCAATGATAGCTACTTGATATTTGACAAAGGCCCTAACAATATAGGCTGGAAAAAAGTCAGCATCTTCAACAAATGGTGCTGGACAAACTGGATAACCATATGCAGGAAACTGAAACTTGATCCACACATTTCGCCATGCACTACACTCAAGCCCAAATGGATCAAAGACCTCAGTATAAGACCAGAAACTCGAATACTACTGGAGGAAAATTTAGGAAGTACTTTCCATGATATAGGGATGGAAAAAGACTTCCTGAACAAAACCCCAGTAGCTCACGATCTTAAACAGTCACTCAACCAATGGGATCACATGAAGCTGAACAGTTTCTTTACAGACAAGCATACAATAAGCAAAGGCAATAGATTACCCACAGAATGGAAGAAAATATTTGCTGGTTACCCAACTGACAGAGGCCTAATCTCTAGAATCTACAGAGAACTCAAAAATCTAAACAGTAAGAAGTCAAACACCCCACTCACAAAATGGGGCAAAGAGCTGAACAGGCAGTTCACAGTGGAAGAAATACAAATGGCATACACACACTTAAGAAAATGTTCATCATCCCTAGTCATCAGGGAAATGCAAATTAAAACAACTATGAGATTCCACCTTACCCCAATAAGGATAGCAAACATCAAAAAATCAAATGAAAATAAATGCTGGCGAGGATGTGGAGAAGTAGGAACACTCATCCACTGTTGGTGGGAATGTAAGATGGTACAACCACTTTGGAAAGCAATATGGAGACTCCTGAAAAAGCAAACTATAGAGATACCAAAAGACCCAGTTATTTCCTTACTGGGCATCTACCCTAAAACCTTCAAACCACAGGCCAGAGAGATTTGCTCAACCATGTTTGTAGCGGCTCAATTTGTAATAGCTAAGAGCTGGAATCAACTCAGATGTCCATCACAAGAAGAATGGATAACTAAGATGTGGTATATCTACACAATGGAATTCTATACAGCAGTAAGAAAAACTGACACAATGAAATTTGAGGAAAAATGGTTGAACCTGGAACAAATCATTCTCAGTGAACTTACCCAATCACAGAAAAAAAGTCGCCACATAGCCTCACTCATCTACAGCACCTAACCTGAATCTACCCAAGATGCCTTACATACCCAGCAAGCATCTCATGGACTAGAGACTAGGATGGGTGGGGAGGGAGTGGAGGGCAACGGAGGGGTGGTAAACACAAATCTAGACCCAAATGGCAATGGTACCATAAAATTCTACTTCCTAAAAGGCAGACCAAAGGGCTGAACATTCACCAGGCCCTTAGAGGGAACACCTGAAGCACAAGGCACTGGAGAGGGTAGGATCACGACTAACCTTAATCTTCTACAGCTTCCCTCCCTCCCTCTCCCTCCTTCTCTCTCTCTGTCTTCTCTCTAACTCTTGTATATTAGTTATCTCTTTCCTCCTTTTCTTAGTGGGCACTGACAGGTAACTCCCAGTACCAGCATGTGGCTATCAGCCACAATGAGCTTTTGATAAGAGAGACCTACAAGGTTTCCTAAAAGAAAGACAGATTTCTGTCAGAGTACTTGATGACTCACCAAAGGGTAGTGGTAAGACCCTACTGCTGAAGACACCTTATGTGGTTGACATGCAAAAGAGAATGGCATGGCCAGAAGTTGGAAGAGAGTCAGTCCCCAGACAGTCAGTGTGTCTAGTGCCAGAAGGTGCTACATGGGCGACTGGGGGAAAATGACCAATATCTGTCCAAGCAACTCATGGTCTAACCTACTTAGCAGCAAATAACCTGTTGTGATGCCCATACAAGTGCAATAGTGGCACACAGCCATGGTGGGGAACCAACTGCTCTTAATTTGGCTAACTGATCCCCTCAGTGGTACGGGACCCATAACTGGAGCTGGGAAACAAGACAGAACCATATCCAAACATAAGCCCACTCTCCATTATCAAGCTACCATCAATTGTGGGCTACAAGAGGGCCTACACGTATTAAATTCTCTATTAAAAAAAAAGTAAGGGTTATCTCATTTGTCCTGGTGCTAACTTACTCTCCGTTGGAGAATCTGCTTCTCTTTTTCAGATAGATGTAGATCCTAAGGAAAGAGCCACCCCATCATACCTCAAAAGGGCTTCAGCTAAAACTAAGAAAAATTGGTGAAACAAGCAAGGGTGCTGTTTTCCTGGTGAACCCGATACCAGCACAAGGGTAAAGGAGATCAACACAGAGAAAAATCAACTCCTACCAAATCAGAGATCCAGAGACCCAGAGGCCTCCAACACCTCATCACTGAAGCAGACCAAAAATGAACCCAACATGGCTCAGGGAAATTTTGCGGAAGAGAGGCCAGAAAGAATGTCAGAGCCACATGTTGGGTCATGATATGCAGAGATATTTATCTTACCCATAACTGTGGGCTAACTCCACAATGCATGACCCATATACCTCAACAAGGAGGGGCCAAGGGGTGGGGGTAGGTCACGGATGAGCCTAATAATGGTACCAAACTGAGTGTATTTGCTGAATACAAAACTAATTAATAAAAAATTAATTAATTAATTAATTTTAAAAAACAAAGAAAAAAAAGAAATGAACTTGGTACGTCCAATCCCCTTAGGACACTTTCCCCCACCCTCAGATGCTTATAAACCCATTTCACTGACAATAAACACAGAGAGCTGTTCAACTTTCTCCGGGAAGTGTTTTCCACCTGTCACATGCTTACCCACTCCCAGTTGCCTAGATGCCTTCAGGGGGGCACATGCATCTGGAGTTTGTTTGCAGTGGCTGGAGGTCCTGGCACACCCCTTCTCTATCTATCTGCCTCTTTCTCTCTCTGTCTGTCCCTCTCAAATAAATAAATAAAAATAAACAAAAGACAATTTTTTTTAGTACTGCATTCTTTCTGTTGTCTCAATGCAGTTCAGCTGGCCAAATCTCAATGGTTGTGATCTCTCATACAGCTGCAGCTGAACAGGCAGCAGGTTTGGCCCAAAGTTTTCTTTTTTTGCCAGATCCCTCTGCTCACACCAGTCTGTTTCTATGCACTGCAACCCTGCACAACTTTTCAGGGCATGTACGTAACAGCAAGCCTCTCACAGAAACTGCTTCTAGTCCAGTCCAGACAAAGCTCTTTCTCACCCTCATAAGCCAAACCTCGTAGTCCTTAGTTCTTATAGCATTCAGGTCTTTCAACTCTGACCAGAATAGTCCATAAAGCTGTACTTACAGCACTACAAGGCATCTCTTAGGCCAAGGTTTCAAATCCTTCCACATTCCTCTTGAAAATCAGCTCCAAAAGGCCAAAGCCACACAGTCAGGTGTCCAGCAGCAATGCTACTCTAGGTACCAACTTTACTGTTGTAGTCAGTTGGCATTGCTGGCAGAAATCACCTGACCAAGAGCAGCTTATACCATTAAGAAAAGGGGGGCGTGTTTATTTTGGCTTACAGGCTCCAGGGGGAGCTGCATGATTGCATGATGGCTAGAGAAAACGATGATATGAGCAGAGGGTGGACATCACCCCCTGGCCAACATAAGGTGGACAATAGCAACAAGAGAGTGTGCCAAACACTGGCAAGGGGACACTGGCTATAATACCCATAAGCCCAGCCCCAACAATACACTGCCTCTAGCAGGTGTTAATTCCTAAATTTTCATCAGCTGGGAACCTAACATTCAGAACAACTAAGTTTATAGGGGACACTTGAATCAAACCACCACAGGTACCCAGGGCCAATCAGGATACCAGAGCAAAAGGCCTGCTTCCACAGCCCACACACAGGTACCAGGCCTCTCCAAGGGGTACTGGAACCAGGGAAATGGGAGGTGGCCTACTCATTCCATATCTGTACCCTCCTGTGCAAGATATCTGGGTATTATGGGCCCAAGGTACAAGGAGCTCCAATCCACCACAGGGGAACCTACCCTCACCAAAGAACTGGAAGGAACTAGGGAACCAGGAGATATGGCCTACTCACTCCCTGTGGCATCCTCCAGAGCAGGGAATCAGGGAATCTGAGATGGCAGTTTTTGTCTATTTCTTACTTTCTATTTTATATTGTTTTTCTGCCTATTCATTTTGAAAACCAAGCTGTCCATTAGGGGTTTGTGGGATGCTCAGATGTTGGCAATAGCAGCCTCTCTCATGCTCTTACCAGTTGTTTTTCCTTATCAGGGTGTTACATTAGTCTCCACCACCAGGTAAATTTCAGTCAATTTGTCTAGCTCCCAGGAGGAAAAAAAATGTTTAATAAAATTTTATTGGGAATTTCATAAATATGTAAGTTAAAATAAAGAAAATTAATATTTTATGATGTTGACTTTGCCTTTCCAAAAATCAGGTAATTATTTTCTTTTCTTATACCTTATACCATACACCTATGTGTGAAATGCAAAACTGTAAAACATCCATAAGATAACATAGAAAAAATCCATATTTCCTTGAACTTGGTTTTTATTATTTTTTTTCATATAACACCAAAATCATGTTCCATAAAACAAATAATTGATAGGGCTGGAGAGATGGCTTAGTGGTTAAGCGCTTGCCTGGGAAGCCTAAGGACCCTGGTTCAAGGCTTGGTTCCTCAGGACCCATGTTGGCCAGATGCACAAGGGGGAGCACGCATCTGGAGTTCGTATGTGTGGCTGGAAGCCCTGGTGCGCCCATTCTCTCTCTCTATCTCTCTGCCTCTTTCTCTCTCTGTTGCTCTCAAATAAATAAATAAAAATGAACAAAAAATAAAAAATAAAAAAAACAAACAATTGATAAACTGGACTTCATTATAGCTAAAAACTTTTGTTCGTGAAAGGCAATGTCAAGAGAAGAGAAAGATAAGTCACAAATTGGGAGAAAGAATTTGCAATATATATTTCATAAAAAATCTGTTATAACAAATTCTTAACTCTGAACCATAAGAACACAACAAATTTTTTTATGGGTCTGGGGAGATGGTTCAGTGAGTAAGCATGCTTGCCACCCAAGCAACAGGGCCTGAGAAGGCCTGATTCATCCAGAATTCAATTCCACAGCACCCACATTAAACAGCTGGGCATAGCCATGCACATTGTAACCTTAGTACACTGGGGAGCAGAGACCAGAAATCACTGAGGCTGGCTGGTTAGCCAGTCGAACTAAATATTATAGTTGTTCATTCAGTGAGAGACATGTCTTAAGGAAACAATGTG
Organism: Dipus sagitta; assembly: GCA_036346955.1. Classification (NCBI taxonomy): domain Eukaryota; kingdom Metazoa; phylum Chordata; class Mammalia; order Rodentia; family Dipodidae; genus Dipus; species Dipus sagitta. The sequence goes on from CM070783.1 coordinate 300,077, forward strand.
AAGAGCAATAGAGGAGAACACACAGTATTAAGGCACACTCATCTGCACACACATATTCATGCACCACACCCACACACACCACACCATACACACATATGCACAAAAGGAAAAGTAAAAAATGAATTAGATTTTTTTAATAGATATGGACATATTTTGTATGTAAGCAACACATGTTGGTACCATCCTTTCCCTCCTCCCTACCCCTTTTCTGAAGAGGCCTTCCTCATTGGGGATGCAGGTCAACCCCATGGGGATTGTGGGTCATGCATTATGGGGGCCGGCAATGTTTCTGTGCAAAATGTCCCAACTTGTGGCTCTAACAATCCTTTGAACCCATCTTTGGCAAAATTGCATGAGCCATGCTGGGAGCATTTTAAGTCTACTTCAGTGATGGGCACTTAGGAGCATCTGGATGTCTGGTTTGGTAGGTGTCAAGTGTCCTCAGTATCTATTTCTATCACCTTTGTGCTGATATCAGATTCACTAGGAAAGCAGCACTCTTGCTCATTTCCCCAATGCCTCTGTAGTCTCATCTGGGGCCAGGGTGGAGTGTGCTGGGTTGTTTATCTCCTCAGGTCCAGCTCCCATCTGAAAAAGAGAAGCGGATTCTCCAATGGAGAATGAAGTCAGCTCCAGTTAAATGAGATAACCATTATAAATTTAGAGAGAATTAAAGGGGTATAGACCCTCTTACAGTCCAAGGTTAGTGGGAACTTGACAATGGAAAGTAGAATCATTATCTGGATATGATTCTAACTTGTTTCTTAGTTCCAGATATGGTTTCCTTTCCACTGAGTGGATCTGTTAGCCAATCCAAGAGCAGTTGGTTACCCATCATGGTTGTGTGCCACTATTGCACTGGTGTGAGCATCAGGTCAGGCTGTTTGCTTCTGAGTCAGTTAGACTTTGAGGTGCTTGGACAGATGTTAGCCACTTTCCCCCAGTAGCTCATGTAGCACTTTCCAGCACTAGATGGGTTAATTGTCTGGACACTGGCTCTCCTAGGGATTCCAACCAGGTCTCTTTATGGTCCCTGCCAACAGCATATGGTATCTTCAGCAGTAGGGTCTTACAATTAACCTCTGGTGGGTAATCAAATGCTCTGACAGAAGTCTGTCTTGTTTGTTTTGGGAGATCTAGTAGGTCTCTCTGATCAACAGCTCATTGTGGATGTAGACCACATCCTAATACAGGGACTTATAGGCCAGCACCAAGGTAAAAGAGAAAAGAAAAAGAGAAGAAAGCAAAACAGGATAAATTTGAGGTTAGGTTTCATCTCACTCTCTCTACGGCTCTTTGATTCAGGTGCTCCCTCTAAGGTCCTCTTGAGGGTTCTACATTTTAGTCTGATTTCCAGAATATAGAATTCTATGGCACCAGTTCAATTTGGGTTCAGTCTTGTGTCCCTCCACCTTTTACCAAGCCCTACCTTCCCTATTGTCCAAGCATTGAGATGCTATTCAGTTATGTCAGCAACTTGGACTGATCCAGGTTAGGAAATGCAGATGAGTTAGATCATGCAATAGTTGTCTTGTGATTGTGTGACTTCACTTAGATTGATCTGTTCCAAGTTTGACCATTTTTCTACAAATTTCAACATGTCGTTTTTTTCTTACTGCTGAGTAAAATTCCATCATGTAGATATACCACATCTTAGCTATCCATTCGTCCACTGATGGTCACCTGGGTTGATTCCAGTTTTTGGCTATTATGAATTGAGCAACTATAAACATGGTTGAGCAAACATCTCTGAACTGAGATGTGGAGCTTTTAGGGTAAATGCCCAGTAAGGGAATAACATGGTCTGTTGGTAACTCTATATTCATCCTTTTCAGGAGTCTCCATATTTATTTCCAAAGTGGTTGTACCAGCTTACATTCCCTCCAACAGTGAATGAATGTTCAATCAAATTGGATTTTAAAGTGGGAAAAGATTTTTTACAGCTCATTAAAGAAGATATGCAAATAGCAAGCAAACATATTAAAAGGTATGCCACATCATATGCCACTAAGAAGCTGCAAATTGAACCAATGATGAGACAGTACTACACACTATTCAAACAGACAAGTACAGAACACTGACAACACCAAGTCTTGAGAGGATGTGAAGTAACAGGAATTTTCACTCATAGCTATAGGAGGGCAAAATGACATACTACTTTTACATAGGTAATTTTGCATCTTATTTTTTATGTGTGTCTGTAAGTGTATGTCTGTGTTTGTGTTTGTGTGTGTGTGTGTGTGTGTGTGTGTGTGTGTGCAGGAGCATGGGTGTGTGTATATGTGGAAACCAAATGACAACTTCAGATGTCAGTTCTCAGGCATTATACAACATTTGTTTTTTGAGACAGGGTCTAACTGGCCTCAATCTCACCAAGTAGGCTAGACTAGCTGACCAGAGAGACCCAGGGACCCACCTGTCTTTGCCTGTCTGTCAGTAGGATCACACTAGGATTGAGTACCTAGCTTATTTCCATGGTTTCTGGGGATTGAATTTAAGTCCTCCCACTTGCAAAGAAGCACTTTATTGAGCTCTCTCTCCCCAGGCCCAACTTGACAATGTCCTACCAAATGACACACACTCTCACATTGCAATGATACAACCATGTTCCTTGGTGTTTATTTCTCAAATATGTTGAAAATTTTTGTTTACAGAAAATTCTTCACACATACACACATAGCTGCTTTATTCATAATTGAAACACTTGGATGCAATTATACATTCATCAGTAGGTGAGGGAATAGATTATCCAAATAATGCAATATCACTCAGCTGTGAAAATAATTGATCAAGCCATGCAAAGCCCAGAAGGTGCCATAAAGGCTTAATGATACAGCAAAATACACATTCGTAAGTGAAAGCTATTCTTAAAAAAGCAGCAATATACTGTATTATTTCACATTCTGGAGGAAATAAGAAATACGAAGATAAGATGAGTGGCTGCCAAAGGGAATGGGGAAGGTCAGGATAAGTTACCAAAACCCAGAGGGATTTTAGGGCAGTGAAGTTATTCTGTATGATATTATGATGATGGATTCATATCACTATATATTTGTCAAGAAATATAGAATATATACCACCAAAAAATGTACACAGCCAGGAGCAAGTGATAAGGATTTGGGTGATAATGATGGATGGGTTAAGCTTCACTTGTAATGAATGCACTAGGCTGATGCCAGATATTGATTTGGGAGGAGGGTGGTGAAATGGGGGCTTGAAGGACTAAAGCATATGGAAATCCTCAGTATTTTCTGCTCAGTTTTACTGTGAATATGAAAAAATTTTTTTAAAGTAACTGTTACTTTAAAGAAACATGAGACATCACTTTACTCTTATAATATGAATAGATATTAGAATCCTATGTAATGAAAGTGGGAAGAGTAGATGCAGGGGTTATGGAAAGGTGGAGGGCAAGAAACCACTGCACATTAAACAGCTTAATATAGTCTATGGAGCATTCAGTCAGATTGAGTGTGCATATCAGATCCATTTCTGAGTATCTCTCCCAAAGGTGTCACAAATCTAGAAGGGGACAAACAAGATGGACAGAGCTGTGAGTTACCTGCATGCTCATGACCCTGGAAATGATGGTGGGGGGAGGAAGAGGGAGAGAATATATGATAGCTTAGATAACTGTTAGATGATACATAGATAGGTAGGTAATGATAGATAGAGAATAGATAAATGATAGAGAGATGACTTATAGAGAGATGACAGATTAAATATAAATTTATAGATAGATGATAGACAGATATAGAGATAGATGATAGACAGATACATATAGAGATAGATAGGTAGATAGATAATAGATAGATGATAGATTGATAGATAGATAATAGATATTATAGAAGTAATCACTGTGGTATTGAAATACCATCAAACTCTAGAGAGTTCTATTTTCAACTTTTCTTATGTGAAACTTTGAAGCTCTTTATACAAAAACAAAATGAAAAGTCTTCTCATTTCAGGACTTAAATAGATGCATCCAGTCTCTATCCTCAGCTCAGTAAGTCCCTCACACTTTCCACACCCTTGCCACACATCTGATGCCTTCTCTGTCATTACAACTTGTAGGGTGCTGTACTAGTGGAAGAATACAAGTAGCACTGTGAGAGAGAAAGAATAGCATTTGCAAATGCATGTTGACTCTGAGGACACACCAGGAGAACTGCATTTAGAATATTTAACCCTGGTATATGACTACAATTTAGAGTGAGAAATGGGAGCTTGAAGAGATGAGTCCTTGGAAGAAGACAAGGTCATATCCCTTCATAGATATTATAGATGAGCTGGAGGAGTTTGCAGGTGGACCTGAGGCAAATGTGGACTTATCAGAAAATATGAAGCAAGGAATGGAGTGACTTGATTGGATTTGTGTTTAGAAAGATCCCAGTCTGCAATGTGGAGAAAAGGGCACAGGAGGGAAGGAGCAACCTGAAAGGATGTTGTAGCCACCCATGCTGGATCTTTTGTGCACTTAGCAAGGAATTTCTAAGCCTGGTTCTCTTTGCAGATTAGATACCCAACTATAAAGGCAGATCACTAGCTGAATAATTTCCACAGGTCCCTCGTAGTTGTAGGATTTTCTAATTCTGCTTATTTTATATTCAAAGATAAGAGTGATGAGCAGAGAAATTTACAAATTTGTAGTCAGCATGCAGGACTCACACTTAAGGAGACAGGAGGCATTAAAAACTGTACAGGATGCTGACTGCTTAGATAATTCCCTGTGATCTGGCACCCTTTATAATTAATGATAAACTTTTTTGGTCCAGATGATATCTACTGTTTAAGTAAAGGTTTTAGTTTTTAAAATTTCAGGGCAAAACTCTTGAATTTAATGCTGAATATTCTAAATAAGAGCAGAAATAGTTTCTCTCCACTCCAGTCACTTTGGTCTCTCCCATCCTAAATGAGATTGGATTTGATAGAAAAATCTAGGGCATTACCATGGCAATTACCAGGCTTGGTCTTAGTTTCACTTAATGTTTTTACAACTCCAACTAGATGAAAGGAAGAGGGCTGTTAGGGGCAGAGTAGGTGTTCCCCTCTGCCTCTTATTATGAGAACGGTTGGACTTGATTGTAACACAACATGACATGGGCCACTGGTCCTTAACTTTGGCTGCATGTTAGGACCACCTGAGGAGCTTTTTAAAGTTACCTATGCCTGGGCCCTATCCCTGGATTTGCAGGCTTTACTGGTCTGGAGTGGGAAGGTATTAGCAGCAGTCCAAGTGATTTCAATGTGCAACAGCACTGAGAACTACACACTAGGTAATTATAACAGCTAGTGCCATCCAGAAAAGGCTAGAAGTAGAAAACATTCTCTAATGGGCTGCAGGTCTGGACCTTGCATGTTTGGATTCTTTCATGGGTTTGGCAATAATATTTGGACTTATCACATTAGGCATAAATTATCTACTGGATGAAAATATTTGCAAACCATATATCTGATAGGCTTCAGTAATAAAGTATATAAAGATCCCCAAAAACTTAATAGTAAAACTTCAAATACCTAATTTTAAACGTACAAAGGATCTACATCGGTATCAAAGGAAGACATATAAATGGCCAAAGAGCTGGGTGTGGTGGTGCATGTCTTTAATCCTAGCACTGGAGAGGCAGAGGATCACTATGAGATCCAGCCCAGCCTGAGACTACACAGTGAATTCCAGGTTGGCCTGGGATAAAGTGACATCATAACTCAAAACAAACAAATAAACAAGCATGGCAAATAAACCTATGAAAAATGCTCACCAGCATTAGTTCAAAGGAAATATCAGTCAAAACCAAAGGAGATATAGCCTCACACTTATCACAAAAACAACTATCAAAAAGACAAGAGATAATGCCAAGTGGGCTGCCACATGCCTATAATCCCAGCACTAGGGAGCCTGAGGCAGGAAGATTAGTCCAAGGCCAGCTTGGAATTCATCAACACAAAAAAGACAAATGTTGGTGAGCATATGGATAATCCAGATCCCTCACACAGTATATACTGAACACTGAATATAAATTAATACAACTATTATGGAGAATAATCTGGAGTTTCTTATATAAATTAAAAATGGAGCTATCATGGCTCAATTTGTAATAGCTAAGAGCTAGAATCAACCCAGATGTCCATCACTAGAAAAATGGATAACTAAGATGTGGTATATCTACACAATGGAATTCTATACAGCAGTAAGAAAAACTGACACAATGAAATTTGAGGAAAAATGGTTGAACCTGGAACAGATCATTCTCAGTGAACTTACCCAATCACAGAAAAAAAATTGCCACATAGCCTCACTCATCTACAGCACCTAACCTGAATCTACCCAAGATACCTTACATATCCAGCAAGCATCTCGTGGACTAGATACTAGGATGGAAGGGGAGGGAGGGGAGGGCATCAAAGGGGTGGAAAACACAAATCTAGACCCAAACGGCAATGGTACCACAAATTCCACTTACTAAAAGACAGACCAAATGGCTGATCCTTCACCAGGCCCTTACAGGGAACACTGAACCACAAGACACTGGAGAGGGTAGGATCACGACTAACCTTAATCTTCTACATCTTCCCTCCCTCCTTCTCCCTCTCCCTCTCTCTCTCTCTCTCTCTTCTCTCTAACTCTTGTATATTAGTTATCTGTTTCCTCATTTTCTTAGTGGGCACTGACCTGTAACTCCCAGAACCAGCATGGGGCTATCATCCACAATGAGCTTTTGATCAGAGAGACCTACAAGTTTTCCTAAAAGACAGACAGATTTCTGTCAGAGTACTTGATGACCCACCAAAGGTTAGTGGTAAGACCCTACTGCTGAAGACACCTTATGTGGTTGACATGCAAAATAGAATGGCATGGCTGGAAGTTGGAAGAGAGTCAGTCCCCAGACAGTCAGTGTGTCTAGTGCCAGAAGGTGCTACATGGGCGACTGGGGGAAAATAACCAAAATCTGTCCAAGCAACTCATGGTCTAACCTACTTAGCAGCAAATAACTTGTTGTGATGCCCACACAAGTGCAATAGTGGCACACAGCCATGGTGGGGAACCAACTGCTCTTAATTTGGCTAACTGATCCCCTCAGTGGTACAGGACCCATAGCTGGAGCTGGGAAACAAGTCAGAACCATATCCAAACATAAGCCCACTCTCCAGTATCAAGCTACCATCAATCATGGGCTACAAGAGGGCCAACACCTATTAAATTCTCTATAAAAAAGTAAGGGTTACCTCATTTGTCCTGGTGCTAACTTACTCTCCGTTGGAGAATCTGCTTCTCTTTTTCAGATAGATGTAGATCCTAAGGAGAGAGCCACCCCATCATACCTCAAAAGGGCCCCGGCTGAAACTAAGAAAAATTGGAGAAACAAGCAAGGGGGCTGTTTTCCTGATGAACCGGATACCAGCAGAAGGGGGAAGGAGATCAACACAGAGAAAAATCAACTCCTACTGAATCAGAGAGCCAGAGCCTCAGAGGTCCCCAACACCTCATCACTGAAGCAGACCAAAAATGAACCCAACATGGCTCAGGGAAATTTTGCAGAAGAGGGGCTGGAAAGAATGTCAGAGCCACATGTTGGGTCATGATATGCAGAGACATTTATCTTACCCATAACTGTGGGCTAACTCCACAATGCATGACCCATATACCTCAACAAGGAGGGGTCAAGGGGAGGTGGTAGGTCATGGATGTGCCTAATAATGGTACCAAACTGACTGTATTTGCTGAATACAAAACTAACTAATAAAGAGAAAAAAAAATGTAGCTATCATATTATCTAGCAATCTTGCTCCTGGACAATTTTCATTACAGCAGTGATTCACAATTGCCATGTATGGAAACAATCTAAGAGTTCATTGATGAATGAATACACAAAGAAAATGTGGGACACATATATAATGGAATATAATTCCACCACACAAATAAGGAAATACTGCCATTAGTGTCAACATAAATAAACCTAAAGGACATTATTCCCCATGAAATAAGCCACAGAAAGACAAAATCTGTCAAAGTTCAGTTCTATGTGGGATCTTTAAAATGTAAGACTCACAGAAGAAAAGAATAGAATGGTGCTTATCAAGGGCTGGGGATAGAGGAAATGAGATGATAGGCAAAGGGTAGGGATTAGTCACCTCATTGCTGGAACAAAGTAACTGACAAACATCAGTTTAAGGAAAGAAGGATTTATTAAGGCTTATAGTTTAAGGTTATAGGCTAGGATGGCAGCAGGAGTTTGAAGCAGCTGGTCACACTGCATCTGCAGTGAGGAAGCAGAGAACAGTAAGTGCTCACATTCTGCTTTTGATGCAGTCCAGGACTTCAACCCATACAATGGCACCATTCACAGTTAGGGTGGATCCTCCCACCTCAATTAACCTAACCTAGATAATCCCTTACAGACACTCTTAGAGATTTGTTTCCATGGTGATTCTAAATCCTGTCAAGGTAAAAAACAGAGATTAACCATCATGGGTACAAACTTCCAGTTTTAAACTGAATAAGCCTCTTGCCTTATGCATTAGTGATGAATGCTTCTTTGTCTCCTCTCAGCTTCTGATGATCCACTGGTTGTACTTGGCTTACAATTGTAACTCCAGTGTCTGCCTTTGGTGACTATGTCATTTTCACTGTGTGTCTCTATATCTGTCTTCACACAGCCATTTTATTGTATGACACCAGTCATGCTGGATTAGGAGCCCACCCTATTTCAGAATGACCTTGTCTTAATTAATTGCATCTACAATAATCCTATTTCCAAATAAATTCACATTCTGAGGTCCTAGAAGTTTTTGCCTCAATATACCTTTGGGGTGGGACACAATTTCATTTATTGCAATCTCTGATTAGGATTTATAGAATTTTTTAAAATTACACAGAATTTAACTTTTTTATTGAATTGATCTATTAATTCTGTATGCCAAGGTAACTTACAATATAGCCACATTCCACTTCCAATGCTGTTTGCGAAAGGCCAAAAACTAAGTGAAACTCTATGTTAAAAGAAATTGTTAACCAAAACAATATGCCCTCAGACTGTTTCTCTCTAATTTATCATTGATTTTTTTTTCAATTAAATAAATAGAGAACATAGAGGGAAACCTCACTTATGGTTCCTTTCATTGAATTTTAGTTAGGAGTTCATCTCAAAACCTTGAGTCATATTTTCAGAGAATAGAATGTCTTTAGAGAACATAAAAAAGTTCCTATATTTATCAATGTGAAACATTGGAATATAAAAAGAATTGGGTGGGGGACCCACTCTGATTTATTTATTTATTTTTGATGTACAATCTCACTCTACCCCAGGCTGGCCTGGAATTCACTCTGTACTCTCAGGCTGGCCTTGAATTCATGAAGATTCTCCTACCTCAGCCTCCTGAATGCTGGGATTAAACCCATGCACCACTATGCCTAGCCCACTCTGATTTTTGAAAGGTATTTTTCTCTTGTTTGTAGTACTTATGACAACTCAAAGCAGAACGATCTTGATAATATAAGGAATTATTCCTCAAGGCTTTTTATTGGTAAAATGACCCACATGGTTTTCTATGCTATTATAGAAAATTCTTTCAATCCCTTGAACCACTTCACTTCTCCATTATCACTCTTATAGAATGAAATGTTTAAAGCACAACCAGACAAACTGAAAGTTAGAATATCAGTGTCCTCACTTCTACAGCAGAACTCTGAGGCATTTTCTGGGCTTGGAAGGGATGTCTTCATTCACATCCACCTAGCCCAATTTGAGTGTGGCCATATTTGTACCTAACAGTGACATGATACAAATGACAGAAATGCAACTCAAATTCCTGTGAGAAAAAAAAAATAACCTTGAGATCTGGAGGGCTGGCTTAGCGGTTAAGGCACTTGCTTGCAAAGCCAAAGGACCCAGGTTCAGATCTCCAGAACCAACATAAGCCAGATGCACAAGGTGGCACATACGTCTGGAGTTTGTTTGCAATAGACGGAAACCCTGGTGCACTCCTTCTCTCTCTCAAATAAATAAATAAATAGTGTGTTTTTAAAAAAGAAAAGAATCTTGAAAATATTTAAACACGCAATTACATATGGCTGAACAAAGTAACTCCAAAATGTCCTCAGATTCAACTCTGTGGATCATCTTTGCCCTCTGCTTTCCTTGGTGTCAATATGGCTACCCCTGGGAAGACACCTGGCACAACAAAAAGGAAACACATTCCTACAGTTCCAAGAGGAAATCCCACAACCAGAAATGTGTCTATTCTTGATTGGTGGCCAAGGAGATGGAAAGCCTTAGTAGATAGACCTGAGGCCAGGTCAGTATCGTCTGAACTCCAAAGATGAGGGAATGATGGATCGTACACGAATCCCTACCAACAGTCAGCAAAGGCTCAGAGATCAGCAAGCAGAAACAACCAAAGTCCACATCAAATAAGGACAGAGAACCAGAAGAAGAAGAGGTATACTTGGAGAAATGAGCTGGACCTTCACTCTGATATTTCTAAACCTGTCATAAAAGCATATCATTTTTACTCTTTCCATAGTCCATCAAAATCCATGTGTCAGATGACAATTAATGCTGCAATTGAGATGATCCTAAAAACAAATTATACTAACACAAAGAAGCTGTACATGTAACATGATCCAATTTATATAAGTGCCCAGAAAAGGTAAATCTATAGATTCAAAAAGTGACCCATATACCTCAACAAGGAGGGATCAAGGGGAGGGGGTAGGTCAGGGATGAGCCTAATAATGGTACCAAACTGACTGTATTTGCCGAATACAAAAACTAACTAATAAAGAAAAAAAAATTTTTTAAGTAGACTTGTGGTTAATGAAATAGAGATTAAGGGGAAAGGATAATGAGCACTTGGCAATGGGATATTTTGGCAGGGGGTAGGGATGATGAAAATATTTTGAAACTTAAAAAACACATATTTTGGAACTTTATATAAGGGAGGCTTGTATAACATTGTGAACATAATGCACTGAATGCCCTGAATTGCACAGTTAACAATGAGTAATTTTGTTAGGTGGATTTCGCCTCACTTAAGAACTTAAGAGAAACTCTGATCTTTCCTTAAGTGCCAAAGGAGGTTAAATGACAACTGTTGCAGTCAGGTTCACATTGCTGGTAGAAATCACCCACCAAGAGCGGCTTGTGGGAAAAAAGAGGTTTATTTTGGTTTACAGACTCGAGGGGAAGCTCCATAATGGTAAGGAAAAATGACAACATGAGCAAATGGTGGACATCACCCCTGGCCAACATAAGGTGGATCATAGCAACTGGAGAGTGTGCCAAACACTGGCTTGGGGAAACTGGCTATAACACCCATAAGCCTGCCCTAAACGATACACTGCCTCCAGGAGGCATTAGTTCCCAAATCCCCATCAGCTGGGAATCTAGCATTCAGAACACCTTAGTTTATGGGGGACACCTGAATCAAACTACCACAACAACTTTATCTTTTGTGACTTTATCCATGAAGAATGCAATCTGCACATCTCAAGGAAAGTGTGTTTCTGCTATAGCCAACCATCTAAGTGTCCTAGACAGGTGGTTATATAAGGCTAGGCCTCTAACCACTCCCTCCTTTCCCGTTCACCTGCTCTACCTTCAGCAAGTGGAGAACCAGCATGTTTTGGCTTAGGGAATATTCTCATTTTATACCTTCTACTGAGGTTTCATTTTCAGTGCACAAGAGTTGAGTTAAACTACATTGCTGAATTCCAGTTTCACATTTTACAAGTTCTAGCAGGGTCCCATTTTCAGACTATACAACAACAGGCTGGGAATGTTTCCAGTAAAGAGACCAAGCCATTTGAAGGATGATCCTGATGGGGTTTGCTAAATGTTTTATTTCTTCCAAATGTCATAACAAATCTTTGAACTATGTGCAGTTCCCAGAAAATTAGTTGGAAATCACAAGGACCTACATGATTTTAGGGAGCACTGTGTGGATTTTATTGGAATCCTGCCTGTGAAATACCAACAGTTTAAGCAATGACAAGAATAATTGTTCATCACATATTTGGGGGAGAAAAATAAACTGGTATAGTGGGAACAAGTCTCAGGGATGTCAAGAAATAAAATTTAATTTGTGAATAGTAAAACTTAGCATCTATTTTGGATCCCTATTCCCTGAGATAGTGGCAAGTTCTCTTCTAATTGGACACTTTGACCCTTATCCCAGGGTTGTATCTAAATTCCAGGAGGCCATTGTCATGCCAAAGTTCCAGAAGAGAGGCATCTTGTTCCTGTTTGCAGTCATGGCCAAGACATCCCCTGGTCCCATCACCTGACCCCCATCTCCTACTCCCCTGCGGGTGTTGTCATCACTTTGTGGATCTTCTGCTAGTTAGGACATGGGAACCTCACAACTGTCCACAACCTATAAGCCTAGATTTTGTATGAACATTCCCATTCCATGGTCTTTCAGCCTCCCCAGAACTCTGCTCAGGAATCAGTGTGCATTCCTCCTTCTGGAATGCACCAAATTCACTTCTCATATCAACTTCCTTTATCTCTTTCCACTCACACCCTCAGTCATGCAAATATACACCCAGCTAAGGAAAATCTGTAAGTGGGGAAACCACAGCCATCTACAAGCTTAAAAGGGAAAAAAGTAAGGATAAATGAGGAAGGAGTCTGTGCTTTTTTTTTTTTTTTTTTTTTTTTTTTTTTTTTTTGCTTTTTTTGAGGTAGGGTCTCACTCTAGCTCAGGCTGACCTGGAATTCACTGTGTAGTTTCAGGGTGGCCTCGAACTCATGGCAATCCTTCTACCTCTGCCTCCCGAGTGCTGGGATTAAAGACATGTGCCACCACGCCTGGTGTGCATATTTTTAAAATGCTGCTTATTTTACTGCTGTGAAGATTGCAGAGTAGACTAGCATAATATTGTGTGTTACTTTCCTTCCCCTTCCACATGCACATATATCTTGAATAGCGAATAAACCCTGAGCAAAAGAACAAACCTAGTTTCAACACAGATACCACTTCTTCCATGAGATGGAACTCTGATATCCTCCTACTGACATCTCTTTGCAGTATCTGACTTTGTTTTTTTGTATACCTTACTTAATCAAGGAGATGCATCACTATCTAGGACACCTGACCACATGTGCACTAATATCAATGTACTTGAGATATAGAGAGTTCCCTGCCTCAGAAAATATTCAAAATTATGGTTTGCAGCTCTCCTGATACATCTTTCTTAAACTTTTTATTGACAAACACCATATATATATATATATATAAACACCACCAAATATATATATATATATCCTGATCATAATCCCCCCTCACTACCCTCCTTTATTCCTCCCCCAACCTTCCACTGAACCTTTCTTCTTTCCAACTAGTACCTTTTCTATTTTATTTCAGTTTTTATTTTTATTTATTTATTTGCAAGCAGAGAGATAGGGAGAAGACAGACAGAGAAAGAATGGGCATGCCAGGGCCTGTAGCCACTGCAAATGAACTCCAGATGCATGTGCCCCTTGTGCATCTTGCTTATGTGGGTCCTAGAGAATTGAACCTGGGTCCTTTGGCTTCACAGGCAAACACCTTAACTGCTAAGCCATCTCTCCAGTCCCCCTTTTCTATTTTAATGTCATCAATTTTTTTGCCTTCATTTTATGCTGGTCTTATGGAGATAATGACAACCACTGTGAGGTACTGAATACAACAGACACTTCAGGTCTGGAAGACAGCATTCCAAAGCACTCATCCCCATCCTTTGTCTCTTACACTTTTTCCACCACCTTTTTCCACAATGGCCCCTGAGCCTTAGAGTGTGATAGAGATGTCTCTCAATGCTGAACACTCCACTGTCACTTCTTATCAACACTTGGTTGAATGTTGAGTCTCCCCAGAAGTCACATCCACCTGGAAAGAGAAGCTTCTCTAACAAAAAGTGAGAGTACCAATAATATGTAGGCATAAGCAGAAATATTTAGAGGACAACTTATTTGGTGGGCATAATATATCCATTTAGCCAAACAACAGCAGTTGCTTCCCCCTAAGGCTCATGACTTCCCCTGCCATAGCGCTTTGACTAGGTTTTTAGAACCAGGCATGAATTCCCTCTCATAGAGCAGACCTCAAATCCAATCAGAGAGCATGTGGTTTTCCCCATAACTTGTATGCCACCATTGCACCAGTTGGTACCTTTTGCCTAACTGGCCAGCCACGTAGGTTGCAGGATCCACTACTGGTTAAGACTGTTGATGACTAACTTCTCCCCCAGCAGGTTATATAACACTTTCCAGCACCTTGACATGGAGGAAGCTTCAAGCTCAGCTCCAGCTTGATTTCTTTGTGTTCTATATCCCAAGCATATGATATTTTCAGCAATGGGGTCTTACAAACTAGTTCTGATGAGCAACCAAGAGCCTTAGCAATATCCTGTTGATACATCATTTTAAGGAGAACTTGACTAATGACCACTTTTTCCCACACAAGATTCACCAATGCTCAGTTATCTGTGTCATAATTTAGACAGCCTCTACTACTGTGTACTATTATTACATATATGTGCATTTGTACAAGGGCACAAGGTGGCACATATACCTGGAGTTCTATTGCAGTGGTTGGAGGCCTTAGCATGCCAATTCTCTCTCTCATACCAAAAAAATTACAAAAAAGAGAAATTATTCAAATTTTTAAATCTCTGGAAAAATATATCTTATTTTTAGTAAACACTATTAATATGCTGTTCAAGAATCCTACCAAAAATGTACTCAACACATATACTCTGAATATAACAGAGCAAAACTGCACTAAGCAAGGTTCTCAATGGACTTGGTCTTGATTCGACTTCAGCAGTGTCATCTGTCCTCTCTAGATTTTCCTTCAGCTGTAAAATGAGTGGGGTTGACCAGATTAAAAGCATGTGCCACCACACCTGGTTAGGGTCTGTTTATCAGGATCAATAAAAATGTGTTTTTTTGATGTGTGTGTGTGTGTATGTGTGTGTGTGCATTTGTAGTATATGTGATGTGTATGTGTGCATATGTGTGTGCAGATGCACGTGCCCCATGCCCACATGTGTAGAACATTGAGTTTCCTCTATCACTCTTACACCCTATTTCCTTGAGATAGAATTTCTCACTGAAGCTGGAACTCAACATTTTTTTCAATTAGACTGACCAGTGAGCCCCAACAATATTCCTCTCTATCCTCCTCAGCACAAATTCCTGGCATGTGTGGCAAGCCCTGGCTGTGTACATGGGTGCTAGAGGTTGAGCTTAGGTTTAAATGCTTAAGTGGAAAATACTCTTACCCACTGAGACATCTCCCTAGTACCCCATGAATGGGGCTGGAGAGATGGCTTACCAGTTAAGGCGTTTGCCTGTAAAGCCAAAGGACCTTGGTTCAGTTCCCTAGGACCCATGCAAGCCAGATGCACAAGGGGGTGGTGCATGCATCTGGAGTTCGTTTTCAGTGGCTGGAGGCCCTGGCACACCCATTCTCTCTCTTTCTCTCTGTCTCTTCCTCTTTCTCTCTCGCTCTCTCAAATAAATAAATATTTTTTAAACCATCACTATTAAAAGCTGTAAGGGAAATATCAACTCATCTACAAAAGCAAACACATCAAAATAATGCCATATTTTTTATCACTAACTCTAAAATCCATAAAAACATGAAGCAATGTATTTTAAGCCCTGAAAATCAATAACTTCCAAACAAAAAATTTATCTTTTAAAATTGATAGAAAAATAGAATTTCTAGATAAACACAGAATAAGGCAGTTCATGACCACCAAGCCACACTACAGAAGATACTTTGAGGAACAGAAAGAAAGTCTCAGCCATGAGACTTCAGGAAAGAATAAGTTTCATAAGAGGACTGGATAAACAAAGTAGAGAGAGGAGGAATCCATCATGCCAGACCAGTTAGCCAGCAAACCTTTAATGCCAATAGAGTAGAAAGAAAATAATAAAATAATCAAACCCAACAACATTGCAAGAATTTGACCTTAGCAGTGTCATCTGTCTTCTCTAGATTTCCCTTGAGCTGTAAAATGACTGGGGTTGACCAGTTTAAAAGCATGTGCCACCACACCCGGTTAGGGTCTATTTTTCAGGGTCAATAAAAATATTTCTTTTTGATGTGTGTGTGTATATTTGTAGTATATGTGTTGTGTATGTGTGTATATGTGTGTGCAGATGCATGTGCTCCATGCTCATATGTGTAGAACATCAAGTGTTTGTCAGTAACAACCTTACATGTAAGTGGCCTCATCTCAGCAATGGAGACAGAGACTGGCTGGCTGAATTAGAACACTAAATCTGACCAGCTGTTGTTTCCAAGAAACACACTTAGCTGTTAAAAACATCTCAGGCTGATAGTCAAAGGATGGAAAGCAACTTATGATGCAAAGGGAAGCAGAAAGCAAGCTACCATAGCTACTGTGAGATCTGATACAGTATACCTAAAACCCAAATTATAAGAGTTAAAGAAGGTCACTACATAGTAATAAAGGAACAATGAATTAAAAAGATATAACAATTGTAAATATAAATACACTAAATGTTAGAGCTCCTGATACAATAATAGTGAATGACTTTGCTATCCCACCTTCATCTCTACATATGTCATGAAAACTGAAAAGCCACAGTGGAACTTCAGAGTAATTAAACCGTACCTTAGATCAGGTGGACCTAACAGATATCTACAGAAAATTCTATCCAACAGAGAATGCACATTACTTTCAACAGCCCATATAAATATTCTCTAAGATAGACCACATTGTAGGCCACAGACCAACTCTTACCAAAAACAAAAGAATATAAATAATCTCCTTTATCTTATCAGATAAAACTATAATCAAGTCACCAAGAAAAACTACAGAAACTATGCAAATACATGGAAACTGAACAATACACTCTTAAATGACCAGCAAGTCATTAAAGAAATGAGAGGAAATTGTAAAATTACTCACATCTAATGGAAATGACAACACAACATCCTACAGCCAATGGGGTAGAGTTAAGGCAAATATAAACGGAAAGTTTATAGCTGTAAATGCTTGCATTAAAAAACCACAGTGCCCAGCACTCAGGAGACAGAGGTAGTTGAGACTTCATAGTGAATTCCAGGTCAGCCTGGGCTAGAGTGAGACCTTACCTTGGAAAAAAAAAAACGAAAAAACACACACACACACAGTGTTCTTAAAAAAGTAATCTAAAGCCCGGCATGGTGGCACACGCCTTTAATCCTAGCACTTGGGAGGCAGAAGTAGGAGGAGATTCGTGAGTTCAAGGCCACCCTGAGACTACTTAGTGAATTCCAGATCAGGCTGAGCTAGAGTGAGACTCTACCTCGAAAAATCAAAAAAAAAAAAAAAGGTAAAAAATCTAATGATGCACCACAAAGTCTTAGAAAAACAAGCATAAGCCAAACCAAATAGCAGTAAGTAGCAAAAAGTAATAATGATCATGATAGAAATTAATGACACCAAGACTAAAAGAACAATATCTAAAATCAAAGAAAGACTTGGTTCTTTGAAAAGATAAACAAGATTGATAAAATCCCAGCCCAAATTAACTAAAAGAGAGAAGACCAAAACTCATAAAGCTAAAGATGAAAAGGGAAGCATAACAACAAATCTCAATGAAATCCAAAGGATCATTAGAGAATAGTTTGAATTTAATTTTTAAAAAACTTGGAAAATCTAAAAGAAATGAACATATTCCTAAACACATATGAGCTATCAAAATTAAATTAAGAGGATATAAACAACATAAGCAGATCCATAGCAAGCAAAAAGACTGTAGAAGTAATACAACTCTCCCAACAAAGAAAACACAGGGTCAAATGGACTCACTCAGAGTTCCACCAAACGTCTAAAGATGAATAAATACCATTGCTTCAAAACTGTTTAATAAAAAATCGCCACATAGTCTCACTCATCTACAGCACCTAACCGGAATCTACCCAAGATGCCTTACATACCCAGCAAGCATCTCGTAGACTAGATACTAGGATGGAAGGGGAGGGAGGAGAGGGCATCAAACGGGTGGGAAACACAAATCTAGACCCAAACAGCAATGGTACCATAAAATTCCACTTACTAAAACACAGACCAAATGGCTGATCCTTCACCAGGCCCTTACAGGGAACACCTGAACCACAAAACATTGGAGAGGGTAGAATCAAGACTGACCTTAATCTTCTACATCTTCCCTCCCTCCCTCTCCCTCTCCCTCTCCGTCTCTCTCTCTCTTCTCCCTAACTCTTGTATATTAGTTATCTTTTTCCTCATTTCCTTAGTGGGCACTGACAGGTAACTCCCAGTACCAGCATAGGGCTATCATCCACAATGAGGTTTTGATCAGAGAGACCTACAAGTTTTCCTAAAAGACAGACAGATTTCTGTCAGAGTACTTGATGACCCACCAAAGGTTAGTGGTAAGACCCTACTGCTGAAGACACCTTATGTGGTTGACATGCAAAATAGAATGGCATGGCTGGAAGTTGGAAGAGAGTCAGTCCCCAGACAGTCAGTGTGTCTAGTGCCAGAAGGTGCTACATGGGCGACTGGGGGAAAATAACCAAAATCTGTCCAAGCAACTCATGGTCTAACCTACTTAGCAGCAAATAACTTGTTGTGATGCCCACACAAGTTGTGATGCCCACACAAGTGCAATAGTGGCACACAGCCATGGTGGGGAACCAACTGCTCTTAATTTGGCTAACTGATCTCAGTGGTACGGGACCCATAGTTGGAGCTGGGAAACAAGTCAGAACCATATCCAAACATAAGCCCACTCGCCAATATCAAGCTACCATCAATCATGGGCTACAAGAGGGCCTACACCCATTAAATTCTCTATTTAAAAAAGTAAGGGTTATCTCATTTGTCCTGGTGCTAACTTACTCTCCGTTGGAGAATCTGCTTCTCTTTTTCACATAGATATAGATCCTAAGGAGAGAGCCACCCCATCATACCTCAAAAGGGCCCCGGCTGAAACTAAGAAAAATTGGAGAAACAAGCAAGGGGGCTGTTTTCCTGATGAACCGGATACCAGCACAAGGGGGAAAGAGATCAACACAGAGAAAAATCAACTCCTACTGAATCAGAGAGCCAGAGCCTCAGAGGTCCCCAACACCTCATTACTGAAGCAGACCAAAAATGAACCCAACATGGCTCAGGGAAATTTTGTGGAAGAGAGGCCGGAAAGAATGTCAGAGCCACATGTTGGGTCATGATATGCAGAGACATTTATCTTACCCATAACTGTGGGCTAACTCCACAATGCATGACCCATATACCTCAACAAGGAGGGGCCAAGGGGAGGGGGTAGGTCATGGATGAGCCTAATAATGGTACCAAACTGACTGTATTTGCTGAATACAAAACTAAATAATAAAGAAAAAAGAAAAGAAAAAAAAAGAAGTGGAAAGACAGTACTCAAAAGAAGAACTACAAATCCCCAATGAATATTCTTTAAAATGCTCAACATTCTTAGTCATCAGGGAAATGAAATTTAAACTACTTCTAGATTCCATCTTCCCCCTGTCAGAATGGCAACTGTCAAACAAACAATAACAAAGGCTAGTGAGGATGTCAGGAAAGAGGAACCCATCCTTATCCTATAGTGGTAGAAATATAAATTGGTACAGCCACTGTGGAAATCAGTATGGAAATTTCTCAAATGACTAACATGATAGTTATTATACGATCCAGCAAAGGACTCTTAAGTCAACATACTACAGAAAAACTTGTACGTCAAGTTTGTTGCTGCACTATTCATAATAACTAGGAAGTGGAACCAGCTGAGATCCATCAAAAAATGAATGGATAAAGAAAATGTGGTACATGTACACAACAGAATTTTATTCAGCCATAGGAAAAGTGAAATCATGGCACTTGCAGGAAAATGGATTGAACTAAAAATTTTTGGTAAGTGGAATAAACCAAACTCAAAAAAGACAAATAGGGGCTGGAGAGATGGCCTGGTGGTTAAGGTATTTGCCTACAAACCAAACGACTTCAGTTCTATTCCCCAGGACCCACATAGCCAGATGCACAAGGGGGGCACAAGCATCTGAAGTTTGTTGGCAGTGGTTGGAGACCCTGGAGCGCCCATTTGCTCTCTCACTCTCTCTGCCTCTTTCTCTCTCTGTCACAAATAAATAAATAAAAATAAAAATTTAAAAAGAAAAATAGCACATGTTTTCCCTCATATGTGGAACTTAGATTTGTGGAGGCAAGAGTATAATGAAATTAGAAAAGAGTTTGGGGAGGGAGAATTGGAAAAAGAGAGAGTAGCGGAATACATGTGGCCTAAAAACAGAGGAATATTTGAGGGGAAGAAGGGTCCAAAAAGAAGTGAGCAGGGGCTTGAGAGAAAGGTATTGGGGGAGGGGGACAAATTAAAGTATACTACTATGTGTGTGTCAAAATGTCACAATGGAGTCTCTTATTTTGTATGCTAACTAAAAAAATAATTTAAGAAGAGCCAAAGGAAGGGTAGGACTCCTTACAACATGCTCCTCCAGACACAAAATGGCCTGGATACCCATGACCTCACAGTGCCTGACACTACCTACAGAAGACCATCATAATAGGAGGAAAAGATGATGACATCAAAATAAAAGAGAGACTGATTGAGAGGGGGAAGGAATATGATAGAGAGTGGAGTTTCAAAGGGAAAAGTGGGGGGAGAGAGGGAATTACCATAGGATATTGTTTACAATCATGGATGTTGTTAATTATAAAAAAAATTAATGAAAATAAAACATTTTTTAAAAAATAAAAAAAGAATAAGCCTTCAGTCCCAGCACTCCCTTGAGGCCAGCCTGGGGCTGTAAGGTGATTGCTAAGTCAACCTGGGCTAGAATGAGACCCTGCTTTGGAAAAAAACAAACAAACAAAAAGGCTTAATTAAAAAATAAGTGGAGCTTGGCATGGTGGCACATGCCTTTAATCCCAGCACTTGGGAGGCAGAGGTGGGAGGATCGCTGTGAGTTCAAAGCCACTCTGAGACTACATAGTTAATTCTAGGTCAGCCTGAGCTAGAGTGAGACCCAATAATAATAAAAAAATAGATAAATAAGTGAACACTTGCAAAGTGAATACTTGCAAAATTAGGTAAGAATAAGGATATGGATTTAACAGGCGATTTTTAAGAATTTTCAAGTTCTTAAAAGCTGACAAAGACTACAATTACAAAATACATAAAAGTAATAAAACGTGCTGTATTCACTAGCTGCTTGATACATCTTTGTTATTCCTTTGTCTACACTTATTGATCACAGATTGTTTGATGGCCTATTTATGTGAGTGCTATCATAACATTTTATAGAGAAAACACAAATATAAATCACTTTTTCTTTTACAATGATATATAAAAACATTTCTGGGGCTGGAGAGATGGTATAGTGGTTAAGGCATTTGCCTTCAAAGCCCAAGGATCCCGATTCGACTCTCCAGGACCCACATAAGCCAGATACACAAGGGGACACATGCATCTGGAGTTCATTTGCAGTGGCTGGAGGCCCTGTTGTGCCCATTCTCTCCCTCTATCTCTCTCTCTCTCTCCCTCTCTCCCTCTTTCTCTCCCTCAGATAAATAAATAAAACACCTTTTTAAAAAATACATTTTTTACAGCTATAATGCATAATATGCTAGTTCACAAATGGAAGTCATATCTTTGTTGTAGATCAGGCATAGATTTGTGGTAGAAATACAGAAGTTCCAGTAGATTCTATTTTGTGCAATTCTCAAGAATTTAAATGTTATATATGAAGAAATTAAAATGACATGTGTGGGGCTGGAAAGATTGCATAGTGGTTAAGCACTTGCCTATGAAGCCTAAGAACCCTGGTTCAAGGCTTGATTCCCCAGGCCCACGTAAGCCAGATGCACAAGGTAGCGCATGCAACTGGAGTTCATTTGCAGTGGCTGAAGGCCCTGGTGCACCCATTCTCTCTCTCTCTCAATCTCTCTCTCTCTCTCTCTCTCTCTGCCTCTTTCTCTCTGTCACTCTCAAGTAAAATTAAGACAAAATTTAAAAAATAATAAATCATATGTGTAGCATGTTTCTAACTGTATATACTTCATCATAAAAAGTATTTTAAAAAAATGGGTGTGCCAGGGCCTCTTGCCACTGCAAATGAATTCCAAATGTGTGTGCCACTTTGTGCATCTTGCTTTACATGGGTACTGGGGAATTTAACCTGGGCCAGCAGGCTTTACACTGAGCAATCTCCCTAGCCCATAAAAAGTACTCTTAATAGGTTAGAATCCAATCCTTCTCTTAAAATTTTACACATAAGATATGCTTCAGAAATTGAAAGCAGCAGGGACTCAAAGTTCATTCTAGCATTTTTTCTCAATATGTAAAAGCTACAGGTAATTCAAGCATCCCTTAATAGATTAGTAGATAACTAAAATACATTATATACACTTAATGGAAGAGATTCAGTCTTTAAAAGAAAGGAAATTCTGACATGTGGCAACATAGATGACCCCAAGGACATTATGCCAACTGAAATATGCCATCAGAGAAAGACAAATATGCATGATTCCATTTATATGAGTTCCCAGAGTAATCAAATTCATAAAAACATAAAGTGGGATGGTGGTTGCTAAGGCCTGGAAGAAACGAAAATGGGAACTATTGTTTAACAGGAGCAGAGTTTCAGTATTGCAAGATGAAAAGATTTATATATTTGGAGGATGGTGATGGCTGCACAACAATGTGAATATGTTTAGTTCCACTGACCTGTGTGCTTAAAAATAGGGGCTGGAAAGATTGTTCAGCAGTTAAGATGTTTGCCTGCAAAGCCTAATGACCCAAGCTGGACTCCCTAGTACCCATGTAAATCCAGGCACACAAAGTGATGCATGCATCTAGAGTTTGCACAGGCTAAAGGCACCGGTGTGCTCTCTTTCTCTCTTTCTCTTTCTCTCCTTCTTTCCCTCCCTCCTGGGCATAGTGGCACACGCCTTTAATAGCAGCACTAGGGAGGCAGACGTAGGAGGATCCGTGTGAGTTTGGGGCCAACCTGGGACTACATTGTAAATTCAGGTCAGCATGGGTTAGAGCAAGGCCCTACCTCAAAAAAAAACAACAAAAAACTAGCTAAGACAGTAAATTTCATGATATGTCTATGTTGCCACAACTTTTTAAATAAAATAATTATATGCAAGAAAAAGGAGAGAATATTGTTAAGTCACTTCTACTCCTGTACATGTCAAATCTCATTTTCCTAAACTCCCTATGCTTGCAGCATTGGTTGTTGTAGGCCAAAGTTCATTTCACCATGTAATCTCAACAACACCTTCATGTCATGACATCACAATGACCAGGACAGATACTATTGGAACTAGTTACTGCATCAAGTGGTTGAGAATGACTTAAGTATGCATGAAAGCGATTACAACACCATAACCATGTTCCACTCACTGCAGACTAATGGCATCCTTAGTTTAGCTTCTGCTTACTTGGATCCTGGAAGCATTCCCAGTTGTTCCACTATCATTCAACCCAAGGGAGGTGTGATACAAGGAAGTTGGGCTGGGAAGAAACAGTAATGATTGAAATGTATTGAGCGTAGAAAAATTTACAAAAACAGAGCATGTAAACTAACACTTCCCCAGGATTGTAGGAAGGGTTTCATGCAAATGAGGGGCCCTTAAGGGTCAGCTTCATTGTCTTCTCAAAATTCACCTCTGCACCTACAATTCTCTGCAAAATCCTTTCTATTTCAGGACCGATCCTACTGGTTTTGTTCTTACATGTGAACTGCCATGTCAAAATTCTTTGTGTAATAATCCTTTTGCATAGACATTCCATATCACTTTTTATAATCTTTCCAAATATTCCTAGTCTTTTTAACTTGTTCTTGTAGCTATTATTTTTTCAAATATTTTATTATGCCTTTATCTGCATGATCTATCACAGATTATGAACTACTTGAAAACAAGAAATATTTCTGTCATGAAACACAGTGGAATACTATAGGCAATCACATGCCTGATAAAGTTGGACAAGATAACACATTAGTATGAGGAGGGCGGAGCTTCTACTCACAAAGCCAAATTGTCTAAATCCATCTTCAATTGTGGTACCCAGAACAGACATAGAACTCTACCCTGGCATCATTTTGTTTTGCTTTTATTTTATTCATGTGGTGTGTGTGTGTGTGTGTGTTTACTACATAATTTACATGCAGCTGCATCCATTAAGTATTGAATTTGACAGTGAGTAGCAGAGGCCTGGAAGAGTGACTTAGGTGATGGGGAAATGGCTCAACAAGTAAGAGAGCTTACACCATAAGGACTTGAGTTTGATCCCCAGCTTTCGCATGAGAAAAGTCAGGCATGGCCACTGCCTATAATCCCAACCCTGAGAGGGATGGAAACAAGAGAATCACAGGAACTTGTGGCAAACTCCAGGTTCAGTGAGAGACTCTGTCTCAGGGAAATAAGGCAGAAAAGTGATAGAGAAAGACACCCAACATCTTCCTCTCATCACCATATATGTGTACATGGGGTGTAAATAGCTATACACATATATGCATATACCATAATGCACATACATATACACACCAAAAGAGTGATTTCTCATGTAATAAGTCCAAGTAGGGGTAGTCCAGGGCTGGTCTGGCCAGCCTTATACTGGCCATTAGCCTTATGCTTACAATATTGCTACTAGAGTACCAGCCCTTTGTAGACTATAATACCCACATACCTAGCAAAAAAGAAGGAAATGGTGGAAGGAAAATAAATAAAGCATGCTTTTCCCTTTCTTAGGAATTCTGATATATAACTTCTGTTTATATTTTTAATTTATTTACTTGCAAGCAAAGAGAGAGAGGAGAGGAGAGAAAAAGAGAGTGAGAACATGTCAGGGCCTCTAGCTGCTACAAACAAACTCCAGATGAATGTACCACTTTGTGCATCTGGCTTTATGTGGATACAGGGGAATCAAATCATGGTCATTAGGCTTTGCAGGCAAGTGCTTTAACCACTTCGCCATCTCTCTAGCCCCAACTCATATATATATATATATATATATATATATATATATATATATATATATATATTTTTTTTTTTTTTTTCAAGGTAGGGTCTCACTCTAGCTCAGGCTGACCTGGAATTCACTATGTAGTCTCAGGGTGGCCTAGTACTCTTACTGATCACCCCTCACTTCAAGGAGTGAGATGTGGGTGGGGATGTGGAATCATGGTCTTGGGCTAAATGCACATTTACCTAAAAATAAAAGGAAGACTGATGTCCCAAAGAATGATGGCTGTTGGGCAACTCACCATCCCCTCTGGGATCACACCTCAGGCTGCTCTGGTCCCAAGCAAAGTGTGAAGAGAGCCAGGGACTGTCCTGTGTCTGGTTCTTCCCCCTCAGACCTTCACTTAGGAACCAACACCTACTGCTTCAAGAAGAGCCAGACTCATTCATACTAGGCATATGTAATGTGAAACTTCAAATGCTACCTTTCCTGGGGAATTTGAGTTTTAACAAGGAGAAAAGCCTTGAGGTATAGAAATAAACCCATCTTCCTAAGTGTTTAGGTACCAGTATATAAGATGTATATGACTGAGTTTGAGGAGATGGTGTTTCTCTTGTCCCTGAAAAACAGATCACATGGGACAATGTTCCCAGGTTGCTTCTGCTTGCTTTATTTATTGTGTTTTGTTGTCATTGTTTTGGGTTTTTTTCCTTTCTATCTGCTTTGTTTACTGTGCTTGCTTTAACTTCCATTCATCTGTGAACACTAATGATAACTATTATACACTATGAATCCTAATTTTTCCCCTTTCTGTTTGCTCCCAGCTCACCATTACCCTGATTATAACTGTGTAATATATGGTATTTTTTCATCTCCAAAAGTGGTAAAAGTCTTCACGGCTAATACTAATTTGGCTTCAGTTACCAGGGTTTTGATTTGACGTTTATCATTCACACAGCAGTGGCAAAGGCATGATGGCAAAGTGTTTTTTATTTTGTGTGGTGACTTACTTGAGAACAGACCAGGTCCAGACACGTAAGAAAAACATGAGCGATGTTGGTCACTCTTTACACCACCATGTCTGTCAAGTGGGCATTAAACAGAAAATAAGGGTCAGCTTCTCATGCTGCAGTGAAACACATGCTTTTCAAAGGAATACAATTGCATTTGAATTACTGTTGCTTTGTTTTGTGCACTATTGGGGCGGGGGTGGGGGAGGTCTTCAGGCAAACATTCCTGAAAACAGCTCTTCAGAAAGGATGGCAATAGTTGGCATTTATAGAACATGTTATGATTGAGAAAGTGTTTTCACATTTATTGTGAGAACCTAACTTCTCTGTCTTCTGCTGCTAGCAAGTAGGGATCTCAGCTCATAGCTGTGAGATGGCCTCTGAGACACAGCTTTTTGATCTCCTTTGCCTCCAGAATGGATACTGGCAGTTTTAATAATATCCTAAATCACAGGTTTCCAGAAGCAAAGGCAAGCTGACCACTTCCTGATTTTTTTCTACCCTGAAATAATGCTATTCCCTTTGAAGCTAATAGCTCCCTGCCAGGGCAAGTCAACAAGGTAACAAGTATTGTAGAACAGAGATAGGCATTGGTGTGGGAAGGATACTTCTATTCTGCCACCTTTGATCCTTGCCCCTGTTCTCCTTCCCCTGACTCAACACACCACTTCAAACATGCACTAATGTTTCTCTATGCCACCAATAAATCAATCACTCAACCTCAACGTTGACAGAACTCATAAAGATCATAAGACCAGCCTGCCAGGCCTGCACTAGTTGCCTTAGAAAGGAACAAATTTAATCTCCTAGAAGGAACAAAAGAATCAGGAGTTCAGATTTACTGAAATAACAGGCAGCCTAGGTGTGTGTTTAATCAGCTTGCTTGTAGCTGTGACACAATAAGAAAAAAAGCCTGAGAGAAACAACTAACAAGGAGGAAATGCTTATTTTTAGCTCATGATTTCAGAAGTTTTAGCCCATGGTCACTTGGTCCCATCTCCATCACGGGAGATAGCACATGGTGGGACAAAGCTGTTCACCTCACAGAAGCACAGAAAGGGGAACAAAGGCCAAGACCCCAATACGTGTTTCAGGAGCACCTGACTTCCTCCTCACTAGATAGAGCCCACCTCATGAAGGTTGGACTACCTTCTCAAAGCACCACAGGTTGGCAATTTTTAGCATGTGGGCCTTGGGGGAATACTTAAAATCTGTACCATTACACAATTTTTGGACCTGGTTCAGTCCACCTCCCATCCTATCTTCTAAATATTTAACCTCTCTGACACAAGTATTTCCCATCTTAAAAAAAAAGAAAAAAATGATTATCTAGAGTCTAATCACCCCCAGCTAATGCTCAATATCGTTTAATTCTCTCTCACTCAAAATTCTGCAGTGTGTCACACTGAATGGCACAACTTCCTCACTTCCTGTCCAATTTCAATCCATGGAAGCCAGCTTGTTCCCATCATAGCCCTTCATATTTTCTCATACTTATCTCTGCCTTCTTCCTGTTAAAAACCTCCAATGAATATGTTTTATTCTATTTATTGGAGAGCCAAACCTTTTGACATGTTAAAATGTCTGCTCTGGCTGTCGAGTCTGGATTCTCTCTCTTCCTCACACCTCCCTGTGGTTTCTTCCTTAGTTCCCTTTTCAGGTTCCTGCACTTCTTTCTCTCCACTGCTCCCTCAGTTAGTTAATACCTTCCCTTCCTCCCAACTACCTATGCACTGATGCTTTCTCTCTGTGCACCCCTAGCTTGAGACTTGGTTGCCATTTTTCTGAAAGAACTGAGTTTCCTCAAAATTTAACATTCTCTTCTTCAGTCCATCTCTTCTCTGCATTCCTGCTGTTATGATTTTGTTCATAACTGTCACCTCCCGCCTTAGTGACTGCCATGTCTCCTAACTGATCTCCATTCTTGCATACTTTTCCGCCAAAGTAGCTTATCCAAGATAAAAATCTAAGCAATAAATAAAATCCAAGATCCTTATTGGAGTACAAAACTTTCCAGTGCTTTTGCCTTGGTTTCCTACTAACCTCACTACTCCATTCTCTTATGTCTTCCATGTTCCAATAAAATGGAGCTGCCTACAGCACTCAGGACACACTGAAGTCAATGCCCATATGCAGGAGCCTATATTTAAAATATCCTGCCTCTTTTCCTTTTTCCTTCATATAGTTAAATAGAAATCAGGCTTTAAAATTAATTAGGGTCAACTTCTGCTAAGAAGCTAACCCTGACACCATGAGTAGTTACTTGCCTTTCTTTTATGCCTTCATAATACTCTGCATATTTTTACCCCATAATTTTATCCTTTAAAAACTGCTTATCCAGACAGATGATTCTAATGAAGCTTCTATGCTTTGGCTACCTTGACCCCTTCTGTATTAGTCAGGGTCCTCCAGGGGAATAGAACCAATATATATGGATTTTATTAGTTTGGCTTTCATAATACTGGCTGAGAGGGGTGGTCCAACCATAGCTGTCTGTATTTTGAAGAGAGAACCCAGGAGTTATTCAATCCATGAGGCTGGATGCCTCAGCAGTCCCAATCTGGGACTGAAGATCTGGAGGGTTCCTAGAGAAGCACTGGTCCTCAGATCACATTGGAAAGCTGAAGAATCTGAGGTCTGATGGCAGGGAAGGATAGAGGCAGCTTCAGCAACAACAGGAAATATACTGTTACCAGCAAGAAGCAAAGGCAGGCAAGCAAGCAGCACTGCTTTTTCCTCAGTCCACTTCATATCTGGGCTCCACTGTCTTGGGAAGTCTCTCCTTCTCAGTTAACTTTTTCTGAAAATGCCCTCATAGGCCCACCCAGAGGTATACCTCTTAGCTAATTCCTGATCCAGTTAAGTTGACAATGAAGATTAATCACACCTTCTAAGGCCCTTGCCTAAATATCTACTCATTCTTTATAACAAGGGCCCTCATATGTATGTAAGATCTTTCCAAACTTTCCAAATATCCTTTGGTCTGTCTTCTAGTGCATTATATACATGGGCAGAGCCCATGGCTTCTTCTTCTTATGTCAGTTGTACACATTAGACATGTAATAAATGATGAATGAACGCATAAATGAGTCTCCCATTAGATTAGGAAGGAAGGAAATGACAGCAGTGGGACGAGCTGAAGCAAAATGTGGACATAGGTACAGGCCACGGAATGACTTGGTTCCCTCAGAACAGCCAGGAGAAAGACATTTTCTAGCACACAAGGGACAGAGCAAGATGGTGGATCAGATATCTGAGAAAGCAAGGGTCAGAAACCAGGCAGATAAGCATGAACCTTAAATGTGCAAATTCTAGTGGTCAGAACAAGGCAGAAAGCCCAAGTCTAGGCCAATGGATAAAAGAAAAACAAAAAAGAAAGATAATAGTTAGAAGAAAAAATTGAAACAGTAACGAACGAGCACTCCTGCATAGTTGTTCCACAGTTTTGTGCCTACAGAACCACCTACAAGTGCAGTTCAGGAAAGGCAGAAATTCAAATCATTGTCAAGAGATGAGGCCTGAAGGGGACAAAGGATTTTGATTGCCAAGTGGTTTTCCCATTGCCTTGGTGTGCCGGGCTCCGCCGGCGGGGGCAGGTAGTGCCGAGGGAAGGACCAGGCCCGCTGGTTCCTCCCGAGGGGCTGAGGAGGAGATGAGCGTCCGACGACTCAGACCTCTCCTGGCCACCGGAGAAAAACCACACTGAGTCGGGAGTCTTGTCGAAGCAGGAACTCGATTTATTGCTATGAACAGTTGCCTATATAATGTTGGGGGTGAAGGCGGGGATTGTAGGATGGTGGGGAAAGGTAAGGGCCAATAGTAAACTGTGACTATTGAAATGATAATTCTAACTCCCATGTGGAGGTAGCAGGTAAGAAGCCATTAGGCGTCTTGCTGAGTCACGTCTGGCCAGAGGCAGATCACCAAACTTTAGCTAGGCTCAGGAAGTTCCACTAGGCCTCACACCTGGGCCTTTAGAGGCCAGCATCTCCCCCTTTTGTTTTTGTAAGAGCATTAGTCACCATGGCCCCTGTCTTAGGTTGTCCCCCTCTGGGGATCTTACCCGTCATTGGGTACCAGGTGTTTAGCTCAGAGCATTCATCATGGCCCCTGTCTTAGGTTGTCCCCCTCTGGGGATCTTACCCGTCACTGGGTACCATGTGTTTAGCTCGGTGAGAACCCACCCCATGGCCTGTCTTAGGTTGTCCCCCTATGGGGATCTTACCCGTCATTGGTCACATGGAGGGCAGAGGAGGTGGCAGTGGGTCATCTGAGGAACTTAATTCCTGAGTTTCCAGCCTGTATTTTGACCTGATGAGGTTTTATTGCCTCTAGCCATTGGTGAATAAATTGTGTAATCTTATTAATTACACAAGGCCCGACAGTGAGGAGAAGGAAAAGGAGAAGGAGGGGGAGGGGCCCAAGTAGAGGCAGAAGGTAGGGTAAGAAGTCATGTAAGCCCGTCCACAGCAGGTTGTCCTGGAGATCCCGCTGCCACCTCTCCAAGTCTTCCTGGAGCCTCTTAATCTTGTCCTGGACGATTCCTGATTTATTGGCGTAAAAGCAGCATTTTTCCTGTAAAAACAAACATACGCCTCCTTTTTCGGCCGTTAGTAGGTTTAGTCCTCTCCTGTTTTGTGGGACTACCTCAGCCAGGGAATCTAGCTGTTGTTGAAGATAGGTCTCCCTCTGATACAGGGAGGGCCTCATTTCCAGGGATGATATCTACATCTGGGATTAAGGTGGCTGGGGCACAAAGGCCCGTCCAATTGGTGGGCAGAAAGTCATAGGCCATCCCGCCTCCACAAACATAGGGGAAGGCGGGGCCCAAATGCAAGTTCCAGGGGAAACATTGGGAAAAGCTGGACGGGGATGGGGAAGGTGGCTGAGTAATGTTTTAAGGTCGTACAGGCAACTGTACTGCAAGCAGCCAGAGAGGCCCAGATTGGAGGCAAAGCCAGCAATCCTCCACAAGGGAGGGAATTGTTTAGTTTAGTAGGGTGAAGGACCATTTTAGGAACAGTCCTCAGGGGTGGGACACTCCCTAGAGAAGTGACTGTCAGTGTCCTCTTGTTGGGACAAATATTTTAGGTCTCTCGCTGGTACCCAAATGGGTCTTTTTTCATCTTGAGGGAAGACACATCCAAACCCTCTCCCTGCTGTGAGGAGCGGATCAGGCCCTCTCCAGGCCCCAGTCAATGGGTCCCTCCATCTTACCCAGATAGAACTGTAGGTAATGGATGAAGACCAATGTTTTTGAAAAGGGGAGAGTTGTTTATCTTCTTTAGAAAAGTTTAAAATATTTAGGGTAAATAATGCCTTTTTTAGTTGGTCGTGTGGGGGTAAGGATTCCCCCTTTTGTTTTTGTAATTGAGACTTGAGAGTCTGATTATATCTTTCAACGATAGCTTGGCCCCGAGGGTTGTATGGGATGCCTGTAGAATGTGAGATTTTCCAGTTCTGGAGAAAATCTACAAAGGCCTTGCTTACGAAGCAGGGGCCATTATCTGTTTTAATTTGATCAGGCAGCCCAAGAGTGGCAAAACATTGAAGCATATGACTAATGGCATGTTTAGATTTTTCCCCAGCATGTGCTGATGCCCAGCAGGCACGGGAAAAGGTATCAACTGAAAGAAAAATATATTTAAGTTTCCCAAATGGAGAATAGTGTGTGACATCAATTTGCCACAGATGATTAGGGCGTAGCCCTCTAGGATTGCTTCCTGTAGTTTGAAGGGGGGGTACTTGGAGGAAGGGCTGACAGGACTTACAAGTCCGGACAATTTTTTTAAGGTCCTTGACTGGTACCTGTGGAAACCTGTGCTTGAGACCTCTCCAGTTGACATGGGTCAATAAGTGGAAGCGTGTAGCTTCTGTAATAGTATTACACTGAGGCATAGAAGCCATTTTATCAGCCAAATTGTTTCCTCGAGAAAGAAATCCCGGTAAGTTTTGATGACCCCTGAGATGTTGAAGAAAAATGGGGTTAATTCTTTGTTTGAGTAGGGAACGAGCTTGAATCATCAGAGGAGATATAGGGTTGGAGTCCAGTCTAATATGGGCCTCAACCAGGTTGGGTAATAAATTAACAACATAAAGGCTGTCAGAAAATAAGTTAAATGGCTCTTGAATAGTGTCCAAAGCTAGAACGACAGCAAATAGTTCTTTGAATTGTGCTGACCCCTCAACCTCATGAGAGACTGACTTTATGGGCATAGGCTCTTTTTCCTGTTTTAAGGGAGGGTAAACGACTAGGGAAGCCCCCAGGTGCCCTCCATCAGTAAACACGGTAAGAAAGTCAGGGTTAGGTTGAGACAGAAAAAGCCTGGGGGGCTTCCATTCTAATCTGGAGAAAGAACTCATCCATTTGTGGGGGCCATAATGGCAATCAATTTTACCTAGAAACCCCTCGAGAGCCATAGCAACTCTATTATTATTTCTCTGAAGCCAGGTGAAATCTGTTATCTTAAAGGGGGTGACAATAAGGTGAGGTTCTGTGCCAAACAACCGGACAGAGGTGTCTCTGCCCTTGATAATGCAATCAGCAACCTGGTTGGTTATAGAATAAACTCTGGGGACCCCACCGATTGAGAGGTGGACCCATTGGATGGGTTCACCTTCCTGGGCCAACAGTGCAGTGCATAATGTTTCCCCAGAGAAAATGTAGAGGGAGATGGGCAAATCAGGATTGAACCTCTTTAGGGTCACAGTATTTATAGCCTGTTGTACCTTATGAAAAATTTGTTGATGACAAGGGGACAAAATTACCTGAGAGGAGAAGTTAAGGTCCTTTAGGAGGTCAAATAAAGGGGACAGCTCTTCAGTAGTTATGGGTATCCAAGGCCTCATCCAATTAATTTCTCCCAAAAGCTTCTGGAGTTGAGGCAAGGTGTAAGAATCCTGAATATAAAGTTGTGGTTTAACAGGTGAAACTGTATCTAGGGTAAGGATTGAGCCCAAGATCTTAAAGGGAGGCACAGTTTGAACTTTTTCTGGAGCTACTTTAAAGCCGTGAGTATGCAGGATAGTTAGACATTGGTGGGTAAGGTCCTGGAGTGTGGAGGAATCTAGGCACCCAAGAATAATATCATCCATGTAAATATAAAACAGAGTATCAGGGAGATTGATAAGAGAAGAGAAAATGGATGACAGGTAATATTGACAAATGGGTGGGCTATTTGCCATGCCCTGAGGTAAGACAGTCCATTCAAATCTCCTATCTGGGCCACAAAAATTAACAGCAGGTACAGAGAATGCAAATTTTTCCATGTCTCCTGGATGGAGAGGGATAGAGAAGAAGCAATCTTTAATGTCAATGATAGTAATATGGTATATATTGGGAATAGCTGGGATCCATGGGAGTCCCCTCTGGGGAGTTCCGAAGGGGATCATGCGTTCATTGATCTTTCTTAAATCATGTAAAAATCTCCAGGACCCATTAGGCTTTTTTATGACAAAGACAGGAGAGTTCCAGGGACTAGTGGAGGGACGAATATGTCCGGCCTCCAACTGTTGATCAATAAGTATGTGGAGTTGGTGTAACTTAGAAGAAGGGAGAGGCCACTGCTCAACCCATACAGGATCCCCCGGTCTCCACTGGATTTTAAATGGGGGGGGCTGGGCAGTGGCCCTTAGAATTGGGGGTGTTTATTGGAGTACTTTTGTCTGAGTTGCTCAAAGTAAGGGTCATCTCTATAATTGGGATGATATTCCCTCCCTTCCTCAGACTGTTGTTGATATTCTTTTTTATCTAACAAATCATTATAAAAGGCCTTATGGTCAGTAGTGATGAAAGCCTCGGCATCTCCAAGGATGTCTTGCCCCAGTAAGTTAGCAGTGAGCCCAGTCACCACGAGAGGGCGGACTTTTCCCCTGTCCCCACCTGGGTCAGTCCAAGGGAGCCACGTGGCAGTCTCCCAGGAGGTGGATTGCCCGCCAATTCCCAGTAGGGGAGGGCCGGGCACAAGCTGCCAGGAGGGGGGCACTTCCTCCTTTCTCAGGACCGTTCGGTCCGCTCCAGTGTCAATGAGAAGTTTGAATTTTTTATTGCCAATATTCAAAATAATTTTGGGTCTAAGGCCGGGGACCAGGGGGACGGTCCAATAGGCTTTGATGGTCTCTTTCCCCTTATTTAACGGGGCTGGGGGAAGCCCCTGGAGGAGTTTAAAGGCTTTCCCTGTATGTTAAACTTCCATTTACATTCCTTAGCCCAATGAAACCCTTTATTGCATTTAGGGCAAAGGGTGTGAGGGGCGTTGGTCGTCCCCCCAGAGCGCGGAGGAGGCTTTGTCCTGTTGGGGCACTCTTTTTTAAAGTGGCCCTCGTCCCCGCATCCAAAACATGTCAAGTTTTTAGAATTTAACTGTACTGCACAGATCGTATTGGCCAAATCTCTCTGTTTATTTTCCTGAAGGGCGGCAGCCATGGCCCTAGCCTGATGGGAGATAGTGCCAACGTCCTTGGTGGCTACAATCCATCTACTCATGGAGTTGTCCTTGAGACCCGCACAGGCGAGGCGGTGATCGGCCGTCATCCCATCCCAGACCAACATTTTAGTAAACTGATCCCGTAATGCCCCTGGGGGAAATTTTCTTTGGAGACTTTTCTCCACCCTATCTATAAATGTAGCCAAATCCTCAGATGGTTTTTGAGTAATACTCATAAAGGGAGTTTCAGAGGGTCCCTCATCAAGCTTTTTCCATGCCGCCAAGCCCAGTGCCCTGACCTGGTCCCTATACGGGTCAGGTATAGCCGCCTGTTGAGTGCCTGTAGCATATTGATCAGAGATACCAGAGAGCATCCCAAAAGTTATCGGCACAGGGGGCTGTTGATTTTGGTTTCGTTCTGCCTGTGCATGGCATTCATCTCTAAAAAAGGCACACCACTTAATGTATAGGGGACCTGACAAGACAGCCCTGACTAGATTTTTCCAATCTTGGGTTGTACAAGGTTGATGGGCAAGGCCCTGTAATAGGGTCTCAGCCCAAGGAGAGTTGGGTCCATCCTCTGAGACCGCTTTTTTAAGCTCCTTAAGGTCCTGAGCTTCCCACGGATACCAGGCAGCAGGGCGATTGCCCCCAGGATTTAGATTGACGGGAAATAAAAAAGTAGCTTTATTTTCTGACGGCTTGGCTGCCGAATATGGAGGGGCTGAGGGGGTCTCGGCGGCCGAATATGAAGGAGGGGCCGAGGGGGTCCAGAAAGGGTTAGTTGATGGAGGAGGTGGAGGAGGTCCCCCGGAAGGCCAGGGAGCACTCTCAAAGGGATCGAGTGAGGAGCATAAAGATGCATCCTTTTGGGGTTTTTTTAAAGCTGTATCTCCAGGAGGAGTAGCTGGATTAGGCTGTATATTATCTTTTTCTTCTGTCTTTTGTTTATGTTTGGTTGGCCTTGGAGGGAAGCAGGCCTTGAGGGCTGAGATCATAGGGAGGACCCCTGAGGGGGGTATTTGACCCTTCTCCACATGTGCCCGACAAACAAGGGCCTCTACCCTATCCCACGTGTCCCAATCAAAGAGATTTCCTTCCGGCAGCCATGGCGCCAGTTTGAGAAGGCAATCCCAGGTCTGTTGAGCCTGATTATCAGTCAAATTAAGCCCTCTACTCTTTAGGAGTGCCCTGAGAGATTCTAAGGCAGGATTGGATTTACAGTTAGACTGTCCCACATTATAAAGTTGAGAGAAAAATGTCCATAAAATTAGGGCAATAGCAACCCACATACACATGAGTACAATACAACCACAAGGATCCAAAAGATATGTAAACATGCTGTACAAAAGCCGCAGATGTAGCTTGTCTGCAAACTAAAAGTGAAAGGAAAGAGAAAGAGAACAAAGAGACGTTGATCAACAAGTACAGGTTATAGAAGCAAAGTTTAGCACATTAAATATAAAGACTACTTATAGGGGTACGCTCACCCGCATATGTACACCGATTGACCTCCTCAACGAATGTCTCTCAGGGGGCACTAGTCTGCCGGATTCCAAGAGCCCCACGTTGGGCGCCAGATGCCGGGCTCCGCCGGCGGGGGCAGGTAGTGCCGAGGGAAGGACCAGGCCCGCTGGTTCCTCCCGAGGGGCTGAGGAGGAGATGAGCGTCCGACGACTCAGACCTCTCCTGGCCACCGGAGAAAAACCACACTGAGTCGGGAGTCTTGTCGAAGCAGGAACTCGATTTATTGCTATGAACAGTTGCCTATATAATGTTGGGGGTGAAGGCGGGGATTGTAGGATGGTGGGGAAAGGTAAGGGCCAATAGTAAACTGTGACTATTGAAATGATAATTCTAACTCCCATGTGGAGGTAGCAGGTAAGAAGCCATTAGGCGTCTTGCTGAGTCACGTCTGGCCAGAGGCAGATCACCAAACTTTAGCTAGGCTCAGGAAGTTCCACTAGGCCTCACACCTGGGCCTTTAGAGGCCAGCATCGGTGTCTGAAGGATACTTATTTTTAAGCCTGAGCAGCTACTGAAATTACATGATGAAAATGCTGCTGAGTCCACAAAGCCCTCTTTAAAAAAAAAATTAGAAGAATCAAAAAATCTGTATCTATCCTATTTTGAGGTATTCCTTTAAAGATTTGCTTTCAATGAGGTGAAAATAAATAGTTACATGATAGTATGAAATCAGGATAGCAGTTATGTAAAGTAGGCAAAAATTACTTCATTAAAATGCATGGAGGGAGAAGCAATGGATTGTAATATAGATCATGCTAGAGATGAGCAGATTACTGAGAGCCAGGCACACAAGGGAGACAGATTAATGAAAACTAAATACAGGGGCCTCAGAAAAACAGCATGAAGCTGAGCATTGGTCTGCTGCATATCAGAGAATACAAGCCCAGAGATATGGGAAAACCATTTCTTTTCATTTGGGATGTTGATTTCAAAGTCAATGTTATTTCTTCTTTCTGTATTTCACATTTTCTCTTTTAGATAATTAAAGATACCTTTTAAGTAAGAAACATCCACATGCTATAGCATGTAATATAGATTGCTTACCCTGGAAATCCATAGATAGGCATGGTGCAATTTCCTCGATGGTATAGACAAGCATT
The DNA here is from genome assembly GCA_036346955.1 of Dipus sagitta. Taxonomy (NCBI): domain Eukaryota; kingdom Metazoa; phylum Chordata; class Mammalia; order Rodentia; family Dipodidae; genus Dipus; species Dipus sagitta. Next base: position 337,105 of record CM070783.1, read on the forward strand.
GAAAATCATAAATAAAAGAATTAATCTTTCTTGTTCTGATTTTGCTATACATTTTGCCTTAAAAAAAAAACTTTAAAAAGGAGGCCCCTTAGCATATGAGAAAAGAACAAAAGTTGAGGTCATATGACTCAAGATTCAAGAATCAACTCTAGCTAACATTTGCTACATGTGATTAGAATAAATCACCAATGGTAATAGAGTTTCAGTATTTGGCAGGATAAAAATGACACCTGCCTTAATTAACTCATTTCAATGCATCTAAAGTTATTAATATAAAAAGCCAACATTTAAAATGCTATAGAAACATAAATTGTTAACTATATATAAAACAAATTCTATCAGATTCAATCATTTCACATAATCTAAGAAGTTATCACCTGAAAATCTATACCTACCCATTTGCATGTCAATACTGACAAGGAGAGACAGGTAGTGACTATTTTAAGCATGATGTTATTTTCTGATTATTTACTTAATTGCTTAAAAATTATATTTATACTTTCTGCAATATATAAGGTTAAACAAAACACCTCTTGAATTTAGTGAGCTATTTAAAGTAGAATGGCAATTAATATAATTCTTCTGATCATTTATATGCTTAGAGGTTTAAAAGCTGTGTGGCAAGTAAAAATAACTGAACTATATGTAAGAACTCTAAGAAAATTTAGAAAATTACTTGCAACTATAATACAGAAATAAAATTCTGTGACAACCATCAAGGAAAACAAAAATGAAGCTTTCTATGCTGAAGTGGCCTTTCCATGGTTCATTGGCCCTTTTCCCCTGACGGGAAATTTAGAAGGGAAGAAAATGGGAAGAACTAAAGCCATGTGGCTGCAATAGCTCTGAAAACTATAACTAGAACAGATCACATCTCTCTTCCACTCCAGCTTCTCCTCATTTGCCTATCATAATGACTAGTCATGGTGGCTTGCCTAATTGTATGATCCACAATTGTTCCAGAAGGGTCCAGGCTACTGGTAACCACTCTCTGCAGTACAGAGTTGGTGTGTGTGTGTGTGTGTGTGTGTGTGTGGTCACAATTGGACAAGCAAATATTAAGAGGTGCCCAAGTAAATTGGGTTCTATTTGTATCCCTCTCTCCCTCCACTACATCCAAGGAGTCTATATCCCATCAGGTAATGGGGGACAACTGGCCCTGCCAAGATGGTGATTTCCTTGTTGCCTTCTACTTTCTAAGCTTAGGAATTCAAAGTGTTATGGGAAAAATAGTTTGTAGTTCAATAGGACCCTTTCTGGACCCCCTAGCAAGAGTATACCCTCTCTTGGGACCAGAACCCTAACTCTGCAAAGTCCAGAGTGGTGGGGATGGGAAGCAATACCTCCTCTAGTGAGTCACTGAGAATGGTGGTAAGTGGACATAATGAAATCCACCTCTTAGTTCCAGGATCCACAAATCCCTGAGAATGTGGTGCTGTACAGTTTCTGATTTATTGTAAAATATGGTCTGAAATCAATACTTCAGGTGGGCCTTAAACTTCCCGCTCCCTAAATCTAATGCCTTCTAGAATCTAGATGTTGTAATATATTGTGACATGACTACTAGGCCCTATGGTCATGGAGCCTTTCCCACATTTTCTTTACTGTGGAGGTATTTCCTAGATAGGTGCTATGCTGGCAGGATTTCAAGCCTATGGATAAAGCCTTCTAGATGGTTTCTTGCAGAACTACAATCTACAAGAATATCCATGAAGATGTTTCTAGCCCATGCTTCAGGGCTTCATATGTTTCCAGTCTGTAAATTCTGTAAAGCACATCTATCCTTGCTGAGCATTTATTTATGCCCCAAACTATGAAATTCATGATCTGGGATCTATTTCTCATCTGTTCTGATCTCTAACTACATGAACATCTGTGTAAAGTGCCTAAGTATTTTGCCTCTCATGGGCACCTGAGCTCTTTTTCTTCATGTCCATCGTCCTCCCCCACCCCACCCAATATCAGTACAACCTAGTAATGACCAATAAGCTTTGCAGGTTTTATTTTCATTAGTTATGGACATACTCAGTATGTAAAAAGTAGGTGTTGGTACCATCGTTATCCTCATCCCTGCCTCCCCTCCAAGGGAACCCTCCTCTTTTTATAACCATTAGTTCCCCATAGCTTTCAAATACCTGAATTATCACACAGGGAAATGTGTACCTATCTACCTGGACATTTTTCCTCATGTCATCATAGGTAAAATCTTTAGCAATTGGACCATAATCTTATACCAGCAAATATCCATATTCTTTTCAGGAATACGATCTTTCTTGTCAACCAGGCAATAAGTGAACTAGTCCTCAAATCCTGCCTTATAGGCTGAAGAGAATGCTTAATGGTTAAGGTACTTGCCTGCAAAGCCTAAGGAGCCAGGTTCAATTCCTCAGTACCCACATAAGCCAGATGCACAAGGTAGTGCATGCATCTGAAGTTTGTTTGCAGTGGCTAGAGGCCCTGGTTCACCCATTCTCTCTCTCTCTCTCTCTCTCTCTCTCTCTCTCTCTTTCTCTCTCTCTCTCTCCTGTGCCCCTCTCTCTCAAATAAACAAATAAATAAATCCTGTCTTATGACTACCTACTTGGAATACTGCTGGAACCATTTGGAGCAATACAGATTTCCTAGGAAGCAAACACCAACATGGGATTTGAAACTAGAGAGATTTATTGGGGAATATATCTGTGAAGAAAAGGTGACAAGAAGTAGCCACGGACAGAACTTTCAGCTGTCTGTGGGAGAAGTTAGGGGCCACATGGCTCCAATAACTCTGCTGAATTCAGTTGGTTAGTGTGGTGGTTTGAATAGAATAGATGGCCCCCAATATATTCAGTTGTTTGTTTGTAGTTTGCATCTGCAGCCACCTGGCTGGAGTCAGTACCATTGTGTGGATCTTAAAGTGTGGTGATGGGTTTCAGATTACACTCTAAAGATATGCAAAGTGTGCCTAGCTGGAGTTCCTGAAGTGTGCTGTGCTATATGGCTTTTGGCTTGTGGCTTGTGGCTTGTGCTTCTCTCTCTCTCTGCTTGGGCCTGTGAAGGCAGGCCAGTTTCTTCTGCCATTATGGAACTTCCCCTGGATCTGTAAGCTTCAATAAATATCCCTTCCTCCATAACTGTGCCTGGTCTGGAAGTTCATCTCAGTGAACCTGAAGTGTCTGCTACAGTTAGGGAAAGAAAACCTGGTCTTAGCAGGAGGATCAGGGCCAAGCTGAAGGTATACCTGTGGCAACTCAAGGCTGCTTACCAACTACATTCTCATAGCACATCCTCTCACAGGGATATCTGAGCCACAATCTTCTATAGTTCCACACATGCAACAAAGCACATACCATGACATATCTGCATAGGAGATACACCTTTGAAATTCTGAGTACTTCAGGTTTTATGAGATTCATGATAGTGAACATCAAAACAAATCATCATGCTTCTTTCTATGTTCAATGCAGAGTTAGAGAAACAAATGAGTAAATAATTTATTAATAAAAAATTATTTTCCATAATAGCATACATTATACCAGGTTACAACTATTATCAAGAATCAAAAAAAAAAAAAAAGGTACACATTACCTCTCTCAGATAAAGGAATTAGACATCATTCAGCAATGAATCTTCAGGAAACACTTCAAGCAAAAATAAGACAAGTATCTAAGACATCTACATTTTGTCTCATTTTTGGACATTGTAGATTGTTCTTGTGCTGACTGTATATAGTATTCATGACAATTTATATATTGTGAAAATGGCTCACATTTCAATTTTCTAATAAAATTTCAATTTACTACTAAATACAACAAATATACACGGTCTTATCTGCCATTTAATTTCCTCAGAGATATTTTCTTTCTCATCTAATAAGTCCACTTATCTGTACCTAAAAGGATATTAAAGCAGTTAAAATATGGGTGTGAGAGATTATAATTATAGGTCTAATGTGAAGTTATATCTACATAACAGTAATGTGAAATAGGATCAGTTATCCATATTACCTGATGACATGAGAAAACACTGTCTATTCAAGCTTCAAAGAATTTGGGTGTTTTTCTTTTTAGTTGAAAATATCAGGATGAGTCTTTGTCATAACTGACACATGAGATAATCTACCTAATTTGTACTACTTTTACCTAGTCCACATTGTTCTCTCCTTTCCCCCAAGTTCTTGAGAACTTAATATCCATACATTTCATTCATACTTATTTGTGTTATTCATAAATTATATTTTACTACCACCTTGTACATCCTAGAAATTGTTAAAAACTGATTATATAACAAATAAGAGGGACTCCGAATGTGGGGATTGGCATTCTAAGTGGTAAGGCAAACATGCAAACCCACAATAAAGGGTTGTTCTTGAGACAAGGATAAAGACAATGGCATATAGCCAGATCTTTGAAAAGAAATGCCATCCTTTTTCTTTTAAACAATACCTGTAGTTATTTTCCTTGTTCTTGTGACAAAATTCCTGACAAAACGTTTTTAGGAAGGAAGGAAGAAAGGAAGGAAGGCTGTATGGGCTTATTTTGGCTCACAGTTTAAGGGGACAGTCCATTATGGCAGGGAAGGCATAGTGGCAGGAGGAAAAAGCAGCTGGTCACAGTGCATCTTCAGTCAGGAAGCAGAAAGAGATGAATGACACTGCTCAGCTCACCTTCTCCTTATTGTTCAGTTCAGGATCCCATTTCATTGAAGGATGCTGTCCACCACAGAAGGACACTGTTCACATTCAGAATAATTCTTTCTACATCAATTAACCCCGTCCAGAAACTCCCTTATAGATATGCCCAGAAGTCTGTCTCCTAGGTAATTCTAGATCCTGTCAAGTTGACAGCAATATTAACCATAAGTCCACTTTGTCTAAAATTGACACTCAAACATATTGTTTTTAAGCCATAACCCTAGTTCCCCCATAGGCTCATGGCCATTTCAATGCAAAATGTATTCAATCCAACTTCAAAGTCCCCAGAGCCTGTTACAGTTCCTACACTGCTCAAAAGTGTTAATAAATCTCGTCTGAGACTCAGGTAATCCCTTAGCTGTGAGATCCTATATTTTAAAAACAAATTATATATGTTTGTTATAAAATGGCACAGATTAAACATTTTCATTCAAAAATGGAGGAATGGAGGCATAGCAAGGAAAGCCTGGACCACAGCAAAATTGAAATCCAGCAGGGAAAACAGGAAATCCTGAGTTCTATGAGAGGCATAGGGGCTCATGATGGGATCACCTGGGCTCCAGGGTATTTGGGAAGCCCTATACCTCCAGCGCTGTTTCCCATAGCATACATAGCCTCTTTCTCTTGATCTGGCTCCACTTCATGCCTGCAGCTTTTTTTCAGCACATGTTCCATGATTCTGGCATCTCCAACATCCTGAGCCCCTGTTGTGACTGAGGCTTTGCCTTTACAGGTTCACACAGGCCTCCCAGGGCTCTTTGCAGGGACTCCAACCCTGCCTACTGTGTTAACTTTCTCTGGGGAAACATGAACAAATGTCTTTTCACCCCCAGATGGGGCTCATATAATAGACCAAAGTAACAATTACACCAAAGTCCAACTTAGTGAACCAATAAGTTTATTATAGTTTCTTCTAGGAGAATGGATGAGGGGTTACTTACAGCAGCATGGATAATTCAAAGTGGAAGCTACATTGCTGGAGCTCACTGTACAACCTGAAGACAGGCTTGCTAGTAGGACAGTGTCTCTCCCAGCAATAATTTATTGCTTCATAGTCCTTCAGAGACTCAAAGAGGCAATCTGGAAACATACCAATGTGACTCCCAAAGAGCATGGAAGAAGAAGTTATTCTCAAAGATAGATTTTTTTTAACTCAATCAGTTCTAGATATTTGTAGAAAACTATAAAAACTGGTGGCTGAGCCAAGCAAAAAATTAGACTAATTGATCCAGACTACTGCATTGGTCTATTACATTCTAGACAGACAGACAGACAGACAGACAGAAAGAAAGAAAGAAAGAAAGAAAGGAACGAAGGAAGGAAGGAAGGAAGGAAGGAAGGAAGGAAGGAAGGAAGGAAGAAAAAGGAAGAAGGAAAGAAGTCAGAAAAAAAAGATAACATCAGAAGAAGTGGTTATGTCCAGGGAAGGGGCATCCACGAAGGTCCCTCTGGTGCTTGCTTCCTCTGTGGACAGCCTAGAGAAACAGCCATGAGGAACATATCTTGGCCTCTGCCAGGACCCTGTCCAAACTGCCAAGGAAATCACTGTAAGGCTAGATATGCCCTGAGCCCAAGAAACAAGAGGCCATCTCTCTTGGCAGAACATTGACAGGTCCCACAGCCTTTTCTGCAGGCTCCCATTGCACTGGCTCAATTTGAGGAACCCCAGGTAACTGCTCAAGTAGCATAGCACATCCTAGATTTCCTGATTAGCATGGAAGCCTAGTACTCTGTCCTGCCTTTTTCTCTAGGCCCTGATCTAGCCACATAGCTGTCTTCTGGGACATGTTGAGCCAACCTTTAAGAAATCAGATTTTTTTGTTGTTGTTGTTTTTGTTTTTCGAGGTAAGGTCTCACGCTAGTCCAGGTTGACCTGGAATTCACTACATAGTCTCAGCATGGCCTCGAACTCATGGTGATCCTCCTACCTCTGCCTCCCAAGTGCTGGGATTAAAAGTGTGCACCACCATACCCAGCTTCATTTTGTTTTTTAACACACACTTGTTTGTGTGTGTGTTTTAAATAGTTTATTTATTTATCTATTTCTTTCTTTATTTATTTGAGAAAGAGAAAATGGGCATGTCAGGGCCTCTAGCCACTGCAAATGAACTCCAAATGCATGCACCACCTTGTGCATCTGGCTTATGTGGTACTGGGGACTTGAACCTGGGTCCTTGGGATTCAGTGGCAAGTGCCTTAACCACTAAGCCATCTCTTTAGGCCTTTATACAACCTTTTTCCTATTCTGGAGAGACTCCTTCTTCCATCATACTTTCCTTATAATTTTGGAAACTCCACCCCTCTAATACAGAAATGTGACTGGAAGTTGAGGAAGAAATGGATGATCTGTGGAAGGAAATAGAGAATAGAAAGGGACAAGAGGCACCATTACTAAGAGAAAACTGCTTAAAAATCAGTGGTCAGTTTGATAGGCAAACCCTATTTTTTTTAAAAAAAAAAAAAAGGAGAAAAATAGAACGCAGGGAATCAACAGATTTTTCAATAAATAAGTCAATTAAATTCATGGTATTAATGTAAAAGCACTTTTTAAAAATTCATTTATTTATTTGAGAAAGAGAGAAGGTGGCATATAAAGAGAGAGAGAATGGGCATGCTAGGTCCTCTAGCCACTGCAAACGAGCTCCAGATGCATGGGCCACCTTTTGCATCTGACTTTATGTGGGTACTGGGAAATCAACTCCCAGTCCTTAGGCTTCACAGGCAAGTGCCTTAACCACTAAGCCATCTCTCCAGCCTACAAAAGCAGTTTCGATTCAGGTTCTTTTTAGAGAGATGTAAAGAACGATAAAGTGGGGCTTGGGAGATTTCTCAGTGGTTAAAGATACTTATGTGCAAAGCCTGCCATCACAGGTTCAATGCTCTAGTACCCACAAAAAGCCAGATGCACAATATGGCACATACATCTGGATTTTGCTTGCAGCAGCAAGAGGCCTGGCATGCCCATACTCACTATTTCTCTCGCAAATACTTTTTAAAAAATTAAAGGAAAGATAGGGCTGAAGAAATTGCTTAGTGGTTAAGGTGCTTTCCTGCAAAACCTAAGGATCTAGGTTCAATCCAGTACCCACATAAGCCAGATGCCCAAGGTGCTGCATGCATCTAGAGTTAGTTTGCAGTGGCTAGAGGCTCTGGTGTTCCCATTCTCCCTCTATCTGCCTCTCTCTCTCTCTTTCTCAAATAAATAAAATAAAAAGAAAGATAAAGTGGTTCCTCACTGGCTTTACCTGGGGTTCCATTCAAGAAGAAAAGAGATTTGTGAGGGTAAGTTGAGGTAGGAAGAACTACAAACTAAAAATATAACCAATTGCCATCTGTTGGGGTTCTTCAGAAAGACAAATGCCTTTGGTATTCAACCTGCAACTACAGGGTTAACATACTAAGGTTTTTGGCACTTTGTATGCTTTCCCTCCCTTTTTCTTTCCCACTATGATGTAAATTATATCGCTGAATTGCCATGTGCCATTTAAATTGGTTGAGAGTTGGCTCTGAGGACAGAGTATGAGCTCCCCTACCTCAGACCCAAGTATGTTTGTCTCATCTGTTCTCCAAGATCCTTATCCTGGGAAAGGCTACCTGCACCCCAGCCCTTGCTCTGTGGCAAGAGAAAGGAGAACAATAAACAGCTTCAGGGTTAAAACCACTGTGCCTTTAAATCAGTTAAAAGATAAATTATTCCTCCAGGCTATCTAACAAATGACCTCTCTATCACTTATTTCATGATATAAAAATTCCTGTCATAAAAGGGTTAACCTGTGAAGAGTTTGTGTCTATCTGTATTTTCTCTCTTGTCTTTTATTGCTTATAAGACATTCCACTGTCCAAAGTCTTGGGTAGCTTCTTTTCTGTACAAGTTCTTGCTAGAATATAATTCTCAAACTTTTGTGCGACAGAAGAAATGCATAAAAGAGCCTTTTAAAGTCCAAGTGGCAACCAGGTCTGCCTAAGACAACAGAGAAGAACTTTATAGTGTAACAACATGTGAACAGGTAATCCTAATTTATTACATAATGCCATGAATGTGATTCATACTCAGTTCTTTTTAATAATTTGCTCATATTGCTATGTCTTGTGATATCTAGGTTAAAGTTCCATTAACTAATATTTATATGCTCATTATAAAATGTTCATTCAAGATAACTATGGTTATACCATGTCAGGCTTTTAATTACTGGGGAAGCTGAGTCTTAACAAAAATCAAGATTTATTTAAATTGTTTGGTTCCTTGTAAAAGTTTTATTTAAGTGTTACATAAAAGCCTAAACAGCAGGATTGTTAAACCCATTCCCCTAGAAATCCTGACTGGAAATATACAGCAGAATATGGAGACAGGAAAGAAGCAAAATGGACATAGGTACATTTTCAGACATGTTTTCTAGAAGCTCCTGCTCGGCCTACCCAGCCCTGGTTCTCTATTTACATAACTGAAAGAAAGGGGATATCCTTGGGAGCCTTGACCCAAACAGTAGGACCCACCCTACCTCCAGTGGAGTATCTGAGTAATGAATGGCCATGATGTTTGCAAAATTTGCAAAATTCCAACAGGTGCTTTCAGAACACAGACAAGGGATTCTGGGAGATAGGGTTATGAAACCCCTTCTCTTCTGTCCTAAGACCTGATGCATATAAAAGCTCTAAAGAAGCCCCCTCCTTGCAAGCCACCTGGAAAGGACTCTATGCTATTATCCCATCTACACCCATCGTAGCTGATGTGTACATTGGTGAGCCCTCAAAGATCCAAAGCTCCTCAAGAAACAGCCTTCAGGAGAGGCAGACAAGTAACATCCCTCTACCTGTATATACTTCAGTCTTGCCTATTTCTGTAGGCAGTTGCTTTTTCTTAAGGACATTCTTTTTTAGTCATCTTTTTGCTAATGAAAATAGCATACCTGATTCTGCCATTTCCTTGACCCCCTACTCCTCCTCATCTTATTAATTTTTGGTCTCAGTCTCCAAAAGTGCTTCATAAACTTCATCATAAAATGCCTGGATACTTTCAAGCTCCAGATGATGGTCCAAATGGAACTAGTCATATCAAGTCCCTACAGACTTATATTTCACTCAACCCCTACTCAGCTTGAAGAAGCTAGAGAAGTCATTGCCCCTAGTCCTAGACCTTTCCTGAGAGAGGGGAAAATGAGAAGGGCCACAGAGCTGGTGCAAAATCATGCTGTGATCATCCAGCCTGCAGAGTGCTCCTCAGCACTAGGTAAGCAGGATCAAACATAGTCACAAGAAGAGGTGAGCCACCCCCCTGCACCTGGAGCATGACGTCCTGTTAGGAGGGGCAATGGGCACCACAGCCATTGTCAGGGCATATGCAAGGCCATGGGTTCCAAGATACAGCAGCCATGGGAGAGTCCAGCCCTGGTCATAGTGGCCACAATGGCTACTGCCTACTGGAAGCTCCAGCATCTGCACTCCCAGTGAATGGCTTAGCTTTGTTGAGGCATGCTCAGGTGGTTCACACATATAGCCTACATCCACCCTTCCGAGCCACAACTTGGGGCATCTGGAAGTTGGTAAATGGAGGAAGAGGCATACTGCTACTGGACTCACCTGAATAAAGAGAGATGGCTTCCCCTCCCACAGAATGCACCTGAGGAAATAAGAAAGAGAGAAAGTCAAGGATGATAGAAACACACACTGAGCTGGACTAACGGAAGATGCTTCTTGACAAGAGAGACCAATGAGAAGATGAGGAACCAGATCCATTATTAGCAATAGGGAAATGAAGAAGGAAATGGCTAACCCTATGAACCTGTATCCCAGAGCCCACTCAGATTCCCAGTTCTGAGACCCCCTCCCATGCTATGGGAGCTTTTGTTTATAATAAACCAGTTATCTTCAAATTCTCCGTGTCTCCAAGTTTCTGTTTGTCCTGGGGCATCCAATTCTTTGTTTACCCCAAGGTAAGAAGAAAAATCCCTACATGGTTAGATGGCACCAAGGGTCCCCCTGCATTATAACTTGTCTGCTATAACTTTAAATTTCCTTACACCCTTTTCTTCACAAAACTTCACATTTTTCTGTATTTGTGACCTACTTTTTACTTTCTCTCTCTTCTCTCTCCTCCTCTTAGTCCCTGGATAACAGCAATGAATGATAACCATTAAACAGCCTGAATGCTCTCCTATCTTGAGATTTCCTCCACCAAATAAATTAGTCATTACTTTTCAAGTCAGCCTCATTCAATTTCTCAGGACAAGGGCATTATGCGGAACAGACTCTGACAGAATATAATCTGAATAACTACTATTTCCATTCCCAAAAGAATCCTTATTCCCCTTTTTATACCTCACAAGCTAGGCCTCCACAATCTGCATTTCTTTCCTCATTCTAGTCTTATAAATGCCCACCAGAATGGCCCATTAATCCCTGATTGCAGCATTATAAAGTTTTCTTAGCCCAAAATTCCAAATTTTCCCACATTCTTCCCTTAAACTAGTCCCAAAACCTAAGAATCATGTGGTCAAGTTTATGACAGCAACATCCCTGCTCTCCAGTACCAGTTTTATGCATTTTTCTCATCACTGTGACAAAATACATGATAAAGGAAACTTAAGAAAGAAAGGGTTTGTTTTGGCTCACAGCTTGCTGGTATAATCCATTATGGTGGGCAAGGCATGGTGATGAGACTAAAACAGCTAGTCACATTGTGACTATAGTCAGGAGGCAAAGAAAAATATTATCTGGTTGTTGTAGTTACCTTCTCATTGCTGGGATAAACACCCAACCAAACACAGTTAATGGGAGGAAAGGTTTTTTTTGTTTGCTTTTTTTTTGTTTTGCTTTTTTGTATTTGGCTTATATTCTCAAGGGGAAGCTTCATGATAGTAGGGGATAGCATGGCATGATAGAGGCTGGACATCACCTCTGCCACAACAGGTGGAAAACAGAAGCAGGAGAGTAAGCCCCACTTTAACAATGGGGAGCTGGCTACACCTCTTTGCCTGGCCCCAACAACACACATCCTCCAGGAAGATTTCACCTATTAAGTTGCCATCAGCTGAGTACCAAACATTCAGAACACATGAGTTTATGGGGACATCTAATTCAAACCACCACATTCTGTCCCTGACCTCCACAAACTGATGAACATCCATATGTTAAATGGAATGCATTCAGTACAACTTTAAAAGTTCCCAAAGTCTTATCAATCCCAACACTGTTCAAACATCCCCATAGCCCAAGGTCTCTTAACTGTGAGCTGTAAAACCACAAAACACATGATGGCACACAATAAACAGTTATACCACAAAAGATGGCATTGGACATAGCAAGGAAAGATTGAGTCAATCTAAAACAAACAGGGCAAACATCAAATCCTGTAGTTCCAAGTCCAACACTTCTTATCAGTGACAAAATCTCTGTAACTCCAATTCTGGCCCTCCAGTTTGGCTGCTCACAGCCATGAGAACTATCTATCTTGAGCCAGCAGCTCTCCTTGGTAACCATCCCATTATCCTAAGATCTCCTGGGGTCTCCACTGCAAACCCCAGTTTATCTTCATGGCTCCACTAGGCCTCTACTCAGACATTACAAAAGCCTCACATCACTTTGCCTGTGAAGCTTAAGGACCCCGGTTCGAGGCTCGATTCCCCAGGACCCAGGTTAGCCAGATGCATAAAGGGGTGCACACATCTGGAGTTCGCTTGCAGTGGCTGGAAGCCCTGGCACGCCCATTCTATCTATCTATCTATCTATCTATCTATCTATCTATCTATCTACCTACCTATCTAACTATCTATCTGCCTCTCTCTCTCTCTGTCTCTCTCTCTCTGTCACTCTCAAATAAATAAATAAAAATGAACAAAATTTTTTTTAAAAGAATAATCCTTTAAGCTCTGTCTTCAGAACTGCAAGGTATCTCTTAAACAAATGTTTCAAATCCTTTTACATTCTTCCTGCAAATCAACTCTTAAAATGCCAAAAGTCACAATTCAAGTTTCTAGCAGCAATGACCCCACTACCACTGGGACAATTTTCTGTTACCATTACTTTGTCATTGCTGGGACAAAGCTCCTGACCAGAAGTAGTTTATTGGAATAAAGGGTTTATCTTGGCTTAAAGTCATAAGGGGAGCACCATGAAGGCAAGGTAAAGGATGGCATGAGCAGAAGCTGGACACCACCTTCTTGCCAACATAAGATGGAAAAGGGCAGCAGGAGAGTGAGGAGTGAGCCCCACTCTAGTAAGGAGGAGCTTGTTATAACAGCCCTAAGCCTGCATCCCAACAACACCTCCTCCTGTCAAGGCTCTGCCTACCAAATTACCATTAGCTGTGGATCAAGCATTCAGGACACATGAGTGGAGTGTGCATATGTGTTCATTCATGTGTAGGCACACATGTGCACATGCATGTGGAGGCCAGAGGTCAATATCAAGTGCCTACCTCAGTCACTTTCCACCTTAGTTTTTGAGAGAAGGTTTCATGCTAACCTTAGAGCTCACTGATTTGGCTAGACTATCCAGCCAACAATCCCTAATGTTACTCTTGTCTCTACCTCACAGCACTGGGATTATAGGTGTGCATTGCCATGCTTGTTTGTGTGTCTGTGTCCATGCACACATGTACATGTGTGTGCTATGGATCTGAACTCAAGTCCTCATGCTTGTGCAGCAAGCTATTTCTCCACTGAGCTATCTCCCCAGCCCCCAGTTTTCTCCTTTTATTTTCTCCAGTCCAACCACCATTTTCACTTCTCATCTAATCTTATCAAATCCAATGGGCTATGCTATTATAGGAAAAATCTGACCCAATTTCACAGTTATTTGCTTTTTGTGGACAGACTGATTTAGTGTTGAATTATTATTACTATTATTATTATTATTGTTTTGTTTTGCTTTTTGAGGTATGGTCTTACTCTAGCCCAGGCTGACCTGGAATTTGTTGTTGTCGTTGTTTCGAGGTAGGGTCTCACTTTAGCCCAGGCTGACCTGGAATTCACTATGTAGTCTCAAGGTGGCCTCACAGCAATACTCCTACCTCTGCCTCCCAAAGTACTGGGATTAAAGGCATGCACCACCACACCCAGCTATTCTGCAGTTCTCAAAAGTTCAGTTTCTCCACTTGATTAACAGCTAGAGCTAAAAGGTAAAACCCCATTGCTGAAGATACCACAGGCTGCAGTCATATAACATTAAAATACCATGCTGGAACTGAAAAGGAAACTATCTCCCTCCCAGCTAGCCTCATAGTGCTGGAGCCCTATTGGAACTGCCAGCAGGACAATGATCATCAGTAACATGAATAAACAGGGGGCTCTGAAGACTATGAAATCAACCAGATGGACAAGAAATGCACATTTGTGCAGCAGTGGCATATAGCCTGTACAGGTAACCACCTGTTCTCTGATTGGATATGAGGCCAGTTCAGTGGGAGGGAACTCATATCTGGTACTGGAAACCAAGTCAGAATTCCATGGTCAGGAAAGAGTGGGCTGGCACAGCAAAAATCTCCTAAACAATTTTGCATACATACTCCTTTTAAATCAAATTGCTCTCATGTTTAGAGAATTTGTTTTATTTTAGATGACAGAGAAAATGGAGGAGAGCCTAGATCCATTGATAAGACAAGAAGATAGCCTACTGCCCACCATGAGACTTTCCACCTCTTCTATATCTGCCAGGGCCCAGGAGAAATTGCAGAGAAAGCAACGTCAAGAATACTGCTCTTATTATTAGCCTGACAACCAGCCCCAGGTTAATGATGACAGACACTTAGAATAATCAAAACCTATGAAAGCAGAAATCCAGAGACTACAAATAATTCAACACTAAATCAGTCTGTCCACAGACTTGCCATGGCTCAAGGAACATTGTGTAATAGGGGACAGAAATATTTCAAGGAACATTGTGTAATAGGGGACAGAAAGATTGCAAGAGCCACAGAGTGAGTAGGAATACCTTGAGGCTCAGTCCCCCAATACCCCATAGGGATTGACTGAAGCCTTCATGACCCCACAGGGATTACCATAACCTTACTGATGAGGGCCCCCAGGGAAAAGGGAGTTGGGAAAAAGGAATAATATTATATAACCTGTTATAATATATGTATATAATAATTTTTTTCTTAAAGTTCAGTTTCTCCAAAAAGATTCAAAGATATTGCCTTAAAAAATATATATATTCCTCTTAAAAACAGTACTGCCCTAGAGGAACACTGCCTTCCATAGTGTCCTTCCTGGCAAACCTATTATTTTCCATTTATAGATAAATTTTCATGTTCATTTCCTCTTCAGTGAAATACTTTCCAGGACTTCCTTTTCTCCTCCCTATAATTACTGCTGCAAATACTGAAAAAAGTCCAACATTACCAGACAGCATAAAAACATAAGAGCATATTGCATGTTCTTGAAGGAAAATTTTACATTACATTGGTTTATATAATCAGGTAAGAAATTGTATCCAATATAAGAAAAAAATATATATATTATATATACAAAAGCTTGGATTCATATAAAGATTCATTTCTTTAATAATTATTTATATAACAGCTACTCCAGGGGATAGGGGATAAATAATAACAAAGTATAATGACATATATGTCTAAAAATTCCATAGTGAAACCCATTATGTTATGTGCTTACTTTAAATTTTAATTCAAAAAGTACAAAAAGGAAAAGAAAGAAAGGCAAAGGCTACTATATGCAAAGTTATGTGGACTCTGTAGAATATAGACAATGCTCTGCACAAATTTTGCCATGATGAACTATAGTAGATGGAAGAGAGTAGGGCAGCATTTGCTAAGGTATGGTGGAGATACTTCCAGGCAAAAGTTCAAAGGAGGGCTGTGAGAAGATTGTAGCTGAATGGTTCTTGAAGAATAAGCGGGGCTTGGAGTGTGATTTGAGGACTACAACAAGGAAAGAACTGCCGGAGGAGGAGCTTTGTGAGCACTGGACAGCATCCAGGAAAGAAATGAGTCAATGCAAGAAACTGAAGTAGTGTGCATGAAGGGGAGTAAGAGCAGATAAAATGGAAAGACAGGTTAGAGCTAGGCCTGGCAATGTTGAGAATGCCAGGAGGAAGACTAAACCAGTAAGAATTGTCCAGGGGATTTTTAAGCAGAGAAAATGCAAGATAAGAGCACTAATACATTGGAAGTTTTGGAGTAAGGCAATACTGAAACCTCAAGGACAATTACAGGTTGGTTCGTTTGTTTAATCATAGACCAGGTGTTGAAGTTGGAAGATAGCAGAGCAGTGGAACTCAGGAGGAAGATTTCAAAGATATTTTGAAGCCATAATTTATAGGGCTTGGAATTTTGGTAGACTGTGGAAGGTGCAAAGGACAGAGCATACCAATGTGGCTCTGCTTGGGATTGTGGCTGAGTTGGGATTGGAAAAGAGGAGCACAGGTTAAAATATTTGGGAGGCAAATGTAGGTGAGAAAGGCTACAAAAGATGCCTAGTGATTGTTGGAAAAGTAATATAGTCTTTTCAAAAAAATTCAAAGCTAGAGGTACAAATGTTGAAATCATCTGTTCAGATATGACAACTAAAGCCACAACTTTGAATGAGACTTTTAATAAAGAGCCACAATTACTGTCCTGCAAATCATAAAGTGAAATGGTGTTTTGCTAATTATCCACTTAGTTTGATAAATGAAGACAGCCAGTGTCCAATCCTTACAGCCTAGATATTTTGCAAGCTGAATGGCCCAGTTTTGCAGTTCACATCAATCAAATTAAACAAATCATTCTCAATCTGCCTTTCATTTTGTGCTATGTCAATATGTCCAGTGGGTGCATGCATATATTGAAGTTGAAAACCTGATTCAAGACCCAGGAGAACCAATGCCAGATCGCCTTACCTCCAGGAATCTTACTATCTCTTAGCCCACAATACCCTATACCAGTGTTTCACTGTACAGTTTACAGAACAATTTTGGCCTTTATATAACAGTCTGACACCACAGGTAAGTTGATTTCCATCTCATAGATAGAGAAACCTAAGGCTCAGAGAAATTAGATTATCTAAGCTCATATGGATAACAATAGGTGGAGGACAGGTAGCAGTTCAGACTCAATGGCAATGGCAACAGGGTGTTTGTGTGAATGTTTGTTTTAATCAACTATACTGTACTGCCTGGCCTTCCTTTTAAAACTGGAACAGTATGCTCATCGCTGATTATCACAGCTAAATGAAGCAGTACATTATTTGTGGACATGGTCCATTTCTTTTCTCTCATAGCTACTTTTTTTTCCCCTTCCCTGTGTCATTTCACTGGAATTGGTTGAATGGTAGTATGTGTACACATGCATCACATACACACACCTACACATACCTCTTCAGTAATATCGACCTAATAGGCCAACCTATAAGGATAGCTATATTACAAATAACACTTATTATCAAACTATACACTTTATTTATTTATTTAGTTAGTTAGTTAAATAGTTAGTTAGTAGTGGAGGATTGAACCCAGGCTCTCATACATGCTAGGAAGCCCTCTGCCACTAAGCTACTTCCCCATCCCTTTTTCTATTTATTTTTTATGTTGAGGTAGAGTCTTGCTAAATTGTGCAGGCTGGCCTTAGCCTTCAAATAGCTGGGAATATAGGCTTACTCTGCCAAAACCTGGCTCATGTGCACTATCTCTGTATATTTTTCATAGTTCTTTGGTTGTAGATATTGAGTACCACCAATAATATCTCCATGTAACACATTATACAGGATAAATCTTAAATTTGATATAACTTTCACATACTTTAGGAAGACTTCTATGAAGTCTATGACAATGTTTAAGAAAAGATCAACCAAATGAGTGTATTTTTTCAGGTACGATGCTGAGATAAACAAAAGGTTGGTGAAAATCAGTCTCTTTCCCTTGTTTGTTTCCTGAGACAAAATTTTGTCTCAGTATACAACCCAGGTTGGCCTCAGACTTCTAATGTTCCAGCCTCAGTACACTGAAGTTAGGGTTATAGGCACACATCACCATGCTCACTTCTGAAAATCACTTTCCATCTAACTATGCTTACCAATTTTATGTTTCTCTAAAGTCTATTAGGTGCTAATATGTGAAATCCATGATATCATATTTCAGACCATCTTTTAAAAGCCAGTCCATTTTTACAATATTAATTCTCCAATCTAGAAGATCAAAGATCTCACAGCATCTGGTATCATCTTTTATTTCTTTTTTTTTTTAACTATCATAGAATTTTTCTTGTAGGTCTTTCATATCCTTGGTAAAGTTTGTTCCTAGGTACTTTATTTTGCAAGGCACTACTGAATGAAATATTATTCCCAATTTTTTCCTCAGCAAGTTCATTATTGGAATATATGAAAGCTACTGGTTCTTGTATATTGATTTTATATCCTGCAACATTGCTGAAAGTGTTTATTAGATCTAGGAGTTCCTTTGCAAAGTCTGTAAGATAACTTAATCATGTCATCTGGGAATAGGGATAATTTCATTTCTTTCTTGTTTTTATCCTTTTTATATCTTTCTCTTATTTTGCTGCTCTAGCTATAACATTGAACATCATATTGAATAAGACAATGGGGATCTTGGTCTTGTTGCAGATTTTAGATGAAATAGTTTCAATTTTTCACCACTTTGAATAATGTTAGCTATAGGTTTGCCATAAATAGTCTTCATTATTTTGAGGTATCTCTAGTCTTAATTTCTCCAGGACTTTTATCATGAAGGCATGTTGAACTTTGTCAAATGCCTTTTCTGTATCTGTTGAGATGATTTATGTCATTAATTTTACTTATATGGTGATTACATTATTGATTTGTGTATATTGAACCAACCTTGCATACCTGGGATTAAACTAACTTGGTCATGATGCAACATCTTCATAATGTGCTCTTTCTTAAATTCAGTTTGCAAGTATTGTGCGAAAATTTGTGCATATAGGGAATTTGATCTGTAGTTTTCTTTTTTGTTGAGTTTTTGTACAATTAGAATATCACAATAATACTGATGGAGGAGTTGGGGGTTCAGGGAGACCTGTGAACACCAACTTTTGGGTCCTTAGCAAAGAAGAATTGATAAAATGGACTCTGATAAGGGTAAATTGTGAATAATGAGGTTTATTGTAGGAGGAATTAAGATCCAGTTAGAAGGCTAGATGACTCAAGTCAGAGGAAAATTATCCTTCTTGCCAGGCTGGAAAGGGAGAGGGAAGACAAAAGAATCTCCATCACAGAGAAATACCTGGGGCAAAAGGTTCTGGAGGAGGCACATATACCCATTCATGGAAGACAAAACGTAAGAACCAAAAGATCCCCTACACATAAAAGACCAGAGGATTAAGATATAGTGAATGGCTCAGAGAACATAAAGATATCATACTATAGCAAAGCAAGAAAGCCTCCAAAAGGAAGAGGCAAGTAGCAAAAGGAAGTGCCCCTCCTCCCCAGCCAGGCTAGGAAGGTAGAGAGAGAGAGACCTAACACCCTGATGTTCCTTCGAAATCACAGGCAGAAAAGAGAGCTTATACATATCATTAGGCTCCTTAATACAGATCAGACATCCACTTAGGGTGAGGCTTGTTATCAGACTCAAGTGTGTGTAAGGAGAGACCTGACTGGTTTGTGGACTCAAGGGACTAACTGGTAGGGGCCATCCCACCCAGGAAAAAACAGGAAGTTCCTTAGGGGAGTGTTGCTTGTAGCCATCTTGGATGATACTTGATCAGTCATGGATCTTAGTACTTGTTCTCATTGGGCCTCTATACCTGTCTGATTGCCTATAAGAAGATATGTTTCTCCTGTTTCTCCTTCAATAATTGCTTCATAAAATGAATATGGAAGTTTTCCTTCCTTTTCTATTTTGTGGAACAATTTGAGAAGTGTTAGTTATATATGCTTTAAAAGTTTCATAAAAGTCAACAGTAAATCCTTCCAGTCTAAGACTTTTCTTTAGGTGAAGACTTTTTTTTCTTTTGAATTTTTGAGTTGGGTCTCACTCTAGCCCTGGCTGACCTGGATTTCACTATATAGTCTCAGGCTGTGCTCACACTTACAGTGATCTTTCTACCTCTGCCTCCTAGGAGTACTGGGATTAAAAGTATGCAACTCCAAGCCTATCAACAAATTCTAGATGTATGTGCCACTTTGTGCATCTGGCTTTATGCAGTGGAGACTTAATTACTGCTTTAATCTCATTCTCATTATGGGTCACAATAGCTTGGAAATGGAATCAACCTCAATGTCCATCAACCAACTGATGACTGGATAATGAAATGTGCTATGTATATACAATGAAATATTATTCAGCTATATATAAAAATGAAATCACTGGAAGTGGATGAAACTGGAACATATATATACTAAGTGAGGTAATATAGACCAAAAAAGACAAAGTTGCATGTTATCTCTCATATGCAGACCCTTACTTTTAATGTTTGTTTGTATGTAAATAGGGGAATGTGAAGGTGACTATAGGCATTGAAACTAGACAAGAGATCACTAGAGGGAAAGAAGATGTGATGAGAAAGGGGGAGGGCAAAAGATCACATGTAACATAAAAGTAGAAAGGAGGCAATGGTGGTGGAGGGAATAAAGGAAAAGGGAAACAAAAACAAATCTTGTTTGAAAAACACTATAATGAAGCACAATAAAAGAACGAAAGCTTAAAAAGAACAATCCATGAAAATATACTTTTCCTTCAGTGCTAGCCTTACACCAAGAATCAAAAGGGAGCCTTGGAGAATAGGTTCTGAGCCATATGTGCTTCTGGGAAGTGGTCCCAGGAAACAGTCTTCCTCCCCTTTACTACTGGTATCCACTTGAACTCACAGGCCATCATGTCTACTGGGTGAGATGATCCTAGTGAAAGTTGCATCATAAAGAGGAGCAATGGTGATTCTGAGGGAGCACTTCAGCTAAAGTTGGTTGATGTCACAACCCAGGTGGCTTTATATTTCCATGCAAAAACCTCAGAGTTGGCAATAAGTATTGCTGACACATTTTTTAGGCTTGCCACTTATATAGAGGTCATAAAAACACCTGGAATAAGAGGACTTGGAGTCTCTTTTACATGAAGAAAAGTGTGCTGTGTGACCATTGCCTCCCCTAATGGCAGAGTAAGTGGTATTTTTTCTTTATCTGGAACTTAATGACCAAGACTATAATATACCAATATTTAGGGAGCATGTAAGCTTTTGTCTAACTCTCATTTAAAACATAAATGAGTCGGTAAATGTGGTGGTTTGATTCAAGTGTCTCCCATAAATTTAGGTGTTCTGAATGCTAGGATCCCAGCTGATGGAGATTTGGGAATTAACACCTCCTGGAGGCAGTGCATTGTTGGGGGTGGACTTATGAGAATTATAGCTACTGTCCCCTTGCCAGTGTTTAGCATACTCTCCTGTCCCTGTTGTCCACCTGATGTTGGCCAGGGGGTGAAGTCTATCCTCTGCTCATGCCATCATTTTCCCTGCCATCATGGAGCTTCCCCCTCAAGCCTGTAAGCCAAAAATACACCTTTTTTTCCAAAAAGCTGCTCTTGGTTGGGTGATTTCTACCAGCAATGTAAACCTGGCTACAACAGTAATGTTGATACCGAGGAGTAGGGTTGCTGCTAGACACCTGACTGTGTGGCTTTGGCCTTTTGGAGCTGATTTTCAAGAGAAATGTAGAAGGATTTGAAACCTTGGCCTAAGAGATGCCTTGTAGTGTTTTATGGACTATTCTGGTCAGAGCTGAAAGACCTGAATGCAGTAAGAACTGTGGACTGTGAGGTTTGGCTTATGAGGGTGAAAAGAGCTTTGCTTGGACTGGGCTAGAGGCAGTTTGTGTGAAAAGCTTGCTGTTATGCCCCTGTCCTGAGAAGCTGCCAGGCCCAGATGAAGTTGTCCAGGACTATGAGTAGTCTAGCTGGAGGGGCAGAATTGGAATGCCAGAGACTTGTTGCTGGTTCGAATTATCAGACTTGGAGATTTGTCATTGACTAGAGTTGTTGGACTTGGAGCTACAGAGTTTGATGTTTGGCCTGTTTAAATCTTGTATTGGTTAAATATTTCTTTGCTATGCCCAATACCATCTTTTGCAGTGTGAATGTTTATTCTGTGCCATTATGGGTTTTTTGAGGTTAGTTTTTGGTATTATGGCTTAGTTAAAAGACTTTGGATTATGGGGATGTATGAACATCATTGGAATTGCTAAAAAACAATGGGGACTTTTAAAGTTGGATGAATGTATTGCATTTTGCATCATGTATGGTTATCAGTTTATGGGGCCAGGGGTGGAATGTAGTGGTTTGATTCAGGTGGCCGCCATAAACATAGGTATTCTGAATGCTAAGTTCCCAGCTGATGGAGATTTGGGAATTAATGCCTCCTGGAGGCAGTGTATTGTTAGGGGCAGGCTTATGGGTATTATAGCTAATGTCCCCTTTGCCAGTGTTTTGCACACTCTCCTGTCCCTGTTGTCTACCTGATGCTGGCCAGGGGGTGATGTCCACCCTCTGCTCATGCTATCATTTTCCCTGCCACCATGGAACTTCCCCCTCGAGCTTGTAAGCCAATATAAACCTCTTTTTTCCCACAAATTTCTCTTGGTTGGGTGATTTCTACCAGCAATGTGAACATGACTGCAACAGTAAATAAGTCAAGGAGTACTTTGCACTGGGTAGTCTGTACTCCCAGAGTTTTGTCAAGAGGGGAAAAATGAGTAAGTTTTCCCTACAGGTAGAAGTAAGTCCAATAACAAAGAATTAATGTGGCTTAATTTCTGTCTTGTCCAATCAGATTTCTTAGAGAGATAACCAGGGCTTAGTAGAAAGTAGCTAAGGACATTGCTACAGGTACCTGGCTACTGCGGAAGCAAGCAATCAGCCATTATAGAGATACCTTCACCAAATATTAGCCAGGCCCACAGACCACAAACCTATTTAAGATAGTGTTAGTCAAGTAAGGAATTCTGCCCCTCCAGCATGTGTACCAAGTGTGATATAGTGTGGGGTGTATACGTGGTGTATGCTCAGGTATGTGCATGTATGCACATATGTGTGAGGGCCAGAGGATAATACTGGATATCCTTCCTCTATCACTCATTCACATTTCTCATTTACTTGAGACAGAATCTCTTTCTAAACAGAGTTGTGGCTTTTATGAGCCCCATGCTTGCAGCAAGAACTCTTACATGCTGAACTATCTCCCCATACCAATGCTTCCCTTTTAAGTCTACTTTCTTCTCCCACTCTGTTCTAATTCTGACAGGGTCAGAAATAGACTTCAGCAAGTGAAGAGGAGAAAGAAACCCTGACCCTACTCCCTGTCCCTCTGTGTTACTCCCACTTGCAGAGTGGCTTAACTGAAAAAGAGATGTAATTTTTAAAATAACTTCTTTGGTATGTTGACATGTCATATGCTGGACTTAGTAAGTAAAGTGTATGTTGGACAACTTACAATTTTTTTTTTCATTTACACTGCCCAGTCTGTGCCAGATCTTACCTGAGGGAAAGGAGATTTGGTTTTAAATCAAATTTCGAGTGTTGGCATTATATGGACTGATCTTGATGGATAAAGATTGTTTGGCAACTTTAAAAAGTTGTTGGTTCATCGGTTTGCTTATTTGTTTATTTGTTTGAGACAGAGTTTCACTATGGAACCAAAGCTATCCTGGAACTCAAGATACTGATGATTCAGCTTCATGAGTACACAGGCCCAGAAGTCATTACAAAGAAAGTGGTGACATGAACACTGCTCTCACAGCTAGTCTGAAAGCCAGTTCTAGGGAGATGGCAGCACATAACATGGTCACTTCAACCTCCTCAAAACAGAGATCCAGAGGTAAGAGAGAATGCAACACCAAATCTCTGTTTTGCCTGCCAAGACTCAAGGATCATTGCAGAAGAGGATTGGGGTTAAGATTTTAAAAGCCTCAGTATGGATGGGAATAGCCTAAGGCACTGCCTCTCTCCTCCCACATCGAGACCGACTGAGACCTGTTGGTCCCAACAATGAATACCAATAACCCCACTGAAGAGGACCCTCAGCAGAATTGGGTGAGGCACACACTAAGAACAACCGTTTCCTTTTTAAATAAAAAAAAATCAATATTTTTTTAAAGGAGACATGCAGGCTGGAGAGATGGCCTTAGCAGTTAAGGCACTTGCCTGCAAAGCCTAAGGACTCATTTCGACTCTCCAGGTTCCACATAAGCCAGATGCACAGTGATACAAGCGCAAGAGGTCACATGCATCTGGAGTTTGATTGCAGTGGCTGGAGGCACTGACATGCCAATTCTCTGGCTCACTTGCTTGCTCTCTCGCATTAAAAAAAAAAGGCCAGTCTATTGGGCTTGCCTCAGAAAAAAAGTAGACATGCTATGATTTAGACATAGATAGCCATGTAGGATATACATTTATACAACTGACATGGACAAAATTCAGATTGTACAGTAATCCAGATGTCAGCTGAGGTCATCTCAACCTCAGAGAATTACATGAAATTAATTGACACTCCTAAATATTTCTACCCGAAGGTTCATCCTATAGCTCTTCAATGTTCTCTGCATGATAGTACATCACATTTGGCGCCAAGACTTTCCCGTAATTTCCCTGAAGCACTCACTGCAGGTGGTTACCTTCCCACATAGAGCAAGAACCTTAGCAGGCACAGGCAGCCTTTGCATCCTCCAGCTGGCGTTGGTGATGTGTACAGCAAGTGTTCTACCGACTTACAGCCTTCTACTCTACGGCTTGACCCCTTGTTCTTCCTGATCCTTCCTTTTGCCTTCTTTGCTTTTCTCCCCAGAAATTCTTTGTTTACTTTTTATGCTGATTGGTTTATCTATTGCTTGGTTTCAATGTTCCTTCCAAATCATGCCCCGAAGGCCTCATCTTTGCTAAATAAAAGGCTATTTACTCTAGCAAGGAATTGCGCTGCAGGTGCTGCCATCACTTGTGGTTTTAAATGGGAATGGCTTTATCTTGGCCATAAGACTCAACAGCAGGGCTGGATTTGAAGGGCAGAGGTTAACATGGCTACAGAGTGCTTGCATGTTTTAGAATTCCTGACACCAAGGAGACTGACAACATGTAGCCATCCTGAAGGGAAAAGGGTTCTGTGTATTGATTGAAATTACGTTAAAATTCTGGTTCTGGGACTGGGGATATGGCTTAATAGTTAAAGGTACTTACCTGCAAAGCTTGCCAGCTCAGGTTCAATTTGCCAGCCTCCATCCAAAGGCAAATGCAAATGCAAAGTGGCACATGCATCTGTGATCCCAACATCCTACAACAATGGGAGGTTGACCCTGGAGAATCTGAAGCTCT
Source organism: Dipus sagitta (assembly GCA_036346955.1). Taxonomy (NCBI): domain Eukaryota; kingdom Metazoa; phylum Chordata; class Mammalia; order Rodentia; family Dipodidae; genus Dipus; species Dipus sagitta. The sequence continues at coordinate 362,039 of CM070783.1, forward strand.
TGGGCTAGATAGTCTGACGTATGTTTGCAGCATCAAGAAACCCTGTCTCAAAGAAGGTGTGGCACAGACATCTCAAAATTGTCCCCTGACCTCCACATGTGCACCATGCATGCATGACCCTTCACACACATAAATAATAAATAAAAAGAAATTTTATCTAAAATTCTGTTCTTTATAAACTCATTATGAATCCTTTTTACTGTTCCCATATCTCTATCCATCCACCTGCCCCCTTGTCTACCTATCTACACACACACACACACACACACACACACTAAGGAAAAGGAACACATTCTTATTTGGTGGCCATGAGATGTGGTCATCATTAGGCTCCCTGACCTTGAAGCACAGTGGAGATAGCCCTTACTTATCAGAAAGTCAGTGGCTTTCCAGCCCTATGAGCATTTACACATATAGAACACAGGCAATGGGAAAGGACTTTAGTAGCACACAAGTTTGAATTATTAGTCTTGGCCTCTTTGGATTCCAGGCTCTGCCACCTGTGAGCTCTTATTAGCAAGGACTGTGGGTTCAAGCAACCTGGTGGGAACTACCTCAGCTGAGTGTCAAAGAATGAAAAAGAAATATCCTCCATGCTCACCAAAGCAATAAGAAGGATCATAGCCTCAAGGTGAGTGGTGTTGCTCCTTTTTTAGAACAGTGACTCAGTTGTGGGATTATTCATCTTCATTAGCAGCAGCAGCATCACCAACAGTGATGATGACAGGAACACTGTGGCAGACTGGGCTCAGCAACTCTGTGGAAGCAAAGGGACATATAACTCAGAATCTGGGCTCAGCAAACAGCAGTGAGGAATAACTGGAGGTAAGTAAGCACCCCTTAGAGGGGGCTCTGTGAAAGTTTGGGCTTCCTCAAGTCAACAAGAAGTCAGTCAACTGGGGGATTGCTTGCTGCTATTGACATTTGGAATTTAATCTGATTTAACTGCATCTGCAATCAACAGCTGCCAACTCCTGTGATACTTGAATTACATGACTATAAATGCTTTTTTTTCCTCGAAGTCCATGAAATTTACAGAAATATAAGACTGCACTGCTGTGGAATTATTCTGTGACTTTAACCCATTCTATTGGCAATATTGTGCAGACTGCTGCTGGAGAAATTTCCATGCAAAATATTGCAAGAAGTATAGGTAAGAATCTCTGAACACTGCTTAAGTACCTAATTAAATTCTTACCATTGCCCTAAGAAGTATGTTTCTCCTTCCTTCCTTCTTTCTACCCTTCCTCCTTCCGTCCCCCTTCCTTCCTTCTTTTTTTCCTTCCTTTTTCCCTTTCTTTCACAAGGTCTCACTATGGCCAGGCTGCACTAAAACTTGCAATTTCCTTGCCTCTGCTTCCTAAGTGCTAGAATTCTTTAACTCATTTTAGAAATATGGAAGGTGACTCAGATTTTTAATAACTTAAATTCAGATAACTAATAAATATTAAAACTATTTTATTGAAGATAATGGAAGTAACTATTCAAGTAGGGCAACACAAAGAACATCTGTCCAATATTCTTTCTATGAAGCTGGGTTCCCTAAAGCAGAATTTGGGATGTGCATTCCTATAGATTGATTTAATGAGGACATCTTTTGGAGATTACTGACAAGGGAGTAGGGAAGGCAGGACTGAAAAGGACAGGGAATCAAGTTAGTGTGGGATCTCAAGAGAAGACCCACAGAAAGGGACTTCTGGACCCTGTGAGGAAGCCCAAAGGCACAATCTATACCTCAGAGCTTTTCAGATAGAAGCACCTTCACACTTGCCAGTCAAGGTTGTCCCATGGGAGCATAAAGCCACAGGCACTATTGTGATTTCAATGTAAAATGTCCCCCATAGGTTCATGTGTTTCAACACTTGGTCCCCAGCTGGTGCTGCTTGGGAAAGCTGTGGAACCTTTAGGAGGCAGAGCCTTGTGGTGGGGGGAGTGGATCAATGGGGGCAAATCTTGAGGTTTTATAACCTGGCCCTATTTCCTGTTCATGCTCTGCTTCCTTGTTAGGGCTATAATGTGACTGACAGGTCTCCTGCTACTATCCATTCCCTGCCATGATGGAATATAGTCCCTCAAAACTGTAAGTCAGAATAAATCACTTCCTTCCTTAAGCTTCTTCCTATCAGGTATTTGATCATATCAATGAGTAAACTAACTAATACAGGCACTTTGAAAACAAATCACACCTACCCCACTGATGCACACAGAGAGTAGAAGGGATCTGAGGAGCTTCGCCAGAGCACTGGTATTTTCCACAGCACTCATTCAACAACAAAGCTGTCTCAAACACACTTGCAATCCCTGAATGTTATCCCCAGTGAGAACAGAATCAAAAGGAGGATCCTTAACTGGGGCTTTTGACTCAAAGCATCTATTCAGGAAGAGTGGAAAGACAGGCCAGTCTGATTCACTGAAACTTGGTTGTGATTTGAGAACTCAGTATTTTCAAGTTTCTATAAAGTGAATGAGTATGTTGTTGAGGAGGCAGCTTGATGCAATGTGGCTAAAAGATCTCAGCCTTTTTCAACCTCAAGATGAGATGTACTTCCCCAGGCCTCCTCCACTGTCTGACTCTGTGGCACTAAGCAAGTTAACCATATGAGCCTCAAATCCCTTAGCAGGAAGAAAATTATCCACCTAAGAATTTGCCAGAATATACAACAAGGTGATGTCTATGAAAGTGCTTTGTACATGGCAGTGTGACATAAATATGTTTTTTATTAGCAACATTTGCTATTTGTTGGATTATACAGAAGGACTCATATTTCCATTCAAGTGTGCTGCATGTGGGTAGATACCTGGTACCAGCACAAGGGTGAAGGAGATAGACACAGAGAACACTCAACTCCTACCTGCCAAACTAGATATCTAAAGACACAGAGGCTCCCAAGACCTCCTCACTGAAGCAGACCTAAAATAAACCCAACATGGCTCAGGGAAATTCGCAGAAGAGGTGGCAGAAAGAATGTTAGAGCCACACAATGGGTCATTATGCACAGCAACATTGCCTCTTACCTATAACTGATGGCTAACCCCACAATGCACCACCCATATTCTCCAACGAGGAGGATCCCTGTGGAGGGTGGAGGACAGGGAGGAGGCTAACAAAGGTATCAATATGACTGTATTCACTGTATACATAACTAATAAAAAATCAGAGAAACAGAGATTTTTTTTTAATGCACAAAGAAGCCTAACTCTGCCTGTTCACTGACATCTCTATCTAAGCCACCATCCAGCTGAAGATTAGATGAATTTAGAAAGAGAGTAGCCTTGAGCTTCATAAATCCCAGATCTCAGAAAGCAGTTACTACCTCCAAAGGCCTCACCTTTAGAGGGAACTGCAGGCCCCGCCCCTCGCACATTCTGTAGCCTTGGCTCTCCCCACCCTCCCTAATCAACCTGCTCTGGGCTGTGGGCATTCCTGAGAATATGACGTGATAAACACTTGTCTGAAGGCTCACTGTTGTAACAGAATAAACATCCCCCCATGGAGCACAACTACAACCATATGGAATCACTCTCAAAAGTCTATGGAAAGCTGGTTCCACATTGTAGAGAACAGTTTTGGACACTCAAGGCAGTATTCTAGAAATCACCCCAAAGATGTGATTTGAGGTTAAATAAGCCAGTAGTGTATATGAGAAGAATGTTCCTCTTCAAAGAGACTTCCAAGTACAGAACAAAAGATCTCAATTATCTCTCAAGTGAATGAATAAAGAATGGATAGACTTTAAAAGCAGAACAATTTTAGTTTTGTTCTTACCTTCAACATTTGTGACTTTGAGCATTATCTGGACCTTGTTTTTTTCATCTGTGAAATAGAGATATGAGTACATTCCTTATGAGATTACTGCAAACTAAAATGCCACAAACTGCTTGGCAGACACTCAGCAATTTCTATCAAACAAAATCAGCAACAAGATTTAAAGGGGGCTGGGAAGATGGCTCAATGGTTAAAAATGCTTGTTTGCCAGCTTGTCAACATTACAAGGAGTATAGCTGATGAGTACAGGAGAATTACAAGTAAAGAAAGGAGACAATATTTAACTGACACATGACAACTGTCATTAATTGAGGACATATGCCACGCCCCATGCAAAAATTATCTCACTTACCTACATAATAACCCTGTAACAGGTTTGACATAGGTTTGCTAAGGGCTACCATACCAAAAAAAAAAAAAAAAAATGTGGTGACTTAAATAACAGAGGTTTATTTTCTCATAGCTCTTTAGACTAGAAATGTAAGAGCTAGGTTGCTTTTCTCTGACGGACATAATGAAGATGTGTACAGGACTCTGTCCTTGCTTACAGATGGTTACCCTTTTATGTGCCTTTTCATGTGGTAGAATCTCTATGTACATACATTCCTGATGTCTCTTTTTTCTATCCAAATGTCTGCTATAAGGACACCAGAAAGGTTGGAATAGAGCTCCTCTAACAGCCTCATTGGAACTTAATTACCTCTTTATTTTTAAGTGTACTTATTTTCAATTACCTTGTTAAAGGCTCTATCCCCAAATGCAGTCACATTCTGAGGCACTGAGGTTAGTTTTAATCTATGAATGCTGGAATGTCGTGATTCCATCTACAGCTGGTGTTACTAGTCCCACATTAATGGTGAAGATGTTAAATCTGCTCTCTGTACTAAACGGTGGAGACAAGATTTGAATGGAGGTCTATTTGACATGCAAGTCCATTGTCTCTACCATATAACACTGCCTCTAAAAGCTGATGAACAGTGCAAAGGCAGCAGCTAAGAGTGACATAACCATCAGTATGTACAGGCCACTGACATGTCTAGAAGGTCTACGTGGGTGGTTTGCTTAGAAGCCTGCTTTGAAATGCATAATAAGCATAGGTCCCACAGTTGCGGATTAATTTACATTTTATTTCTTTGTTACTATAGAAAAGTTTTCTAAGCAACAGAAAAATCTGTAATCCGCCCCTGCATGGGCACATACCTGCCCTGGCTAATTATTTAAGGCATCTTTCAAAGCAATGTGTCTAATTAACAGTGTGCATGCCCTGTGCCAAAACATGAGCCCATCATCTCTCAGTATTTATAATCAACCTGGTTTTCAGACCCATGCATCAGTGTCAGGTATGGCTGCAGTACGACAGCACAGTCACCTCTCTCCTGCTTAGGGTGGCACGAGGGGGTCCGTGGGCAGTAATAAATCATTAGCACTCAGCCAGTTACCTGGACTCTGTTGACATGCATGGCCAGTTTTCTATTTTAAAATATTTTTATTTATTTACTAATTTATGATAGAGAGAAAGAGGCAGAAAAAGAGAGAGAGGATGGGCACGCCTTAACTGCTAAGTCATCTCTACAAATCTAACTACACTCGTTTTTGCAGGAGGATTAATTTGCTTTTCTAGAGAGCTGTTTTTGATTTTATGTTATTAAAAAGCCGATCTCAACACCTCCCCCCACAGTGCAGAAGGAATGGAGTATTCTTTAGTGTGGCTAATAAAAATTGTCAAAATCAGCTTGGCATGGTGACGCAGGTATTTAATCCCAGTACTCGAAAGGCAGAGGTAGGAGGATTGCCATTAGTTCAAGGCCAGTCTGAGGCTACATAGTGAATTCCATATCAGCCTAGGCTAGAGTGAGGCCCTACTTCAAAAACTAAACAAACAAAAAAAATTTGTCAAAATCTGTGGCTTTAAAAGAGAGCATGGCTACAACTAGAAGGAAGGATGTAATTGTGGATGGGTGTGTGAATGCATGTGTGGGTGTGTGGGTGTGCATATATGTAATAACATATACATGTGCATAAATATAAATCCCTTACAATTGTTTCTTATTAAGGTGACTATATGTGCCTTTTGCCATGGTTGCCACTTATTTTAAAAAGCCTACTAGATTAAACATACAAGCAAATCAGATACTGCACATTTCAGATAATGATACAGTCAAAAAAGAGGAGCAGATAATTGGAGACATTCACAATTAGACATAACTCTCTTCAAACAAAGAACGACCCTCAGTTAATTAATGTTTGTCAAGCACTTTAAATCATATAATTCAACAGCCTAGACATTCCCACCTAATGATAAGAAGACAAAGAGTTAGTAGGGGGAGCAGCTTAGGCTGGTTCCCAGTCTTGTCTTGCTCAGTTATTCATCAAATTTGCTGAAGAGGGAGGGAAAACACCATGTACACACAAAGTAACTGGGATTAAATTTCCTTAAAAGCTATTTCTTTGCCTCTTACTCTCATTTTTCTTTATCAGTGAAGGGGAAATAATTCTTCTGGAAATCATTTCACAGGGGCAGAAACATCATTTCTTAATTATTAATATCACGATGTGTTATTTATTGAGCATCAACAGTGCATTGGACGCCATACAAAACACAGATGGCTCTAAGTCTTAAATCAAGGTGACTCATTTAGAAATACAGATCTTCAGCAAGTTTTTTGTTTGTTTGTTTGCTTTGAGGTTTTTTTTCTTTTTTAAATATTTTATTTATTTGAGAGAGAGACAGAGGCAGAAAAAGAGAAAGAGAGTGAATGGGCACGCCTCCAGCCACTGCAAATGAACTCCAGATGCATGTGCCACCTTGTGCATCTGGCTTACGTGGGTACTAGGGAATAGAACCGGGATTCTTAGGCTCCACAGGCAAGGCACCTTAACCAGTAAGCCATCTCTCCAGGCCCTGAGTTGCTTTTTTCTAATGGATTCTTGGACAATGAGCTGAATAATGGGATGTTGCTTGCCTCTGAGTTTAATACCTATTGATTAGGTAAGAGCAGATTATTTACCTGTGAATCAAAGACCCCAAACTAGGGAATAGACATCAGAGAACACCATATTGAATAGTCTCCAAATTCAACTTACCAAGCCTCCATCCTTTTTTCATTTTAATTTTATTATTTATTTATTTAAGAGAGAGAAATGGGAGCACCGGTGCCTTTGGCCACTGCAAAAGAACTCCAGACACATGTGCCACCTTGTGCATCTGGCTTTACATATGTACTGGGGAATTGAACCTGGGTCCTTAGGCTTCACAGGCAAATGCCTTAACAGCTAAGGCATCTCTCCAGCCCTCGAGCCTCCATTCTAATAAGGTATTTGAGCAGGCCTCTATTAATTTTATATACTTATTTATAAGCTATATACATATACTACTGTACTGATACATCATGATCATTATAAAACATTCAAATTGAGAAAAATTTAAAAATGACATAAAGGTAAAATGTTTTAAGACAATTTTTCCCTTTATTATACTAGTGGGAAAAAAGAAGTTTTGCTCTCCCTAAAAGGAGGCCACTGTTGATGACATTTCTTTGCTAAGACTAATGCCATAGAATACACTCCATATTTTTTCATTATATTTAAAAATATTGGTTGGATATTTTGTGATATAGGGATCTGAAAATTTGGTGCAACTTTCATAGCTGTCATTGCTGGAAAAGATGATTTTCACTAGGAAAAAGACACTGTTAGCTATGTTTGTAAAACTTTTTTTTTTCAAGGTAGAGTCTTGCTCTAGCCCAGGCTGACCTGAAATTCACTATGTAGTTTTAGAATGGCCTTGAACTCACAGTGATACTCCTATCTCTGCCTCCCAAGTGCTGGGATTAAAGGCGTGTGACACCACAGCCAGCTAGTGAAAAATTTTAATAACATCTGCCAATTTTGTAAAAGTTTTGTTGAAATTTGCTGGTGAATTTCATTTTCCTTCTCTAACACTTGGCCTTGCCAGCACATTGGAACTAACTGCATTTGTATTTACTTAATAAGTGAGTTCTTCAAAATATACTGAAACTACTCCAAAATCGGTTTTGAAATTTTATCACTACATTGTCTAAGTTTATAATGTTAAATTTTTTTAAGTTTGCACACTGAGGCATCTTTGGTAACAAAAATAACATCAACAATGGAAACAATGTTTGCCATTATTTTATCAATACTTTCTCTTCAGCACAAATCCTCCTCCCACCCCTGCAAAGAAGACCCAACTGCTCCCCTTAATGAAGCAATGAAAGTTTTGCTGATAAATTGAAAGCCTTTATTTAAATCCCACCCTTTCCTTAACTAACTGAGCATGTATGAAGAAATCACTTCCCTATTCGAGGCTTCTATTTCTTCATCTATCAATGATGTCAGTTGCTTGCCCCAACCTTCCAAAGCTATTGTGTGATGAATCATGATGACCCATTTAACAAAAGAGCACTGCCTACTATGTGTGTGCATGTGTGTGTGTGTGTGTGTGTGTGCGTGTATGTGTCTGTTAAGTGTGGATTTTGTTTTTTGTTTGCTGGAAATTTCTAAGTGGCATACTACCACAGAAGGACAGCATGTGTTTCTTTTTGTAAATAAACAAATTGCACAACTATATTTAATTATTTCACCCTAAGATGATCAACAACTATCTTTGTAATACAAAACATGAAATAGTTACTCCCTATTTAATTTGAACTATTGTAAAGATTCTACTATGTGCAATTCTGCTATTTAAGGCAATATAATCCATAAATGTCTTTAACAAGGACTAGTTGAACTACAGTACGTGGAAACATGGGTATGTAAATGAACAAATAAAGAAAGGCTATAGCGTTTTGTGTTAATGAACTCTAGCCCTTGCTGGCGTATCCGAGACTGATGATTCACTAGTAGTCAATTGCTAGTAAGCATGCTTTCCTTCCTTTTAGATAAAATGTAAATAAATATGCAATAAATATGAAATGTAAGTAAATATAAATACACATTTATTTTCTGACTTCCACCAGAGTTCACTGGTTTGGCCCAGCAGTTTCCTAACAAAGGCTCCTCAAATTCCACCACAGCTACTAAATCAGATGCCTTGGGTATGGCCTGTTGCTCTACCAACTCTCAGCATGATTTAGTCTGAAAATTCAATAGCCAACTTTCCCTGTATGGGTGGCTTCTTGTCAATAGCTTTGAAAGTTGGCCATCTTCTTAAACATTCTGGTCACAAAGAGCGTATAACTTTCCACAGTGGTCCACCTCATTATTTTGGACTATAATTGTCAGAAAACACGTTCTAACTGCCTTGTAATTTTATCCACTGCTGTACTATTTTGCTCTCTGACAGCACAAGTCATCACTACCCCATCTCCCATGCTCCCTCTCTCCTCCTTCAGCCCTTAAATCAACACCCATTTGACATTGTTTCTAGAACTTTCTCATTCTGATTCCCTTCTCCTGGCTACTATCCAGCTTAGACATGTTGCCCCATGTCCTGTATGCTGTCAGACCAGGGCAGAACACTATGAGCATGTGACTTCTGATTACTGCTGAAGTGGCCTTGCTAATTCCAAAGAGATTCATCATCTAGATGCTTTATGCAAAAATGCCTTTCATAATTGAGTTGAAGGACATTTAGGCTCTCTTTAGGACATTTCCTCTGTATCGACATGTATGTAATATACTGTCTCACAATGCAAGCTTCTAATGATATGATATCTGCATTGTGTCTCTTTGTCTTCTTTCTTGCCTTAAAAATCAGGTCATTAGAACAAACACTGAACCTTGAATCGCACATCAGTTGATACCAGTAAAGGCCCAAGTCTGCTGTAAGACTGTCAGCAAGACATTTTCTCTATGCCTCTCAACTCCCCTCAATAAGATGAAAACATTAGTGGTTATCTTCCAGATCTCAGAAAGTTTTAGTGAGAAATAAATGAGTTAGCTGGGTGTGGTGGTTCATGTTTGTAATTCCAGAACTCAGGAGGCTGCGAAGTGATTGGAAGGATCACAAAACTCAAGATTAGCCTGGCCTACATCCCAAGACCCTGCCTCAAAATAAATAAATACATAAATAAACAAATAAATTAGAGAAATAAATGAGTTACAAATTATAAAACCCCTCAAAAGGCTTTAATATATACATACATTATAATTTTCATTATGATACAACCTATAGGCACTTAATAAACATTAATGGGAACATGAGACATATAGATACATGACAGAGAATGAAGTGAATAATGACAAGAAACAAGGATCAGAACAGAATATAAGACAAAACAAGCTCTTGGTACCCAAAGCCAGTGTCTGTCAGGGATGGCAACCAAGGATGGATCACAGTGTTTCTGGTCTAGTGAGATACTTAAAGAATGTGGGGATTACTTTCTGGCAAGAAATCATCTCACCAGGGATTTTCATAACTCTCTGCAGTTAATGAGACATCTAGCAGCACCTGTTCAGAATTTACTCAGGAAGAAATGTAATGGGCAAAACACTGGAGCTAAGAGGTGAGGCTCACATTCATCAATGCACACTACAAGTCTTCTGGAAACAGAAATATTTAGTTGCCAAACAGAAAATCCCATTTGACTGTTTAAGTAAGAGGCAAAGATAAGTATCAATCTTAAAGTAGGTGTCATACTACATTTTATTATACAAAATGCACGAATGGCATAGATATGAAATAAAATTGCATTTTTAATAAGTTCTTCATTTTCCTATGGAATAAGCATCACAGAATGTTTGCTCCTATGAATTTAGTTATTTATCCATGTATTCAAACAAACATCTCATAACTGAAAATTCTATGGCAGACTTTAGCCCGCCTATGGTAGGACTAAAAGATGAATGACCTTGTATTCTGGGTAAGGGAGACAGAGAGGAGGTGGCCAGAAAGTGAAAAACACAAGGATGACAATGATGTGTTAGACACAGGAAGATGATTCAGGGTATAGTGGGCTGACAGGTGATCTGTCAGGACTCAGTTACAGATCAGGGAAAGCCTTTTAGTAAACTTAAGTCAAAAGGGGTTTGATATAAGGAATTAGGTGCTAACAATCATTGGAGGATCAGATAAAGCAGGCTCTGTTAAACTGGGAGAAATAAGTCCTAAAACAGTACTATGGAGTAGCATCTCTCAGGTGGTATCTTCAGGAAGTCTGGGAATCAAGAGGTTTGAGATTTGCAGGGCTGGAGATGTAGTTCCAGCATGCACAAAGCCCTCAGTTCAGTCTCCATCAATGCATAAACAGGGTGTAGTGACATATGCCTGTAACCACAGAACCTGGGAGGCAGAAGGACTGAAGTTCAAGGTCATCCTCAACTACAGAGTGAGTTTGAAGCCAGACTGAGATACATGAAAACTTATCTCAAAATAAATAAATAAAAGAAGCTTATCAATGTTAACCAAATGTAACCACTGGTTCCAGAAATATAACTTATTTGCAATTCTCCATGGATTCTCACTCATAGTCAGTGATACTTTTTTACTGGGGTGGGAGATAGGTAATTAACAGGTTATCACTATGGTAGTTTGAATGTGAAATCTCCCCGAAAACCTGTGTGTTTGTGTTTAAGCCTTATACTCAATCCCCAGCTGGTAGTAATTTGGGAAGGAGAGCCTTGTTGGAGGTATATCACTGGGGGTGGACCTTAAGGTTTATTAGCACAGCTTGACAGTGCTAGCTCAACTCCTCAACTCATTCTTATTGCTTTTTTCCAGCTGCTATGGCAAGATGTGATGCCCAGCCTCTGATCTGCTTATGTTTTCCCTGTTATAATGAAACTTCCCCTCAAAACTGTAAGCTGATATAAATAACACTGATGAAATAAACACTCTCCTCTCATAAATTGCTTCTGGTTGGATGTTTTGTCCCAGCAATATGAAAGTAACTGAAATACTGAGGTCTGAATTGAACTCTGTGTGAATGCACTTGATTAATAGAGCCCTAAGTCACATCTGAAATCCTAGCTGCAAGATAATCTCTTTCCAATATTTGCAGTACAGGAACAGAAGAGAAGGGTTGCCAGAATTGTGATGGGACTGTCACACTCACTCATTCAGCAGAAAATGTGAAGATGGAGAAATCCTTGGGCAGGGAAGGAGGAAATGCCCAAGACAGAAAGAGCAGCTTATTCACAAACTATTCAACATTGGAACTATGCTCTGATTAGTTTGAACAGAGCCAAGGACCTCTTTTCAAAATCCAATTCTTTCTGGTTATCCTTGTTGCTGGCATTGTAATACCGAAGCACAAACCACATGAGTGTGGTGTTTTAGTGGAATAAATTTGAACTCCATGTCCAGCAAGTGCAATAGGACAATGGGCCCCCTGGAGCACTAATAATGTCCCTTGGGAGGTCATTTACAATCTCTGGCATCACTTTTCCCCTTATTAAGATAAAGATGTTTCCATGATTCCTTGCTAACAGAAGTAGAAACATGGAAATTCTTACTATGTTGCTTTGAGTAGTGGTACACATATCAGTTAAACAGCCTACTTAATGAAGGAAAAGCACATCTTCATGCTCATAAAGACTTTCCTTATGAAAGATAATTCCTTTCCTGATAATACAGTTCTACAATTTTGTGAGGATAATCATAGATCAATCAAAAGTACAATAATTATGGAATTCAGTTTTCTTTGGAAATGCAGATCTTTCCTCAGCTTTCCTCCTGAAACATGTTGCAGAACCCTCTAGTCATGTAGCACATGTTGACTGGGAGGTAAACAGATGAGCTCCAGAACCTTTGCATTGTTTGCCAGACATTGTGCTTAGCTAAGGTGAGTGCCTGGCAAGCGTTCATCTCTCAGTGTTCATGAATATGTCATTCATCTAGTCACAATAAATGTACTTCATGCAGTTTGGGAAGCCACATGTTATTTCCTCACTATAAAGTCTTCCTGTACCTTGCTTAGAGCTGTTGAAGGTCAAACTACCACTGAGGGACTAAGTTTTAGTATACAGATAGTAGAGCCTATGTTGCATGTAACTCACCTGTAGGAGCACAAGCAACACTAAATGGTGAAGTGACCTAAAGCCTCTCTCTCCTACGTTTTCTTTCTCTGTGTGTGTTTCTTTCTAGACCAAGAGAAAACTAAACTTAAGTTATGAAAGATAAAAAATATATAATTAGATAATTAGATAGCTTTTAAAATCCATGAAACATGCATTTACTATTTCATCTGGTTAAATGTTCTTCCTCAGTTTCTGGCCCTGTGAGACCCAATGATGACCAAAAGGAAAACAGTGTATATACACATGAATTTGCACTCATGTGTTTACACATATACATGCTCGGGAAGAAAAGAAAATGTCATAGAAATGATCTATGTCTTAACTAATTAAAAATTACAAAATAAGAAATATGGCCATACTATAATTGAATTGTCACCAACAGTACAAGGGGAATGTTGTAGTCAGGTTCACATTGCTGGTAGAAATCACCCAACCAAGAGCAGGAAAAAAAAAAAAGGTTTATTTTGGCTTACAGACTCGAGGGGAAGCTCCATCATGGCAGGGGGAAATGATGGCATGAGCAGAGGGTGGACATCAACCCTGGGCCAACATAAGGTGGACCATAGGAACAGGAGAGTGTGCCAGAAACTGGCTATAACACCTATAAGCCCACCCCCAACAATACACCACCTCCAGGAGGCTTTAATTTCCAATTGCCATTTTCTGGGGAATATAACATCCAGAACGCCTAAGTTTATAGGCGACACCTGAATCAAAGCACCACATTCTGCCCCGGCTCCTATAAACTGATAACCACCCATGATGGAAAATACAATGCATTCAGTCCATCTATAAAAGTTCCCATAGTTTTTGTCAAGTCCAATGATGTTCATATATCCCCATAATCCAAGATATTTTTTAAATTTTTTTGTTTATTTTTATTTAGTTATTTGAGAGCAACAGAGAGAAGGAGGGACAGAGAGAGAGAGAGAAAATGGGCACGCCAGGGCTTCCAGCCACTGCAAATGAACTCCAGATGTGTGCGCCCCCTTGTGCATCTGGCTAATGTGGGTCCTGGGGAATCGAGCCTTGAACCTGGGTCCTTAGGCTTCACAGGCAAGCACTTAACCGCTAAGCCATCTCTCCAGCCCAGTCCAAGATCTTTTAACTGAGCCATAATACAAAAAAAAAATCCCCCAAAAGCCATAATGGCACAGAATAAACATCCACACTGCAAAAGATGGCATTGGGCATATGTTGCAGTCAGGTTCGCATTGCTGGTAGAAATGACCCAACCAAGAGCATCTTCTGGGAAAAAGAGGTTTATTTTGGCTTACAGGCTCAAGGGGAAGCTCCACGATGGCAGGGAAAACGATGGCATGAGCAAAGGGTGGACAATAGCAACAGGAGAGTGTGCCAAACACTGGCAGGAGGAAGCTGGTTATAACACCCATAAGCCCACCCCCAACGATACACTGTCTCCTGGAGGAGTTAGTTCCCAAATCTCTATCAGCTGGGAACCTAGCACTCAGAACACCTAAGTTTATAGGGGACACGTGAATCAAACCACCACATTCTGCCCCTGGCCCCCATAAACTGATATCTATACATGCTGTAAAATACAATGCATTCAGTCCAACTTTAAAAGTCCTCATAGTTTTTATCAATCTCAATGATGTTCATATATCCTCATAGTCCAAGACCTTTTAACTGAGCCATAATACCAAAAAATAACCTCAAAAAAAAAAAAAACCAAAAAGGCACAGAATAAATATTCACACTGCAAAAGATGGCATTGGGCATAGCAAAGAAATATTCAAACAATACAAGATTTAAAACAACCAGAGCAAACATCAAACTCTGTAACTTCAAGTCTAACAACTCTAGTTAGTGATAAATCTCCAAGTCCGATAATTCTAACCAGCAACAAGTCTCTGGTATTCCAATCCTGCCCCTCCAGCTAAGCTACTCACAGTCCTGGAAAACTTCCTTGGGGCCAGCAGCTTTCCTTAGCAGCCATCTCATGGTCCTGGCATCTCCACTGGGTCTCCACTGCAATCCATGGTTCATCCTCATGGCCCCATGGGGTCTCCATGCAGGCAACCAGCAAACCTGCTTCACACTGCCCATGGCCATTTCCAAAACACAAGACTGTGTTGTAAACTCAATGACCTTCTCTTTCCTTCATTTCTTATACTCCATAATACCAGGTAGGATGCCAATTTGTTAATCCAGGGGGGCAAAAAGCAGACTTTGAAGAACAGGACACTTCTTAAGCACTCATGCCCCTTCATAAGAGTCTACATTCTTCCTGTTGCCCCAGTGCAGGTTAGCTGGCCCAATCTCAATGGTTGTAATCTCTCAATTGCAGCTGAATGGGCAACAGTTTACCCAAAGATTTTTCTTTCTGTGCCATATCCCTCTGCCCACACCAGTTCATTTCTATGCAAAGCAACCCTGCACAACTTTTCAGGACAGGGGCATAACAGCAAGCTTTTCACACAAACTGCTAGCCCAGTCCAAGCAAAGTTCTTTCTCACCCTCATAAGCCAAACCTCACAGTCCATAGTTCTTACTGCATACAGGTCTTGCAGCTCTGACCAGAATAGTCAATCAAGCTGTACTTACAGCACTGCAAGGCGTCTCTTAAGCTAAGGGTTTAAATCCTTCCATATTCCACTTGAAAATCAGCTCCAAAAGGCCAAAGCCACACAGTCAGGTGTCTAGCAGCAACCCCACTCTCAGTACCATTTTACTGTTACAGTCAGGTTCATATTGCTGGTAGAAATCACCCAACCAAGAGCAGCTTCTGGGAAAAAGAGGTTTATTTTGGCTTACAGACTCAAGGGGAAGCTCCATCATGGCAGGGGGGAAACGATGGCATGAGCAGAGGGTGGATATCACCCCCTGGCCAACATAAAGTAGACAATAGCAACAGGAGAGTGTGCCAAACACTGGCAAGAGGAAACTGGCTATAAAACCTATAAACCTGCCCCCAGCAATATACCACCTCCAGGAGGCTTTAATTTCCCATTGCCATCAGTTGGGGAATATAGCATCCAGAAGACCTAAATTTATGGGAGACACCTGAATCAAAACACCACAAAGGCCATGAAAAACTTTCCTTGTACTTATGAGCTTTTTTCCTGTATTAAATTGCTTCTATTCAAGCCGGGCGTGGTGGCGCACGCCTTTAATCCCAGCACTCGGGAGGCAGAGGTAGGAGGATTGCCGTGAGTTCGAGGCCACCCTGAGACTCCATAGTGAATTCCAGGTCAGCCTGGGCTAGAGTGAAACCCTACCTCGAAAAACCAAAAAAAAAAAAAATTGCTTCTATTCCAAGTTCATGCCAGGTTTATCCTAATGTCTTATCTCTTAGACTAATGAGAATAACTGATCCCCACTTTCTTCCTAACAGTCATATCTGCCAACAGGTTATTATCCTTCATCCTTCCTGCTGTCTCCTCTTGGTTTTAGAAAGAACCTTTTAAAATTTATTGACATCTTGAGAGTTTTTTTTTTTTTCCAATCCTAGATGATTTGACTTGCTGTAACTAAAAGAAGCAAACTGTTTAAAAGTCAAAAGTGTTTTATGCAAGCAGGGTAATGAGCACCAACAGACAGCTGTGTGGCTGGTTCAAGCTGAGAGTTTTCTCCCTCTGTTTTAATCTTTTATTATCTGGTAGCTACTGAGAATTTCTACAGAACTGTAAGATGATTTGGGCTTTGGGTATGGTTGAAACAAGGATGCCACATAATCTCAGCACCTTTTACAGTGGCTGGATAACTGCCTTTAAAGGGTTGTTGTGGACTCATAAGTCAGAGCAGGAACCATGGTGAGGAACTAGATGCATAATGACAGAGCCTAGCACATGATGTAAGCTGGGTCAAAAGGAACTTGAGAGGCCATTTCTCCAGGACCTTTAGCCCTGACTTGAGGTTCTTCCCTATGGAGGACAACTTTCCAGCCTGTAGGATCCACCCAGATAGTAATGGTTCAAGGAAGATATCTGCTGGTTCCAAAGGTGAGACATAGGAATGTAAGGTTCATTTAAAAAAAAAAAAACTGTCTTTTCCCCATAGCCAGACAAGACTTTCCCTGACATAATGCCAGAGAAAAGTAGGTTATCTAGTTCCTTCAGGAGTAAGGGGAGAATTATCCAGCAGCCATTCCAATCAACAATCCATTTAGGACTAACAAAGTGAGGGAAGACCCTAGAGGTCTTGTTCCTAAATATCCATAGTCTCATATTGTTCATGGTCTCTTGATAGTTGCTCTGTTTTGTGCTTCATTTTGCCTGAGCTGCCTCGGTGCTCATGAAGCACCTCCAATGGGGGTGAAAGTTCCCACAGGAGCATGATGCACTAGCTGCAAATCACATCACCCACTGTAAATTCTGTCACTCTCCCCGAGCTTCTTACAGGAATAAAAATTACTTTATTAATTATTCTAACCATTTGCCAGTTACTTAGGTTTTAAGAGGCTTTTATGTGCTTTAATATCACATTTGTGTTAAATACCACCATCAATGAACCACAGAAACAAGTATAAATGTTGTAGCTTTGGATTTTAGTTTATTGAGATGATAGTTCTCCATGCAACTTTATGCTATTTCACTCTGAGGACATTAAACCATTAAGATTGTCTTCCCTTCAGGCCTCAAGGACAGATTTGATTTTGTACAATTCAAACTTGATGGCTAACAGTAATAATGCTGAGCACAAACATCTAGTATCACTACAGGAAATCATTTCCTGCATTGTGAGGTGGGATGCCCACCTGAGTGAAGAGTGTGGAAGAGTTTCCATGTTTTAGTCACCAATCCAGAAAAAAAAAAATGAAAGATGTACTACGAAGTAAAAAGAAAAGCTGACGACATGAAAATGAAACTTTGGGGAAGGTTCTCCTGCCATCAAAGTCATAATCTATTTGCAATTTTTTTCCCCAAGATAGGGTTTCACTCTAGCCCAGGCTGACCTGGAATTCACTCTGTAGTCCCAGGGTGGCCTCGAACTCATGGTGATCTTCCTACCTCTGCCGTCCAAGTGCTGGGACTAAAGGCATGTGCCACCATGCCCGGCTGTTCTGTTGAGTTTTAAAGTAGCTCACAAACATTCCTAATATAGCTAAAATCCTTCACTGCACTCTCAAAGGACTGATAGTATCGAATGACATGGAAGGTTTTCCACAACTATATTTTAAATTCTTGCCCAAGTCCAACAAGATGGGGATAAGGTTGCCAATGCCCAAGGCTAGAGAGATAATGGGAGTCAGCATATGTCTGAATATCTGGGGTAAAGAGGGTGTTATAGGCACAGATGATCTTTACTACTTAATTACTGTCAGGAGATCTCCTGTGATTATACCCTTAGTGTTAGTGACCCTAATATGGGGTCCAGAGATTCTTAGTGACTCCACATGTCACTTGTCTCATCTCCACCATCAAAACATTAGCAAACACATGTGCAGATAAAGGGTAAGTCACCACCACAAATGAGAAAAATATTTTAAATACCTTTATTAGTCCTTTCAACCATCCTAGAACTGGCAATTTCTTTCTGGTTATTATTACCTTAGCCATCTGTTATAGTTATGTTTCATTGCTGAGATAAAGCACATGACCAAATGCAGCTGATGGAAGGAAAGGTTTCTATTAGTACTTTTTTGGCTTATAGTCTCAAGCGGAAACCTTGATGATGGCAGGGGAAAGGATGGCATGAGGCTAGACATCAGATCTGACATAGCAGGTGGAAAACACAGCAGGAGAGTGAATAAACTAACACTGGCAAGTCAGGGGCTAATAAACCTAAAGGTCCACCCCCAGCAACATACCTTCTCCAGCAAGGTTCCACTTTCCAAATTGCTATCAGTTGGGGACCAAGCATTCATAACAATTAGTTTATGGGGTAGACCTAATTCAAACCACCACATTTCACTCCTGCCCCTCATAAACTGATGACCATCCATGATGTAAAATGCAATGCATTCAGTCCAACTTAAAAAGTCCCCATAATTTTTATCAATTTCAATACTGTTCAAACATCTATACAGTCTAAGGTCTTTTAACTATAAAAACAAAAATACATAATGTCACAGAGTAAACATTCACATTCCAAAGATAGCACTGGGCATAGTGGAGAATGATTGAACCAATGCAAGATCTAAAACAAACAGAGCAAGCATCAAATCCTATATAGCTCCAAGTCTGACATCTCTAGCCAGTGATGAAGTTGGTGAGATTCCAATTCCACTCCTCCAGTTGGGCTGCCCACAGCCTGGGGAAAAACGCATTCCCAGCTTGATGCCTAGTTCCACAGTCCTGGTATCTTCCAAAAGTTCTAGGAACTCCATACAACCCATGGCTCATCCTCATGGCTCCATCAGACCTCTGTGCAAGGACTCCAACAACCCTGCCTCGAATCTCCCAGTGGCTATTTCCAAAATACAAACTGTGTTGCAAATCCAATAACCCTCTTTTTCCTGAATTGGCTATACTCCCATAGTACCATGTAGGCTACCAAATTATTAATCCAAGGGTAAAAAAAACAACTTTGGAAAGCAGGGAATTCCTTCAGCAGTCAGGAACCCTACTTTCAAAAGAGTCAGATTTCTTTCTGCTATCCCAAGGCACAACATCTGGGCCAATCTCAATGGTGGTAATCTCTCAAACAACTGCAGCTTAACAGGCATTGTCTCCAGCCCAAAACTTTCATTTATTTCTGTGCTATATTCATCTGCTCACACCAGTCCATTTCTTCTAAACTCAACCCTGCAAACGTTCTCAGGACACAGGAAGAGCACAGCTAGCTTCTCACATGAACTCAATCCAAAGTTCTTTCTTCCCTTCATAAGCCAAACCTACACATTCCATAGTTCTTTCTTTCTGAATTTAGGTCTCTCAAAACTCTGACCAGATCTGCTAACAGCACTTCAAGGTGTTTGTTAGACCAAGGTTAGGTTTCAAATCCTTCCCCATTCTCCCTGAAAATCAGTTCCAAAACATCAAAAGTGACACAGGTTTCTTGTAGCAATGGGCCCACTCCACTGGTAATTTTTATGTTGCAGTTACCTTCTCATTGCTGGGATAAAGCACCCAACCAAAAGCAGCAGATGGGAGGAAAGGATTTTATTTTTATTTTGGCTTACAGTCTCAAAGGGAAGCTCCATGATGGCAGGGGACAGCATGACATGAGTAGAGGATGGGAATTACCTTTGCCACAACTGGCAGAAAATAGCAACAGTATTGTGAGCCAAACTCTGGCAAGAGACAGGTGGCTATACCACCCTAAGCCTGTTCCAACAAACATACCTCCTCCAGCAAGGCTCCACCTCCCAACTTGCCACCAGCTTAGTGGGGTTCAGTCATTCAGAACACATGAGTTTATGGGGGCATCTGATTCAAACCACCACACAACCTAACCTCCCATGATTTTTTCTGATTTTTTCCACCTCTCTCCCTTCAACTCCATTAAAGGTTCAGCTGTTTCCTCCTTAAAGATGATGTCCTAATCCTTTGATAGCTGTGAATGACTTTATTTAGAATTAGGGTCTTTACAAATGTAAGCAAGTGAAGATGAAGTCATTGGAATGGACACTAATCCACTGCATTTGGCAACATTTCTTTATAAGAAAAAGAGACACAGAGGCACAGGGAGGATAGCAGCTGATAATAAGAGGCAGAGTTGCACAGACAAAACTGCAAACCAAGGAACAGCAGTATTTCCAGTCACCAGCAGAAGCTAAGAAAAGGCAAGGCTGGATTCTGTCTGGAGGAATTGAAGGCACATGTTACTGCTGAAACTTTGATTTCTAACTTCTAGCCTCCAAAACCTAAAGAAGAAGTATTTGTTGTTTTAATAGACCTGGTTTGTGGCACTTTGTTATGGATGCTTCTCTCCTTCCCTCTTATTTTCTCAGGAGATATTTAGCACCCCTTTTATTATCTTGACACCTTTCTATCCTCATATTTGACTCACAAGCTGCTATGTATGCAATTTCATGAACAAAGACGGTTCCCAAGAGAAATCCTAGAGCCAGAGGCTAACAAAATATTTTTTTTTCTCCACAATATATCACCATGGTGTATTTACATTGTAAAAAAAAATGTGTCCAATTTAGATTTTAAGGTCAAAACTCTACAAATTGGCTATTGTTCCTAATTAAATAAGCAGACCTTTGCTTCACATGCAATGGCCAATTCTCATTGATGAAAACAGCCACACTTGCCAGAGCCTTAAAAGCTGATATGAGATAGTTTCAGCCCCCTGCCATCTCATCCTGGACCACTGCTTTACTCCTGCTCTTCACACCACCACTGGTTTCTTTTAGTTCCTCATTTTGAAGGTAAATTCCTTTAGTCCTTATGCCACTAACCCTGTGCTGCTGCTCCCAGGAGCATTCTTTTTCAGCCCCTCTCTATGTTAACTCTAATGGATTTCTGATCAAGGCTCAATTTCGAAGTCCTAGGAGGTTCCTTTTCTGACTTCCCAGAGAAGAAGCACAGACCTTTATGACACCAACTGCTTTTCCTTAGAAATATTTATTAGTTTTTAATTACCATAGAAGCTCTTTTAATTGAGCTCCTCAGGACTTAACTGATATTTTCGAATTCCTTTGTAAGATGTATGGACTGATTGCCTAGAGTCAGATAACTGCTTGTGGCTTCTGCCTGCCTAGTCTCCTCATCACTCACATTCCCAGCAGCTTAGTCCCATGCTTACTAGGACAGGGTTGTTTTGTTCCCAGACTTGTTTGTGACGGTTGTATTTGATTACCATAATTATATAGTTTAATTAAGTATCACATAAGCTGTTCAAACATGAACATAAAAAGAGAGTTGTGGTTTCTATGAAAGCTAAGTTAAATGCTTTGGAAAGACTTGAAAAGGCTGGAGGGAAATTGTTCTTAAATTAGTTGTAGGAAGACAAGTGTAAAAGATTAAGGAAAAAATAATAAAATTTGAATGAATTCAAATTACTTCATCAGTGTCTCAATTCTTCCCTGAATTTTAAAGTCACTCTTAATGGAAATTGTAGTGCATATATGCATATATTACATATATATATATGCATATATATATATATATATATATATATATATATATATAATTTCCACTTTGTTTCTACCAACTAATTAGCTACAAGTCTTACTCTCACTGGAGAAGGAACCTTATACAGTAAATACTGTGTGTTTTGTTTTATTTATTTTTTATGCACAAGCATGTAGTGTTGGGGGAGAAGGTTCATTTTTGAGATAAGGTCTTACTATGTAACCCAAGCTGGCCTCAACTTTCCATCCTCCTGCTTCAGCCTCCTCAGTCCTGAGATTACAGGCACACATCACCAGACCCAGCAGTAAATACTGATTTATGTGATCATTTGATTAATATTAATCTCTATTACTTGACTGTGAGTTCCACTACAAGGAGCACACATGTTTGTTTCAACACTGGGAATACAGTACTTAGTATGGACACAAATTAGGCAAATAGGGAGCATTGTTCTGAATAAATAAATGAGAGACAATTTATCTTTTGTGCTGTATAGACAGAGCAGAAAATAGGGCCAAATACTTGAGAATATCTCTCTGAAAGAGGGTCAAATTTGCAACAACAACAAAAAATCCCTCAAGACTCTGAGGCATAAGTTTTGGGTACATTTTCAAATAGCAGCATATTTCTGACTAAAAGCTGGCTGCCCTGTTTCTACTTTATGTTTCCTTTTTTTTTAATTTTTTTTGTTCATTTTTATTTATTTATTTGAGAGTGACAGAGAGAGAGAGGCAGAGAGAGAGAGAGAGAGAGAGAGAGAGAGAGGGAGAGAATGGGCACGCCAGGGCTTCCAGCCACTGAAAACAAACTCCAGATGCGTATGCCCCCTTGTGCATCTGGCTAACGTGGGTCCTGGGGACTCGAGCCTTGAACCGGGGTCCTTAGGCTTTACAGGCAAGCGCTTAACCACTAAGCCATCTCTCCAGCCCTGTTTCCTTTTTTTCTTAATAATTTTTTTGTTTATTTTTACTTATTTGAGAGCAACAGACAAAGAGAGAAAGAGGGAGAGAGACAGAATGGGCATGCCAGGACTTCCAGCTACCGCAAACGAACTCCAGATGCATGTGCCCCCTTGTGCATCTGGCTAACATGGGTCCTGGGGAATCAAGCCTTGAACCGGGGTCGCTAGGCTTCATAGGCAAGTGCTTAACTGCTAAGCCATCTCTCCAGCCCTACTTTATGTTGTCTAAACAGTACTTACTGGATGGTGGAGATCTGAGCAAAGGAACCAGGGAAATGTTTTTTTCTCCCCTCCCTTCATGCTTCAAGAAATGTACGCTCTTCCATGATCCAGCTTTAGCGAACATAACAGATGAACTTAATGCATAAAAATGAAAAACTTTTTCCATTTCAAATACATTTCCTGCATCCCTAGGTAAAACAAAACTTTTCCTGAGGAAATGATGTAAATGTGCTCAAATATTCTTAAAATATCATGCAAATCACAAAATATTGCTATGAAGTAAGCCATATTTCTTTTTATTAATATTTTAAAAGAAACATGAATACGGTAGTGGAAACATTTAGATAGGAGAAAATGCTTTCTGGTCCCTGCTTCCAAGTGATCTTCCCTGAACTTCAATTTCCTTATCTGTAAAATGGGGATAATAAGGTATGCCAAATCTATCGTACAGAATTATTTTGAAGGATGAAATTAACTAAAATATATACATATACTTAAAATACTACAAAGGATGATATAAATAGATACTGTTAACTGCTACTACAAGTCCCCTATACCCAGTTCAATAGCTTTAGTCCCTGCCCTTGTTCGTGGCTGGCAAGCTGCACATTAATTCATTTTCTTTAGCACAAACAGAAGCAATATTCTGTTATTACACATGAAAGAAGGTTGGAGGCTACTGAGTTTGGAGTTGACAGCAATGGTCTTGATCCAACAAACCTTCAGGGAAGATCCATAGGACATTCAAACCCTGTCTCACCACCGCCCCACCCCCCCAGGGCTTTTTAAGACAGATAAAGAGAGATGTTAGCGTCAAGGACCCTGTGAAAACTGTAATTTCATTGCCAATAAGGGTTTAAACTTTAACAACTTTGGTATCCATCCATAAAATATCATTTCTGTTGGTTCCATCCTAGTAGCTCAAACAATAGAACAATCACACATCCACCTCTGTGAAAGTCTACAGTCTTTCTATAATGTGTGTGCACTCAAGCTATACTAATTTATTCTACAATTACTTTTATTTTTAGCGTTTTTATTTGGCTTTTATACTACATAATTAATGGTGTTTACATGGAAAGATGTTTAACTAATGTAAATGGCATAAGTGGATTACTTGATCAAGCCTTAAAACAAATAAACATTTTTCTCCTTTGAAATTTTTTTCACTCACCTCTAAATGTCTGGCATAAGAGCAGAATTTTTAAAATGTCAAAGGGGACAAAGAAAACAGTCTCTGAAGTCCATTCACTCCTGGTGGAAGAGCCTTATAATTCTGTCCCCTACCATGGTTGGCCAGGGGTGGTGGGGTGTCAGCAGTGACCCAAGTGATCCACCACATCTAGACTTAGAAGCAAAACTTTTCTTTGGGAGGTTGCCATTGTTTTGCTCCATGACCTTAAATGAGACTGAGTTTCTCACCCTTTCATATCATTTCCTGCAGTTTGCAATACCTGGGATGAGAGACTGATGAGATAAATATGTTCACCATGAAGACTACAAAAACACCAGGGAAGAAATTCTCCCAGGTTTCTGAATACTTCTACCATCACATCACCTAGCCATAGAAATTACTGGAACAGCTCCTCCTAGTCAAAGTCCAGGCTGTATGTTCCTTGAGTGGCAGCACAAATCCAGGTTGCTGTAAAATAGAGTTGGCATGACAATCGCTACCTGCCAGGACATTGTTTTTCTCTGGCATTCTGATGGGAAAACTTTGATACCAACAATCATTTCTTTACTTTCTCAAGGCAAAGTTGGGGGCGAAGGAGAGACTTTGCCTCTTCCTATACCCCACACATCCAGCTCTTCTTTATAAGGCCTGAAGGGAAAAGCCTAATTTCAAATCTTTTCTGTGAAAAAAGATAGTGTATTCTCTAAAGTACCCTTGAGTTATCTCAGAGTTACAGACCAGGAGGCTCTTTCCAGTGTAAGATGAAGCCTCAAGAGCTGACCATTGAGCTTACATAGCCCTGAGATCTAAGAGAAGAACTAACAATCCAGAACACAAAGATTGCTGTTCCAGTCCCGCCCAGATTCCCAGGTCATGGCTTAGAATTAGAGTTCAGACTTAGTGGACAAGGCATTGTTCAAATTCCTAGGACAAGCGTAGTTTAAATGGACAAAATTAAACAAGACCCAGTGCTATCTGCAGATTTTGCATCTCATTTGTACATCACTTGAAATATATTGAAATCTCTGAGCAGTCCCATTTAATAAGGATATTTTTGGAAATTTACTTTGAAATAATCTGACCAAAGTCACTAACAAAAATATGCTGCAATTTTTCAGTACTCATCACATAATGTAGGACTCTCACTTGGTGACAGTATCTAATCTAAAAATTGTTTTCAAATGTAATGAAGTGTGTTATGAGTGCTAGACCCAGCTTTTAGTGAAACACACAATGTTCCATTTTGTGATTAGTAAATAACTTTTCGTAATTTTGCTTTAGCCATTATTTTATTATTTTGGGGGGGGGGTGGGTGGGGGAGGTTTCAAGGTAGGGCCTCTTTCTAGCCCAACTTGGCCTGGAATTCACCATGTAGTCTCAGGCTGGCCTCGAACTCAATGGTGATCCTCCTACTTCTGCCTCCTAAGTGAAGGGATTAAAGGCATATGCCACCATGCCTGGTTGCTTTGGCCATTTTTTGAGACAACTGTTTTTCCTGGTTAAACTCCAGACATTGCCTCAAGCAAAGGTACTATGCCCAGCACTAGGAATGGAATCTCCTCGACCTGGAGACCAAACTTTTGGGACAGTAGCTCTAAGCCAGACACTCCCAAGGTCACGGGCATTGACCACAGTGACTTCTCAGGGATTTGGAGCCATTCCATGGGGTTCCCACTCCCAACCAGGACAATATGTGAACATTCCAAGTCTTGTGCTATCACTTAATCATCATGAAACAACCCAAAAAATTCTTACTAATTAAACAGAACATAGAAATAAACTTTTGACTCCTTAAGGAAATTTACTGTAATCAGTGCTATGATGCCTTTATTGTGTTTTTTGGGAAAGCTATTCATCTTCAATTGATGAAGTCAGGTTTCAAAAAATCTAATTTGCTGCATGAAGCTTCATTTTCCAACTACAAAACATGAGAATTGAAAGCTGATCTGTAGTTATATTTCTAGGAAACTTTTCTATCACTTTACAAAATGTCCATTATGCATGCAGGACGTTTATAACTAGACACAAGATTACTTAAGAGTTATTTGATTGGTAACTCTTAGGTAGGATAACATTTTTCCCCTCAGAGATGATTGGGTCTCATCAGAGTGTGTCAACTGAAAATAGCCACAGGTAGTTTGTTTACAATACCCAAACCTCCTTTTCTAGCTGCCAGCAAATGCTGAAGTGATAAAATATGAACTAGAAAATTCTATTTTCACATGTCGTCTTCAAGATCATATAGTCGGTGAGGTTTCCTTAAGAGATTACTGACTTCTGTTTTATCTTTTTAAATTTTTATTTATTTATTTGAAAGAGAGATAGAGAGACAGAGAGCTAATGGGTATGCCAGGATCTCCAGCCGCTGCAAAAGAACTCCAGACACATGTGCCACCTTGCGCATCTGGCTTACGTGGGTCCTGGGGAATCAAACTTAGCTCCTTTGGCTTTGCAGGCAAGCACCTTAACTGCTAAGCCATCTCCCCAGCCGTCTTTTTTTTTTAAGTCACTGAATGTACATTGTACACTGGTAAGCGCAAAGATATTGGCCACAGACAACACGAGATGAAATTCCAACTTTGCTATTTTCTACCTGTGAGAATTTGGGCAAGTTATTAATCCTCCATTTCCTCATCAATAAAATAGAATAGTACTTAATAGGGTTGTTCTCACAATTAAACAACTTAATGAGTAGAAAGCTGAGCAATCAATAAATATTAGTTTGAGTATTACTATACCCTTACCCATCATTTTCTCACTGTTTACACCAGCACACCTAGAACCTAGACTACTTAGTTGCTTCCTGACTTCCCTGTTTGTTCCTCCCTTACCTATTTTAAACCATGACCATCTTCCCAACGCTGAGAGATGCTTTCAGAAAGAAAAAATTATCACTTCAGCTCCCTTCTCCTATAGGGACTCAGTCAAGCCAGTTATTCCATACCTTTACCACAAATTTACAAGGCACTACTGGCTCCTTGGCCTGACTCCAACTTACATTCCCCTTCTTCACCTCTCTGTCCCATTCCATGTCAACCATATTTGTTTAGTTTTCTGTGCATGGTTCACACTATTCTTTCTTAGCCTACAGAGCTGTCTTACTCCAGGTGTGTCACATCCCAGCCCCAAAGCTACCTTTCAGTAGACCTTTCTTTTCATAGGTCATAGTCCTCTCCTTCAAAGTGCTTGGCTGAATAAATTCATGACCTATTTAAAAGACAATTTCATAATGTCTGCCTTGCCTACATGTTTGTTAAGTTTGGGGAGGTATTGCAGCCAGTTTTGTTCATGTAACCCTCAACAGCCCCAACCCAGAAGAGGAGGAAGACAGAACACATTATCTTAGTAAATGACTGGATGCATACAGGGAGGGATTAGAATGACCTGGTCTGCACAGTATTTCAACTCTAAAATTGGTTAGTAAATGGTCCCTAAACACAAGGTCTCCCTTCGTTTCTCTTCCCTCCCCGCTCTCCCTGCCCTTCCCCCCCCCTCCTCTCTTCCATTTTTTTCCTTTCGTTTTTCTTTGCTTTGCTTTCAACATCCACTTTGACAGTTTAGCGTTGGATTTGCGTCGTTATTTTCCTGCGCTACGCCGAGGTGAGCTACAGCAGGACGTGAGATCAAGTCCCACAGGCCCACGCGGCGGCGGCGGCGGGCGGAAGCGCGGCGGCGGAAGTGGGAAGTGGCGGCGGCACGGCGGGGGCGCGGGGCGGACGCCGCCGAGGCTGCGCGAGAGCCGGCGTCACCGAGGCGGGGCGCTGCTTCCGTGAGTGCGGGGAGGGGGTCGCGCACGAGAAAGGCGGGAGAGCGGAGGCAGCTGCTGGGAAGACGGCTCTCTCCAGCCCTGTCCCCGAGTCCCGGAGGCCGGCCTTCCCTGAGTCGGTGAAGGGCCGGTGTGCAGCAGCTGAGCGGACTGCCCTGTAAATATGTTTGAGCAGCCATGTTGACCTGTAATTGGGGTGCAAAGGGCGAGGGGCGTGGGGGACACGGTGAGGGCCGAGCTTTCTGCGCCGGCTGTCTGGACCTGCCCCAGCTTTAGTGGGCAGAAGCCGCCCTCTGGGCCCTGGGCAGAGAGAATAAATCAGACTGCACAGTCCTCCCAACATACTTAGCCCTGACAGTCACCCCTGGCATGTCAGCTCATACAATTTGTTAGTAAGTCCAAGGGTAGGAGAGTTCCTGCTAAAATGTCGTTACACAAATAGGCATGCGATTATTTCTGATGCTATCTTTAAGAAGCAGGTTTTTGCCCTAGTAATCTTTATTCTTGTTACTTAGTCGATGGTGTTTATGAAATACTTTAGTGCTCTTTTAAAAAAAGAATCCACAGTATGGCCCAGCATTACCCAGAGATTTTTATTCCTCAAGGTTAGGGTAATGTTTAGACTGTTATATCCCAACACTTCTAGGACATTTTAAACTAGGCTCCAGTAACAACACATCGTCCTGGTTAATTACTTATTCCAGATGTCACAGTGTATATGACATTGAGCAAGTAGAGATGGCTGCCTTAGAGGGCACAGTCCTCTCAATAATATTTTGTGGAATACCTTATAAAATGCATGCCGCTCTCTACCAGTATTTAGAATTGTGCACATGAGGTGTATTATAATAAACAATAGATATTTTAAATATATGGGAAGCTGGGTGTTGAAGTGCATACCTACACATAGGAAGCTAAGGCTGGGCAATTGCAAATTTGAAACCTTGGCTACATAGTGAAACTTTGTCTCATCAAACACAGCAAAAAGCAACAAAAAACAAATTTACCTAGGAATACTGGGTTACTATTGGAACACTGGGACAAAACAGAACTAATCATTGTTGGTGAAATGTCAAAAGCTTATGAACTGGGTCCTGCTCTACTAAGGAATAACCCAGAACCAGAAAGGCCCAGTTGTGAAAATTAAGATTTACAACAAGCCCTGTTTATCTTCCTTGCTTGCTGTGGCCTAGTAGTAACCACCTGCCAATGAAGGATCAATATTTTTGTCTCCATGAGGAATATGTGGCTAAGTAGTTTTGTTTAGAATGTGGAGTTTGGGCAGGTAAATGATAGAAATGAGCATTTATTAATATTGAAAATTAACTGGGCTGTTTCTATCTTGTTCCAGTTACCTAGCTATATTGTACTTATAGAAGCACTATGCCCAGAGGCACTCTGGAAAGATGCCTTTAAAATGCATTTATTTTCTTTTTTTATAAATTTTTTTGTTGACAACTTTTATACTTACAGACAAAAAACCATGATAATTCCCTCCCCTTCTCCAGTTTCCCCTTCACAACTCCACTGTCCATCATATCCCCTCCCGCTGTCCATTAATCTCTCTTTTACTTTAATGTCATTGTCTTTTTTCTCCTATTATGAGGGTCTTATAAGGGTATTGGTAGGCACTGCGAGGTCATGAATACCAAGGCCAATTTCTGTCTGGACAGTTGCATTGTAAGGAGTGGTACCACTCCTTTGCCTCTTACATTCTTTCCAACACCTCTTCCATACTGGACCCTTGAGCCTTGGAGGGTGTGATAGAGATGTTTCAGTGCTAGACACTTCTCTGTCACTACTTCTCAGCACTATGTTGTCTTTTGGGTCATCCCAAAACTGAAGCAGTTGTGAATGGGAGAGATTCTCTGATTTCATCCTCCGCATGTTTGTTGTTAGTATATAGGAAAGCTACTGACTTCTGTGTGTTTATTTTGTACCCTGCTACATTGCTAGAAGTGTTTATCAGCTCTAACAGTTTGCTAGTAGAGTTGTTAGGATCCTTTATGCATAGAATCATATCATCTGCAAATAATGATAATTTTATCTCTTCTTTTCCAATTTGTGTCCCTTTTATGAGTGTTTCTTGCCTTATTGCTATAGCTAGGACTTCCAGTACTATATTAAATAAAAGTAGACACTCTTGTCTTATTACTGAATTTAGTGGAAAAGCTTCGAGTTTTTCCCCACTTGGTATTATGTTGGCTGTAGGTTTGTCATAAATAGCTTTTATTATGTTGTGATATGTTCCTTCTATTCCCAGTTTCTGTAGGACTTTTACCATGAAGGGATGTTGGATTTTGTTGCATGTCTTTTCTGCATCTATTTAAATGATCATGTGATTTTTGTTCTTTGGTCCATTTATATGGTGTATTACATTTACCAATTTGCATATGTTGAACTGTCTCTGCATCTCTGGGATAAAGCCTACTTGGGGTGAATAATCTTTCTGATATATTCTTGTATTCTGTTTGCCAGTGTTTTGTTGAGAATTTTTGTGTCTATGTTCATGAGGGAGATTGGTCTATGGTACTTTTAGATTGGTATGCAGTGCTTTTGGATTTGGGAATCCAACATTATGTACCTTCAGAGTAGTAGTTTAAGGTGCCGAGTATAGCTCTTGTACTCCAGTCCAACTGCAGAAGGAATCCTAGGTGTTGAGCTTGCCTGCTATTCAAGTAGTCTAGTGGGCTGGGTGGAGCAATTTACTGGCAAATTCTAAAATTCAGCTGAGCAATATACACATTCAGTAAAAACCAGCACCGAGTATGCAAATATGGGGATTGAAACAGATAGCCTTATAAAGCCCAAATTCCTAAGGGTGTGTGTTGCTCTATGCCCTTAATCTAGTCAGCTAGGAGATTGAGACTTCTGTTCTGAAATGGGTTCCAGGTCAGCCTGGGTCTGAATCAGACCCTGCCCCCAATAATGACAGAAGAAAAAAACAAAGGCCCTATGAATCTGAAAGTTTCAAAGGCAACAATAGCCAACTCCCAAATATAGCTTAATTGAGAATGGTAAAGCCAACCAAGAATATGTATCTCATAACCTTCCCTGACATGGAAAGAGACTACCACTTCCAGTGCAGGCTTATGTACTTGCTTTTTTTGTCAGTCGGCCTTGTTGTCTTTTGGGGCAGCTTCAAATCTCACCAATTCTGAGTGCCCACCTTGATCCCTCTGTGTTGTGCTGTGAACCTAGTATTCTGCTCAGCTGTGCTGGATGCCCTGCTGCGGGGAGCTGAATGTGTTCTGTGTTCTCCCGAGGGTCGCGGGTCGCAGTGCTGTTGGTTGGGGGAAGGGAGAGTGTAGGAAGCCTGGAGTTGTACTGGAACTGCTCAGCTGGTCCCACCTGTGTCCCCTTCAGCAGCACCTCAGCTAATCTCTGCTGTCACCCCTTCAGGTTTCTTGACTTTGAAAGGAGACTGATGAGGTTAGAAAATCAAAATGCATTTATTTTTAGTAAATTTTTTGTATTTCATAATGTGTATATTCTGGCTGGCCAATATATTCAGTTACTGTCAGTGCTAGGACTCGGGGTTTCAAAGATGGCAAGACCTTGAGATGATCTGATCTAAGTAGTGAGGATTTTTTTATGTTCCCTACTGTAAATCTAATTTGTTTTTATTATTTATTTATTTATTTGAGAGAGAGAGAGAGAATGGGCATGCCAGGGCTTCCAGCCACTGCAAACAAACTCTAGATGTGTGAGCCACCTTGTGCATCTGGCTTATGTGAGTCCTGGGGAATTGAACCAATGTCTTTTGCCTTTCAGGCAAGCGCCTAAGCCATTTCTCCAGCCCTGTAAATCTCATTTTTTTGGACTGCTTTGTTTTAGGAGTGTATACCAGACAAAGCCAAAAGGCAGATGGGACAGTTCCTGAGTGTGGTTTAATCTTGTTTGCACTTGTTTTGAAGGGAAGAAACCATCTGGTTCAGGTACGTGTAGCAAGGACTGAGTGAGCTTCTGCCATCCTTCTTCTTGTATTACACAGCAAAGTCTAGAGACAAAATCCTTTGGGGAAGAACATACAAAATGAAAAGTTGTAGTAAGTTTAGCATAGATGCATGTTTTAATATCCCAAACTCTCCATTCCAGTATAGGCACAGGGATCAGGAAGCATAAAGACATTACTCTCTTTTTTAAAAAAATTCCAGTTCTTACATAAGAATTAACATTGCAGAGATATAAGCAACTCAAAGTGTTCACTATTTTCTTGAAAGTATACATCTGAAAGGATTTTGGAACATTTCACTAGTATTTTCTGTTTTCAGTTGCTATAACAAAATATCTTGGCCTGAATGACTTATAAAGTGAAGAAACTTATTTGGCTCACAATTTTAGTTGCTGAGTAATTTTAACACAATGGCACTGAAGTCTTGTCAAGGATTCCCTGGCTGTGTGGAAAAATACAAAGGGCTGAATGTATAGGATGACCTCACTTTTAGAACACCTACACTTGAGAGAAGTAATTCACTCTGAGATACCAGCATGAATCCTTGTGTTGGCAGTAATCCTCCCATGACTTGATTACCTTCCAGTAGGCCCCACCTCCTAAAGGGCCTACCACCTAAACACTACCAAACTGGGGACCAAGCTTCCAACACATAATAAATCTACTCAAACGGTATCTGTGATGGCTAAGTTCTGTTGTCAACTTAATCAAATCAAAACCAAGAGACATGCCTCTTGGGTGAGTCTGTGGGTCTTTTTTTTTTCCAGGAAGGATTATTTGAGGGAGAAAGTCCTTCCTCCACAGTAAGGTGGCCCTTCTGGTGGTGGACTTCATAAAGAAGCTCTGAGAAAATAGTCCCCTTTTGCCTGGTTGCCCATGCTACTTGCAGGTGCATGCTTTTTACCTGGCCTACCCTCACTACTCATTCATACATGCATCTACCTAGTTTCAATTATCCTTCGTGGACATTGGAACTGAGTTTCATCAGTCTTCCAATGTGGACTAAAGACCAGTAGCTCTACAGGAATCCCTCAGACCTTCAGTGCCAAATTGGGACTACTGAGGAATCCAGCCTTGGGGACTGAACAGCTACTGGGTTCCTGGAAACTCAAGCCTACAGACTGCTATTGTTGGACTGCTCAGCTGGTATCTTGTAAACTAATCTAGTAAATCCCCCTTATAATACAAATCCATCCTGTCAGGATTTTTTTTCCTGTAAAGTACCCTGACTAATATAATATACAGCCCATAGAAATCAGTATTATCTGGTGATGGTCATTTTATTACTATAACCTTCACTACTGTGGTGTACTGTGTTGTCTTTCCTCTGCCCAACATGTGAGTTCCTTAAAGGAATGGACTAATCTTATTCACTTTTATATTTTTATTCCCTCGCATAAACACTCAGTATGTGCCAAAAAAAAAAAAAAAAAAAACCTGAAAAGGCAGTGTCTGAATCTATAAAGAATATGAAAACATCACTAGGAATTCAGCAGGGAGAAGAAAAGAAGTTCAACGGGAATCACCTTTCAGGGGTTACTGGATGTAGTTAGAAGCAATGCTTTGACTAACAGCTTGAAGCACAGAAGGGCAAATTTGAGAATCCATCAGTGGTCACCAAATTGCCTTCTCAGCAGATCCAGCCTAGCGAATTGTAGAGCAGTTGTTGAGTTGAATATGCAAATGAAAGTCCCAGTGACTCAGTCCTCTTCATTCCTTCAGGCTGGCTATGCTCAACTCCTCTCTCAAATATCTGTTCAGTACATACTTGAAGAGTATTACTGAAAGTGGGCCTACTAAATTACAGGCAGCTAGTATTGTAATTTGATTCTGTCTCAAGGAGAAAGAACCTATGTCAAGTCACTGTTTTAAGCTGGGTTGCTCAAATAACAGAGAAGAAAATCCACACTTGTTTTTTTCTACTTTTTGAAAACACTCCAACAGAGTTCAAAGTTGATAGCGTTTTGTATGTCACATACTGCTTCCCTCTGTTGTCAAGGGGATCACAGCTGAAACCAGAATGTTACAGTAGTAAGCAAATGAACTTCCTCTTATTGCAGCACCTTTTCACGTTCATAATGAAATAGTAAGGAAATGGTTATGTAGTTTAGTCAGGAGAGAAGGACAAGACACTGAATTATTCAGTATATATATAATTATTTAACAGAAACTCAACAGCTGAGACAACTTGAAACATATGCCTGGGAAATTCATGTTGAAAAATGAAATTGACTTGGATCTGCTTAGATTTAGAAATCTGAACTTTATTTTGAGATAAGGAAATGTTTTATTCTGAAACATAGTTTTTCCTTTTTTCACCAACCTTTAAAAAGCCTTAAACAAAATGTGGTATCTGTTATTTGATGTACTCTGGGGATTAGTATGTAAGGCTTTTCTGATATTTTATTTTTTTTGAAGAAAGGGAATTAAGCTTTGGCATACCTTCTAGTGCTGAAATTCTGTTTTGGTCTTATTGTGTAAAACAAAAATGCCATTATTTAAGGAGAAAATATAGACATAAACAAAAAATGTAATATAAGAAAGACTTGGCTAAACATGTTTTACCTTAAGTTACTTTCCAAATCCAAAATATCTAAATATCCCATTAATGACAGCTAGAATACAATTGACAGTATTGTAGACTCATTTACATCTGAGTGGTGCTAGAGTATGGCCTCAACAGCAGATAGTTCCTACATTCAAATTGGCCTCTACTTGTGCTTTGTGGGCTTATCTCCTATTGATATCACAAGTCCAGTAAATTGTTGGATTTATAGTCCAAATGTCCAAAGCTGTTTACTACAAAATAGTTAGAAATGAATGAAACATCTTTTAGGTCATGTGTGCTTATGAGTATAACTTCACTTCTTGGAATGATGAATTGGAAATGGGGTGAATATTGGTTACTCAAATGGAAGACATTTGAACTGCAAGCTTGTTTTTGGAAGTGAGCTTGTGTGCATTTATGGAGCAAGAAAAATTGGCATTACTACCTGAATACAATAATACTAAGATGTTTTAATGAAATTGCCTTCTTTCTGGATCAGTATTAAATATTAGAGAGGGCTGGAGAGATGACTCAGTGGTTAGGTGCTAACCTGTGAAGCCTAAGGACCCTGGTTCAAGGCTCAATTCCCCAGGACCCATGTAAGCCAGATGCACAAGGTGGCGCATGCATCTGGAGTTCGTTTGGCTAGAGGCCTTGTGTGCCCATTCTTCCTGTCTATCTGCCTCTTTCTCTGTCGCTCTCAAATAAATAAATAAAAACAAACAAAATAAATGTTAGAGAGAGTGGGTTAAGAAGGACAGTGTAGAAAGGAAACTGCATAATTTCTTGTGTACTTTGTTACCATGTCTTTAAAAAAAAAATTACTGGGCTGGAGGGATGGCTTAGCAGTTAAGGTGTTTGCCTGCAAAGCCAAAGGACCTCAGTTTGATACCCCAGGACCCACTTAAGCCAGATGCACAAGGTAGCTGTGGTGGTTTGAATAGAATAGATGGCCCCCAATATATTCAGTTGTTTGTTTGTAGTTTGCATCTGCAGCCACCTGGCTGGAGTCAATACCATTGTGTGGATCTTAAGGTGTGGTGATGGGTTTCAGATTTCAATCTAAAGATATGCAAAGTGTGCCTAGCTGGAGTTCATGAAGTGTGCTGTGTGGCTTTTGGCTTTTTGGCTTGTGCTTTGCTCTCTCTGCTTGGTCCTGTGAAAGCAGGCCAGTTTCTTCTGCCATTATGGAACTTCCCCTGGATCTGTAAGCTTCAATAAATATCCCTTCCTCCATAACTGTGCCTGGTCTGGAAGTTCATCTCAGCGAACCTGAATCTGTCTGCTACAGTAGCACATGCATCTGGAGTTCGTTTGCAGTGGCTGGAGGTCCTGGTGCACCCATTCTCTCTCCCTTTCTCTCTGTCAAATAAATAATATAAAAAATATTTACTTATGTATTTGAGAGAGAGAAAAAGGGAAAATAGGTGCACCAGGACCTCCTGCCACTGCCAACAAACTCTAGACGCATGTGCCACCATGTGCATCTGGCTTTATGTGGGTTCTGGGGAATCAACCTGGGTCCTTAGGCTTTGCAGGCAAGAGCCTCAATTACTAAACCACCTCTCCAGCCCTGTTCCCATTTCTTGAACTGGATAATTTTGCCCTCATCTTAGTGCTATCTTTATAACATGAGGAATTTTCAAATTGGTTCTTAAACTTTATTAAATGTTCATTTCTGATATAACCCAACTATATTATTCAGAATAAGGTTGGCAGCCATTATGTCATAATTGAACTGAACACTGCTACACACACTGAATTTGGAATATGCTGCTCTGGCTCTAGGTGAGTTGCAGAGTCAGTATCTTTGGGGTTGAGAATGGAGGGGGTACAGCGTATATAGATCCCATGTGTGAATAGAAATTGGTCCAAAGTCCTTTGGACTCCAGGGGTATACTGTGAGAGCATATGACTGTTCTTCACTAGCTTCATTTTATTTTTCTGAGATATATGTTTTGATAGAAACCCTTCCCTGACATGATCATGTGCATCAACCCCATTACCTGCTATACTCCTGAAGTAATGATCTGGAAAGAATGACTGTCTATATTTAAACCAAACTCTCACTAGCACTGAAAATTCTTCTCTCTTACTTCACATCTGTCTGCTTACAGGCTCAGGCAATGGTAGAATTACTTCTGGTTGTGAGAAGAATGCTAGGGTGAAGGGGATATATCATTCAAAATAATCTTTAAAATGTGTCTAACAGTAAAATAGAAAGTTGCATTATTCTTTCTTTTTGTTTTATTTATTTGAGAGTGACAGAGAGAGAAAGAGGCAGATAGACAGAATGAGAATGGGTGTGTCAGGGCCTCCAGCCACTGCAGATGAACTCCAGATGCATGTGCCACCTTGTGCATCTGGCTTACATGGGTCCTGGGGAATTGAACCAGGTTCCTTAGGCTTCACAGGCAAGTGCTTAACTGCTAAGCCATCTCTCCAGCCCTAATCTTCATTTCTGAGGGAGTTTTTCCAACTCAAAGGGTAAAACAGTTTCCACATGAGTATCTGTTAACTCTAATGTCACCCCGCCTCCCATTTCCCAGCTCAGTGCTTTCTGACACCACAGCTTTCAGTTATGAGTGGAGAGTGAAGGAAAAGAGTTGGAGTAAACATTTATACTTCTGCATGGATCTCTAAGTGAAGTCTTCTCTAATGAGCTATTTAGGCTCCTAAAGATAAAATCAACTTTAGATTTCTTGTTCAAGGTCTTGTGCAGGCATAGGCCTGTGATGTTTCTTCATCATGATATGCCCCTTCTCTGATCAGCTAGCCATAGGTTTGAGAAGCATGCTCACAGATTTGAGGCTCAAAACCTATGTGCGGGGCTGGAGAGATGGCTTAGCGGTTAAGCACTTGCCTGTGAAGCCTGAGTACCCCGGTTGGAGGCTTGATTCTCCAGGACCCATGTTAGCCAGATGCACAAGGGGGCGCACGCGTCTGGAGTTTGTTTGCAGTGGCTGGAGGCCCTGGCGCGCCCATTCTCTCTGTGTCTATATCTGCCTCTTTCTCTCTCTCTCTCTCTCTCTCTCTCTCTCTCTCTCTCTGTCCGTTGCTTTCAAATAAATAAAAAATAAACAAAAAAAAATTAAAAAAAAAACCTATGTGCTTGCTTCTCTTGGGTTTCTGAAAA
This sequence comes from Dipus sagitta, assembly GCA_036346955.1. Classification (NCBI taxonomy): domain Eukaryota; kingdom Metazoa; phylum Chordata; class Mammalia; order Rodentia; family Dipodidae; genus Dipus; species Dipus sagitta. Next base: position 399,539 of record CM070783.1, read on the forward strand.
ATAGGGAAACAGAACAAGTAGTAGAATTTCCATTTTACAGTTGATAAAACTAAGGTTCAAGGAAATGAGGAATACCCCAGTGTCTCAGAACTAGTTAATAGCAGTTGCCTATCTCTTTGGGATGTTTGTGAGATCCTCACCTTAAAAAAAATTGCATTCAGAAAATACAGACATGCAGAATTTCAACTGAAACTCTACATGAAGATTAACTTTTGCTGTAAATGATAAAGCATACCATTTGTGCTTAATTCCTGACTGATGAATTTTAGTGGAACTGTGTTGATTTAAGATATTGTGCCAGGCATGGTGGTGCACGCCTTTATCCCAGCACTCGGGAGGCAGAGGTAGGAGGATCGTCATGAGTTCAAGGCCACCCTGAGACTACATAGACATAGTGAGTTCCAGGCCAGCCTGGGCTACAGTGAGACCCTACATTGAAAAACCAAATAATAATAATAATATTAATAAATAAAAAATAAAAGATATTGTGACTTCTCTAGACAGTTTTACTCAGAACCACGTAGAATAAGTTTTGTCTTTAGGAAGCTTCTGTTTTGCATACAGTGGATTGAGGATGTCATTGGTAAAATAGTATTACTATGTACTATTGTGTAATTTTGTGAAACCTGAATAAACTAAGATAATACCTGGTGCCAAAGTATTTTCTGGTCAGTATTACAAGGCTGAGTGATGCCTTTCACATCAGATAAATTGGTTGGGTCTTTGATCAGTGTTGTCCTGTTTAAGTAATGCTTATAATCTGAAATTTTTGAGCTATTTGCATTTGAAGTGTTTTTTTTTCTTTTTAATTTTGTAGTACCTCATTTCTGAGACCACTAAGAATTTTGGTCTTCTATTTGAGGCCAATAAAAGCACATCAACAGAATCATTATTAATACTTATATGAATACCTACTAGTATTATTTAATAATCAATAATTAAGCCCTGTTTATGGCATAAAAATATTTAAAAATTCATTATTACTTCCAAAATACTCAGTCAACTTTTGCCTTCACTCCTCCCCCCCCCCGCCCCCCGCCCAGCCCCCTGTCTCTATCTGTACCAAAACTACCTCTGTTTAGTTAAGATGTTAAATTTGGCAATAACCAGTCAAGGTGGTTAGTTTTGGGAGCAGACATTGATTGGAAAAATTAATGCCTTACAGCAACATTGGGCTCGTTTCTTCTGGTTTGTATATTTCACTGGCCATAATCTAGATAAGCCTTCATCATTATTTGACAATAGACCATGCCATCATTCAAGAAACACTTTTTCCCACTGCCTTCTATGGTTACAGAGTTTCCTGGTTTTCCTCCTACCACCCTGGCTGCTCTTTTTATCTCCTTTGCTGGCTTCTCTCAAACCAATTTCTCTAAAAGTTGGATTGCCTCAAAGATCTGCTCTGAGCCTTCTTTTTATTTTTATTTTTTTAAGTTTTTGGTTTACTTTTATTTATTTATTTGAGAACGACAGACAGAGAGAGAAAGGGGCAGAGAGAGGGAGAGAGAGAGAGAATGGGTGCACCAGAGTCTCCAGCCACTGCAAACAAACTCCAGATGCATGCACCACCACCTTGTGCATATGGCTTATGTGGGTCCTAAGAAATTGAGCCTTGAACCAGGGTCCTTAGGCTTCACAGGCAAGTGCTTAACTGCTAAGCCATCTCTCCAGCCCAAGCCTTCTTTTTTTTTTTTTTTTTTTTTTTTTTGACTAATCTAGTCCCATGGCTACAGCTAATCCTTAAACCAATAGAGACTCTTTCTTTCTTTCTTCCTTCCTTCCTTCCTTTCTTTCTTTCTTTATTTATTTTGTTTTTTATTTATTTGTTTGTTTGTTTTGGGGTTTTTTTTGTTTTTTTTTTTACAATATTTGTCTTTTTTTTTTTTATTAGTTTTGTATTCAGCAAATACAGTCAGTTTGGTACCATTATTAGGCTCATCCGTGACCTATACCCTCCCCTTGGCCCCTCCTTGTTGAGGTATACAGGTCATGCATTGTGGAGTTAGCCCACAGTTATGGGTAAGCTAAATGTCTCTGCATATCATGACCCAACATGTGGCTCTGACATTCTTTCCGCCCCCTCTTCCGCAAAATTTCCCTGAGCCATGTTGGGTTCATTTTTGGTCTGCTTTAGTGATAAGGTGTTGGGGGTCTGTGGGTCTCTGGCTCTCTGATTTGGTAGGAGTTGATTTTTCTCTGTGCTGATCTCCTTCCCCCTTGTGCTGGTATCCAGTTCATCAGGAAAACAGCCCCCTTGCTTGTTTCTCCAATTTTTCTTAGTTTCAGCCGGGGCCCTTTTGAGGTATGATGGGGTGTCTCTCTCCTTAGGATCTACATCTATCTGAAAAAGAGAAGCAGATTCTCCAACGGAGAGTAAGTTAGCATCAGGACAAATGAGATAACCCCCTTTTTTTTATAGAGAATTTAATAGGTGTAGGCCCTCTGGTAGCCCACAATTGATGGTAGCTTAATATTGGAGAGTGGGCTTATGTTTGGATATGGTTCTGACTTGTTTTTTGAGGTAGGGTCTTAGTCTAGCACAGGCTGACCTGGAATTTACTATGTAGTTTCAGGGTGGCCTTGAACTCATGGTGATCCTACTACGTCTGCCTCCCGAGTGCTGGAATTAAAGGTGTGCACCACTACACCTGGCTTTTATTTTGGTTTTTCAAGGTAGGTTTGTGCTCTAGCCCAGGATGGCCTGGAATTTACTATGTAGTCTCAGATGGCCTTGAACTCATAGTGATCCTCCGACCTCTGCCTCCATCATTTATTTATTGATTACTAATTTCATACATGTATATAATGTATTTTGATCATATTCACTCCTATTACCTTCTCATCCTCCTCCCACTTCTGCTAAACCCTTTCTTCTTCCTAACTAGTCCCCTTTCTACTTTTATGTCTTTTGTTCTGTGTGTATGCATACATGTGTGTGTGTGTGGTGTGTGTGTGTGTGAGACCCACTGGGTTTAATTAGGGTTGCTTGCATGAGCATGGGTTAGATAGGGGTTATTTACTAAAGCACGGGCAATTCACAAGTGTCTACACCACTGAAGAAAATGACTCTCCTTCCTCAAATAACCATTAATTACCAATAACTCCTCAGGAAAGGGTAGGGCTTCCTGAGCTTCTCTTCCATCCATGGTAGAATGTTGATGGGACCAATCTTGTGCAAGGTTTGTGCAGGAAACCACAGCTGCTATGAGTTCATTAATGTAACAGCCATGTCCTGTCCAGAAGACCTCATTCCACAGCACTCCTCCCCATCCTCCTGCTTGTATATTCCTTCTACCCCTTCTTCTACAATGTTCCATGAGCCTTGGAGGGGTGACACAGATGTCCCATTTAGAGCTAAGCATGCAACAATAACTTATTCTAATACTCAAATTTTTATCTTTGGTTCTGACATCTCTCCTGAGTACCACATATGTAAATGTCACTGACTGAGTCTCAACTGCTTCCTAAGTCATCTTCAAAAACATCAGGTTATCACATCACTTGTTCAAAACCTGACAGTGGTTTCTAAAATGCATATCACAAATCACACACTGCTTAGCAACTACTGAAACTCTGCTACAAGTGTATCTGTTGCACTTTCCTAACTCATTTTCCACTATTTATCTTTTTGCTTAATTCAAGTAGTCCCCCAACAAGTGTGTAACCCCAAATTTGGAGTGCTGCCTGCTTTGTCTATGTATCTAATTCCTAAACTATTTCAGATCTTTCTTTTGTGAAGCTGCCTCCAGTGTTAGCCCATAGTACTCCTCTTTTCCTTCACTTATAGCATTTGAAGTTATCTTTTCTATGCCTCTGTTTTTACATGTCCTGTCTGTACATATACATGTCTTCTCTTCTGGCCATATTTTTTAGCTCTTATGCATAAGAATCATCTCTTACTTTCAACCTTTCTTTTTCTCACCACTGTGGAACTAGTGAGTGAAAGATATTAGTTTACTAATACTCTAAAGTTTGACATAACTTTTGTCTAGGTTAAGAATTAATTGTGCTAAGAGGGTGGGGAGGGAGAACAAAAGAAAAGAATGGGGGGATTACAATTAAATTATATTATGGATATTTATGAAAATTGTCAATAAAAAGTAGAAAAAAGAATTGTCCTTTTTAAGAGTTTTTAAAAATATTTTTATTTATTTGAGAGATATAAAGAGAAAGAGGTAGAGAGAAAGAATGGGCACACCATGGCCTCTAGCCACTGCAAACAAACTCCAGACACATGTGCCAGCTTGCAAATCTGGCTTTATGTGGGTACTGGGGAATCAAACCTGAATTGTTATGCTTTGCAGGCAAGTGCCTTAACCACTGAGTAATCTTTCCAGTCCAGAATTGTCTTTGTGAATCCACTAAAACACATCTAGAATTCTTGTTGTTTATATCATGTATGAAGTTCAGAACTTCATGGGAGCTTTATTTGGTGAGAAAGAAATAGGCTAAGCATCAAGTTGGATGAAGAAAAAATTAAATTGCTTAATTTTACTGAGAATTAGTTGGGGGCTTGTGTATTTAGTGATATATGTATAAATTATACTTTACACATACAATTATAATCTTACTGAATAGGCAAGACCTGAACTTGAATTAGCTAAAGAACATTTTCACCAAGTTCTTGCAGACCAACTGTACATGAGTGCAAATGAATGTAGCACCTGTTGAGTCCAAAGTATGAAATAGAGACATCCAGATACTTGGAAATTCCATGGTCATGGTAATAATTTGAATGGAAATTAAAAGGGGTTTAGTTTGTGAGCACTCATATGATCAATAAGTCCTTTCTGCATACTGACTCTCTGCCAGTTTCTCTGTTCCTATGTGGAGAACCTGTTGGCACTGAACTCACAGTAGTAGCTGCAGGGAGGGAATGTGGTAGGGGAGCTACTTCTTGACTCCTGGGCCTGAATAATGAGATAAACCCATTCATAGCTTAATATATTTTTTGGAAGCAAATCAGTAGTCAAACTGCATCGTGAGAATAAAACTGAACAGGATGCCTTGCGCAGGGGTCCACAGGTAGCTGATTAGTTCAGGAGCGTTATTACATCTTATCTGACTTAGTACCACCTTCTTAATAGTTTTCCAGGCTAGGTACCCTGACTGCTAGGGTTGAAGCACTAGAAAGGCACCTAAGTGCTCACTTACTTTAGTAAGTTAGGACCCCACTCTAGGTTGACCCTTCTATTCTGCCTCCTCCTTCCCCTGTTTCTCTTCAGTAGACCCTTGGAACTGATACTTCAAAGTATCTGGTTAGTTTTTTTTCTCAATTTTTATTAATATTTTCCATGATTATAAAAAATATCCCATGGAATATCCCCCCACTTTCCCCTTTGAAATTCTGGTTAGTTTTCAGTTTTAATTTTGTCCTGGTATCTTGCCTTTCCTCTTCACTCTAAACATCCCAGGTTAGGTTCCCATTTGTTCAGGAGGGAGTGAAGTTCAAACACAACTGACTGTCAAACCCACAGTACCAATGAGGTATGATTTGACCCTATTTGCCTGGATTAGGTTGAATCAGTGGCTGAGTCCCCTAAGAGAAATCTCAACTCATAATCTTTCAGCATGGTAAAATGTTTTTGTTTTGTTCTCCAAAAAGGGGGGAGTATATTTGTGAGAGTGTGTGTGTGTGTGTATGTGTGTGTGTGTGTTTCTGCTCACTTGGGTAAAAATGGAAATGTTATATTAGATGGTGATGAACTTCTCACATGGTGCAGATGACTAAAAGGAAGCCCTGAGCTCTCTTTAAGGAACACAGGTTCAGCAAGAGCTATAGTAATAGGGTTTTGTTAATGTCAGTACAGCATTGACATTATAGTCTTGTGCAGAAACTCTAACATTATCTGTTAATAACCAAGGCAGCACCTGGCTTATGTAGATGCTTTGATTCTACACAATAACTCGCACTGCAGCTTGCTGGTGATGTGCATGTGAGTATGATCAAGTTTGGAGCTTGGTGTGCCCGAGGACTGTTCGATGAATAAAATTCTGGTCAGTGAAGGTTAGTTTCTCTACTCAAGTCAGAACAATGTTGTTTCCCTCTTAATCAGATGCACACAGTGTTTGAAATATCCAGGAGCCCTGCATAAATGATGTGCAGCCATAGCCTGGGCAACTCTTCATGCAAGAAATGAATAATCCTTAATAAAGGCTCAAACAGCCATGGCTTCTTTCTGTACAGTAATCAGTTGCTTTAATGATATGCCTTCAGTGCTTCTCTAAAAGCTGCTACCTTCCCTATCTTGCTTCAAGGAAGGCTGATTTTCCAATCAGTCCTCTCCCCATGTTGTATTTGATTCTACCATAAAGAGCAGTGAAGTCAGTCTTAGTTCTGTTGAAAGGCCAGCATTCTCTTCTCTTTCAAGGGGATCCCTGCCTCTGAGTAGCACTGAACTTGAAACAGCGGGGGTCATCATCTTTATTGTTAGGCTTCAAAATTTGTTTTAAGCACATTCTAAATCTAATCTTATGCCTTTTCCCTTTTATTTTTAGTCTGTGACAAAGGTGACCCAATTGTGCTTCTTTGATGTGAGCACAGCTCTTTGTGCTTCTATCACAGAGGATATAACAAAACACAAGGGATAAAATTGTGTTTGTGGGCATAGTAAGGACATACATTTCATGACTAATTTAGTGACATTATATGTGTGTGTGTGTGTGTGTGTGTGTGTGTGTGTTGTCAGCCATCCCTGGTGACACAGGTGTGTATTCTCAGCTTATTTTGGAGGCTAAAGCAGGGGATTAGCAGGTTTCAGGCCAACCTAGGCTACAGCATGAACTCAAAGACAGCATGGGGAACTTAGTGAGACCCTATCTCAAAATGAAAGGTAAAGTGAGGGCTACAAATATAGCTCAGTGGTAAAATTCTTGCCTAGCAGTGGAAAGCTCTGGTTCAACCTCCAGTACTGGATGGGAGGGGGGGAGAGGGTTGTCTTATCACAGTCATGAGCTAGCAGGCAGAGACCATCTTTCAAGATATCTTTACAATGCTCAGATATGGTTCAAAAATAATCAAGCTAATGAAAATGTCACCTTGATAGAGTAGCCCACATAAAGGTTTTACTTCAAGAAGGCATACTTTAGTGAATGTGACATTGACAGAAATAGTGTTAGGGTTTACAGAGTTAATCAGGTGTTCTAAGGAGAGTATTAGAGTGTTCTCATTGGAGTGTAGCGTTTTTCATTTCATTTTTTTTTTCTTTTCTTATATTAAGTGGACTCCAGGAATTAAGGAATTTTAGGCTTAATATTTGCATAGGAGAAGGAGGTTTTTTTTCTTTATATCAGACTCTAATAATCTTATAATATACTACTTTGAAGGAAATAAGTTAATTGAACAATATGGTAAAATGTGTGTACCTCGGGCATTTAGAAAAGGTGCAAAAATTGTATAATATTGATACCTTTCTCAGTAAATAAATCTACCAGTTTTAAATAATTAAAAATATCAGGGGCTGCAGAGATAGCTCAGTGGTTAAAGGCACTTGCTTGCAAAGTCTGACAGCCTGGGTCTGACTTCTCAGTACCCACATGAAGCCAGATGCACCAAGTGGCCATGCATCTGGAGTTTGTTTGCAGTGGCAGGAGGCCCTAGCATGCGCATACTCAACCCCTTTCTCTCTCTCTCTCTCTCTCTCTCTCTCTCTCTCTCTGTCTCTATCTCTCTGTCTGTGGATTTTTCTCTCTGTTTCTCTTTCTTAAATAAATTAATTAAAAAATATTTTTAAAATATGTGAAAAAAGTAGAAATGGCGAATAACAATAGAAAAGGTAGTAGTTATAAACAGAAGGGCTATGGCATCACTGAAGATTTTACTTAGCACTCTGTGTTGGTTGAACAAATATGTCAGCAAATTTGGAATGAATAGCAACTCTGTTTACTATGACAGGTTTTATTTGTCTTGGGTGCAACCTAGACCACATGCTGTGTTTTGTCATGTTGGAAATACTGAGGCAGATTTCTATTATGACTGTGAATTTTTTTAAGCTTTAACACCTCAGTCTCAAATCATCTAGTAGAAGCAGTAAGTTTTCCTTTCCTTTTAAACCAGACATCAATAAATCTGCCCCTCCCCCACCAAAAACATGTAGCTACAGTTCATCCCGGTTACAGTGTTAGATTGTGCCGTTAAGGGCCCTCGTCTTATTGTTTCTAGGGCTTATTTCTGCTTTTAATAAAGCTGATATATTATTTTCTTCTCTGTATGCAGTACAACATCTATGATACCTATCACATTCTACAAGAGAATGCCACTGATGGCATAGAGCCTTTCCAAATTTAATGATTCAGAAATGTTTACCTAGGTGTTATATGCCAGGTTCCCTGACTGTGCTTAGAGACACAGGGTGAACAATGCCTGTCCTTAACAGTCAGTTTTCTCCCTTCCTTTAAGTCCTCTGTAAACAAAGCTGTGTCTAAAAGCTATGTCTTCAACCACATTTAACTCTAGTTACTGATTAGGCTGAATTTACAGAAAATGTGTCTGCCAAGTTTTAACACTTGTTTAGGAGTCACGCAGTATTGTGGGATTGTCTACCTTCTCTTGCCACCTCAGAGTAGTCTAGATAGCAAATCCTTGTGGAGTTCTCATCACATTCCTTTTCATGGATTTTCAGATGAGTTACTTAGCAGGGAGAAGGGATAGAAGTAGAAGGACTTACAAGCAAAGCAAAGAGAATTGCTTTCATGGATCCATATCTCATCTTCTGTCCTGTGTTCTTTACTATAGTTTGATGTGGGTTGGTGATTTTCTCTAAAGTCATATCATTCTGTTTGAAGTGAGTTTAAGGCTAATCTTATAGTAGGGTGCTTAGTTGTCAGTGAAGATTAGCACTTACTAATACAATCATGCACTGTGAAACAAGCAGGGGAGATTTGGGGTTGTGGCAGTGAAGGGTTTAGAGCCAATGACATAGCCTCAGCCAGAAGTCTGTGGGCACTCCAAAGCACACTAACCTTGAGATAGGCCTAACTAGTGACTGCTGTATACATGGAGTGATTGAAAAGGTTAGAGGTGAGGCTAAGAAGGGAGGGAAAGGCTCACACCAGGATTTTTACTTTCAAATACATATTTATTTAAGCACCTGTTATATCCCAGGTTAATTATAGGACCTTGGAAATACTGAGAGAAACAAGTACATATTCTTAAAGTACTCACATTGTAGAAGAGGAGACAAATCATTTTAAGTAGTAGAAGGTAAAGGGGAACTAGTATGGACTTGCCAACATTGACAAGGTAGTAAGCAAGGCTCTTCAGGAAGGTCACACAAGGTCCAGGACAGTGAAGAGAAGCCACTTGTGTACTTTTCATGTACAGGGAAATAAATGAAGACATCATGATGAAGAAATGGTCTCTGGGTATTTAAGGACTACAAAGAATTTTTGCAGCTGCAACTTGCCAAAGTAAAGGAGAGGAAACTGATAGACCAAATTTGAGAGAAAGCATCATTTCTTAAGAAATGAGTTCATGCCAGACATGGTAGTACACACCTTTAATCCCAGCACTCAGGACACAGAGGTAGGAGAATCAGTATAAGTTTGAGGCCCGTCTGAGAATACGTAATGAATTCCTTGTCAGCCTGGTCTAGAGGAAGAGGGAGAACCTACCTGCGGGGGGGTGGGGGGGTGGAAGGAGTTCATCCTGGGAATACTGGTAAATGGTAAAGCTAACAGTGCTCATGTGTTTTAAAAATGAAATTATAATATTTGTATTTTAAAGACAAAGATAGGGGCTCATTGCAATAATATGTGTCTTAGGCAAGCCAAGTGGCAGGATGAGGGAGCTTCAAACCTAATGTTTGACATGCTACTATTAAAACTGTTCTTACTGAAAACTCTCCAGTAGATACACTAGTACAAAATACTGAACAGAGATGTTTTTCCCTTTGACAAGTTAACTGGGACTGATTCTTTCCTACAATCCCTCTAAGTAAAGCTTGGTACATCCCTATCTCTTATAGTGGAGGAACATAGATCTGAAAGATTTTCAGGTGGATACTTTGTGCTGTTTGCTTACCTTTCCTTTACTGTGGTGGGGCTGCATGATGTTGGGTGCTTGCCAACAAGATGAGCTAGCTCTGTGACTAAAAACCATCTCAGGATACCACTTTTAGGGGATCCTTAGGATGCTGGCAAAATTTTCAGGTAGAATTTAATTTCATATTCAAATTTAGAAACTCACAGTTTTTTAAAACATGAGCCAACTGATTTGACATACAACTAATCCATAAATATGTTTTCAAATTCTGTTTTGCTTGTAATATAGTGATATATTGTAATATAGGCATTATGGAAACTTACCAAATGTCTGCCTTGCTAACCCTCCTGAAACTCCAAGAACCAATTCTGAACCCTTAAATTCCACCATAACTTGCAACTTACTGCTTGTACTCTAAAGATCAAGGTATATGGTACATTCAGTATGGGCTTACTTTTCTTCTGGCAGAATTAAGATGCTGTGGTTTCAAAGAACTACTGTACAACTTGCCAAGTTCTCCTTTGGACTCTTCTCACAAAATCTCTCTGCCTCCAACACAACTCTGCCTGTGCTGACCCTGTTCACAAAGGTAAAACATGAAAAAGTAAAACTACAACTTTGTAAACACAGTATTTAAATGGTTGTGTGAAAAAAGTTGTATATTCATGAAAAAGGACAAACGTGAAAGAAAAGACAATAGAAAAATTCTTTTCAGACCTACTCCTCAACTTTTTCTTCCCCAGACATGTGTCTCACGTGATCAGAGAATAAATTAATATATTTATTTCCTTTTTAAAAATTGTTTTTGGGCTGGAGAGATTGTTTAGTGGTTGATGTGCTCACTTGCAAAGCCTATGGACTCAGGTTTGATTCCTCAGGACCCATGTAAACCAGATGCAGAAGATGGCACATGCATCTGGAGTTTGTTTGCAGTGGCTGAAGGCCCTGGCATGCCTAATGTTTCTCTCTCTCTCTCTCTCTCTCTCTCTCTCTCTCTCCCTCTCCCTCTCCCTCTTCCTCACTCTCTTAACTAAATAACAATTTTTAAAAATTTTATTTACTTAAGAGAGAGAACGAAAAAGAAGCAGATAGAGAGAATGAACATGCCAGGGCCTCAAGCCCACTGAAAACAAACTCCAGATGCATGTGCCTCCTTGTGCACCTAGCTTATGTGGGTACTGGGGAAATGAACCTGGGTCCTTAGACTTTGCAGGCAAGTGCCTTAGCCACTAAGTGATCTCTCCACCCCCTATCCTTTCCCAATAAACATTTTTTATGTTTTATTTATTTGCAACCAGAGAGAGAAAGAGAGAGAGAGAGAGGGAGGGAGGTAGAGAATGGGTGTGCCAGGGCTTCTTACAGCTGCAAATGAACTCCATATACATATACCACTCTGTGTGTCTGGCTTTATGTGGGTACTAGGGAATCGAACCTGGGTCATCAGGCTTTGCACGCAAGCCCTTTAACCACTGAGCCATCTCTCCAACCTGTAAATTAATATATTTGATGGTCATCTCACTTTGACATTTAAAAAGAACTATAGCTTATAATTATGATATTTGAAAATATACCCTTTAGAAATAAGTCAATTCTTTGTGGTAGTTATGTTCTATAAACTACCATGAACACTAAATTAACAAATACGAAACCATTTTTCCTAGAAAAAAAACTAGATTAAGTCCTGTTAGCTTCTGCTCACAGTGTTTTTGTCGATCATTTAAATGCATAATCTTATTTTGTGTGTGTTTCTATTTATTAAATATATATTGTTGAGTCATTAATATTATACTCAGGTCGACCAGCATGCAACTCATGCTTACATGAAGCTTGTCTCCATAAAGCATGTCACAGTCCTCTTTCAGCAGTATGCTTGAAGGCTATTTTTTTAAATCTCCGGTAAAGAGCACAAAAGCAAAAAACATCTACGCAGTCTGGGGAGATGGTTCAGCAGTTACGAGTGCTTGCCGCACAAGCATAAGTGCCAGAGAGGACCTGAGATTGAATTCAGTTCCCCAGTATTCACATAAAAGGCTGGGCATGGCCATGCTTGCCTGTAACCCCTAGTCCTGTGGGGAACAGAGATGAGAGAAAAACTGCCTCTCTGGCTTCAGAGAAGAGACTTGTCTCAATGAAATATGCAGATGATCAACAGAGGAGGACATCAGTGTTCTCTGGCCTACATGCACATGTGCGTCTGTACACTTGTATGCATGCTCCACATACACATAGAGCACATTATCCTTGCAAAAAAAAGTCACTACTCATAAAGTAGTACCCATGGGCTTATCCATCAAGATACTAATTTACGTTTACAGTATGGAAGCCAAAACAAGAAAGCAAAGACTTATCTTGTTAGACTCAATTTAGAATGACCATTTTCAGCAATTCAAATTTGTTACTGTTTTGTCCATAGGCATGTCCATAAGTAACCACAAAAGTGCTTCAAGTATTGATTTTGGGGTTAGAAATAAGTTTTACCAAGTAGGCAGATTCATAAATGCCAAACCCAGTAACTACATTTAAGCCATGAAGTAGTTTAAAATTTTAAGAGCTTTTCCCCCATGACATTTCCTATAAAGTCTCTTTTATTAGATATTAGCATTTTAGCAATTTGAAAAAAAATACAACAGTTATCTAATAAAAATGTCTGCCAGTTATGGTGGTACGTGCCTATAATCCCAGCACTAGGAGACTGAAACAGAAGGATTGCATTTAGTTAAATGCTGGCCTGGACCACAGAGCAAGTACCAAGCCAGCCAGGTCTATATACCCAGACCCCTCTTGATTTCCCACCACCACCACCACCACCACCACACACAACATAAAGTTTAGTTTTTTAAATGAATTTCTTATTCAGAATATTTAAATTGCTTTTCATAGCATAAGTATATATTGCACTGTTGAAAATTATGGCACCAAAAGTATTTCATTATTTGAGTCTATGTTAACCAGAAAAATAAAATAACCCCTTAAGGCTAGTTATGCTCACTTGGCCTACTGTTCTGCATTGTTTCGTTTTTTGTTTTGTTTTGTTTTGTTTTGTTTTTCTTTTTTGTTTTTTGTTTTGTTGTTGTTTAGTTCAGACAGTAACTGAGATATCCAAAAACATTTGAAAAAATAAACAAATGAAATCTTCCATTCTAGTTAATATGTATACTGAACCCCATGAGACACATAAGATATCACTTCCTCTTAAGTAATTCATATGCCAATGAAAGAAATACTTACAAGTATCGATTCTCTTATCAGTTACAAATAATAGAGTGTACTTTCCAGGTTGACTAAGACAAAAAAGAAATATGATGGGTTGACTGGTTTCAGGAAGAACAGGATACTAAGCAGGTTACCAGTCTCTTCAGCTTTGTATCTTCTGGGTTAAACCCATCTTCATAATCTTCATAGTGCCTATTTTCTTGGATGACTACAGCAATCTCAAGTCTCAGATCTCACATCTTAGACATCTTCAGAAATTGTAGCAAAGTTTATTGGCTAGCCATGGTACTGATTGGCCCACTTCCGAGTCAGTCATAAGCAAAAGCAGTAGGATGTCCTGATTGCTTGAGCTTAGGTCAAGTGTTCCACTTTTATTGCTTAGAGAGAGAATTAGCCATATGCCAAGAGTAGTTCCTGTGGAACAAAATTACAACATTCTTGCTAAGCAAGAAAGGAGAGTGGATAAATATCTGTTATAGTAACAAGTGTCATTGAGACTCTTCAGAGATGTTTGAATGGTCCAGACTGCAGACAGGGTCTTACTGTATCTTGATTCTGCATCCTTTTTATAGTGTGATGAGCATCCTAGATATGTACACGCATATTTGTACATATAATTTATACAAAGTTCCAGAGGCCTGAGCTTAAAGGAAAAACAAAGCAAAAACTTGGATCTAGTCTCTTCCAAAGCTTTTAATACAAAAGCAAAATTTTGGTGCCTTTGGAACTTCTGGAATTTAGCATGCTCTTGTTTTGTTTTTATTTTTAAGATCTTTTTTTGGCGGGGGGCAAGGTTTCAGGGTAGGATCTCACTCTATCCCAGGCTGACCTGGAATGCACTATGTAGTCTCAGGCTGGCCTTGAACTCATGGTGATCCTCCTACCTCTGCCTCCCAAATGCTAGGATTTAAGGCGTGTAGCACCACACCTGGCAAAGTTTTTTTTTTTTTAATTAATTTACTTGCAAGCAGAGAGAGACACAAAGAGAATGGGTGCATTAGGGCCTCTAGCCACTGCAAATGAACTCCAGATATATATACCCCTTTGTGCATCTAGCTTTATGTGGGTACTGGGGAACCGAACCATGGTTGTTAGGCTTTGCAAGCAAACATCAACTGAGCAATCTCTCCAACCCTCTTTTAAGATCTTATATTTACTTTCTGATACTTTCTCAGAAAGTTTCAGCTTGAATGTTTTACAGTATTGCAAATTATGCATAATTTATTTCTAATAACAACTTGATGTGCTCATTTGTCCTAGGAAATTAAGACCAAAAAGACCCAAAAATATCTCCATCCTTATTTTATTTATTTATTTATTTATTTATTTATTTATTTATTTATTTATTTATTTTTCCTAGGTAGGGTTTCACTCTAGCTCAGGCTGACCTGGAAATCACTCTGTAGTCTCAGGGTGGCTTCGAACTCATGGTGATCCTCCCACCTCTGCCTCCCAAGTGCTGGGATTAAAGGTGTGCACCACTACGCCCGGCTTCTGTCCTTATTTTTATTTTAAAGATTTATTTTTATTTATTTATTAGAGACAGAGAGAGAAAGAAAGTGTGCCAGGGCCTCCAGCCACTGCAAATGAACTCCAGACACATGTGCCACCATGTTCATCTGGCTTACATGGGACCTGGAGAATCGAACCTGGATCCATAGGCTTCACAGGCATGCGCCTTAACCACTAAGCCATCTCTCCAGTCTTTCCGTCCTTATTTTAAAACATGCTGTGAATTAAGATTAAGGTCCTCTCTTTTATTTATTAGCTCATCTCTTTCTGGTATGTTAAAAACATTCCTTATATAAGCATAGGTAAGTCAGTAATGTTGAATCTATTTTGAGCTCATACAAGAGAACCTATAGCTCATCTCTTTTCTTAGACTTAATGGCTGAGAATCCTTTAAAATATGTCTATCTGTATTCTCCACTGACTTCTCTACAAGGTGGTCTGAGAGGGCAAACAACAATGACCCTGGAACTTCCTTGTTCTTTGGATGTGAGTTAGTCCAGGACACCTTTTATGGATACATGTAGTACACACACAGGCAAATGTAAATGTTGCAGTCATCATCTAAGCTCAGTAATTTAAAGATGGAGCAGTCACTGTCTGTCTTTGAACCAACAGACTGATGGGTTGATGAGGAAAACTAGGCTGGGGAGGCTCAGTGTCTCTGTCAGAGCAGACTATAACCCATTCTGGTGGTGTCAGCCAGGCCAACTATGAGGCTACCAGATGCTCCTGACTTGGAAAGGACTAAACTCTTAGGAAGATAGATCACTGAAAAATAGTATGCAATTTGTTATATGCACACATATAAATATGAGTATGCCTATGCATATAAATGAGAAAAATAAAACAAAACCAAAAGGTACAGAGAGCCCATCTATTAGGAAACACTATTTATAAAAGTCTATTATGTTGTTTTGCTTTGGAAATAAAGCAGTGTAATTAGCCCAGTAGAAAACTATCCTTTAAAGTTAGTATAGTATGATTCTTATAATTTTTGTTATTGTGCCAAATATTTGCCTTTGGGCTTAATAGTTTTTGTGTTTTTCTTCCCATAGGATCCCTGCCCCCTTTGTGATGAAGCCAAGGAAGTGCTCAAGTCTTACAAAGACAGGGTAATAGAGTGTGGTGCTCTTGCATATGGGATGGATATTGTACATGGCATAAAGTATCTGTTTGGATCCTTTCTTTAGGAAAAGTGACTAAATTATTTTTCATTTAGATTTTCTTTTTATTCTTCAGAGAGTTTAGTGCTGATTTCCATAAAACTCATTACCTCTAACTGTTTTTCTCTGAACAGTACTGATTTCAAAGTGAACTAGCAAATGTAGTATTCATGCTTTCTTTAAACCTTTGTCACATTCCTTTTATATTATTTGTAACTTCCATGGAAGTATTTTCCTATAGCAAATCATCACATCATTTCCCTTCTTACAGCCAAGATACTTCTATCCTGATTTTCTGGCAGCTCTCCAGCTAGGACAGGTTTTATTTCATAGGAACTAAGAGCCCTACTGCCCAATGTAGCAAGAATAGTGAAAAAGTAGGAAGATTAGGAGATAAAGTATACAGTCTAAAGAAACCAGTCCTTTTTTGGAAGTCAGGGGCACTGGATCACTGTAGACAGACCTAAAACAAAAGAAAACAAAATATCTTGACCTTAGAAAGTCTGGAGATTAGTATATCACTGCAGGTGTTGCATTGCTTCATGTGCTCTAAAATACAGAGCTTTAGCCTGTCTGTGTTTCAGTTTATTTTACAGGAGGTGGACATCACACTTCCAGAAAACTCTGCTTGGTATGACAGGTATAAATTTGACATTCCTGTCTTTCATCTGAATGGCCAGTTTCTAATGATGCATCAAGTAAATACCTCAAAACTTGAAAAACAGCTCCTGAAACTTGAGCAGCAAGATGCTAGAGACTGACTGATGCCCTCATGACTTTCCACCCTCTATTATGACATCTTCCTAGAGCCCTAAAGATGTTCTGAACATTTTATGTGGTACCACGTAAATGTTGCCATTCCTCTTATGATGGGTGGAAGTACCTACATGGGAGCTGTTTAGTTATGGGCATTTTATAAAATAAGAGGTGTAGGGAGGGAGAAATCTGTTTGTTGTGTTGATTTTTCCCTCTTGTACTTATGGAGAAACATGTCCCATGCACTGGTCAGTGCTGTGTATAGCAAGGAGTCTCTGTAGTCCTGCCAATGCCCTGAAGGGCTGCACTTTTTAGTGAAAGAAAAAATACTCTTCCACTCAGTGGATAAAGTGAAATGTGAATTGTTAATAACTGTGCACAGTCAATAAAGGAATGTTTTAATGAATGCATCTGTGTGAATCCTATTTCAATAAGATTTAATAATACCTGTTTAAAATTAGAATTCATTTTTGTTGGGTAGAAGAGAATCATTATCCCAGCCAAAGAGGCTCCACTTCAGGAAGACAAAAGAAAGAATTAAACCTGAAAACATATATAAGAATCTCAACATCCTTTATATATAGTAAATTGACTTGTAATATTGAGGACTGTCTATGAGAGTTATTCAGTTATCATCAACTAAGTTAATACAACTTATTATAAGATAGTAGCTTTATCAAATGATAATATCTTGGGATCATTTTTATTATAATTGACTAGATATATCATGCAAAGACAAAATGCCATTTTATATAAGCATTTAAAATGTAGTTTTGGGCTGGAGAGATGGTATAGCAGTTAAGGCACTTGCCTGCAAAGCCAAAGGACCTCGGTTCAATTCCCCAGGATCCACGTAAGCCAGATACACAAGGTGGCACATGATCTGGAGTTCATTTGCAGTGGCTGGAGGCCCTGTCACACATATTCTCTCTCTCTCTCTCTCTCTCACTCTCTCTCTTTCTCTCTCTCTTAAATAAATAAATAAATAAAATGTAGATTTCCAACCTTATTTATATTTAGACAGATTCAATCAATATAGGAATAGATTTGCCTAAAAACAAAACTGTCTGTTCCTCTTAATATCACATCACTGCAATTACATCTATAGTGAGATTATTTTATGAACTATTTTGTACACTGTGAGCCATAGATTTTTAATTTTATCAGTATGTTGTAGTCATAAAATGTATTGAATACTGTAGCTAGCCAGACTTCCACATTGTCTTCATATTATACATGAGGGAAAATGTAAAATTCAGGGGGTATCTGGGACTTAGCCCAATGTCAGCCAGTCAACTACTGAGCCAGGTCTTGCCCCTAGCCCAAAGTTCCCACTGTTCTGTAGCCTCACTGTAGGGACTTTATTGTATTATCTCAATTATAGCATCTCCAACCCTTCTGGATCTATCACAAAACACAAACAACTTAAGTCCTCCAAAGTCACAATAGGAAAAAAAAAATCTTACAATTGAATAGCAATACCTATAATTTATGCATTTTGATATTATGTGTATTAAGCTCTGCGGTAGGCAAACTTCAAGAATGATTTCAGTGACCCTCATCCTTGTATTATTCCTTTCACTAAGAGTGTGAGTGGAAATATCTCTGCTGAGATTATGTTCCATGATAAGACTAAAGGGAGTTTATCCTCGCTGGCCCTGGTCTAATTAGGTGAGCCATTAAGATACAGAAAGTTCTGTCTGGATGGATTCAGAGAAGAAAACAGAGGTGTGAGCTCCAGCTAGCCTGGAATCCATCAAATATCTATCTTATGAATTAGGCCACATGGCAAACACCTTTAGGAAGCCTCTCTACAGCCGACAGGAAAATGGAGACATCAGTCCCGTCACTTAAAGGAAGTGAATCCTACTGATAGTAAGTGAGCTCAGAAGAACCTGCTGCCCTGGAGAATGCCTCAACTTCAGCTCAGTGAGGTTGTAATCAGAGAATCCAGCCACACTATGCTTAGACTTCAGAGCTACAAAGCTATAACTGTATCTTTTGCAGTTTGTTACACTTTAAGAGAAAGTCCTGACAACACACACAGCACACTGGTGGATATGCCAGAAGAACAGACACAACCCTTTTCTTTGAGACACCATCGACTGATGAGCAGGTAGAAGAAAATTAATGAGGTACAAGAGCATAGTACAATGAGGGCTGTAACCAAGAAAAGTGAAAATAACGGAGCATGTGCGACAGGAAAGTAGCACAAAAGTTTCACAACGAAACTAGACTTAAGGTAGGTCTTAATGGCTGAAAAGAATCAATGAAGATGGTGAGGATAAGGAGAATATTGCACCCTGAGAGAAGAGCATATATAAGCCATGAGGATATGGAAGGGCATGACACAGTCAGGAAAGGGCAGGTGGCTTTGTGTGGAGAGTGAGAGGAAGAGACTGGAAGATGGATTAGGGTCCATACTGACAATTTCAGCTAATGTGCTTGTTCCCAAGCAGCAGAGGCCTTCCTTGATTCTTATCCTTCAACTTTAAGACTCTTGATTCCTCAGGAGTATCTGATCTCCCTACCCTGTTCATCACCATTCCTTTGTTCTTTAGCCTGCAGAGCTCAACAGTTCCATCAAGCAAGTTTCTAGGATATTTACCTCCTCTATGCAACCCAGGGCCCTACAGACAAGATAGCTAGTGTGTG
This sequence comes from Dipus sagitta, assembly GCA_036346955.1. NCBI lineage: Eukaryota > Metazoa > Chordata > Mammalia > Rodentia > Dipodidae > Dipus > Dipus sagitta. The sequence continues at coordinate 418,820 of CM070783.1, forward strand.
TGGGGATGCTGCAGGAAGAATGAGAATTGTATGGTCTCTGGGTCCTAGTGTTGCTGACCCTTCCCCTAGGTCACTGGTTGGAAAAGTTCTAAGAATTTCTTTCACTATTTGCTTAAAAAAAAGAAGGAGAGAGCCAAGTGTGGTGGCACACACCTTTAATCCCAGCACTCAGGAGGCAGAGGTAGGAGGATCGCTGGGAGTTTAAGGCCACCCTGAGACTACATAGTGAATTCCAGGTCAGCCTGAGCTAGTGTGAGACCCTACCTCGAAAAACCAAAAAAAAAAAAAAAAAAAAAAAAGAAAAGAGGGAGAGAATCCATTCAAAAAGGCAAATAGAGGGCTGGAGGGATGGCTTAGTGGTTAAGGCATTTGACTGCAAAGCTAAAGGAGCCAGGTTCGATTCCCCAGGACCCATGTTAGCCAGATGCACAAGGGAGCGCATGTGTCTGGAGTTCATTTGCAGTGGTTGGAAGCCCTGGCACACCCGTTCTCTCTTCCTCTCTCTCTCTCTTTTCCTCTTTCTCTGTCAAATAAATAAATAAATAAAAATAAAATATTTTATTAAGGCAGATAGAGCCAGAAAGTGGGACACTTGTTCAATTCTAGCCATCACAAGTGAGTGAGTACATGGGGAGACACAAGGACACAGATACCATCATACACCACACACACATGCACACACACACACACACACAGACACACACTCAGCAACAACAACAACAAAATAGTAAAGTGAAAATAAATAAATAATAGCACTACATTCCAGGAACAATTGGGTCACACAAAGAAGTGCTAGAGGTTGGAGAAAAAAAATATGAAAGTATTTTTAATTTATTTTTTTTTTAAAGAAAGGTGTGAGGTGGACGTGGTGGTGCATGCTTTTAATCCCAGCACTCGGAAGGCAGAGGTAAGAGGATCACTGAGTTCAAGGCCACTCTGAGACTGCATAGTGAATTCCAAGTCAGCCTGGGCTAGAGCAAGACCCTACCTTGAAAAAAAGAAAGAAAGAAAGAAGGAAGGAAGGAAGGAAGGAAGGGAAAGGAAAGGAAAGGAAAGGAAGGGAAGGGAGAGACAGAAAAAATAAAGAAAGATGTGCTGTCAGTTTCCACTAAACTCAAAGGTTTGGAGTCAGCTGTTATCAAAACAGAAGCCATAGGAGATATTTGTCAAAAAGCTGAATGTAGGTCACTGGGTAAAAACACAGTGGTATAACTGTCCTAGGAAAACAGGTGGAGAGATGGGCCACTGAACATCTTTGCTACCATTAAGACAGCTGCAATTCTGAGTTTGTGTAGTCAACGTGTGTGTGTGTGTGTGTGTGTGTGTGTGTGTGTGTGTGTGTGTGTGTATTTCCTCTTGAAACGAATGAGCCCCAAACATGAAACAGGGCTGGTGTGAGGCAACTTCAGTATTTTCAGTGTAACTAGACCTCAGGAGAGACGAAGCCAAGGGAAACTGGATTCCTGTGGGCTGAAGAGGCTGCCCCATTGAAGACTGAATCTCCCTGATGGGAACAGCAGACAGGATATTACTAGAAATGGCTATAGTCTCCTAAGAACCTGCAATGGCTTCTGTAAAATGTGGTCTGCTTTGAATATTTCTAGGTCCAGGAAGATAAGTCAGCTTACAGCTCCAGAATTTAAACTAGAACATTCCTACTGATCCCCACTCCTCCTTCCAGTTTTGCACCTGCACATGGTTTCTCAATATAGGATTGGGAGACCACAGATAAGACTTAACTTTAAGCAAAATCCTTTTTTATTATTATATGGGTTTTTATTATGATATGGGATCAGATGCACAAAGCATGGTGAAAAATGACTTGGGACCTCTGTTGTCTGAGAAAGTTAAAGAGCCCCCAAAACTTCCTGGATTGTCTGTTTTTAATCCTAAATTGAACCAGAAATTTCTCCACTAAATACATTTTAAAGGGCTAGTAGGAGACCTAAATAAAGACACTTTCTAAGCCAGGTATGATAAGTAGCTCATGCCTGCAATCCTTGCATTTGAGAGGCTCAGGCAAGAGGATTGCCATGAATTTGAGGCCATCCTGAACTACAGAGTGAGACCCTGTCTCAAAAAAACAAAGAAAGAAAGAAAGAAAGAAAGAAAGAAAGAAAGAAAGAAAGAAAGAAAGAAAGAGAAAGAAAGAAAGAAAGCATGCTTTCTATAAGTGTTCAATGTTCAGAGTATGGTTTGCCTATGCCTAATGCTGCTTTTACCAATAAATCTTCAATAAATTTACTTTTTGAGGCAGGAGTGACCATGTGAATAAGACTGCTGAAGATACTCAGCAATCTCTCTGTGCCCAGTAACTGCCAAAGTGAAAGGCAGTTAGTCTAGAAGCATGGCATAGAAAAGGAAGTTTAATTACGTAAGCAAGTGTAGCAAGTACGTCATCTTTATAGTCATTTTCAGATGGTAATTGTAGCAGCAAGTTCTTTCTGCAGTTATGTTTGCAGGGATCGCTTTGTTCTTTTACGAAGACTGATACTATAACCTTGTCATCTATCCCCTCAAAAGAATAATACAACCTTTCCCCCTTCCCCTCTTTAAGCTGATACTTTAAGAATGACCAGATGAACATTGAGTTTGGGCCTTCCTGTTGCTGCTTTTACAGTAATCATACTTCCTGTTTCTTCCAGAGGTCTTATCATAACATTGTAAGGGCTTACTGGAACACATAACCCTTTGACAACCTTATTTGAGGAAACAGAGGTTCAGTCAAACTAGGGATTTTGGTTTTGTTTTGTTTGAATAATGCAGCAATCTTATGGACACTGACAATAGAAATCACAATATGACAATGCTTCAGGAACCATGGGAAATTGAGACACCTTTTCATAGTGCCTCAGCTTCTTTCTTTTTCATTCTCTCCATCAGCTTCCTTCTCACACACTGCTACCTGCTTCCTCAGAACTATAGACTGCCTGTGCCCTTCTGAGCTTGTTCAGCAATATAGTCCTCTGAACAGCTTCAGCTTCTCTATTCTGAAATTCCCAAAGGGAAATTTTACTCAACTTATATTTTACAACCAGCCACTCAAATTATAAACTGAATGACCAAGTGTATGGAAGAAGACACCTTTGGGACAGAGGCCAAGCCCAAGTGGCTATGGGGCCAAGGTCTGTGGAATACAGATCTCAATCATAGTCACTACTATTCATCAGATAATGGAAGCAGGGCAGGCAATGGTGATGGAGACTGGTACATTAAAACATGTAAGAGTCTATCATTCCAACATTCAATAGAAGTCAAGAGTAACAGTACAGTAAATTTATTTATATCCCTCACTCCATAGGAATGGGGGATATTCTATGGGAATAAAGAGTATTTGAATCAGAAAGTTGAACAGAAAAAAAAATATCAAGAATATTTAAGATTGAGGTCCACAGACATGCATGCTGGATTATAAGGAAGATAGTGGTGGAGGTTTGGGAAATAGAAAGCTATGAGGTCTGTGTTGTTATCCAGTGTTCTTGCCTTGACTACTGGGTAAAACCTGGATACTTAGTATCTGAGATAGTGTTATGCCCAGTTCTCGGCACCCCCAGTGACCACCAAGGAGAACCAAACACATATGCAAGGGCAAGGAGCTTTATTTTGGGCTTAAGCTCGGTCTCTTGACTTCACCAACGCAGTGGATCTGTACAAGAGCCCCGAGTAGTGGGAGGGTAGGGTTTTTATAGGGATTTGAACATAGAAGAAGCGGATGGGTACATGATTGGTTGATTTAAACAGTAACTGCACTTGTACTCTTCTGATTGGCTTGGGATTTTGGCGGGCAAAGTTGGGGGCAGGAGCTAGGGGAACTCCAGGCAGAAGAGGTAATCTCCATTGTGATTGGCTAAACAAGCAGCGGTAATATTTGTATGCTTTCGCTTGGCTGGTGCAGAAAGGCAGAAGGGACAGGTCTGAGGCATGTCCTGGGCATGTCTAGGGGTGACTTAGGCCCTTGGGCGGATATCTTTCCTGACCATATGTCAGGGCAGTTGCCTTCTGCTTAAGCGGGAACCTGAAACTTAAGCCTAGCCAGGGCAGCGCCCTACTGAATCCCTTCATGGTGTCAGTTTAGTTTCTGGGTCTTTCAATAGAAGGAATAAGAAGAATACAAAGTTAATTGTTGGTTATGTTTGGTGGATGGGAAAGAAGAGACATGGTGAATTTACCATCCTTGAGAGACATCCATGCAAAGATTGAAGTCCAAAGTACAAAACACAGGTCTGGATTGGAGGTACAAATTTGAGAACACACAGGTTATGGTTGGGACTTTATCTACTTGGAATATTAGGAAAGAAGTTAAGTACTAAGATTCAAAGAATACTTATCTTTTTTTTTTTTTTTTTGGTATGTGTTCCTACATATGAGTGCGTGTGCACACATGCCAAATGCTCATGTGGAGATCACAGGACAACTTTGGGTCTCAGTCCTCATCTTGTACCTTATGTTGAGGCAGGGTTCTCATTGTTCACCACTGTATTTGCTTTACCTGGTCTGTGAGCTTCCAGGTGATCCTGCTGTTTCCCCCTCTCCTCACTGTAGGTGCACTGTAACTACAGATGCTTTTGCTTCAGCATCCAGCTTTCCATGGGTTCTGGGGATCCAAACTTGCATGGCAAACATGAGCCCTCCACAGCCTGATAAAACTAATCTTGACCCACAAGAACAGAGGAGGAAGTTGCCCATGGAGGAAAATGAGAACAAGATATGAAGAACTGGAAATAGGAGGGACTTATCCATTTTACATTATAATAACCTTGGTGATTTGATAGCACCAGCACTGTTCTAAGCACTAGGGATACAGCAGCAAACAAGGTAGTCAAAGTTCTTGTTCTCAGTGGCTTGCATCCTGAAAGGAAGGAACACAATGAAGAGACTACATCAATGGAAAATAAAATTACCTCCTCAGAGGAGGAAGTTTTTCCTAGAGTACTGAAGGCCTTAAATAAGAATTAGAACCCACTAACTCCAACTTGTTACTTTTTTCTAAATACAAAGGAATTTGTTGCTATTCTTATCTGATAGTCATAAATTGGAGACTGCAAAGACTAGCCAGTGTTGCTCTAGTTGGAAAAAAAAAAAAAAAAAAAGAGGGAGGGAGGTCATTCTTGGTGCCATAATGTGAAATTGTTAAGGAGCCTCACTTAGAAAGAGGCAGGCAGACAAAATGAAACAGGTATGTAAAATAACCATTTTGATAGTATGAGGTCATCTTGAGATATGCATAAACCAGAAGGATCAATTAGGTTGGTAACTTCCAAATACTCAATTATGTATAGAAAATAACAGAATATATTTATGTGCTGGTTTTCCCTTTCGGTGTTTTGCTTTACCATTGGGAGGCATTGGGGAAGTATAAGCAGTTTTTTATGCTGTGCAGTTACCACTGAATGGCATCCCGAGTCCTCAAATAACCTTTGTTATTTTGAGACAGGGTCTCACTAAATTGCCCAGGCTAGCTTTGAGCTCACTGTAGTTCAGGCAGATCTTGAACTTATGGCCCTCTTGTCTCAGCCTCCTAAGTAGCTGGAATTATAGGCCTGTGTCACCAAGCACAGATGGAATATTTTTTCAGAAAGTTAATTTCATCTTCCTCTTGTCTTTTAGGATAAATTCTTTACCTTGATAAAATGTTTACAAGTTAGCAACCCTATCTTTGTGTGTAGCAGGGGTTGCTGGTTAGGGCCTTTTACCACTGCAAAGGAACACCAGACACTTGTGCCACCTTTTGTGTCTAGCTTTCATGGGTGACTTGGGAATTGAACCCTGGCTGATGGGCCTTGCAAGCAAGTGCCTTTAACTACTGAGCCCCCTTCCTAGACCTTCAAGACCCATCTTATAAAATTTTGTGACACATGTCATACTTACAAAAATGTGTATGTTACATGTGACAGAACCACAGTATTAATTGGCCAAGGGGAGAGGAATGGGAGATAGTGGCTGGAAAGGCAGTCGAAAGGGCAGTTGGCAAGCTCTGAAACACTGCAAATTTATTTTGTTTAGATCTAGTGGTCCATTTCTTGTTATTCCTGACATACATCTACAGGTACTTTTCCAGACTTATGTCATCTCATTTAAAAGCCGCCTTGCAAAGTATCATCCCCTTTTGGCAGCTGGGGTAATGGAGTGACTAAAGTCATAGACAACAAAAGGCTTAGTTAATATTTCTGTCAAGGTCTCTGTCTATGCCTACTCTTTCCATATCAAGTTTCTTCTATATGAACAATGGTTAAGACCAGAGAGTGGAAGTTAAGACAAAACATTAATCCATACTTAATATACTGTGGATGAAGAGGGCATGGTAATGAGACATTAAAACTATCAAGTCTTAATGAAGAAGCTTCAAAAATGAGCCTGGGAACAAGTGAGAATTACATGGGTAACATGAATTGCTGACTTCCATTGTTGGGGGTTTAAGGCTTCTGCTCTCTCCTAAGGAGGTGGGTGGAGTCAGCTATTCAGGAAGCTTCAGATAATCTGCACTGTGATCATCTTGTTAGCCTGAGATGATTCAGGAACTATCTTGCCATTTTGTCAGTCATAGGATCTGAGGTGTATGATGTTACCAACAACCAAACTTAGACAACCCTGATTTGTAAGACAGTGTGTAATGGTATGGCTAAGATCATGGCTTTCTCATTGTTTCTGAATTTAAGTACCCAATACAAGCATGGATTGCCTTTCTACTGAAATGGTTATATCTACAACTAGTTATAGCCTGATGTGGATTAAAATAAGGAATATCTTTCTCATTTTCATGTTTGTAGAGGTAGTGAGGTGGAGCAGTACAGCTTGACTATTTCATGATCAGTGACCAACACTAACTGCCCATATTCCTCCTTTCCAGTAGAAAAGTGATTTTATTCACATAACTTCTCTAGCCTGCCTTGGCTATGGAGGAGGTGGACCCCAGTCACAGAGCCAAAGATGTAATCTGATTAATTCTCTGGTCTCATTTCTTTTGGCAGGGGTTAGGGGAAGTGTATAACATAGACCAAGCTGTGTGAGGGAAATACACTGGGAGCATATGGAAGTTGTCCTCAACAAAACACAAGAAAGGTTCTGGTTACTTTGCTTCTGACTTTGTCATGAGTTTGTCAGGTGGTAGGGTACTTCAGGCAACCAGCAGGAGAATGAAGCATGTGTATTGGGAACAGCAGTGCCAAGATCTAGAAAACCTGATGGCATCATGGAACCACTGAATTAATCATCCCTGTAACTGTACCCTTGGCTTATCACATCTGTATTTGTATTCTCTAGAAAAACAGAATCGATAGAATTAATGACATCAAAATAAAAGTGACTGATTGAGAGGAGAAGGGGATATGATGGAGAGTGGAGTTTCAAAGGGGAAAGTGGGATAAGGAGGGAATTACCATGGAATATTATTTACAGTTGTGGAAGTTGTCAATAAAAATATAAGAAAATAAAATAAAATTTAAAAAGGAATTTATTGGATTCACTTATAGCAGTCCACCAATAGCAGGTTACAGGCTTGAGATTTCATGTCTGGATGCCTTAGCAATCCCAACCCAGCATTAACAGTCTGGAGGCTTCCTGGAGAACCGCTGGTCTTCACCCATGTTAGAAGGCTGAGGAAACTTGGTTCCATTGCCAACAAAGGGTAGCTTAACAGGACAGATGTATGTACAAGTGAAGTTACTCACCAGCAAGCATCACAGGCAGGCACTTTTTTTAGGGAATAGATTAGATAGATAGATGGTAGATGAATGATTGATAGATAGATAAATAGATATCTCAAGAGTTAGGATAGGACTGAAACTGAAGTATTTATTTGTTTGTTTGTTTGTTTATTTATTTATTTATTTAAGAGAGAAAGAGAGAGAGAATGACTGTGCCAGGACCCCTAGCCACTGCAAACAAACTCCAGATGCATGCACCATTTTGTGCTTCTGGCTTACATGGGGGGGGGGGCGCTCAAAACTGGGTCCGTAGGTTTCACAGGCAGGCACCTTAACTGCTAAGCCATCTGTCTAGCCTAAGACTTCAGATTTGAAGCTCCAAAACCTGTGCTGCTGTAAGCTGAATAACAGTCCCCAAAGATACTGAGGCCCTAGTCCCTGGAACCTATGAATATTAATTATAGTTCCAAGGAAACTGCAGATGTGATAAAGGATCTTGAGATAGAGAAATTAGCATGTGTTAGCCACATATGTTCATAAGTGTACATGTAATAAGGTGACAAAAGGAGAATTGACTGTGTCGATGCAAACAAAATGTTGATGGTACAAGAAAGGTTCATGGGCTTAGGGATTCTAGTGGCATCCAAAGGCTAGAAATAGCAAGAAAAAACAGCTTCTCCCTTAGAGCCACCAGAAGGAACAAGCCCTACCAATACTCTTATCTAAATCCAGTGAAAGTTATTTCTGACTTCTAGCCTACACAACTATATGAAAACATTGTATTTTTTAACCCACCAAGAATGTGATCATTTATTCCAGTACTGATAGGAAACAAAGCTGTTGAATTTACTTTAGTGAGAATAATTTTGGTGGGGAGAGGAGGAAGGGGTACACTGAAAGGAACTATAGCAGGAAAATGAGTGAGCTATTCAGAAAGTCTCCATCTCTTAGGAAGTTTTCATAATATCTCATTTTATACTCCAAGAAAAAGCATACAGAGAAGAGCTGAAGAATTCATTAGCTCAGCAGTATTGGGCAGTGCTAGGCAGGGCAGCCTGAGCTCTGAACCTATCTTAGAAGAGGTTAATGTCTCTGCAGTGAAGTTCAGGAGCCTCAGGACAGCACTGACTCTGATGAGGAAACCAGGCACATGACCTGGGCCCAGTACTCTTGGTTTCCATGGACACTAGGATACTTTGTACTATGATCCTAAATCCCTTGCTTGACACATCTTTCTAGATGCAGAAGTCCATGCTGACCATGAAAGCAGAACCAACAAAGACTGGCATTTGTTCAGTGCAGCCTAAGTACTAAGATTTTACATTGTCCCTCCCCTCTAAGGTTCCAAAAAGATAACTACTAAAGCTGAACTGAATTAAAAAGCCTAGAAGGACATAAACCTCCAGAAAAGGGGAAAATGTTATAGTCATTAAAAGATGAAAGATAGCAGCACACATGAGCAATGCCAACAATCATGAGAAACAAGAAGTTAGCCGTAGGCGCACACCAAGAGTCATGGCATTCTTCATCTTGAAATGTTTCATATGAACAACATGAAACCTTGGTACCTATAGTGCAGGACACATTGTAAAGAAGATTCCAGCCACCCAAGTCTCCATGATGAGGTCAGCTATGTCCTGGCCACTGAAGCAACAAGGAAGCAAACTTATTTAAAAAAAAAAATCCCTTGGAAATGGGTCAAAGTATACAATACCTAACTGTCTTCTGGGGACTCCATTATTCACAGCAACTTATTCCTTGACTCAGAAAGTAAAGCATCTCTCTCTATTTATGTTCTTTGATGTAAATTTAATGCCAAAAAGAGAAAATGGGCATAAATTTATAACCTGAGAAATAAGGAGGCATTAGAAGTTGAAAAAGAACTGCCTGAGAAATTAAGTTTTAAGACTTACCTCCACTTCATAGTATACTTTCTTTGTAAAAATTATTTTCAAAGGCAGTGTCACTCTTTAGATTGGAAGAAACTGAGCCATTCAAAATCCACAGATTACAGAATATATTCCCATCATGATTGTTGGCTTCTAGCATCAGTCTTTTGTTCTGCATGACATCTCTAGCCTTCCACGTTAGCAAGATCCCCAAATTTGGCAAGGATCCTGTTCTGTGAGGTATCTACAAGTTAATAGTTTTCTCAATGTCAGATTTCTCTCAGCCAGTAATAGAGAAAAGTGGAGAGAGCAAAGGATGCTAGAGTTCTCACCTAATAGCACAGGACAAGCTCTCAGCTGGAAGATGCAGGCTTACACCTGTCCAAGGTGATCACAGCCTTTGAGTTATTCTTTTAAATTTCCTCACCATACCAAATACATTAATAGCTAAAACTTGGTTTATATAGTTTCCATTTTCTACCTATTCATGTAGACTGTTATTTTCTATTCATTTATATACGTACAAGTATGTGGAAAGTATATTGTATAGTTTTTGATATGTTTTATAATCTATGTGCAAACTGAGGCCAAAAGATTGCTTCAACAGAAATAAAGGACATGACTGTAATTTTAAGTAAATTGTCCAGTTGAAGAAGGAAGAGAATAGATGATTACGAATATGTAAGAAGAACATCACTTTGCCAGTGATGCGGAACCTATAATTATGTGTAATTCTCTAGTTAAGACTTTCTAGCTATGCTGAACATTGAAAAAAAAACTAAATGATGGGGAGGAGGAAAGAAAAAAGGGGAAATTTAAACACTCACCATAAGATGTTCACTTAAGTAGAGACATTGCCACACTGCAAGGGAGCAGTTAAGGGTCTGATAATCCTGCTAGCATGCTATTATCAAATCATATTTTTCAAACCATGGATTTGAAAACCTTGTGAATCTTTATTATTTAGAAGCCAAGAATGGTTCCTTCTGTTCACAAAACATGGCCACTACTTTTTAATGCTCTCACTATTTTGCATATCTGAAAAAGATAAATCTTCAAACCTTGGAATTAAGTATCTTTATTCACTGCCAAATCCATAATGTAATCCTCTTCTGTCATTGACAATACCTTAATGTAAGTGGATGTGCCTTACTTGGTCACTAACATACTGTGGTATTTTGTGGGGTTTTTTGTTGTTGTTTTTAATAGGAACAGAAATGTAGTCAGAGGCCTAGATCAATATATGTTGAGCATATGTTGTTAGATTCTTTCTTGATTTTGTCTGGGTGGTGCTCTGTAGGTTCCATTTGACAAAGGGACTGCTTACTCAATGGCATATCCCTCCAAGTCAGCTGTCTCATAGAGGATAGTGAGGAGACCTTCAAGATGTGAGCTGTCACAGTCACGGTCACAGTCACACAACAGATTAGATGACTAGTTACATTTCTCATCATTTTGACCAAATGCTTGGAGGAGGAAAAAAACTTTAGAGAGGAAGGCTTTATTCTGGCTCATGGTTCATGGGATACAGTCCATCAAGACAGGAATGGCATCGCAGCTGAGACTCTGTCCCCACAGGAGGTTGGAAGGAGGCTTCTTGTCAGAGAGTGGCAGGTAGGACTGGCCTATAACCCATGCGACCCTCTTCATCTCCTAAAATTTCCACAACCTTCCAAAAAAAAGCACCACTATCTAAAGACCAAGTATTCAAACACATAAGCTTGTGGGGGAGAGACATTTCACATTTAAATATAACAGCCTGATCAACTTCCTAGGGGATTCTTTCTCCTCACAAAGAAAATGAGCATACATCAAAATAGGTACTCAGAGCAAAGTGGGGAAGGAGAGGCACGTCTGAAGATGAGTATGTTTGCCTTCCATTACTGTAACAAAACAACTGACATAAAAAAAGGAAAAAAGGCTTATTTTAGCTCATAGTTTTGAAAGTTTCAATGCATGAGTGGTTGTCTATGATGCTTTTATCCCTGTGGCAGGGTAATATGCCATGGTGGGACATGCATAGGAAGGTTTTCATCTCGTGGCTAGTATAGCAGTTCCCTTCTTGTTGGTGGGACAAAACACCTGGCCAGAAGCAGCTTATGGGAAGAAAAGGTTTATTCAGGCTTACAGTTTTGAAGGAAAGTTTCATCATGGTGGAGAAAATATGTCAACAGACTCACATAATCATATATCAGCCATAGAGAGAGAGCAGCAAGTACAAACTAGCCTTGAACACCCAATGGGCTTGACTAATCAAGCTCAAGTCTTCCCCCAGTGACACACCTCCTACAGCAAGGTTCTACCCATAGGCTCCACTTCTCAAAGGCTTCACCATCTGGGGGCCAAGTAGGACATGCAATCACAAACATTTGAGGCTGTAGGGAACATTTTCCATTCAAAGCACCACATTCCACCCCTTCATCATGGCAGAGAAAAGCATAGCTGAGCAGGCAAATGCCTTTCCACAAGAAGCAGAAAGTCATGGCTGGGAAGCAAAGTGAGAGACAGTAAGAAAGGTATCCAAGATACCTTCTGAAGGGCACACCTCCAATGACATAACTATCCCACTGTTCTTTACCTCTTAGAAGTTACAGTAATTCCCAACAGGGCCATGGGCTAGGGATCTTTACCATACAGGCCTTTCAGGTACCTTCCATACTCAAAATATAGCAATGAGCAAACCACAGAACAATTCAGAGTCCACAGAAAATGAAGTTTGAGATTCTCCCATAGCAGTCTAAGGTAGAAAGAATCCCATTAGAACCTGTGATGCAAGGCCCTTAGAGGCAACTGCTAGGATTCTTCCCACCTGAGACTGCTGTAATTAGCTTGGCTAAAAACTGTCATTGAACATGACTTGTAATCAATGTTCAGTGACAGGCACAGATAAGCACATCTCACTGAGAGGTGTTCTAAATGGTGTAGCCCTGGTAAGGCATTTGTCAGGGATGTTCTCAAATACTGTTAGTAGCAGTTAGTGTGATTGCAACACCTTCCAAAGCTCACAAAGGGAGCCTTAATAGACCCCAGGGTGTACATCACCATGCACTGGAAGAAAATATTTCTATTGAGCCAGGCGTGGTGGCGCACGCCTTTAATCCCAGCACTCGGGAGGCAGAGGTAGGAGGATTGCCATGAGTTCGAGGCCACCCTGAGACTACATAGTGAATTCCAGGTCAGCCTGGGCAAGAGTGAAACCCTACCTTGAAAAACCAAAAATATATATATATATTTCTATTGTTGCTCAGGATCTGGCTGCCTCTCCATCTAATGGAAAACATAGGTGTAGCCTTACATGATTAAGAGTAAAGGCAATTCTTGTCTCCTTCATCCTGGAGGCTTGAGAGTTTTAGATCTTCCCTATCGAATATTGTTAAGTGAAAGCTATAGTGTGTTGTACATTTATTCTATGTTTTTCAGAGTCTGCAATCTTATTCAAAGCAAAACAAAATGATGCTTATGAACACCTGCTGGTGAGAACTGAGCCAAGAGGCAGTGTGGGTGGTGGATGGGAGGTGTTGCCCAGCCAGTAAATCCAAGTTGCTCACACCAAAGGAAGTGTTTCTAGGGAAGTTATCTAAGTAAGAGGTAAATACTTAGTCATCCAGAACAGGCCATCAATGACTGCTTCATCAGCAAGGGAAGGAAGGTCTGCTTTCAAAGCAGTCTAAGGATGGCAGGATTGCATCTTCCTCTTCAGTCCACCCTTCATTTACAATATATATTCCTTTATATAAAAAATTAGGAGACTTGAACTCATAGTAATCCTCCTACCTCCAACTCCTGAGACTTAAAGGCTTGGGCTATAGAGTAAGCTCCATGTCTACCCGAGCTAGAGTGAGACCCTGCCTCAAAACAAAACAAAAAAACAAAACTTAGAGGTCATTGTCATCAAACCCTATCAACAGTATGTTGAAGGGCTGTGGAAAAATGAAGGTTTGCCTGCTGGATACTATTTAAAATGTAGTTATTATTATAAAGTCTAAGAGATTTGCTGTATATAGCCTGTGCTTTCTCATCTGTTACCCAGTGTCACCAGGTTTTATAATTCTGCTTCTTTACTATTTTCTCAAATATCCCTCCTTGTTTCAGTCCTCACTACTAGTTGGGATTTTGCCATCTCTGGCTCATACATTCTAATTGCTTTTTTTCCTCTATTTTTTCCCTTGCTCACTGCCCTCCCACCTCATCTTCTATCCATCCCCAATTATCCTTCCAAATCATGGATGATGATTATAAACTCTTATAGATCTCCATTTCCAAATAAAAAATGAAAACCAAATTCTGGAGTTAGGGTGTCATCTAGACTTCATCTACTGTACTCATATATCCTAAACTCCATTTATTCCAGATAATTTGCACTTGCATAAAAGTACCATCATCTTGTGTGTTTGAGCATGTCTCTTCCCTCTTCAGTGTATCCTACAAAAATCACCCTTTTAAACTCAGCTCAAATGCCTTCCTTCATCAAAATTTCTACCACTTTCTTCTAATCCAAATTCACCCCTGCTTTCTCCAAATTTGTTTCTGTCTTTTTATCATCTATCCATTTATCTATCTATCTATCAATCATTTGTCTATCTATCCATCCCTCCATCTTGAGAGCTATTCCCAAAGCACATGATTCACCCATTTGAAGTATAAAAATTAATACTTCTTAATATAATCAACACATTTGTGCTACTACAACAATTGCTACTACAACAACTAACTTGAAGATTTTCATTACCCCTAAGGGTCCCCATATCTGTAAGATGCCACTCCCCATCTTTCTTATCCCTTCTAAGCCAGAGATAGCCATTCAATCTGCTTTCTGTCTCTGCAGATTCGCCTATTCAGGACATTTCATATGAATGGAATCATATAATATGTGCTCCTTGGTGTCTGGCTTCCTTAACTTAGCATAATGTATTCACAGTGTATTAGCGTTGTAACATGCACAGGTACTTACTGACATTTTGTTGTTAATGCTGTTGTCTTTTTTCAGTGCTGGGGATGAAGCTCAGGGCTTCATGCTAGGCAAGCATTCCAACCATATTCCCAAATCCTATTTTATTGTTGAAAAATAGTCCTTGTATCTATTTATCCATTATTAGTTTATAGATTTTTTAGTATTTTCCACATTTAGAAATTATAAATTTGTCTAACACTATGTTACACCTTTTGGTTATCATTTAATATGTGTGGCTAGGGAATTTGGTTGCTTAGTTTCTGGCTGTTTGTTTTTGCCTATGACTATTTTTCATTCTGAAATATCCACATAGCAAGTATTCAATAAGTGTTTAACAGATGAATGAATGGGCAGGGTTTACAGACTCTTACTATGTAGATTGTGAAGAAACACAAAGTACTTAGAATAAACATTACAGTTAACCAAGTAATAGCCAAAGACTGCATCAATAAAATTGCCTGGTAAATTATAAATTTCAAATGTTGATGGTTCATAAATATGCTATAATTTCTGCATTATTTCCTGGGGTCCACATGGGTTGATCATTTCTTAGATGTGGTTCATTTGCTTATAGTAATTTTGAACTGATTGGACAGAGGCCTGGAAAATACATTCACATCTGAAATGACTCCACAGTATTTTGTGATTGCTGTTGGCTTCATGATAATATTACTGGTATAGAGTAGTGGTTGTGAACTCTGCCTGAGCATCAGAATCCTCCATGGGTTTTTTCAAGATAGATATGATCTAGATTCTACTTTTCAGTTTATAATTTTTCAGGCTGAGTAGGGTCCTAGGTGTTCACAGGGTCTTAAAATTCTAGAGATGTTTCTAGTGCACAGTTTTGAGAATAACTATTGCAGTCAGCCTATAGTTTTAAAAAATCAATTTATAGAGTATGCATGAGTACCATATTCCTAGAGAGTATTGTACTCATCCTGGGACCATATTCATTAATAATACCTCATGTTTATAAGCACTTTTTATTTGGAAAGAGATTTGCAATCATATTTTATTAGTGAGACTGGTATGCTGGGTGACCTTTTACAAATCACATAAATCCTTTGTGTCTTAAATTTCGCCATACGTAAACTGTAGGTGGTAATACTGACCCACCCCCCAGGGGTATTATGGAGACTAATGGGAGCCTATAAAACCCTTAGCAAACATAATGCATGTTACATGCATGCTTATTAGACAGGAATGAAGTCCTAGTCACAGTCTTTCAAAATGAGGCAAATACCAAAAAAAAAACAACAAAAAAAAAACCATATAAGTAGGCCTTTATTACCGTTAGAAAGATCCTTTTCCAGCACCAAGATATAGCAAAATTCTCACTATACCTAACAAGCAATCTGTAGTCACAGGAAGAAACAGCCAATGGTGGCAGTAAATAACTATGTAAAATGGAAATCAGTTTGCTAACCATCTTTTATTTATCAGTTTTAATTTAACTAAGGAGTATACCTGTAAACACGCTCATCTGAAAAATTCTTAGAAAATATTATGCATGTTCACACATGTTCACACATGTTCCAGCTGATGCTACTTACCCATTGTTGATGTTAAACCTGACATGGTTTTCTAGTTCACTAAGGAGTTGGACATAGCCACAGTTCACTTCTTCTCACTTCTCCTGTGTGACTGAAAAAATGTGGTCAAGATGAGACCTTCACCTTATTTCCTGGGGATGGATGAGAATGAGGAGGCAGGACACTCAGGAATCAGGGGCAGGTCTTGTAAATATGTTGACACACCACTAAGTGTTCATTTGTACTAGCTAGATTTTCAGATTCTTGGAAAAGGGATGTAGGAAACAAATATGGTTTCTAGCCTGCTTTTTCCTCCCTCTCTTCCTTCTTCCTTTCTCTGTTCCTCCCTCCCTGCCTCTTTCCTCCTTCTCTCCCTTCAACATGTAACAGGGTACTTGGGATCCAGGAAAGTCCTTAAACCCCAAACCCTAAGTTTGTTTTTAATTTTAATCAAATAATTGAATAAAAAGACTGAGAAGGGTAATTATTAAATTATTATATTTGTTTATTTATTTTTGGTTTCTCGAGATAGGGTCTCATTCTAGCTCACGCTGACCTGGGATTCACTATGCAGTCTCAGGGTGGCCTCAAACTCTAGGCAATCCTCCTACCTCTGCCTCCCAAGTGCTGGGATTAAAGGTGTGTGCTACCACATGCAACTAAATTAATATATTTATTGAGGGAAGTATAGAACCAAGGAAAGCCACCCATGTGGCTAGAGATCCCATGTGGAGGACCTGGAAAAACCATGGAAAACAAAGAGAAAAAAGAAAGTTCAAGGAGCTCCTACCATATGGGGAGCTGGAGGGGATAAAGAACCCATGTGGAGAGTAAGGGCTAGGAGGCCCTCCCCCTGGGGTCAACCCAGCTGGACCTGGACCTGGGCATGGGCCCAAGCCATGCCAACCCAGGCCCAACAGAGGGAAAATCTCACCACAGCTGGAAGTTCCCAAGTGGTCAGAGATCTTCCCTCCCCTTGCAGAGGTGTTTATAACTTTATGGTGGTAGGGTGTCTTCCAGCTCAGGTGAACCAAAGGGACAGCTGGTTGGTTAGGCCTAGAGGCTGTCTCAGGAGACTAGCCCTGACACCAAGCTCCAGGGACTGAACTTGACCAACCACAATGTTTAAATCCTATGAAAGACCTCCCTTCCAGGAAGGGTCCTGGTTGTTTATTGAAAAAAAACAGATCTAGGGAAGTAGGTGAGAGATAAGAAGTCAGATCACCTTTGATTTCTACCAAATGCAGACTTTCCTGCCTTTTTAACTTTCAGGGGCCCAGTCACCCTAACAGTACTCCCTCTCATTCTATCCCTTCCTTCTTATGTTTCTTTTCATTTTGCTTTCAAATGGTCACAGTTTAAAGCATCAGACTGGTTTTTACATGTCAGTTCATCGATAATTCAATGGTTTCTGTGACTCTGAATAAGAATTTGAACCTTGACATTCCATATTCCCTAGCTGATGTGATCCTAAAGCCTAAGAAAGCAGGACTTTCTGGGTCACTTGACCTTGGCCTTGCTCTTTAACTTTTGGGTCTCTGAGAATTTAGTTTATATATCCCAGGATAGTTGGCTTCTTTGGTTAACCATAAGACATTCAAATTCTATTTGACAAATGATTTTGAATACTAATTTCTGTCAATAATACTCTCAAATATTGCTTATTTGAAAGAGAGAGCTAAAAAGAGACAGAGGCAGAGTGCACTATGGCCTCTAGCCACTGCAAATGAACTTCAGATATATGCACCACCTTGTGCATGTGGCTTTATGTGGATCATGGGGAATCAAACCTGGGTCCTTTGGGTTTGCAGGCAAGTGCCTTAACTACTAAGTCATTTCTCCAGCCTGAGAACTCAGCATTTTTGCTGAACATTTTAGGGAATGATAGAACCACATAGGTTTCATTACAATAGTTAGAAATGAATACTAATGGTTGCCTTCAGTGGGATTCAATTAAGTACTTTCTTCAGTCAATAAAGAAGATCCCCAGAAGTGTGGACTGTGAATTTTCCCCCATAAAGAGATCCAAATAATTATAATAAGCTATAGGAATTCCTCTGAGGCTTTCAAAGTTCTGTTTTCCCAGCATCTCAAGGTAACTTGTTCCTCTGCTTTGCCAATTTAGATGAGGCATCATGCATTCATATCACCTTCTTGAGTGACACAGAGGTCACCCATGTCCCATCACACTGCACTCCTTAAAATTAGACAAAAAGGTCATGGTGCTTTTAAGACAGGGTATCAGTTGGTTCAACTTTCTGGTCTAATGCTTGTTCCCTATATCATTTAAGAAGACCTAAACTCTTAGATGAAATGTAATTCTCTTTGCATATTATCTTTGTATTAACTCTTTCAACTTCCTAAAAATAAAACAAACATGGAGAAATCTTTAAGTACAACTTGTGAATCTCCATGACTTGGGCTACAAAGTACACTGTGAGAAGAAATAAACAGGCACTGGACAACCAGAGGCAGGAAAAGGCTGTGGATTGGAATTAGCATTTCAAAATGCCCTGTTTGGGTGGCTTCCTAGCTGTCTTCATATAGAAAGCTAATGCTGGTCTGTCATTGCAGGAGATATTTGTTTTAGATAGATACATTTCTCACTGGTCATGGGTAGGAATTAAAAAAAATTTCCTCAGATCAATGAGCAGTACATTAACAAATATTAAAAAATTCTGCTTGAAGTTTTGTGTTATCTAAGTAATCACCCACCTCCTCAGAGAATCTTATTTTCTTGTAAGAAGATTTATATAAGCAATCTTTCCATCTGGCATATTTTTGGGTTAATTATACTATTCTCACTCAGTCTCGATGATTAAATAGTATAAATGCTCATAAATAGCCTATATCAGGAGAGAAATGCTATTTCTTTTTTTTTAATTTTTATTTATTTATTTATTTGAGAGTGACAGACAGAGCAAGAAAGAGGCAGAGAGAGAGACACAGAGAGAATGGGCGTGCCAGGGCCTCCAGCCACTGCAAACGAACTCCAGACGCATGCGCCCCCTTGTGCATCTGGCTAACGTGGGTCCTGGGGAGTTGAGCCTCGAACTGGGGTCCTTAGGCTTCACAGGCAAGCGCTTAACTGCTAAACCATCTCTCCAGCCAGAGAAATGCTATTTCTTGGTGGGTGGAGCTTTAAACTGAAATGGAGACCTCTTATTGCACTCAGGTAAATGGGTTAGACTACTGGGCTAAAGGAGGTGCCTAGAACTGAACTAATTCCAGACAGCCTCTGGTGCAGGGGAAAGACAAATCTCAATCAGAACATGTCAGAACACCCTCAACACTAATAG
Organism: Dipus sagitta; assembly: GCA_036346955.1. Classification (NCBI taxonomy): domain Eukaryota; kingdom Metazoa; phylum Chordata; class Mammalia; order Rodentia; family Dipodidae; genus Dipus; species Dipus sagitta. The sequence goes on from CM070783.1 coordinate 438,134, forward strand.
AAGCATTTGTTGCATTTGTAGAGTAGAAAAATAAAGGGAAATGCCCTCAATCTTTTTTTTGACCTGGTACTGACTTTAGACATAAACTAACTTACATGTTAAGGAAATGACTTTACTTCTGGAAAGATAATGAGCTGGGTTAAGAGTCTATTATTCCCTGAGTATCCTGAACACACACTCCATATCCTATGCCTACTCTTTCTATTTGTCTCTGTGGAGTCAGGAGTCCTGCCTCCAAGTTCCACATCTATCAATTCATAGCTAAATGACTTCATGAGCAACTCTCAAACTCCAAGTGCATCAGTTTTTTCTTCACCTAGTACAGAATGAATAATAATAAGTATCTTTTTTAGACTGCTATGATGTTTAGAAAGCTAATGTGTGGAAAACTACTTGTAGGTGAAGCATATATTAGCACTCAGCACAGCACATGTTAGAATAATAAGCAAATAGGAGAAGTCAGATGAGTCTGGCCCCCAGTGCCCATGGGCTGAAATCCATATATTTTACCTGACTATTTATGTGACCTGGAATGTTTGTTCTTTGCTACTCTCTAGCCCTTTCCTCATAAGTGCTCTGTTATAGTCACACATTATCTAGTATGCCTTGAATTTGTCCATCTCCATGTCTGTGTGTCATTTCCACCACTCATCACTTCCATTGATCCAAAGTCTACCCATCCTCAATGGCTGTGATTTCCCCTTCCTCCAGGAATCTTAACAAACTCTTATTTCCTTCTCTATACTGTGGTCCTCTGTGAAAGGAGCACTCCTGATTGATAAACCACTTACTGCTTCAGCAGACTGCAAGCTCTTGCAAGGCAGAGGCCACTCACAGTACCCATCCCTGTGCATTGCCACCACACATACCTGCTTGCCAAGAGCAGTGCTGAATAGGTATCTGATTGAATGAACAATTTCTCATCCTGCCCCTATTGTGCTCTTGGACAAAACACCTTTCCTCTTTCAGTCTCAATTGCCTTAGCTATGAACAGATGAAACAGCATGGATATACTCCCCAGGAGTGATGGGAAGAATAAACCAATGACTGAAAAGCAATTTGAAAATGTAAAACAAAATGCTATATAAGTGTTACATAATCAGACTCATTTCACTCTGTATTATGTTTTATTTGGCTTTATATCTTCAAATCCTTTGTAGGTTTCAAGATTCTACAGATGCAATACCATCCACATTAGCACCTAGATTCTCTTGGGTAATAAACAATTTCATATATTATAGCTCACAGCTACTCTTCTCTGACATGCTTGCATGTGAATATGTCATTTCAGGTATTCATGATAACTAATAATACAATTCATTTCTAAGGGATAATCCATTTTTTTCACTCTTTGGCTGGCCAGTTATTATTCAAATACTGCTGCCTCAAGGGAACTAACTCCTATTGGAACTAAAATCCAGGTGATGAGCTCACTGTTTAGAAGCCCACACCATTTAGGAGCTTATGATGAGTGCTAAAAAATGGTTTGGGGTTTTGAAATACAATTTTTTCTCTATGATTCCCTTTATCTCCCTTTCTTCATTGTAATATGTGTGCTACCAAGTACCCATTGTGACTTGGCTTCCTAGGTATCAGGAAAGGTGTGGATTCGCTCTTTCCACATGAAAGCAATTCAATGCTAGTTGCACAGTTTCTTGCTTCATATGATCAAGAAAAGGTTGCCTATAGAAAAGTAAGTTTCCTGGATTATCTCTAGTTCCTATAAATAGACTTTGGCATTTAGTACATTTAGCAAATTTTTATTTCTAGAATAGTTCTTCAATTTAGAAATGCTGAGGAAGAAGAGATATAGTGATATCACAGACCTGTCACGATGATCAAGTGACTCCTTAGATGTAAATGGGTTAAAATAGAGCAGGGCACATAGTTAGGATTTGACATTCTTATCAGTAGAGGAGTTTTTATAAGCCTGGCCCTGGGCTAGCCTTCACTCAAATTTCCTAAGAAGTGAATAAGACAAACCTAATCATATCCATATCAATTAATTTGGTTCAGAAAAGTTAAACTAATTGACCAAGGTCTCACAGGCTTTGCCAGCAAGCACTTTAACCACTGAGCCATCTACCAGCCCCCTACTATAGGATTTCTAATAGCCATACTCTTCAGTCAGTGACAACTTCCTCCACTTTTTATTCCATTTATGGTAGTTAATTTTATGTGTCAATATCTGTCACAGTGCCCATATCAAACATTATTTGAGTGTGTTTATAGGGCTGTTTCTGGATGAGATTGGCATTTGGATAAGTGGACTCCAGTAGACCATCCTCCTTAATATGAGTAGGCATCATCCAGTATGTGAAGGGCTCCAAGAGAAAAAAGATAGGAAGAATTCTTCCTTTGCTTCCTGTCTGCCTGCTTGGAGGAAGGACACTGTCATTTCCTATCCTTAGGCTGGGCTTTCTTCTACCAGCTCACCTAATTTTCAGGTATCAGAAACAGACTAGAGTTAAATCACTTATTTTCTTGGGTCTCTATCTTACAGACAGCAGATTGTGGGACTTCTCAGCCAATTCCTCCTAATAACTCTCTTCCTGTATATACATGTATCCTACTACTTCAGTTGCTCTGGAGAGCCCTAATAATAGTTCATACCCTAAGCATACAACCCTTCTTGCCAAATAACTGTCTAATTTCCTCAGGGTTACTCATTTTGTTATGAAGTTTTAGAACTAGGAATGTGTGTTTATTTGAATTTCTTCTGGTGGATTCCTGACCAGTTTGTGCAGTTTATATCAGATCTTTTTTTTTTTCTTTTGAGCCAGGGTTTTCCTGGATGACCTGGAACTTGCTCTGTAGCCCAGGCTAGCCTCAAACTCATAGCAATCCCCCTACCTTGGCCTATGGAGTACTGGGATTAAAGACATAAGCCACCGCACTTAGCTTCAGGTCATCATTTTTCAAGATCAGTAGAATCTTCCATCAGGCTTGTCCTCAGGACAATTTTTAAGAATTTCAATGTGGTTTTATTCTGGGAAGATATGTTGAAATCCCAAGATTTGTATAATAAAAAATGCCCTCCTGTACCCGTTTCTGTTAGTACACTTCCATTTAGTTGGGCCTGCACCAATGTAGCTCTAAATGGGGAAGTTCCTTCAGAATTCAAGTGACAGGAGATAGCATTGTTCTGTGGATGTAGCTGGTGATGCTCTACCATTAAAATCTGTTACAAAGATATCTTCTACTTACTGTATACAAACACCATATTTGAGTTTGCCAAAAACACCTATATGACATTTTGTAGTCTATATGACAATTAATATTTCAAAGTTTTCATTACTTATCTTTCTCATGTGTGTGAAATTGATCAGAAGTATCACTGAAGTGTCATATATGAGAAACTGAGATAAGAAAGGTTAATGATTTGTTCAAGATTTCAAAATAATTCCAGAGCAGGGCTGGCATTAAAGTCTATAGCTTCTGATAGGAACTTGGACATTTCTATATTTCATTGCTAAGATCTTTTGCATAATTCTCTCTAAAATGGGAACAATTTTCAAAGTCTGTTGAAACAATAGGGAATAGAATAAGGGGATAAATACTATCACCTAGTAAAACTGTCCTCAACTTTTTCTCTTTTCTTATAGCTCTATCTATTTAAGTAAAGCATTCTCTTTATCAGCTTCTAAGACATTTAGTAATCTAAGGATAGTGAAAGAGTCTTTTCCCTCGTTTCCATTCATAGAAAGACAAGAATTCAAAGAGATCAAAATAGATGGGAATTCCATATGTAATGAGTTGTCCAAAAGCTGGAGAGATTGCTCAGTGGTTACATGTGCTTCCTGTACAAGCTTGAGGTCTTGAGGGGGCCTGAAACTGCCTGAGTTCAAATCACCTAAGCAGCTGTGCATGGCCACCTGTGTCTCCCAACCCAAGCCCTGCAAAGAGGCACAGAGACAAGGAAATCACTCAGGCTTGCAAAAAAGCAGCAAGCTCTGGTATCCATATGAGACTGGCTCAAATAAGAACTGTCAGAATGATAGAGCGGGATGCCAGTGTTCTGTGCTGGCGACAGCAGGAGTGCTTGGGGCACCACAGGGCACATACATATACATACACCACACACATACATATACATACACCACACACATACATATACATATACCACACACACATACATATACATACACCACACACACATACATATACATACACCACACACACATACATATACATACACCACACACATACATATACATACACCACACACATACATATACATATACCACACACACATACATATACATACACCACACACACATACATATACATACACCACACACACATACATATACATACACCACACACATACATATACATACACCACACACACATACATATACATACACCACACACACATACATATACATACACCACACACATACATATACATACACCACACACACATACATATACATACACCACACACATACATATACATACACCACACACATACATATACATACACCACACACATACATATACATATACCACACACACATACATATACATACACCACACACACATACATATACATACACCACACACACATACATATACCACACACACATACATATACATATACCACACACATACATATACATACACCACACACATACATATACATACACCACACACATACATATACATACACCACACACATACATATACACATACATATACCACACACACATACATATACATACACCACACACACATACATATACATACACCACACACACATACATATACCACACACACATACATATACATATACCACACACATACATATACATACACCACACACATACATATACATACACCACACACATACATATACATACACCACACACACATACATATACATACACCACACACACATACATATACATACACCACACACATACATATACATACACCACACACACATACATATACATATACCACACACACATACATATACATACACCACACACACATACATATACATACACCACACACATACATATACATACACCACACACACATACATATACATATACCACACACACATACATATACATACACCACACACACACACTCACCACATATGCACACTGTGTTCCCATCTACATCTCAATTTCTTCTCCTTTTCAGCAATCACTAGTACTATAAGTGTAAACCATTTGCAGTACATGGTAACTATTGACACAAGTACTCCCTTGAGCAGCTAAAGACAGTAAGCCAATTCTGCCAGCTGTTTTATGAAAAAGACAGAGAGGGTAAACCAAGGTTAGGTTACTGCCAGAAGCACTGCCATGGCAGCCATCAGACTATAGTTCATGGCTCTTACCAGTCATATCCACTGAAATTTAGAAGTTTCTGATATACAGATGTTAAAGAGGAGTGACTGTCTGAATTTGCTTATTATCCTCAAAAGGACATGCCCTACTTCCATGATTCCACCTGACTTTTCCCATTCTTAAGCCATTCCACAAACTTCCCTATCCTTTTGAATGAAAGAAATTTCATGAAATTGGATTTCCACATCCAGATTGTTAAAGTTTTTTCTGTATGTTTCATACAGATACTATTAGCATGAATTCCTGGACTAGGAACAGATTTCATTTTCTCTCACAGAATATCAGGATGACCCAAGCTCAGAAGATTATTATGGAAACTAGAAACCAAAGGAATGTTAAGGTCTTGTGTCCTAGTGATAAGCTCTTGTAGAAAACCAGATACAATTAAAGATGTAGAAATATGAATATAATACAAATGTACAGTCTTTCCCATGCCCTCCACTGTGAACAAGAAAATGAGATTTATCACTTGTCCAAAAAGCATAGATAAATACTCTTGGTTGCCCAGAAGAACTAGATGGTAAGACCTGATTGCTGAATATACCACATGCTTTAGTTGCAGGACACTGAGAAATCAAAGTGGAACTGAGCTAGAAGCCTCCTCCCTGCTGTCTAGCTGTCACTGTGTTGGAAAGTGCTATGCAGGCTGCTGGGACAGAAATTGTCAGTCTTAACTAGCAGCAAACCCTGTGAGCTAAACAACCAACTATCCAGGCAAGATGTGCCACTGGCACAATAGTGGTATATGCAAGTAACCAACTGTTCTCTGAATTTGAGGTCTACTCAGTGGGAAAGAATTCATGCCTAATACAGAAGACATAGATGGAAGGGTCATAGCCCCAAGAGATAAGCTACTACTGCTGTTTGGTTAAATGGATATGTTATGATCATCAAACTGCCCTCTAGATATGTTTATGCTCATAGATTAGGGCTTCTTTCATCTTTGGTCAGAGGATATTTTTGGGTTTTGGTTGTTGTTGTTGTTTTGCATATGGCAGTGACTATTGGGGAAACTAAAAACTCATCAAAGTGCTAAGAACAATTGAGTGTCCAGCAATAAACAAGACATCTATACTACCCCCTCCAAGGCTCAGGGAACACTGTAGAAGAGGAGACATAATAGGGGGATTGCTGTGAGTTTGAGGCCACCCTAAGACTCCATAATGAATTCCAGGTCAGCCTGGGCTAGAGTGAGACCCTACTTCGAAAAACCAAAAAACCAAAAAACCAAAAAACCAAAAAAAAAAAAAAGAAAAAAAAGAAAAAAGAATGTACGAGCCAAAGGATGGGGATAAATGATGAATGCTGTGGAATGCTGTTTTCTGGACATGTAGTAACCATTGCATTTATAACCCCACAGTGGCTATTATTACCTGCACAATATTTGGACCCACCAATATTTTATTGTGGATGATGAAGAAAGGCAAAAAAAAAAAAAAAAAACATTAAAATAGAAGAGGACCTGGCTGGAAACAAGGGGTCAGTAGAAGGGGGAGGAGAGCAAAGAAAAGAAGGTAATAGGAGAAGATTATGATTAAAATACACTATGCGTATGTAAAAAAAAGAAGAAAACATCTATATGAAAGACATAGAAAACCTTGGAAATCAAGGTATTAAAGTCATCTACTTAATTTTAACATATTTCACAGCAGGGGTTCCCTTTTGTCATCATCTAATGTAAAAGCCACTGAAAGTCACCAGACAATGGTTGACTCATATAACCAAAGTGATTTTCTGATGCTGGTGATCAAAACTGAGTCCTCACCTATGCTAGACACATGCTCTTGCAGTATATCACCACCTCCTCTAAAATGATTTTTAAAATATTTTAATTAATTAATTTATTAGAGACAGTGGGAAAGAGAGAGAGAGAGAGAGAGAGAATGAGCATGCCAGGGCTTCTAGCCACTGCAAATGAACTCCAGACGCATATGCCACCATGTGCATCTGGCTTATGTGGAACCTGGAGAATCGAACCTGTATCCTTAGACTTCGCAGGCAAGTGCCTTAGCTGCTAAGCCATCTCCAGCCTTCTAAAATGATTTTTAAAAGACTTATTAGCCTCCTCTCTCTCTCCCTCTCTCTCTCTCTCTCTCTCTCTTTCTCACCCCAAATCCAAAGAGGCCAAACAATGTACTGAAATCTCTTAAACTGTGAACCAAAATAAACTTTTTATCCTTATAGGTTGATTTTTCTCAGGGATTTTATCACAATGATGGAAAGTTGCCTGACACACACTACTGGAGCCAAGGGGAGTAGCCCTCCAGACCTGACCCCACTCCAATCCCACTTCCATCCCAACATGGGTAGAGTCTCAAATATTGTACTCATTTGATTTACAGGTCTCTGTAGGCAGAAACTATTCTCCTTAGCCACTGCGCAGCATACTATGTAACTGATAAAAAGTTTTGTCAGCACTAATTTTAAAGGACCTGCTAATAACTATCCAGGCTTTATTTCTGCCCTTCTAACAGCCTGCTTGTGCACCTTCCTCCACTGAGAAAGGAAACAGGAGACAAAGTTGAAACCCAACCAATTTCAAAGCTCAACTAAGAGATGTAGCCTTCTCTGCCACAGGGGCCATTTCACTCCTTTCCAGTTATAGTCTAGCCCTTTGTCTTTCTTTTCTTCTCCATGGTTCCTTATCAAAGCCTCCATATGACACAGGTCAGCTATATTACAGGACCTTATGGAGCCAGATGGTCATTGAAATAACACCTGCAGGGCTGGAGGGATGGCTTAGCCCTTAAGGTCCTTGCCTGCGAAGCCTAATGGTCCATGTTGGATTCCCCAGAACCTCGACTTAAGTCAGACGCACAAGGTGGCGCATATGTCTGGAGTTCGTTCGCAGAGCTAGAGGCCCTGGTGTGTGCCCATTCATTCTCATTCTCATTCTCTCTCTCTCTCTCCTCCCTCTGTCTCAAATAAATAAAATAAAATAAAGAATGCCTGAAGTCTCTTCAAGAAAAAAAAAAAAAGGTAAAAAAGAAATAACACCTGCAGCTCCCTCACACATGAACATTCACTCTGAACAGTCACTCATACTGAAAGATTACACCCTTCAAGACTTCTCAGATCTGAGACAATAATCTGGAAGGAAGATGGTGTGGGAGGAAGGTGAATGTCAGGACACTGGGAAGTTTGGCCCCTTTCTTCTCTGTTGTGCTTTCCCAGTAACACTGGTAGAGTGCCTCCCAATGACAGATGCAATTCTAGGCACAGAGAGGCCCTACCTACCCCAGCCAATTACCTAGGGTTTGCTCACATTCTAAATCTCCTCTGCTTTCCATCGAGTGTGTGTGTGTGTGTGTGTGTGTGTGTGTGTGTGTGTGTGTGCGCAGAACCAGAGTAAGGGTTTAAAACATGGCTGAGCCAGGCGTGGTGACTCACGCCTTTCATGGCAGCACTCAGGAGGCAGAGGTAGGAGGATTGCCATGAGTACGAGGCCACCCTGAGACTACATAGTGAATTCCAGGTCAGCCTGAGCTAAAGTGAAACCCTACCTCGAAAAACAAAAAACAAAAACAAACAAACAAAAAAAGCATGGCTGAGAAGACAACACTAGACAAGAGCAGCATAGAAAGCCTTCTTCTAAGATTGTTCAGCTACCATTGACCCAGAGTTCTGTCTCTCATTGTGCGCCTACTACAAGCTGGCTCCGTATCTCCATCCTAGCTAGGGACTTCCAAATGCAGAGTGGGCCAGATGAGGCTTGCTCTGTGGTTTCTTGTCCATATTCCTGGCAGACCTAGTAGACAGCAGCAGAATGCACTGTTAAGTGCAGGAGATGCCCAGGGTGGGGAAGAGGTGGCCTGGGGTTTGGTAAGATCCCGTACAATGGTGGTGTGGGGAGGATGAAGAGGAAGGAGTGTATTGTACTTTCCAGAAAATTTGCAGGATCGGCGTTTTGTTTCCGAGACAATTGTTAGATGAAGATCAGAACATTTTCCAGAGATGCCGGAACCCCCAGTCTCCTGCCCAGCCTCCACTGCTGGCTGGGTGACCTAGTGGGACGCATCCTCTTTGGGTTCTCGTCCTCGGACGGCTGGAGCTTCTCTGCGGCCACCAAGTTCCACGCCTCCTGCAAGCTCCAGCTACGGGTATTCTCCAGTGCGCGACCACGCGCGCTGGATCCGGGCCCCGGACCTCGGTCAGCCAAGGTTTTCCTTCTCAAGGTGTCCAGATCCCACTGCAGTAGGACCCGCAGAAACCCCCAGCAGCCTCAGCACTCTGCCACAGCCGTCGCCAGCGCGCCCGCAGCCGGCCCCGCCGGAGGTGATTGGACAGTGACTGCTGGGCGGTACCGCGCTGGGCTCGGCCCGCAGCCTCCGGGAGTCCCGCCCCATCGCGGCTGGCCACAGTCACCGGCTTGGCGGCCACCCCGCCCGCCCGCCCTCCGGAGCCGGCTCTCCCAGCGCCGCGGTCCGCCTCAGTCGCTGAGCGGGTCCCTGAGCTGTGGCCGCGCTCCCGGCCGCTGCGGAGCCCGGGGACGCCGGGCTGGGCGCTCTGTCAAGTGTCGGGCAAGCCCGCGTGCCCTGCTCCTGCGGGCGGCTAGAAGTGCGGCTCTGCGCCGGGCGGATTCGCGACCGGACGCGGCGAGGAGCGTGAGTGGCCGCGCGGTGCGGGGCGGGTGGTCGGAGGGGGCGGCGGAGGGCATTTCCTCCGCGCTGGCATCCGCACTCGGAACGCGTGGTTTCCCAGGCATCCCGGCTCGGCCTGGGACGCGGCTCTGCGTGCGCACCAACTTGGCCGGGCCGGGCCGGGCTTGGGGCGCGCCTGCCGGGCGGCGGGCGGCTCGGGCGGGTGGGGGCCGCGTGCCCCGACCGCGCGCACACCGAGCCTCCGACCCGAACCCGCAGGCGGCCGCCGGTGAGCCGCGGGCCGAGCGAGGGCTCGCTGGGCTCGGGTGCGTCTCCGGCGGCCGCGGAGCGGGTGACCCGCCGGCAGGCACCGTAGCCGGGCCTTCAGTCCTTGCGGATGAAAGAAACCAACAAGCCATGCCGCACGATAAACTTTGTGAAGTAATTGGCTTTCGTCCGCACTTGAATTTGCGCCTGTCCTGAGGTGCTGGGACTGTCACGTCCACCACAAAGGTGTTCAGAAGGGACTTGGTTAGAATCTGGGTCCAGCCTGGTCGGTAACGGTGCCCCGGCCCTGGAGAGTCAAAGCCAAGGCTGAAAGGGACAGCCAGCCTGGTCAGGTGGTGTTTGAACACCTGTGTATTTAAGTGATGAAGTTGTGGCAAGAACTGACAGCAGACGGTTCAAGGTTAAACCTGACACTTCGTTTGTGGCTGGATCTGGATTAGATTTTTTTTTTTTCTTTCCTTATGGTAAAAGCAGCCCATTTTTTTTATTAGGGCAGTTTCATACATGTAGTTAATATGGATGGAGTAAATAGAATCCAATACAGTATTTTCTTGTCTTATTTGATATGAATGGGATCTTATTGAAAGTACTAGAGACTTGGGTTGAGAATTTAGGGAATAGTTAGATCTTTGAAAGCATTTATATATACATATAATTATATAAGATATTGTTTTACATACTTATATCTAAATATACATGTGTGATGTACTTACACACATCGATCTGTGGGTGTGTATATGTGTGTGTAAAACTGATAGGGAAATGTAGAAATATATGAAGAGGAAAGACAGCCTTGATCCCCCTTTGCCCCAGATTACAAGGATGAACCCCATGAGCTGTGAGGTGTATGGTGAGTGTGTATGTGTAAGCATGTCTGCATCTGTCTGGTCTGTCTGGGTCAGTGTATGTCCATGAACTTTATGAGCATTCAGTTCAATACCACTCAGCGCAGATTCCACGTTCCTGTTTTACAGTTCAGTAGCCACCAGCCAGCTCATCTGTTAAAACAACATGTACACTTCAGTCAGAGCGTGGGTAGGGGACATTCCTTGCCCAAAACAACATGCTACAAACAAAGCCTTTCTCTCCAATTTTGTTTTCATTCATTATTTGGTCCGGACTTGCAGTTTTGGTGAGGGAGAAAAAGAAGGGAAAGCTGTCTCTAGAAAGAAGAGATTGTACTTTGTGAAATAATTATACCAATGATTTAGGAAGGGGGAGCTTATAGGAGAAAAAAACAATACCTCTAGAAAAAGAAATATAGTGCTTGTCACATCACCATGCAATACCAGTTTGCTGCTTTGCAGTAGTAAGTATATCTCATAAACTGTTTTCTTTTGCTTAAGAGAATGCATTAAAACTGAATTGTTTTGAACAAAAAAACCATACTAATAAAAGTAAACAGAGGTTTATTACTAAGACTAGAATTAAGACTCCCTTAGTAACTCTAATGCAATGTGCTTTTAGGAATTTAAAACCAGGATATAAATTCATATTTAGCTTAATCACTAGTATCAGTGGTTCACAAGTTATAGTTTAAAATAATAAAAAAGTTTTATCACAAAAATTCTGATGACTAAAAAGGTATGGGAGGAGTGTAACAGCTTATTAAGTTCCCACAGCCTAATGACTGATACTTTTCAAAACTATAAATGCCTTTAATAGCCCAGTTACTTTTAGTGACAATAAAGGCAACATTTTTGAGAAGCATAGTTGGCTTTTTTTTTAACAGTAATTTGATGTTCATAATAACATTTTAATAATGGTGCTCATTATATTTGAGAAGCATAATCAAGTGGTTTTAAGAACTCAACACAAGAAGTATTGTTTCCACTTATATGGAACATAAACATTCTGGGAGAAATATGCAAATTCCTGCTATATGCGTGTCTAAATTTGTGGTGAGTTATATAGCCACAGTAATCCTCCTGACTTTATATGAATCACCCAGTGAACTAGGTATCTCCTTGGAAATTCAGTCCTTTGGCCTGGATACCATTTCTAGGAATTCAGCTCTGGGTGCTGGGGTGGTGCTTAGGAATCTGCATTTTCAGGTATCCCCAGCAGATTCTGCTACTAGGGATTCCTTCCTCATATTAAAAAAAAAACAAAACAAAACACTAGAATGGCATTTATGGTTTAAAAGAACATAAATTGAGTTGATTTCACAATTGATTATTTAGAAATTTCCAGGTGACATTTACTGGCCCTGTGCAATTTATAGGTAATGCATTAACTCTTTCCTCAGCAATAGGCTTCTTTTGTCCTCTGGAACTTCAGTTATTCCTATTCCAAGTTGGCCCCAATTCTAAGGATGGCTGTCTGGGGAAGCAAGGTAATTGAATATCCTTCCCCAATTTTGGTTCCACCACTGCCTGCTTCTAATCTAGAGGGTTCCTAGAATCCTCTGGATGATTTGGCCAGCCCTAATACATTGTTGAGCATTTCTCCCCTAGAGTCTCTTTAAAAGCCATCATGGATAGGGTTGCGGAGGTAACTCGGCAGTTAAAAGAACTTTGCAAAGCTTGGTGGCCTGAGTTTGATTCCCCAGTATCCACATAAAGCCAGATACACAGTGGCACATGTGTCTGGAGTTGGTTTGCAGTGACAAGAGGTCCTGGTGTTCCCATGCACTCTCTCACTTACTCAAATAAATAAAAATCCTTAAAAGCAATTGTCGGCTTAGAGGCTAGAAGGAATGTAAGTGTACACTTTAGCTGAGCATAGACTTAACCAGAATCAAGGCTATCCTGAGGAAGCTTTACCTCCTCTGCTGGCTAGCCTGTGAGCCCCACTCACCCATGAACCCAGGCACACTCACCTTCTTATACTTATGTTGAGCTATCCAACTAGTTGTGTACCATTTCTCATCATTACACAGATAGGTTGAGAATTGATTGCTAGCACTCCTCTCACTGAAACCAGTATTAATTTTTTGATTTATAATTTATTGTCAATTAGTTACATATTTATCTTTTGATACTGACAACTGGATTTTCTTCTCTCATTTCTGACTAGTACAGTTCTCCACGTGGACTCCTAAATAAGAGTTGAAAGAGAATGATCTATCAGAAGTAGTTCTTTCTTTCTACCATTCAAGTTCCTTATTTTTTTTTTTAATCTTAAATGATTTCTTAGGTCAGAAGTGCTCAGAATATATAATTCCCTGATGACAAAAGGGCATAGATAGTTTGGGACACTGACTTAGATTGTTCCAGACCATTGGATAATCACTGGGATCTTTATGGAACAATTTCTGGTAGAGAAGCAATTGGCATGTGGATAGGCCATTTAATAAGCCTTTAAGTGCAGTACAATAATTTCTTTCCCACTTTGCTCCAGATGAGTAAACAGCAGCCAGAAAAGGATAATTTTTAGATCCTGTATTTCATATTTAAAAGATGACACCAATAACTGCAATGTTGACCTTACACTGTGCAGTGTTTTTATCTAGCATTATGGTGTTTATGATAGGGTTATGCTTAGTCATTCATATCACCTACATTTTTTTACAATTTTATTTCAATTTTTTTCTTATATTGGATGTGACATTGCAACAGTTTTCTTTATAAAGTTAATCAGCACATATGATAATTGGTTCAGTGACCCTGACCTTAAAAGCCAACCTTGACCCACAGCAGCAAATAATATGATAAAGGTCACAGAGCTCCATTGGGAGCAAAGCCTCCATGAAGAATTTGGACCTGTATTTTAATCTAGTGATATTTTGTCTTTATGTTATGCTGCTAATAATGTTTTTACACTATAAAATAGAGTAATTTGAAGTAATACATGATTTGCCCAGCTTCTGCATGATTTGATGGACTTAGAAAGGTTACAAACCCAAACGATACCACAATCCCTGATCAAAATGTAGTACTGACTTGTGCCTAATTTTAAAAAGAAAAGAAAAGAAAAAGAAAAGAAAAGAAAAAGAAAGAAGCTACAGTAGAATGCTGCCTTTCTTGAAACTGGGCCGTAGGTCATTGCAAGCTTCTATGCAACAGTTCTTTTCTCTTTTTTCCATGGCATACTTCTGGCATCTAACTTTCATTTGACAAATTCTTTTCAAGCTTTTGACCTTTCTTTCCTTATACTTATTCTCATGGTGAAATCTACTTGTTAAAAGAGACAAAAGTTCACTTTTCAAGCCTGCCCATTCTAACATCACCTAACGCCTAAATTTTAAGCATTTCAACTATTACTCTTACAAAATACCGTATCAAGCTCCTACTTTGGCTATGGGTATATGGGTATTAATAACATCTTCTATTAGAGAAGTTTAACTGTAGCTTTGTGGATTAACAAGAGTTGTAGTAAGGAACAAGAAAATGGTGGATAATATTGAAATGCTATGGATATGAGTGTCGTATTAGATATCCCCAGCTTACAGTGTCAGTAGCATATCTAAGATCTAGATGAGTGAAGTGACAGTTGTACTCATCTGTAGCCTCAGACACTCCAAATACATGCTGGAAAACATCACTGAAGACAGCAATCTAGGTTATACAAGAAAAACAAATGTCACGCTCTGAAGAAGGAACTGGGCCAGAAGTGAAGTGTCAGAGGTGGGAATGGGCTGGGGAGTGTGTGGGAAAGAAATATCCCCTGTAAAATGCCAGACAGGGTGGTAAGAAATTTATAGAGGTGTGGATGGTTTGGAATTTCTTGGGGGCATTGGTTCTGTTTTATATGGTCTTCACAACCAGCTAATCCTGCTTGCTTTAAATAATTTATTATAGCAGCAGACCTTCCCCTAGTTAGTCAGTCTCTCTCTCTTTCTCTTTTCTATAACTATTTCCTTCTCATCCCAGGGTCTAATCAGAGGCATATGTAACAGTGTGGCTGATCTCAAGTACTTAGGAAAATCCATAATCAATATAAATGCATCATAAACCCATGGCTGCTCTAGTTTACAATATTTTCTTCTCTGTGTATTAACTATGTTTGAAACAATATTTTGTTAATCTTTGTACAATGAGATTTCTGGTCTTATTCTTCTTGGTTGGAAATATCTTTTGAGAAATCCATCATCAGACCACCACTGATCTAATGATGTATTGTTCAGTATTGCAGCACTGCAAGAAACCCAGTATGGTTCTACAAATTTGATTAAAAAGAAATCAAGTTTTCAGAAGTTGCAGCCTCCAATTATGTTAGGAGCTGCCAAGTATATTTTATACTAAAACACACATACATATTTCAAGTGAGCAAAATGTGGTTTTTTGAAGGCTGTTAAAACTTTTTGCTATGAAATAAATAAAAGAGAATGCCATGTAATTGGAAAAATTATGAGTGTACTCCCCCATTCCAGGCAAGGAAGATGGAATATTTTTACTTATACCCCTGAATAAAATGGATAGATTTATTTTTAATTGACAGTAATAAAAGCAAAGATGATAAGAACTAACTCCCATCCAGGCATGTGCCACCATGCCTCTCAGGCGGTTGAGGTAGGAGAATTGCCATGAGTTATAGGCCAGTCTGGGCTATAGAGTGAATTTGAGATCAGTCTGGGCTAAAGTGAGACAATGCCTTAGAAAAACAAACCAAACCACAACAAAAAAGAACTAGCACCAAGTCCACAGATCACAATGAGCTTAAATTAATTAATAAACTCTAATTGAATACTTATCATAAGTAGATATTTATTTAACAAATTAATCGCAGTAGATTTTTAGTTCTTTTCTGTTTAACTAGCTCAAATTTCAACGCTAGTATTAGCACCTTTGGGAAAGTTTTCCATGTCTCTCCTTGTCCTGTTTGAGCCCTCATCTCGTACATTGTTACTTCTAGACTAAAATTTCCTGAAAAGCAGGGACCTACTTTTCAATTTCTCAAGAAAGGTTATGTGAGACATAGTTGCTAGGTGCACTAGAAGCTATGCAGAACTACATGTAAACAGGGCTTCAAAGGATATACATAAGATATCCACGAAATAGGCCACGTGTGGTGGTGAACGCCTTTAATCCCAGCACTCAGGAGGCAGAGGCAGGAGGATTGCTGTGAGTTCAAGGCCACCCTGAGATGACAGTGAATTCCAGGTCAGCCTGGGCTAGAGTGAAAGCCTACCTTGAAAGACCAAAATAAATGAATAAATAAATAAAATAAAGATATCCACAAAAAAATAAATCTAAGTGGAAACAATAACTGAATTGCAAGACTAGACATTGCAATTTACTACCAGCTTCAGCATTTCAAGGCACTATCATCAATTCCTGTCCTACCCATCTTCAAAGTCCCTTTGCTTCCTCCCAGCCTTGCTTCCTTCTTTCACTGTCATCCTATGTGACTTCATCAGTATTGTTTTTGGTTCCCTCTTTCTTGGTCATCTTGCCTGGATCCTGTTGTTTTCATACTCCTTGTTATATCTTAAAGGGCAGCTTGTTCATGGCCCTTTCTTGAGACTTGGGACCTCCTCACTCATGTCTTCTGAATTTGCTGATGGTTTATCTCCTTTTACTATTCATGGCAAGTGACTAGGTAGCATTGGTATTGGAGATTTGGAAAGATTTCGAAGAGAAAGATGAAGATGGACCTAGAGGCTTCTAGTATTCAGAGCTCATTGTGATGGAGAAGATTTAAAAATAATAGCCAGGCGTGGTGACGCACTCCTTTAATCCCAGTACTTGAGAGGCACAGGTAGGAGGATTGCCATGAGTTTGAGGCCACCCTGAGACTATATAGTGAATTCCAGGTCAGCTAGGGTGAGACCCTACCTCAATAAATAAATAAATAAATAATTGCAGTATATTTTTTATTTAGAGACCACCTTTTATAATAGTTTTTATTTATGTTTTCTTTTCTTCAGGAAGCACCCTCAATATAGTCATATTTATGTCATAGTTAGATGGCCTAAGCAAGCACTAGTGTAGGGAAGTTATGTCCCTGCATAGGAGCAGCTTATGGGTCAGCTGAATTAAACATAACTTCCTGAAATAAATGCCATCAGGATAGCACTTTAATGTCAGATCTTATGGGACCTTAAAGGATTCAGGAGATCAAGGACCTGGATTATGAGTATCATCTGTAAAACTGAGCCTCACTTAACATAGGTGCTTTCTTCTTGTATCTGTGAAGATGTTAGAAAATTGAGTAATTAATTCAACGTATTTAGATGTCCACAGCCACAGAGAATGTGAGCAACCCTGGACTAGGTCATGAGCTTAAACATAGGTTTCTTTTGGATTTTAGGAACCAGAATCGCTTGTCCCTGCATATACAAGGGCCTCCCTTTTTACCTTTAGAACTAGAGGCCTAGAAAGACTTAAGGGAAGCTAACACGTAGAGGGCATAAGCCAACATCTGTGAGACAATTCATCTCATCCCTTTTCCTGCAATGAATGAACATCATCCCTGTAGGATTTTGCTCTGCACTTTCTCAAATCTTCCTCTTAGGCTTTGTGTACATGCACCACAAACAGATGTTCTAGGTCAGAAAGTTGCTACCTAAAACCTTTTAAGTGTCCTAGTTTTAACTTTTCTCCTTAATTCAGTCCCCACTCTCTAATATATTCCTTTCTTTATACTCTTTCCCCCTTCTTTCCAGGTAAAAACTGTTAATAAAAGCCTTATCACAATCCTTGTTACCATTAATCTTCCTCATAAGTAACTACATTTTTGACCACTCTCAAAGGACTTCCATGTTTTGTTTTGATTTTCCTGATGGGATATTAGATGCTCTGAGAGCCTTATATAGTATATGATAATTAGTCTCACAAACTTTATACTTGCTGGTGACACTCCCTGTTACCTTCCTAATCATTTATAGCTCATTTTCCTATCATTAAGATCACAAGTCTCCACTGGCAATAGCCATATTCATTACAGCCATAGCCAAGAAGGTTAGGCTTTCTACAAAAACCAAAATATGTACACATAGAATAAGGGGAAGACGGGCCTACTCTGGTTTCTTTATAAACAGGGTGTGTAGACAATACACTTTTTGTTTTGTTTTTGTTTTACAAGGTAGAGTCTCACTCTAGCCCAGGCTGACCTGGAATTCACTGTGCAGTCTCAGGGTGGCCTCGAACTAACAGCGATCCTCCTACCTTTGCCTCCCAAGTGCAGGGAATAAAGGTGTGTGCCACCATACTCAGCTAACAGTTTAATTCTTCTAGCCACACCCATTTCTCTTCTGAGCTCTGGTCATTGCCTTGCAGTTATTATCAGCAATTGTCATTTCCTTTTCCCTTTTCAGAATTATTGTCAGCAAGTTTCTGTCTTCTTCATTTGTTTTACTTAATTTTTATTCTTAGTGTTTCAGGTTGTTTTCCCTGATATACTTAATTCATTTGTGTTGCTTCTAGCCACTTCATATGTTTTTCTATAGCTCTTCTGCCCCTGGCAACATCTTACAGTAAGACACTGTCTCCATATTTAACAGATTTCCACGTTTGCTGCAGATTAGTAATGAAGACATTAAGTGGAATCCTGATAGTGACCCTTTCGTGAGCTAAGGCACCATTTACTCTTCTAGTTAATTATGGTCTCATAGAAAATTTTCACTACTTACAATGTTCACCCATTTCCAAGTAATGCTTCTCATATACCATATGAAATTATAAAATCTGCATGCATTATATTTTCTACTTACCATTATCTGCTAAATTTATCATATTTTATGATCTTCTGTTGGATTTTATTCCTAATCCCAGCTATCAGCTCCACAAACAATAATCCTATTTCAATTCTATATTGAAACTCTTGTATTTGAATAAAGACTTAGTTGGCAGTCTTATGGAACAAAGGTCTAAGAAAAGTATGCTTTGTTTAGGTCCTAGTAGAACGACAGATGTCCCGGACAGGTAAACAGGTAGAGAAACAGGTAGGTAAACAGGTAGAGAAAGCCACAGGCAGCTCATGCCAAAGTACCGTCTTCTTCCTATGTTCTCTAGTGTGTTTCCCTGTGGGCCTTTTTTGGTGACTATCCTAGTGGTGCATATTAAAATGCTATCTTACCCCATTTCCCAGGATTCTTGGAGCTCACTGAACTAGAGTCAGAATCCTACTTCCAGTCCTCAACCATTTAAGAAAAAGAGAAGCAAGTAGGTTTTTCTTTTTCTAGGAAATCTCTGCATACAAAATACTCAAATTGATATGCTCAGTAAGGTCATATCTCATGTAAGAAATGGGGCACATAAATAGATTAGTTGATCAAATAGCAATGATATCATCAAGAATGCTTGTCCCTTTTGCCTCTCAATCTCTGTTGTCTTCAGTGACCCTCTCTTTGAAGGTTTGGTTCTCTTCATATTCATGAGATGGCTGCAGCAGCATGATACTGTCTAGAGCACAGAATGGAACCATCGCCACCATTTCAAAGTCTTCTTTTAAAGAATAAAAGTGTTACTTACAAGACTTCCAGAGGAGTCCTCACTCACTGGTCAGGACTGCTTCATATGCCGACTTCTTGGTCAGTCACTAGCAAGGGATCATTGTTTGAGAGAAGAAGAACTAAATTTAAGCAGACTTGGGATTCTGTTGTCAAGGAAGATGTACATGTGTGAGTATTGGAGGAGAGTGCAAGATAAATGTCGGCAGGCAACTACAGGTGTGTACTATATGTTGTGGCTTAGAAAATATTATGAAACTCCCTGTCATGACTGTTGTGTAGTTGATAGGTAACCCTGAAGTACTATATATTTGTGGCCAGAAAATGGCAAGGTCTAAGTAGACAGAGAAAAAAAAAAAAGCCACAATGAAAACTAATTAAATGATCCAAAATCACTAATTATTCTGATTACAGCCACAATAAACCCTAATGAGTTTGACTGTACTAATTTATTTCTGCTTATACTCAATAAATATGTGATCTTTACTGAATAAAGGAGGATTAAAGTAACACTCTTATTTCTCAACAATTTTATATTTCTGGTATATTTTGCAGTATAGATCTATATGGATGTAAACCATTTCATTAGTGTTATATATCATGGTGTCAACAAAGACTGAAAATTAGAGATGATTATAACTGATCATGCTTTCTTGAGCACACTTTTATAAATTAGGACTTTACCATTTAAAAGGAGCTAGTAGCAGGTATGGTGGCATACACCTTTCATCCCAGAATTTGGGAGGCAGAGTTAGGAGAATTGCTGTGAATCTGAGGTCAGCCTGGTCTTACAGAATGAGTTCCTGGTCAGCTTGGGCTAGAGTGAGACCCTAACTCGAAGGAGAAAAAAAAAAAAAAAAACAAATAAAAGTTGCTAGTAATTTGCTTCAATCACACAACTATTAAGTGGCTAAGCTAGGATTCAGACATGGGTTTATCTGCTCATGTCCCTTCCTGCTCGGCATGATTTCACTATTCAGGCCTGCAGGGTCTGTCTCTGTGACTACCTTACTTAACCCTGTTGCCCTTGCTCAATCTTCTTATTGTTATTATAATAAGCTAGTTTAATTCCCACATTGAACCTTTGTGTTTGTGGCCCCTTTGCTTGGATCACATAGCTTAGCTTCTGTTCCTATAGCTGCATTCTCTCCCTCTAGACTGTTAAATGTGTCTTCTTTATAACTACCCAATCTATCTGTTTAAGGTTCTTCCCCCCACCCACCCACCACTTACTGTTTATATCTTCCGTACTTTTGTTTCCTTTATAGTTCCACCAGAGTCTTGGATAATTTACTCATTTGTCTATTTTTCATCTGTTTCTTCCACTGTAATATAAATTCTGTGAAGGCAAAAAAATTATAGCTATATTTTAAAATGAATGAGCACACGAGTAAGTGAGTGAATGAGTGAATATCTAGAAGTTTTGATTTCTAGTAATCCCATACTCATACTTTATTTCTTTTTTAATATTTTTGTTTATTATTTATTTATTTGAGAGAGAGAGAGAGGCAGACAGAGAGAAAGAGAGAGAGAGAATGGGTGTGCCAGGCCTCCAGCAACTGCAAACAAGCTCCAGACACATGTGCCACCTTGTGCATCTGGCTTATATGGGTCCTGGGGAATTGAACCGAGGTCCTTTGGATTTGCAGGAAAATGCCTTAACCACTAAGCCATCTCTCCAGTTCCCTCAGCTTTTATTTCTTACCCTAACAATAAGGTAAGGTACCAGTTTTTTTTATTTTTATTTATTTATTTATCTTGTGGCTTTTCAAGATAAGGTCTCGCTCTAGCCCAGGCTGACCTGGAATTCACTATGTATTCTCAGGGTGGCCTTGAACTCACAGTCATCCTCCTTCCTCTGCCTCCCAAGCGGCTGGGATTAAAGGCATGCACCACCACACCCAGCTAAGGTACCAGTTTTCATTTGAGTCTGAATACATCCAGTTTGAAATTTTTTTCTTACAAAATTTGAAAACTAAATATGCCTGCTTTTCATTCTAAGGACCAAAAAATAAAAGTATATTAAAGGTCTTTGGAGGAAAGATAGAGTTACTGTGATTGTATATTAAGAGTTTTAAGATTTGGTTTATTGTAAGTATGGAAGCTGTCAATAAAAAGAAAAAAAAAAGTTTTAAGAAAGCCTAGTACAACAGGAAAACTTGAGTAATACTTTATGAATTTCTTATTTATTATAGTTATAAGGCACCAATACTTTTAATGGCATGAACTTTTAAAATATGAAGTTACTTATAAGGCTGAATAATAAACTTGGAGAATTATAGTTGCATGATTGTTTGTTATAGCAAATTGGCCTAAACAAAATAAAATTTTCTCTGCATACACGTTGTTTTCAATTAATGTATCTATTAAAATAATTTCTTCTTGGAACTGTGTTCTTAATTGTTCTGAAGTAATTATGAAAGTGCTAATTAAAAAATAGCTTTACCTCACATATTAATTTGAAAGGGATTGACAGAAATGAAGTAGTATTTTCCTTCAAAGTCCCCTTTGCTCTAGTTTCCACCTTTTTCATTCAGGAAAGTGCATTTGTGGTTTTTTTCTTTCATCATTCCATGGGTGGTTGTGCCATTTGCTAACTTCAGTGTAAGACACTCTTTTCTGAAACTTACTGTGTGATAGCTACCACCACTCAACTAAATACATCATCATTTCAGTTTGATAAGACCTTTTCATTCCATTCCTCCCTGTTCATGCTTCTCAGTCCTCTCCTGGATAATCTCACAAAGTAAGGTTTTTCTGCACAGAGGATCAGTTCCTAAACCCTTGACATTGCCTTCTGTTGCTTGATGATTCTGTTAGGTCACTTACTATGAAATATACATACATAAATGCATATATGTATTTATAATACATAAATATATGCATGTATTTAAAGTTATATATTTGCAAACAGAGAGAAAGTGAGAGAGAGAGAGAGAAAGAGAGAACGGGCATACCAGGGCCTCTTGCTACTGCAAACGAACTCCAGATGCTTGCATCACTTTGTGCATCTGGCTTTATGTGGGTACTGGGGAATCAACCCTGGGTTTTTTTCATATACTATTTTTTTAAAAATTAAGAAGATACTTAGTATAGATACATCATGTGTTGGTACCATCTTTCCCCCCCACACACACACACACCCTCATTCCACAGGGGCCCCTCCTCAGTGGGGTTGCTGGTATTCCCCGTGGGGTTGTGGGTTATGTGTTGTGGGAGCAGCAGCAAGTTATTGGGAGGAGACAATGCCTCTGGGCATGACATCCCAACATGTGGCTCTTATAATCTTTCCAAGCCCCTGCACCTTGGTGGGTGTATTTTTAGTCTACTTCAGTGATGAGCTCTTAGGATCCTCTGGATTTCTGCTTTGGTATGTGTTCAGTATCCTCAGCATCTGTCTTCTCACCCTGGCGCTGATTGTCAGGCTCACCATGGAAGCAGCATTCTTGCTTGTCTCTCCACTTCCTCTTTGGTTTCACCTGGGGCTTGACTGAGATGCAAGGGATGGCTTATCTCCTCAGGTTTCACTACCTTCTGAAAAAGAAAAACAGATTCTCCAATGGAAAGTAAAGTCAGCATAGGTTAAATTGGATAAGCATTATTAATTTAGGAAGAGTTTGATGAATGTAGCCCCTCTTTTAGCCAAAGACTAGTAGGAACTTGTCAATAGAGAGCATAATCTTTGTCTCCATAGGATTCGGACCCGGCTCCCAGTTCCAGATATGGGTTCCTTTCCACTGAGTGGATCTCTTAGCCAATCAGGACGCCACTGGTTACCCACCAAGGCTGTGGGCCACCACTGCTCTGGTGTGTACTTCTTGTCAGGCTGGTTGTTTCTGAGTAGCTTAGACCCCTGCTTGCTCACGATTGCTGACAGCTTTCCCCAAGTACCTCATGTAGTGTGCTTTCCAGCACTAGATGGGCTAACTCTCTGGAGACTGGCTGTCTTCCAGATACCAGCCAGGTCTCCGTTCTCTGTGATGGCAGCATATGATGTCTTCAGCAGTAGGGTTTTACCTTATACCTTAGGCGGGTATTCAAGTGCTTTGACAGAAACCTGTCTTGGTTCGGGGACCTTGTAGGTCTCTCTGATCAACAGCCCAGTGGGTCAAACCCTGGTCTTTAGGTTTTGAAGGCAAGCACCTTAACCACTGAACAATCTTTCCAGTCCTGTGAAATATACTTTTGACTATACTCTCCATATCTTATTTCTGAAAACAGATTTACATTTTATGGTGAGTAAAATATACCTGTTAACCACTGAACAATCTTTCCAGTCCTGTGAAATATACTTTTGACTATACTCTCCATATCTTATTTCTGAAAACAGATTTACATTTTATGGTGAGTAAAATATACCTGTATTTGACAGTCATTTGTTTTTCAAGGTAGGGTCTCACTCTAGCTCAGGCTGACCTGGAACTCACTATGTAGTCTCAAGGTGGTCTCAAACTCATGGTGATCCTCTTACCTCTGCTTCCTGAATTCTGGCGTTAAAGGCATACACCATCACACCTGGCTTGACAGTCATTTTTAATCCAGTTCTTGCAATTTTTTTTAATCTTATACCTCAGAAACAAGTCAGAAGAAATGAAGGGGAAAGAAAAGGGAATAGGATGTTTTGGTGTTTGCATCATTTTTCTTTTTGTGCATCCTGGTGGGTTCCGTTTGTTCCTCGCTTTATCCTCACTTTATTACCTGAGTATAGATGGATGCATAATTGTGTGCAAGTTCATTGGGATCCAGTTGAAAATGAGACCAGAAATTAAATGCCTTTTATTTGAGTTGGATAAGTGTAAGTTCTACTTAGGCTCTTGTGAGCCCTTTTAAGGATCAACTGAAACTTTCTTTCTCTCTCTCTCTCTCTCTTTTTCTTTCAAGACTGTATGGTGAGAAACACAATGAGGCTATAGAAAATATATAGCAAAGTAGTAGTGATGAGAAGGAATCCATAGTAGGTATATACACATTGTTAGAATGTTTCCCAAGTACTTTGAGGGTGGCAGTGAGGCAAAGTGGAGTGTGTGCCTTTTCCATGGGGATTTGAAAGACCCTTTATGATGCACAAAAGCAGCTGCCTTTAAGCAAGTTTATCCACAGAGTTTTAGAAATTCACTTAAATAGGTGTATTGCAGATTCCTGACATCTATTTTGGAGATTTGGTTGAGTGCTGGGAATTTGCTTATTCACAAGTGATATAGAACAAGTACTCTTTATTAGAATGTAGGACCCTTTGTTTATTTCTTTGGGGTTTGTGGATCAAAGCAATAAGGAAAGGCTAAGTTTTGAACAGAATCTGCTATGCTATATACATACATAAGTGCTATGCTTTATACATACATACGTTTATTATGGTGGCTTTTTTGTTAATTTTAAAAACTATGAATGACATATTGTTTTGCCTAGTAAAGTAACCTTACTGACTTATCCTCTGGCATATTTTGTTGCTAGATATTTGTATAGCGTAGTCCATTGTTTTACATTAAGTTTCTAGGCTTTGCCTATTTTTACCTTTTAAAATGTGAGTCTTTATTCCAAGGATTCATTTTTGTACTGTTTATCATTTTTAATTAGTTCTTTTCACTTTTCTAGGGATTTCAAAACTAAATATTACTGGTGCATTGTCTCCCATCACTGTCAACAAAAATCATTTGTTGCCATTTCTTCAGATAGATAACTAGGACATGATTCTTTCACTTTTTTTTCTAGTCTTTAATATATTGGATACAAACATCCTACAGTACTTTCACATTTTCATAGGTTGCTTTAAAAAAACAACAGGTGAAGCCAGGTGTGGTGGCACATGCCTTTAATCCTGGCAATTGGGAGGCAGAGGTAAGAGGATCACCATGAGTTCAAGGCCACCCTGAGACTACATAGTGAATTCTGGGTCAGCCTGGGCTAGAGCGAGAGCCTACCTTGAAAAACAAAAACAACAGCAACAACAACAACAAACAGGTGAATGTGTTGATTTTAGCAGATCATAACTATTGTATTTCTAAATGACAAAGCATGAAACAGTTATCACAAAACAAGATTCATATCATGCAGATAGCTTAAGCTGGATAGCATTTGAAATATTTCTTGGCTACATTTTGTGCTAAATATAAAAATAATTGTGTTTCCCATGTGTGGGCATCAAAAGCCGCAGTTGGAAAACCATGTTGGATAGCAAGTAGGTCACTATTGATGGTAAAACATAAGACAGGAAATGTCACAGCTAAGATTAGAGACCCAAACAATGTATCTCACCATGCTTGCACTGGGCATCCAAAAAAGAAGAAGGACTTAAGTAGGTATAACTAACTCTAGCCCCATTTCAAAGTATTAGGAAGGATAACCTTTTAATCTCTCATTCCCATTTGTTTCTCAATAACTCCTGCTCCAGTTGGGCAAAATAATTGAACTGCTTAGGTTGTCATATCAATAGACCTCTGAATGCCAATTAAAATGGCAGCCATTATATCTTAATAGTACACATAGGAAACAATAATGAGCAACATACACTTACATATATGCACTCAACTGCATTTGAAATTGTTAACAAAGAATAATGAATTATGAATAATTCAAAATGAATAATGGGCAGTTAAAAATGAACTCTTGGGTTTATGAGATGGCTCAGCAGTTAAGGTGCTTGCCTTCAAAGACTAATGACCTGGGTTCAATTCTTCAGTGGCCACATAAAGCCAGATACACAAAGTGTCACATGCACCTGGAGTTCATTTGTGGTGGCTAGAGGTCCTGGCATACCCATTCTCTATGTGTGTCTCTCTTCTTTCTGTCTCTCTCTGCCTGCTTTCAAATAAATAAATATTTATAAAAAATTAACCCTTAAAATATGACTTGTCTCCATTATTTGAAAGTATAAATAGTGGCCTGGGAAATTGATCAGTGGTTAGAGGTGCTTGCTTTCAAGCCTGCCAATTTGAGTTTGATCCTCCCCAGCATCCATATAAAGCCAGACACAAAGAGGCACATGCATCTGCAATCCTAATGCACCTACTACAATGGAGGAGGAGCCAGGAAAATATGGAAGCTCATGAACCAGATAGTCTGACACACTCAGTGGCAAAAATGAGACAGACCTTGCCTCAAACAAAGTGGAAGGAGATGACTAATACCCCAAGGTTGTCCTCTGACCTCCATACATGCACCATGACACATGCCTCATGGCACACATCATGGCATGCACATTCCCATACATACACATACAGGCAGGTAAATTCTTCTTAAAAGTATGATAGGACAGACACATGGAGGGGAGTGTACTTTTAGGGAATTCAGTTACCTTTTCCTTTCTTTTGGGGTAATATGAGGGAGATTTTATTATTTATAGGTGGGAATTTTCATCATAGATCTCTTATTTTTGCAAACAAACTTACTTATTCTAATTTTTAAGCAAAAGGCTAAAGTTAAAAAAAAAAAAACAGTGCTCTCCTGCCTTTGTTCTGAACAAAGGTAACAGCACAGTTTGGGATAGAGCCTGGGATTCTGACCCGAGCCATCTCCTTATGCTAGATTAAGCAGTTGACTATATGCCCAAAAAGCCTGTGGTGGTTTGGATGAGTAGATGGAAGCATGCCATGTTTACTGAATTTGGGTCTGCATTAGAGCTGTACCTATTCACTTCCAGCACAGAGTCCTTCACAGAAGTACTCTGACACTTGGATTTTCTGCACTTTGAGTGGATAGTTTTGTTGCTTGAATTTCAGAGGCATGTGTTTTCAAAGGTTATTGATGTAGACTACAATACTGTATTATGAACTGGGATTATTTCATGTAGGTTACTTTTCTTTCTTTTTCCTCTGTGTGTATGTGTGTGTGCATGTGCATGGGTGTGGCATAGTGTATGTGTGGAGGTCAGAGGACAACCTTGGGGTGTTCGTCCTCACCTTCCACCTTGTTTGAGACAGGGTCTATTGTTTGTCTCTGAGTATGCCAGGCCAGCTGGCCCACAAGCTTCATTCTTTCTCTTGCTTCCCATCTTCCCTATAGGTGCATATATATAGGGATTAGACATATATGCTACTGCATACAGCTATACATGGGTTGTGGGGGGATCCAGACTGTGATTATCAGACTACTACAATCTATGGTTCATTCTCATGGCTCCATTGGGACACCAACAATCCTGCTTCACATCACCCAATGACTGTTTCCAAAAGACCAACCACATTGCAAATTCAATGACCCTTTCTTTCCTGCATTTGTTATACTCCCATAGTACCAGCTGGGCTACCAAATTTTTAAATCTAGGGAGGAATAAAGCTGATTTTGAAGAGCAGGACACTCCTTCAGCATTCAGACCCCTGACTTTCAAATGATTCAGCATTCTTACTGTGGTTCTAATGCAGAACAGCTGGCCTAATATCAATGGTGGTAATATCTCACATAATTGCACCTGATTCAAACCACCACATTCCATACATACAGGCTGTGGTGGTTTAAATTAGATGTCCCCTGTGATGGGTTGATTCAGGTGTCCCCCATAAACTTAGGTATTCTGGATGCTAGGTTCCCAGCTGATGGCGATTTGGGAATTAACACCTCCTGGAGGCAGTGCATTGTTGGGGGTGGACTTATGAGTGTTATAGACAACTTCCTCTTGCCAGTGTTTGGCACACTGTCCTGTTACTGTACTCCATCTGATGTTGGTCAGGTGATGTCCACCCTCTGCTCATGGCATTGTTTTCCCCCTGCCATCATGGAGCTTCCCATCAAGTCTATAAGCCAAAATAAACCTTTTATCCCACAACCTGCTCTTGGTTGTATATTTTCTGCCAGCAATGTGAACCTGACTGCAACAGTAAAGTTGGTACCAAGAAGTGGTATCATTTCTGCCAGAAACCTGACTGTAACTTTTGCCTCTTGGAACTGCTATTCAGGAGGAATGTGGATGAATTTGAAATCTTGGTCTAAGAAATGCCTTGCAATGCTTTAAGTACAGCTTGATGGAGTATTCTTGTCAGAATTCAAAGACCTGAATGCAGTAAGAACTATGGGGCTATAAGGTTTGGTTCATGAGAGTTAGAAAGAGCTTTGCCTGGAGTGGGCTGGTTCCCAAAAACTTGTGCAGGGTTGCATTGCATAGAAATGGGCTGGTGTGAGCAAAGGATATGGCACAGAAATGAAATGTTTGGGCTGAAACCATTGAGATTGGGCCAGCTGACCTGCACTGGGACAACAGGAAGAATGCAGACTCTTTTGAAGTGGCCTTAATGCTGAAGGAGTGTCCTATTTTTCAATGTATGCTTTATCTCCACCGCCCCCCCCCCCCCGGATTAACAAATTGGCAGCCCACCTGCCATTATGGAGTATAATAAATGTAAGAAAGAGATGGTCATTGAATTTGCAACATGCATGGAGACTCTATGGAGCCATGAGAATGAACCATGAGTTGCATCAGAGATCTAATGGAGATGCCAGGATTATGGGATGGCTGCCAAGGAGAGCTGCTGGCACCAGATGAAGTTTTCCAGGACTGTGAGTAGCCTAGCTGGAGGGGCAGAATTGGAACTCCAGATACTTGTCACTGGTTAGAAATATCAGACATGGAGACTTGTCACTGACTAGAGTTGTTGGACTTGGAGCTACAGAGTTTGATGTTTGCCGTGTTTAAATCTTGTATTTGTTGAATGTTTCTTTGCTATGCCCAATGTAATCTTTTGAAGTGTGAATGTTTATTCTGTGCCATTATGGTTTTGGGGGTGGTATTTTGTTTGGTATTATGGCTCAGTTAAAAGACCTTGGACTATGGGGATGTTTAAACATAATTGGGATTGAAAAAACTATGGGGATCTTTAAAGTTGGACTGAATGCATTGCATTGTACATCATGTGGTATTATCAGTTTATGGGAACCAGGGGTAGAATTGTGGTGGTTTGATTCAGGTGTCCTCCATAAACCTAGGTGTTCTGAATGCTAGGTCCCCAGCTGATGGTGATTTGGGAATTAACACCTCCTGGAGGCAGTGTTGTTGGGGGTGGACTTTTGGGTGTTATAGACAGCTTTCTCTTGCCAGTGTTTGGCACACTGTCCTGTTGCTGTTGTCCATCTGATGTTGGTCAGGAGGTAATGTCCACCCTCTGCTCATGCCATTGTTTTCCTCCTGCCATCATGGAGCTTCCTGTCAAGTCTGAAAGCCAAAATAACCCTTTTCTTTTTTTCCTATAAGTTGCTCTTGGTCAGTTGTCTTCTGCCAGCAATGCAATCCTGACTGCAAGATCCCCCATAAACTCATGTGTTTAGAATGCCTGATTCTCAGCAGATTGCAGTTTGGGCTGCAGTCTTGCTGGAAGAGGTGTGTTGTTGGGGGTGGACTTATGGGTGGTATAGCACAGCTTGCCCTAGCTAGAACTCGGCTCACCTGCCACTGTTTGCCACCTGCTGTGGCAGAGGTGATGTCATCCTTCTCTTGCCATCATGGAGCTTCCCCTCAAGACTGTTAGCCAAAATAAACAACTTTCCTCCCATAAGCTGCTTTTGGTTGGGTATTTGTCCCAGCAACAAGAAGGTAACTGCAACGTAGAAAATATAGCATGATCATAATCTCCTCCTGCCATCCTTCCTTTTCATCTTCCCCTATCTTCCTTCCATTGAATCTCTTGGAAAAAGCACATTTTTTCAAAACTTTTTTGGTGAAGTGTGTGTGTGTATGCTCATGTATTAATGCAGGTACATGCATGGCATAGCACATGTGTGGATGTTGCATGAGCTATGTGTCGGTCCTTTAAAGCAGGGTCTGTCATTGTTTATCACTTGGTTTTCTGGGTTAGTTGGGCCACAAGCTTCCAGGAGATTCTCTGGTCTCTACCTCCTTGCTCATTGTAGACACCCCAGGATCACAGACCTCTGCTACAACATCTAGCTTTACACATGGGTTCTGGGGATCTGAACTCCAGTACTCACATTTGTGTAGCAAGCAGTTTATCCACTGAGCCATCTCCCCAGGTCACTAATTTATTTCTTTATCACAGTAAAGTACAAAAAGTTTGCCATCTTAACCATTTTAAAGTTCAGTGGTACTAAATGCATTCATAATATATAACCATTCCCCCCATCTATATCCAGAACTCTCCATCTTGTAAAACGAAAACTGTACTTATTAAACAGTAACTCCCTCTTTTTCCCTCTCCTGCCTCCTGGCAACCACCATCTCTTCTTTATGTCTTTGAATTTCACTACTCCATCTCATTTTAAGTGGAACCATACAGTATTTACCTTTCTGTGTGCTGATGTATTTCACTCAACATAATGTGCTCAATGCTCTTGCATGTTATAATACACATTAGAATTTTTTCCTTTTGAGGCTGAACAGTTTTCCTCAGTGGAAAGGGTATTGTGGAAGTGTTTTTTAGTCTCTGTTTCTTCTCCCAACACAGATCTTAAAGCTTCCTGCCTGATCCAGGGAGAGCATGTTGGGAAAGGGGTTGAAAATACAGCCCTCATAGACCTCCCTTCATAGTGAAAATTCTAGGAGTTGTTTCCAATTGGTAATATGAAGTCTGCTTGCTTGCTTGCTTGTTTGCTTTCCTTCTTTCTTTCTTTCTTTTTCTTTCTTCCTTTTTTTTTTTCAAGGTAGGGTTTCACTCTAGTCCACGCTGACCTGGAATTTACTATGTAGTCTCAGGGTGGCCTCAAACTCATGACAATCCTCCTACCTCTGCCTCCCGAGTGCTGGGATTAAAGGTGTACACTACCATGTCCTACTGTCTGTTGGGTTTTGATTTGAGAAAGCCCAGGTAGTGTGATAGGTGATGTTACAGTTAGACAGTTGGCCTGACAGTACCTCTGTGTGCCTGGTTCTTGGCCATCCCCAAGCAAGCTGGTCATGAGCTCTGGAATTAGCTCACTGTTGAGGCCTTTGTCAGAGAACATGATATGACAGAGGTTTGGGAAAACATCCTGGAAAATGTCTGAAATGCATTTTTGCTTTGAAATGAAAGTTAAGATCTTGGTGTTTTTCTGGTTTCAAGAATGTATAAATAATAAACATCTAAATCTCCATGTATCTTGTACAACTGTTGACTGCCATATGAACTTGGCTACTTAGTTTCAGTTTCTTTTTTTTTTTTTTTTTTTTTTTTTTTTTTGGTTTTTCGAGGTAGGGTCTCACTCTAGTTCAGGCTGACCTGGAATTCACTATGTCGTCTCAGGGTGGCTTCGAACTCATGGCAATCCTCTTACCTCTGCCTCCCAAGTGCTGGGATTAAAGGTGTGCACCACCACGCCCGGCTTAGTTTCAGTTTCTTCTGTGAGATTTCTCTCTAAAGTCAATGTATATGGCCAGGTAGCCAGGTCTCCTACTTGGACCCCTGTCAGAATCCTGAACTCTGGCTCTAACTTTGCCTGTGACTGGAGGTGGATGTATCATGCTTCTCCCTGAGTCATTTGTCTTCTTTATGGGAAATGATCAAAAAACTGGACCTTGACTTTCCCTTTTTGGCAGGTAATGAAGATAAAGAAGATATAAAGTGAACATTTTGCTAGTAACATTGAATTGTAAGGACAGTGTTCCAACAGCTTACTTCCTGGTTTCTTGAACTGTCATTTTTGGCTCTTTTACAAACTGTGTTGCATTAAGAGCTTAGTTAAGTGTGTGGAGTCACAAAATCTAACCAAGAGCAACTAGGAAGTTTCATACTTTAATGCAAGAAGAAGGAAGACCTTTTTGTGGGCTGAGTGTAGTGGCTGGAGTTGGTGGGGCATAGAGGGTTTAATTTCATGGGAAAATAAAGAAGGGGAATCCAATATGCAAACATGTAACAGGAACCCAGTAAGGACTCAAATAGCTAATAACCTCTGTCCCTTCATTGAGAAATACAATCCCAGTGCTTATAAACTTGCACAGGGTAAAGAAGTAGCATGAGACATAAATGCTCTTAGAGCCATCTCATTGATTTCTAAAAGGCCTAATGGAAAAGGTATGAAACCTTTAAATGAGATGCAGCCCTTTACTTATTTGCTGATTAAGTATCTTGGATAGTTTAGTGGAATCTCTAAAATAACAGAAGACAACATTGATTTGACTATCTTTCCTTGTCATTTTTCATTTTTTTTAACAAAACTTTTACCAAACAAATACTGAAAGGCAGTTATATTGTGTGCTGTGCCATTTCAGCAAACACAAAACTAGGCAACCAACTTAGTTTCCTAGGAGTGAGTCAACTTTAGCTTTTGTGAAGTCTTCTTCTGGTTATGAGAAAGATGACCCCTGGAAGGAATCAGGCTTTGGAATTTCTGGGGCTTCTCTAAAATCAAGAGAGAAGCTGGTTTTAATGGAGGAAATTTGACCATGCCAAGTCTAAAGTGTCTTTTGGTCCTGTCATCCTTTATTTTGAACTCAACTATGTTACTGTATTAGTACTGTAAGAGCTTTTACTTAAGGGTAACCAGGGTCTACTGCCATAGAAATAAGTT
This sequence comes from Dipus sagitta, assembly GCA_036346955.1. Lineage (NCBI taxonomy): Eukaryota > Metazoa > Chordata > Mammalia > Rodentia > Dipodidae > Dipus > Dipus sagitta. The sequence goes on from CM070783.1 coordinate 471,118, forward strand.
CACCTACATATTTATAACTGTCCATTCTGGATAACAACTTTGGTCAGTAGACCAGGTGGTGTGGCTTGTGCCTGTCATGTGTTTTTGATAGTACTGCCTGCAAAAGTACACACTGGACTCCCTGAGTTTCTGTCCCCAGACTGGCACATGTAGAAAACCATTTTTCAAAGAAAATAATCCAGGTGACAAAAACTCTAAATTCAGAAAACTGTTACTTTCCACTTAATAAAATAGACTATTTCTTTTTCCTACACAAAATAGAGCTGTCCAAAGGACAACTATAAAAACACATGACCCCCCCCCACACACACAGTCATATCCCTCCCACTTGCAGCTGTTAAAATTTTCAACTGCAAAGTGTGTATGCAGAATAACTTTGCTTTAAGACAGACATTGGTATCTAGCTTTCCTTCCAGCACACAATAGATTCATCCAGATTCCCTAAGTGGAGAAACCTACTCAATAACCCTCCTTGATTCTTTACTGAGAGGGCTCCTGAAGAGAGAGCTTCTCTGAGACACAATGAAGACAACATAAGTTTAGAGATTGCTCAGGAATCCTTCAAAGAGTTAAAACATGAGAACCAGTGTCCTTCTAGCACAAACCCCATTGGATTTTTCACTGTGTGTTGGAAAAGATAGCAGGGATGACCTACACCCTAGTTTTCAGAGTGGAAGTTAAGATTAACCATTGGGGATATGAGAAGAAAATACTAGAACTTTTATTCATTTTATGTGCCCCAAATGATAAAAATTAAGTTCAATTCACATATATGAGTTAATATTTGTACCCTCCATGTGGTGCATTGTAAGATAGATGAGGTATTTTAAGGGAAGAATGTTCTTCTCAACAGGTAGAGCTTGATAGTCATTCCCTCACTTGTCTGCAGAATATCACACTATATTTACATGGGTCCACTTAAATTAATTTTTACATTATTACTTTCAATCACACTGCCCAGCAACAATTTCAAAAACAATTCAAGTAGCTTGAAAAGAATTCCATCAAAATATTACTATTCCTAAGTGATGATTTGTGCAAGCAAGCACCAATGAGCAGTAAGGAAATGCAGGTGTTGCCTTGAGAAATTCCCAATGATAATATGAAGGTATCCAGATTAGAAAAACATCAATTTAACACATTTTTTAAAATTAATACTTAATTCAGGTAACATGTTTTAGGTTGGGGGGGGTGGTGATGCTGTGGTTTGAACCCAGGCCCATGAACATATTAAGCTTATGCATTGTAACTGAGCCACATCTGAGCCCATCACAGTGACTCTTAGTATAGTTTCATTAAACTAAATGATGGGTGTTTTGAACCCTTGACACTTTTTACTTGCACACAAAAGTTGATAAGCTATCTATCTTTTATAAGCACTCGTTCTGCTTCTTGTTTTTTGGCCTTCCTTCTTCTTGTCCTAAAACAAGACAATATGTTGAAATAAATACTATCTATAATGGGCTTTTTTTTTTTTTTACAGAAATTGCTAGTGGGTAAATTAGAGACAATAAAATCTTAAAGAAACAAGTGTTGTTGGATAACAGATCAGAGAGGACAAAAACATTTAGATTATCTTAGATCTGGCCTCCTATTTATGCTTATTAGTTTCTGTTTCACTAATGAAATCTACTAAGAAATTCTTTTTGGTGAGGCACCACTAAAGATTTTCATAGCCTATGAAAACTTTTTGATAAGAAAAAAACCCAACATGAGCAGCTGTTTCTTTGAGAAAGATCCCAAGGAAGAGTTACAAGAGATATGTTTATTCACTATATCACTAATGAGCAAGCTAGTGCAGCCAAGATGTTGAAACCAGAATTGCACAGACTGTTGTAGGATGTTATTAATGAGGTTAATTTTATAAAAACTTTCATCTATTGTGTAGTAGAAGCCATATAATGCCATGGGCTAAGTAAAGGACAGTGCATGAAAAATTTTTATGCATCATAGAGATTTGTTGGCCTGAGTTGTCAAATATATAGGTAGGTTATAATCATATTTTCTTTTTACAAAGGAAAGTGTCTCATATTTCGTTAACTACGTTGTGAAAATAAGCAGCCGTAGTTAACAAAAAAGAAACAGAAGGAATCTACCTTTTAAAGACAACTGTGTTATTCTAAGGCTAAGAAAATCACGAAATTTTAAAGAAACTCTAATTATATGGAATATTATGAAAAATAGTGTTTGGAAATGTTTATATTAGGTGTGCTTTCATTGCTTAAAACCATGACAACTATTAAAACCCAATATTATAATACAAATTAAACTTTAGAACTAAACTTCTAAATTAACATATCACAAGTAATTAAAGGTTTATTTTCAAACATCGTGAAGCACATACAAACACATTCCTCTAGATATTTGAATATTGTTTGTTATATTTATTTCATGTTTACCTCATGCTTTGTAATTTTGAAGTTTGTCTTATGCCTCATACAGCACAAGTATGCATTTAGTGCATGAAAATGACACCACATATTCAAAAGGGCTTTAGAGTTCGATGTTATGATCTAATCATTTTGCAGCCTACTGCTTTAGGCTAAAGATTCCTAAACTTGAGGGGACAGGAAACAATGGTAGATTATTTTGGAACAATGAAAGATGGCATCTTTTCAAAAGAATTACATATATATTCTTCCAAATAAAATTTTGCCCAGAATTTCAGGATGAGCACATGTCCACTGGTGGCTGTTGTCATGAACTCTGTTTAAACCCCCAAAAGAGGGCATATATGTTCTGAGTAGTTGTGTGACTTGCTCAGGGTCAGAGAGTGACAAACTGATCTTTCAATCAAGAATTCCTCATTATACATACTCTTCTCATCTTTGGTCTGACCACCAAAGATGCAAATATAAAAACAGAACTCTTTGTGAAACCTTCACCCCAAAATTCAAAAGTCCACTGGAAGCTCCAGTATTCAAAAATATTCATAATGAATTTGTGTTTTAAACCAATTTGATTTCACTTGACCAACACCAACTATATGAGAATTTTATGCTGAACTCCATGGAAACGGAAAGATTATCAAGCACCCCTAGAGAGTCAGTTACTAGACAGAGCCAATTACTCATTTCAGCATCCAGTGCTTTTTCTAATACACCTTTGATAATGCTGAGCCTCATGGCATTTCGCACTGGAGCTTTGCAGCACTGGTTCTTTTATGCACTAAATGATGTATTAGTAAGAAAAGGTGAGGCTGAGGGTCATGGTCCTTCCTATTTCAGAGAAACCTAAAGCTCTCTTTTGGGTTATGTGCATTAACATACTTTTTATTTTTTGCATGTGGGATAAAGAACTGAACCTTAGCTAAACTGGCAAATGGAACAAAACATGGAGTAGGTATGGGATTTTATATGCATCATGATCTTCCATCCCAAAGGCCTGAGTCTAGGTAATGAGGTAGTAGAACAAATGCCTGCTGGGTCTGAATTTATTCCTGTCTTAAATTTTTTTGTTTATTTATTATTTATTTATTTACTTGAAAGTGACAGAGAAAGAGGCAGAGAGAGAGAGAGAGAGGATCGCTATGAGTTCAAGGCTATCCTGAGACTACATAGTTAATTCCAGGTCAGCCTGGACCAGAGGGAAACCCTACCTCAAAAAATAAAAAGAAGCTGGATTTTAGAAGAAGGGGGTTCACCCAACCTGAAAACATGTACAAGAAGTAGTTGAATTCTATTTAGGTTAAAAATGCCAAAGCAAGCCTAGCCACCTTCTGAATACCTGCAGTGGTGGTGTTTCTCCTAAGAATGAAATTATCCAGGCTCTGGCAAATGATTTCTTGACAGTTCCCCCTCTGATGTGGACATCTTAATGCCACTGCAGCCCTGGAATGCTGAAACAACTGACCATCTTTTAAATAATTACAGAAAACGAGCAACATAGTAACTGCTTACTCCAGTTTGGGGCAAGTGACATTGTTTTTCAAGCCTGTCCCCATCTCTTCCCTTTAGGTATTTTGCATGTTTTAAGTTTCTCTGCTCATACAAATATAATAAGCATCATGGTTTTTTTTTTCAATGAGAGAGTTACTAGAAATAGAAATAGGCAGGTATATCTTTCTTAGTCACAAAACTATGCCAGTTGCATATAGGCTAGGCTCAAATGGAAAGAAAGGAACTTGAAAATGAACATTTAAATATAACTCTGGTCTCCGTTGCTCAGTCTTCTGATAATCACCAGACAAATAGCATTAGGGCTGAGATAATGCATAATCGGTTCCCTTAAAGGCCATGTGGTATGGCTGAAATTCTTAACCAGTTTCATCACTTGGGATAGAGTTAACATCTTCCTGGTATCTGGTGGGTTGGTTTTCCAGCTTCATTCTTTAAATCCTTTCATGTCATGTCATTCTTCACTAAGTCTATTCAATTCATCCTCATATTCTCATTTCCCATTCCATGGTCCATGGAATGTGTCACTATGTGTAGTGTCCATTGTGTAGTCTTCTAAGTGGCATGCAACCAGATGATTATAGCTGTCTTCCTTGAGTTGTATACGAAAGAATGCATTTTTGCCTTTGTAAAGTGTAGTGATTCTATGAGATTACTATCATTTGCACATCCAAGTTATCCTTTCTACGTTCATGGTCTGTATTCACTGCCCTGCACTTGTTCCATGTTTGCTGGGACCACACTCACCATTACTGACTTGTGTGTTTTGATGGTTGGCTGCTAAAAGGAGAAGAGATGAAACAATGACAAAAGTGGATGCAAGGCAGCTAAGACAGTCTAGTAATTCAGATAAAATGTGGTGATAGTTTGGGAAAGATAATGACAGCAGGGATGGACAGAAATGATTTCAATTTGACAGAACAAACAAGACTTGGTAATGAGTTGACTGTGTGGCATGAAGAATAGAAAGGAAGTAAAGATGGCTCCACCATTTTAAGCCTTACCAGCTAGGTGCATAATGGTACATGGGAGAGAGGTGGACTTTGTAGGTGGAATCCAGTCTTTTCTATTGGTCTTATTAAATTAAATTGCATAATTTTGTAAACAACAGGAAGATTCAATTATATATAGAATTTAGGTCAGAAGATTTAGACTAGAATATATCAACAAGAAAGGTATAATCTTTATGATCCATTATTCTAAGCTGGCAAGTATAATACTGCATTGCCAAGTTTCCATGTGAAATGGTATCAAAAGACTTTTGGGGTCTGGGGAGTTTGCTCAGTGGATATATCACTTGACTTTGCAAGCCTAACAATGTTGGTTTGGATCCTCAGAACCTATGTAATACTGGATGTGGTAGTACCAGTGCCTATAAAACTAAACTTCCAGTGTGGAGATGGGAGGTGGAGACAGAAGAATCCCTAGAAGCTTGTGAGCCAGCTAGCTTGGCATACATAGCAGCAAACACAGAGACCCAGCCTCAGACAAAGTAGCACGTAAACACTGACACCTAAAGTTGTCCTCTGACTTCCACATGCACGCCATAGCATACGTGCACCTGCACTTGCACACATGAACATGCACACACACACAAAGATTAAAAAGACCTCAAGTAGTTCTACCTGCAGGACTTTTTAAAAAAAAAAATATTTATTTGAGGAAGAGAAAAGGGGGGCGGGGGAGAGAGAGAGAGAATGGGCATGCCAGCTCCAGCTGCTGCAGACAAACTCCAGATACATGTGCACCTGGCTTGCTTGGGTCCTGGGAAATGGTATCTGAGTCCTTTGGCTTTTCAGGCAAGCACCTTAATCACTAAACAATGTCTCCAGCCCCTGCAAGACTTTTGTTTTGTTTTGGTTTTTGGTTTTTTCGAGGTAGGGTCTCACTCTAGCCCAGGCTGACCTGGAATTCACTATGGAGTCTCAGGGTGGCCTGGAACTCACAGTGATCCTCCTACCTCTGCCTCCACAGTGCTGGGATTAAAGGCGTGTGCCACCACGACCGGCTGCAAGACTTTTTAAAAGGATAAAATTGAAAGGCTTGAATCAGTACCTCATTTGCTCAAAGATAGTTACAAATTCCTTTATTCTTCCCTGTTGGTGACATAAACCTGAATGGGCTCTAGTCTGTCTTTGCTTGCTTTAATGAGTCTGGGTAGTGACTTGTTGCAGCAGCATCTGTTTCTTCTTCATTCCACCTGTTATCTGGGTGCTTAAGGTTACTGAGAGATCTGAGGTCCTTGGCGTCTGTTGCCATCTGACTCAGTGACCAGATCACTTAGCCACCTGAGGCCTGTTGAACACTCCAACCCAGATCTAATCTGTCACACCATTTTGGGCCCTAAAATTCTGTTTCTTTCAGCATCAAGAAGAGTGTGAGTATTAGCATTTTAAAAAAAAAAGTCAAGGGCTGAAGAGATGGCTTAGCATTTAAAACACTTGCATGCAAAGCCTAAGAACTCATGTTCAAATCTCCAGGTCCCACATAGCCAGATGCACAGTGATACAAGCGCACAATGTCACACATGTGCACAATGTTGCACATGCACACAAAGGAACGCACATGTCTGAAGTTCATTTGGAGCAGGCTGAAGGTCCTGGTGTGCCCATTCTCTCTCTCCCCCTCTCTCTCTCTCAAAATAAAAATAATATAAAAAGGAAAAGTCGAGGAAATATGTTTCCAAAAGAGAAGGGCAGATTGATGAAGGAGTTGTGCTGAAAGAATGGGGATTATAAATAGCACAATCATCCCAGCACTTGAGAGGCAGAGGTAGGAGAATAGCCGTGAGTTTGAGGTGAGCCTGGAACTGCAGAATGAGCTCCAGGTCAGCCAACGATTGGTGTTGTTTAAATGATGTTAAAGGTCTCTTTCAATTCACTGGTGAGAATATTACTTAAGATCATTAATATGAAGCTATATGTAACAGCCCTTTTGAAATCTCTAAAGTCTCTAATGCTTAGGTTGACTCTAAGGTATTATTAGTATTTTGCTTTGGTTCCATATTCTGGCTTTGATGGGATGGGCTGATGTCTACCTAGTGTGGAACAACAGGAACAGATCCCTGCTCTGAGAAGGAGCAGACTTACTTGTTGTACCTTTAGCATTGCCTATATTACTTATCAGGATAGTACAGATGATTTGTAGAGAAATTGGCGGCTTGGAAACAAATAGCATGTTTTGAAATTAATTCTATCTTTGAGGGGTAATACTTCACCTTGAAGTAGCCAAGTCTGTAGTACCAGGAGCCAGGCCAGGTGGGAGGCATTACTGGAGGGTGACTGGAAGGGTTGATGAAACTGTCACGGGTAAAGTAAATTTATGCCCAGGAATATATGGGTGAGGATAAAATCTGAATGTAAGGGAGAGTAACCAGAGAGAACAAGGATAAGGTTGAAGCTTATAGGCACAAGGTGCAGGCAGACCATCCAGGATGTTGCCCTGTAAACAGACACCATATCCCCAAAAGGCAGACTATCCAGGAGGTCATTCTGGGGTGGATGGTTCTAATGAACTCTCTGAGAGCTGGTTGGGGCATAATTGTCACACAAATAGGCACTATATAAGAAAAAAGAAGTCTACCATCTGGAAAAAGGAAGAAAATTGGCACATTTGTGTATCATCTACATTAAATTAAAACTTCTTATGCAGGTTGGCAATACGTTATGTGTTTGCCCTGACTGCGGCCTATAGTTCACAGACCAGCCAGTGTTGCAGGATCAATATAAAAATTCCTGTTTGTTTTGCTGATTTGGGTATTCACATGGGGATTATTTGAGAGGCAGACCTGAAAAGGCAATCTTGTGAAAAGTACAATCTGCTGGCTTTCCTGGAGTGGGGCTGCTGAAAAGGGACTTTCTGGGAACCTGTCTTGATTCTTGGCATGTGTGCTTTTATCCTGATGTACTATGTCATGTGCTACTATATCTCCACTTTACTGCCACACTTTTCTACTTTAATCCGTCACTTTTATGTTTCTTTAGGAAGTAGCCATCACTATTTGGTGTTCTTCTTCTATCCATGGATCTTTACAGCATGTCAACTTACTGTGGTATACCCTGGGGATTGACAGGGAGAGAGTAATATAAGGAAACAAGTGAGATTTCTGTCATTTAAAAAATGACTTTTGAGGGCTGGAGAGATGGCTTAGTGCTTAAGCACTTGCCTGTGAAGCCTAAGGACCCCGGTTCAAGGCTTGATTCCCCAGGACCCACATTATCCAGATGCACAAGGGGGCGCATGCATCTGGAGTTCGCTTGCAGTGGCTGGAGGCCGTGGTGCATTCATTCTCTCTCTCTCTCTCCCTCTTTCTCTCTCTGTCACTCTCAAATAAATAAATAAAAATAAACAAATGTTTTTTTTAAAAAGGTGACTTTTGGGGCTGGGGAGCTAGTTCAGCAGTTTAAGGTATTTGCAAAGCCTGCTGGACTGGGTTCAATTCCCCAGATACAAAAAGTGGCACAAACACCTGGCATTCATCTGCATTGGCGGGAGACCCTTGGCATGGCTACATATTCATTCTCTCTCTCTCTCTCTCTCTCTCTCTCTCTGTGTGTGTGTGTGTGTGTGTGTCTGTTTCTGTTTCTCTCTCACACACACACACACAAATATTTTTTTTAAATTAAAGTAAATAAATGATGACTTTTCTCAGATTGACAACCATGGAAATATCTGAATTGTTCTTCTTCTAGAGTGCTTCTTTAAAGTACCCATGAGGCATCCTTCTTACCCTGCTCTGGGCTTTCTCCCCCCTCTGCCCTCCCCCCCCCCCACCATCTTCCTGCCTACTCTGCTCAGTCTTAGAATGTACATTTGTGGCCATCTCTACCTGATGGCTTCTGGGTGTGGCCTGGGCTGTGAAGTACTGAATGTTTGCATGGTGTTTACTGGGAGCCAAGTCAAGAAACAACTTGCTAGGGAGAGGCCAGGTGCCCATCCAGTTAGTAGCTTCTCAGCTTTCACTGTCTGTCCACGCTTGGTGCATTCTCCAAGTTGAAATAAGCCAAGGGAGGTTTAAAAAGGGACCAGAAACTCTGAGCTTTATTCTTAACTACTAGAGCAGAATCCTGGCCTCCTGGAAGTCAGTACTTTCTGTTTTCTGGTCAGCAGATGGGCCTGGTTGAGTCCTGGTAGACTGTTCACTGGCTGGCAGGTGAAAGCTGCTGCCTTGTATTTCACTAGTCCCTCCTTCTACAGTCTTCTCATTGACTCTGTCACCTACACAAAATTAAAGGGAAAAATTGACCAAGACCTTAGATTTCCCATGTTGTGAAATACATTATTTTCTGTTCTTAAAGAGGTGGCTTTATGACTCCATCCAGGGAGTTTTGAGGAATAGGGTAATATATGTTCCTTTTTTCCTCTTAATATTTCCTTAGTTGCTTTGAGATTGCCTTTGCCCTCCACTGGTTTCTATAATAAAAGTACTTTAGTATTTTCCTTCTTGTGATAAGAAATCAGCAGATTATTTCATGTGATCATTTTCCAAAACTACTAGCTATATTTCATACTAATACTGATACTATAGTATGAATAGTTAATTCCCCAAGAGTCAAGCCTAAGCTGTTAAGCTTGATCAACTGGATGTATCGAATGGACAAAGGAATTAAAGCTGACCTAACTTAATTTCTCAAGAAAGAAAGAGGAGAAAGATTTGAAAACAAGAAAGTCATATACAAATACAGTATGCAGCTACCTTGAAGTAAAGTGGAATTTGGAAAGGTAAATTGAATAGATTATCACACTGCTTCTACTAGAAGCAGGATCTAATGTGTAGGACAGACTGCCCCAAAGCCTCTTCCACTTCGGGCACCTCAACAGCCTGATTATTAAGGAAGAACTTCTCCCTAATCTGCAGACTTACTCCCATCCTCCCACTTGCAAAAACAGAATAGCTTCTCAAGGAGCTTAGTGGATAGAACTTTAGTCAGATATTATTTCAAATATGTGGTAAAACTTTTTAACCTCTGACAAAGAAAAGATCAGATGTTGCTTTAGACAGCATGTGTACACAGGCATGCATGGGACAGGGAAGAACTTCTTTCATTAGCTTCCTCACTATTAATTCTAGTTCATCATGAGTCTTGGCCCAATTTGCTTCAGCCTTTAAATTCTGATCAAAAAGTATCTGCTTTGTAACTGAAAGGAATTGGGAATTTCAGATGTGAGGATTTTTACTTCCAGTCCTAATGCATCTGAAACAGAATTGAGGAAAGGCAAAGATCTGTGTTTGGAATTATATCTTCCGAGATGAATCTGGAAGACCTCTAGAATTTTTCCCAGGATCATGTTAATCAGATTCACTGATACTTTGGTCAACCCATCTTAATCCTCTAACTCAGGAAGATTAAAAAAAAAAATCAAGAACTTAACATGGTGGCATGGTGCCTCACATCTGTAATCTCAGCACTCAACAAGGCAAAAGGATTAAGGGTTCCAAGCTAGCTTGAGCTTCATAGCAAGACCTTGTCAAAAAAAAAAAGCAAGCAAACAAAGAAAAACCCACAGCTAGCATCTCGCCTGTAAGCATCTAATCTTCTGTACTGCTTGTTTTCCCCTATTTCTGTTTCTTTACTTTCTTTCATTTGTCCAAATTTCCCTACTTCTAGGCAGTGCTCATGCTTACAGAGGCTCCTCACAGGCACTATTCTGGTCTTTGTGTACCACACTGATTTAAACGGAGCCATCCAGTTCCCCAACCCTCAAACTGCTTTCTGGGTCTGTGGCTTCCAGCCATGCCAGTGTGGAGAGAATCTTGGAGCAGCGCAGAGTGCAGTAATGAGGGTTAGCTTCCCTCAGGCAGCTTTCTACCATGCCTTCTAGCATGTGTTCTTAGCTTAGCACATTGACCTCTTTTCCTTATGAGGTAAGACTCGTCATGTTTTTCCCTTTGTCTCCTCATTCTACTGCCTTTTTTGTATTTCTTCCGCTGCATCAATCCAGACCCCAGTCCCTTAGCTGTACTGGGTAAATAATCTCTGAGTGCCCAGTTTGCATTCATCCATTGCCTTTCTGTTTATCTAAACATATTGCTGTGCTCTACTGTTAGCTTCTCAAAGGCTGGACAGTAACAGTAGTTGAAATTTCCATTTTTAAGTTAAACTTTTTAATAGTCATTAATTTTGACATCCAGTGCCTAATGGCCCTTTGTACAATAGCCACTTGTTTCCAGATATTTCACGCTAGCCCTAGAAAATTCTGTAAGTGTTCTTTAGTATGTAGTGTGATCATCCTCATCATCTAGACAAATATTTAAAAATGAATAGACATAGGGCTACATAGATAACTCAATGTCCTAAGGTATTTGCTTGCAAATTCTGCTGTCCTGGGTTCAATTACCCAGCACCCATGTAAAGTGAGATCAAAAAGTGACATAAGCATTTGGTATTCATTTGCAGTAGCAAGAGAGCTGATATACCCACACATATACACATGTGAAAATAAATTTTAAAAAATGTTAAATATAAGCAGGCACCAGTGTGGTCTTCATCAAATTCAACCTCTACATACTAGTCATTGCTAGGGAGAAAACAGCAGAAGGTGCTGATGGTGCTTCCTGTCACCTTTATCTACAGATACTTGCACACCAGGATCTAGGTGTGGCTCTGGGGGCTGATAGAGGAATGCATTATTAGTTCTGATGAGTACATGATCCACATATTAGATAATGCAGAAGCTATTCATTCTAGGAGTCAAGAAAACAACTGAGTGGGATCTTGCCCAGGGGGATAATATTATTCTGCTGCAAAGTATCTCCAACTAGAAATGTTCAATGAGGTGAAAAATTGTTAGGAAGACAATACAGTTTATTTTAGGTGCCCTTTGTTAGGACTATGTTTCTAAATTGCTTGCTCATATTGTTTCAATTACCCTTATGTTATTAACAGATTACAATAAATGCTGTGGGATTGTTTTAATAATAAATAAACAGTTACAGAACAGTACAAATTAAACAGTAAAGTTTCTCTTTGGCCTACCTTCATTTTTCACTTCCTAGCTATACCTAATATTAGTAATTTTTATGTGTCTTTCTATAAGTTTGTAAGCATATGTAATCAGTGGAGGAGGGAACTGGAGAGATGGCTCAGTGGATAGTGTGCTTGCTCTGAAAGCATGAGAACCTGAGTTCAAATCCTCAGTACCCATATAAAATGCCAAGCATGGTGAAGCACGTCCATAACCCCTGTGCAGGAGAGGCAGGCACAGGGTCTTTCTGGGGCATACTGCCCAATGGGTGGCCTGTAGGTTCAGAGATAGACCCTATCTCAGAGAATAAGGTAGAGTAATTGAGAGTGGTCTCTCATCATTGACTGCTGACCTCCACATGCAGACATACACATGTGCACTTGTATGCACACCCATGAGCACCTACACACACCACACACATATGTCTACAAACAGTGTATATAAAATACATATGGACTCAAAGCCTACTCATATCCTTCTAGGTTCTGATTTTTTACTAATTTATTCTAGAGAACTTAGTCATTGTTATTATTTTTTCTTCCTAGCTCTGCTGGATGCACCATTATATAAATAATCAGTTGCTGATTTAAGCAGTTCTCTGGATGTACATGTAGGTGACTTCCAATTCTCTTGTTAATAATGGTAATGCTGCCATGAAGGTTCTCCTCATTCATTAGTGATTTTATTAGTGTCATTCCCCAAGAGGATTAAAGGTCTAGGTTACATACCCTTATGGAGACAGCAAGTGCTCCAGACTCTAGTAAAGCCTACCACTATGTGTCCCTCTTCTCCCTTTCTTGTTTCTTATACTCAGCTCTTCACAGCCTTGTGCTTGACCACAAGCAGTGTTTCCTTCAGGCTTCCTGCTAGAACACCAGTGTGGAAAAGGTGGGTGATTCAGACATATGAAGTGTAACAACTGAGTGAATTAACAGCCCACTGGCATCAGGATCCTTTGTCCATTGTCTGCTAAATATTTGCCTCTTAAAGCTGCTTAATAATTTCTTAACCACCAAATCAGATTGTTGGTCCTGTTATGCAGGCATTTTGACCATGCTGCAGTTGTCAGATTTACTTATCATCCCATCTCTAGGACCTTTTTTGTCCCCATTAATTTTAGGGTCATTGAGTCTTATGGAAAAGTGGAGAGCCCTGAAGCCTGAAGACATTGAATTTGGGGAAAAAATACCCCTGGCTTTCAGGTTCCACCATGTAGCAGATAATGAATGGTTATAAAAAGTGTGCAAAGTATGCAAAGCAGCCTTCCTCAGTCTGGTGTGTCTGGAGTCTGGTCTTATCCATCTTCCAAGGACCTGGCTTAAATTCTCCCTTCTCAGCTTGTTCTGCTCTGGACGTTTACTTATGCCTCTGTCTCTAGCACATCACGCTCTGCCTTTCACTGGAGGTGTGTGCAAGCTGCCACAGGGCTGAACCTTTGAGTCACTCAGGTCATCTGCCATGGCCATTTGTTTCTGTGTAGTGGATTCTTCATATATGTTTGACTGATTTGTTTAATGGGAAGGTAGGGGAGACTAAGAGTTAGGTCCAAGTCATTTTAAAATGGAGACACAGTTGGTTAAAGGTGCTTGCTTATAAAACCTAATGGCCTCGGTTCAATTCCTCAGCACCCACGTGAAGCTATAGGTACAAAGTGGCGCATACATCTAGAATTAGTTTGCAATGGCAAGGGGCCTTGGCACACTCATTCTCTCTCGGTCCCTTTACCCCTCTCTCTTTTTCTCTCTCCTAATAAATAAAAACGGAGAGAGCATATAATGGTCTTGACCACCAATGCAAAGTTAAACAAAAACCTTTTGAATGTCCAGAAAAATATTAAATATTTTCTGCCAAAAAGCGTTCTGTAGAAATAATTTCTGAGACTGTCACTGAATTAGAGAACTCTTTTCCCTATGTTATATACAGTCACAAATAAAAAAGATTAATTTGCTTTATCATATAAAACACACAAGTCAGTCTGAAATAATTTTACAACTGCAGTGATTATGAAAGCATTGGCATCTAGACAGTTAGACTTTTGCAAAGGATGCTGGGAGTGTGGGCAGTCCCCTGCCAAATAAACAGCCCGTAAGAATTAGTATCAGAAACTTCCTAAGGAACAGGCTTGAAAAGTGTCCAGTATCGTGCTAAGCCATTGGCACAATTGATTTACATGTTAGTGTCCAGTTAAACTGTGTCCAGGTATAATGTGGTGCCTGTCTCCAGGGTGATACTGTCCCTAGCTCTCAAAAGAGGACTCCAGATCTTGATGGAGGTGGGAAGTTAATCTGTTGTTTTGAAGTCTGTGCTTCTTACATAGAATATTTTGCAAAGATTTTGCTTTCAGGTTGGGTTTATTGAGCTTTAAATTACCTGCTATAAAATTTAACCTTTTTTATTGTCCAACAATGTACACTTTGATATATGCATTTAGTTGTATTGCAGTTACAATCAAGATAAGTTGTATTGCAAGTACAATCAAGATAAAGAAAAGTGTCGTCAAATACCCCCTCCCCCTGCACCAAATTCTCCTATGCCCTTTACAGTCAACTCTTCCTCCACAGTAGCCTCTGGATCCTACTGACATGTTTTGTTTTGTTTTCTTCTGTACTACAGATGGAAACCAGGGTCTTGTCCATTCTAAGCAAGGACTCTCCTGTTGAGCTCATCCCCGGTCTCTGCTGTCTAACTTCAGTTTACCTTTTCCAGAATATCATGTAAATGAAATCAATTTACCCTGATTTGAATCTGGCTTCTTTCACAAAGAATCTTGTGGGCTGGAGAGATGGCTTAGCGGTTAAGCACTTGCCTGTGAAGCCTAAGGACCCCGGTTCGAGGCTCGATTCCCCAGGATCCACGTTAGCCAGATGCACAAGGGAGCACACGTGTCTGGAGTTCATTTGCAGTGGCTGGAAGCCCTGGCGCGCCCATTCTCTCTCTATCTGCCTCTTTCTCTCTCTGTCTGTTGTTCTCAAATAAATAAATTTAAATAAAAAAGAATCTTGTATTTGAAGTGTGTCCATCTCAGTGAGTGCACCAATAGTGAGGAGTGTTCCATTGGGTGTGTACTCTTATCCAGACATCAGCTATAGGAAATTTGAATTGTTTCCATATCTTTCTCATTATGAATAAAGCTATTGTAAATATTTATATACTTTCAAAAAGTCTGTGGGTATTTTTTTTCAGACAGGGTTTCATGTACTCCAGGCTGGCCTAGAACTCAGATTTGTAGCCCAAAATAACTTTTTTTTAATAGAGCTAGTTCTTTTATTTATTTATTTATTTGAGAGTGACAGACAGAGAGAGAAAGAGGCAGATAGAGAAAGAGAATGGGCACACCAGGGCCTCCAGCCACTCCAGACATGTGCGCCGTCCTCCCCCCCACCCTGCCCCATGCATCTGGCTAACGTGGGTCCTGGAGAATCAAGCCTCGAACCGGGCATGTGCATACACCACACACATCATATATACACCACCATACACAGACCACAGCACACATACTACACACAGGCCAAAAAAAAAAAAAAAAAAAAAAAGGAAGGGGTGAAAGCAAAGAAAGAAAACTGCTGTATCATTTTCCAAAGTATTTTGCATTCCTAAAGTATTTATGAAAATTGAGAGTTAAGGTTTATCTACAGTATTTTTTTTTTCGAGGTAGGGTCTCACTCTAGCCCAGGCTGACCTGGAATTCACTATGTAGTCTCAGGGTGGCCTCGAACTCACGGTGATCCTCCTACCTCTGCCTCCCGAGTGCTGGGATTAAAGGCGTGTGCCACCGCGCCTGGCTATCTACCGTATTTTAGATCATTTCAGTTGGATTACACATTTTAGGTAGATTGAAAAGCACTTAAAGGTTTCTGATCCACTTGTTCTGCCTGGGCTGGTGCTACTAGAAGAAAAGACGTGGAATAGGATTGTAGACTCCATTTCAATGTGTTAACAGCTTTTAATTTAAATGCAGATCATTTTTATTGCCTGAAAATGATTAGAGAGTATGTTTGGCTGCTTAGCAAGACTGTGCCCTGATATTCAGGGGAGATAAGAGTAGCTTTACAGATAAGCTCAGAAAACCTAGTGAGCCACATAGTTATTCCCAGGCCCTTCAGGAAATCACCAGGGTTGTGTTGATGGCCTCTGATAATGTTGTGTATTGGGACCCTGAAGATGGCCATTACTTTACTGGGTGATATTTCCAAATTTTAATCACTTTTTAAAAAATTTATCTTTATTCTTAAATATGGGCATATTTTGTATGTAAACATCATATGGTGGTACCATCCTTTCCTTCCTCCCTGCCCCTTTTCTAAAGTGGCCTTCCTCATTGGGGATGTAGGTCAACCCCGGTCCCTCTTCGGCAAAATGCCCTGAGCCATGCTGGGAGCATTTTAAGTCTACTTCAGTGGTGGGCTCTTGGGAGCATCTGGATCTCTAGTTTGGTAGGTGTTGAGTGTCCTCAGTATCTTTCTCCATCACCCTTGTACTGATATCAGCTTAACTAAGAAAGCAGCACTCTTGATCATTTCCCCAATTCCTTTGTGGTTTAAGCTGGGGCCAGGGTGGAGTGCACTGGGTCCTTTATCTTCTCAAGTCCAGTTCCCATCTGAAAAAGAGAAGCAGATTCTCCAATGGAGAGTGAAGTCAGTGCTGGTTAAATGGGATAACCATTATTGATTCAGAAGAAATCTAAAGGGTTTAGATACTCTTATAGTCTAAGGTTAGTGGGAGCTTGACAATGGAAAGCAGAATCATTATCTGGATATGATTCTGACTTGTTTCCCAGTTCTAGCTATGGTTTTCTTTCCACTGAGTGGATCTGTTAGCCGATCCAAGAGCAGTTGGTTACCCACCATGGCTGTGTGCCACTGTGCACTTGCTTGAACATCATGTCAAGTTGTTTGCTTTTGAGTTGCTTGGACAGATGTTGGCCACTTTCCCCTGGCAGTTCATGTAGCACCTTCCAACACTAGATGGGCTAATTGTCTGGGGACTGGTTCTCCTCCGGATTCCAACCAGGTCTCTCCATGGTCCCTGCCAACAACGTTTGGTGTCTTCAGCAGTAGGGTCTTACCATTAACCTCTGGTGGGTAATCAAGTGCTGTAACAGAAGTCTGTCATGTTTGTTTTGGGAGATCTAGTAGGTCTCTCTGATCAACATCTCATTGTAGATGTAGACCACATCCTGGTACAGGGAATTACAAGCCAATTCCAAGGAAAAAGAAAAAGTCAGAGAAGAAAGAAACAGGATAATTTGAGGTTAGGTTTCGTCTCACTTTCTCCAGGGCCCTTCAATTCAGGTGCTCCCTCTAAGGTTCCCTTGAGGGTTCCATCTTTTAGTCTGATGTCCAGGACATGGGATTCTATGGTACCAATTCAATTTGGGTTCAAATTTTGTGTCCCCTTCCCCCACCCTTTGCCTTCCCCCAAGCCCTTCCCTCCCTATTGTCCAAGCCTCAAGATGCTATTCAGTTATGTCAGCAACTTGGGCTGATCCAGGTTAGGAACAGCAGATGAGTGAGATCATGCGATGGTTGTCTTTCTGTAAGTGTGTAAGTTCACTTAGAATGATCTATTTCAAGTTCTACCATTTTTCTACAAATTTCAATGTGTCATTTTTTTCTTACTGCTGAGTAGAATTCCATTGTGTAGATATACCACATCTTGGTTATCCATTCATCCAATGATGGTCACCTGGGTTGATTCCAGTTTTGAGCTATTATGAATTGAGCAGCTATAAACATGGTTGAGAAATATTTCTGAACTGAGATATGGAGCTTTTAGGGTAAATGCTTAGTAAGGGAATAACAGGGTCTGTGGGTAACCTCTATATTCATCCTTTTCAGGAGTCTCCAAATTGATATCCACAGTGGTTGTACCAGCTTACATTTCCACCAACAGTTAATGAGTGTTCATATTTCTCCACAGCCTCACCAACATTTGTTTTCATTTGTTAATCACATTTGTAATTATCCAGTAACTGATTTATTTTAGCTCTTTGTCTGATTATTCTCAGATTTCAACTGGAGACATGCTGCCTGTAAGGTTTTCTGTCATCTAGGTTTAATGTGATTGAAATAGGGGGTTGTGGACTTGGTTCTAGACCTGGCCTTGGAACTTTGATTTCTACACCTGACCCTCATTCAAGAGGGATATATCTGTGTGCTGCCTGGCTATTGCTGTAGTTAGCACTTTTTGTAATGAGTAGAGAAATTAGCTTAGATGCTCTTTAAGTGAAGGTCCTCATCTTTCTGCAACCTTTTGTGGGTCATGGTGACCTGGTCAATCTAGTCATATGGCTGTCAAAACAAGGAAGGACAACTGTCTCATGGTAACTTTGAGAATTCTGTGGTAACCATGTCAGCACCCTAACCTGGAAATCCAGGCAGTACACCCTGGGAGTAGGTAATACACCGATGTATACAAGAATTTCCTGAAGGATCCAAAGGAAAACTTGGAGCCAAGGGCATAGAACTTGATAGAGTTTCTGTATTTCTCTCACAACTCCATGTCAGCAAAATACAAAGGAGATGAAAAAACAGATGGAAAATGCTTGTTTTCTGTCTTGATTTTGCTTCAGGAGAATGTCTGTTCAGATGCCTGTCAGTCACAGTGCTATAAGCTCCTCTTTTCTGGGTTTGTCATCTTCAGAGGTACCAGGGGAGGGGGTTTTTACAAGATCATTCTGTGTGTTCTGACAGTGCAGGCTGATTTTACATTCAAGTGGCACTTTAGACAGGTAGTGAAGACAAGAAGTATAATATCCTCTGTATCAAGATGAAGAAGTTTGTTTTGTTTCCAGATCCTGATCTGACTACAGGTGAACATTTTAGAGCTGGCTTGTCAGAATGTGAGTGCAAAAAGAGCAGTTTTTCATTGTACCAAATACCAAGCAGTTTTATAACTGTTTGTCTGATATTAACTAAGCCACGTGATACTATTCCTTTTTATTGTCCACAATTTATTTTCCCCAACTGCTGGTGTTTGCAGCCCAGGTAGCTTGTCCAGCTTTGTCTGTCCTGAAGAAGACCAGACAGGCACTACAGGTCACCTCAGAAGGGCAACAAGTGAAGGTAAATGGCTTTGAACAATTTTTGAAGCCACATGGCAAGTTCATAGAACCAGACATTTTTATCAAGCCAAGGAATACATTTGCGAAGGAAAGAATGCAGTGATAATGGATGTAGAGGAGAAACATGGTACTGAAAGAAGCCAGATACCCTTTCATTTTAATAAAGGCAAGTGGATATGATTGCAGGAGACACTAAGGGTTGGAGCATAATATAATATGAAGTTACTCGTAGTTATCACTGATATGCTTTAAGTATTATAATTAATATAATCATACTGGCACTATCAATGAAATGTTCTTTTCCTCTAAATGTGTTACAGTTTATGATTTACTAGATTACAGAAGTACTGAACACTCTACATATCTCAATCCCTTGGCCAAAGGAAGGTTTGAGATGAATCTTTGCTCCAGCTTGCACAGTTAATGGTCCAGTTTTGCACTTAGACTTCCAGTGCACTGACACTCATGCACTGATGAGATCCACACCATCACAAGGAGTGAGAGGGCAACTAACTTGTTGGTTAATTTTCTTCTTTAAAGCCAGGATTTACCTCAGTGGTAAAGGACTTGCATACACAAAACCATAGATTCAATCTCCAGCACCACAAAGAAAATTAAAAACAAAACAATGGGCTGGAGAGATGGCTTAGTGGTTAAGGCACTTGCCTGTAAAGCCTAAGGACCCCAGTTCAATTCCCCAGTTCCCACATAAATCAGATGCACAAGGTGGCACATGCATCTGGAGTTAGTTTGCAATGGCTGGAGGCCCTGGTGCACCCATTCTCAATCTCTCTCTGTCTCTCTCTCCCCCAAATAAATAAATAAAAAGAAAGCATTTAAAAACAAACAGACAACAACAACAAAAAACCTTTAAGGTTACCCATTTGGGACCTCTCTCAGGGGCACTTCTAATTTACTTTCACTTTCTGCCTTACTTTCACTTTCTTTGCTAATAAACCTTTAGCCTAAAAAAATTAAATTAAAAAAAGACTTCCTTTGAGGCCAGACATGGTGATGTATGCCCCAGCACTTGGGAGGTAGGAGATCAGGATTTAAAGTCTAGCCCAGGCTATATAGCAAACTTAAGGCTAACCTGTGCCTGTCTCAAACCAAAGAAGACATCAGTGTAGAAATTTACAGACTATCTTTCTGTTTGAGCACCTAAATCTATATCTGGTATTATCCCCCATTTATTCTGTTATAGGCTTTTTTTCTCCTCCCATCCAATGTGTTACTGATATCAGTTGCTTACATTTAAAATTCTCCCTGTTCATCCTTGAGAGAATTGTGTGTGTGTGTGTGCAGCATAGTGTGTGGTATAATGCATGTGCAGATGCATGTGCCTCATGGACATGCATGTGGAGACCAGAGGAGAATGTTGTGTCCTCTAATGGCTCATTTGTATATTTCTTTGAGATAAGGATGAGGTCTTCTCCCTCAACCAGGACCAGTGATTCTCTAGTCTCCGTGACTCCAGACTGGGGTTACTGACATGCAAAGCTTTGTACACAGGTTCTGAAGAGCTAAGTTTGGCAGAGCCCAAAAGACCTTTATGCTTAAACAGGGAGCACTATTCATCATTAAACCATCTCCCCTGTCCCAAGACAATATTTGTAAAGAAATTTCATTTCTTCCCTTTTAAATTTTCATGAAAATATACATGCACAGGTGAAGAAACTAATTAGAGGCTAGGGAGATGACTCAGTGGTTAAAGGTACTTGCTTGCAAAAGCAAAGCCTGCCGGTCTGGGTTCAGTTCCCCAGTACCCACATAAAGCCATATGCACAAATTGGTGCATGCATGTGGAGTTTGTTTGCAGTGGCAAATGGCTCTGGTATGTCTGTACACACACACACACACACACACACACACACACACACACTTTCTCTCTCTCTCTCTCTCTCTCTCTCTCCCTCCCTCTCTTCCCCCACTTGCCCTCCCGCAAGTAAATAAAGAAAAATATTTTTAAAAGAAACAAAATAGTACAGCAATGGTTTTAATGAAAAAAAAAAGGGAGGAAAGCCATGGTCCCCTTCCCAGAACATTTCTCTCTGATAATAGATGGTGTGTAGCAATTACAGATTTGATGTCATCCTACTAGTTGTAGTAGTAGCTATTGTAGTAGTAAGCTTACTCTTACTTTTTTCCTATTTGTATTAGATTACGCTTTTCCCTAAATTGGTGACTATTTTAATTGTTCTACTGGCAATCTTTTTTTAATTTTATTTTTTGGCTTTTTTTTCAAGATAGGGGTTCACTCTAGCCTAGGCTGACCTAGAACTCATTCTGTAGCTTCAGGCTGGCCTCAAACTCAATGATCCTCCTACCTCTGCCTCCAGAGTGCTGGGATTAAAGGTAATAAAAGCTCTACTGGTAATCTTTACCTTAAAATAATAACTTTAGACATTAGTTCCTTGTCCTGCCAATTTATGGTAGTATACCTCCTGTTGGTTAGATGAAAATGTTAATTATCCCTATTGAAAGGGAGCATGAGTTCTCTGAACTTTTTCATGTTTTCTGAATTGTCTTGGTTTCTACAGGACTTAGCTGATCTGTTTAATGACTTGTTTTTTCTCTTTCATGCTTATTTTGTTTTAAAATGTAAGGGGTGAGGCTTTGGTTATTCGTCCATACATTTTAATAAAATGGGTCTCTTTTTTTAAATAGATGATGTGGGTTTCCCCTGCTGTTGTAGTTCTATATCTAGGCCTGATTTCCTGTCTTTGTTGCCCATGAGTAGGAAGTCGGTGTGGAACGTTGATGAGTGGGGAGAGTTGTCTCTGGCTAATTTCACTGTAGAATCAGCTGAGAATGGGCGAGATTTTAGTCAGATGTGCATGTGGGTATGGAGGAGGGGTCCAGATATCGAGGGGTGGGTACTTTACTATTGGTACATCCTTTAGCCCACCTAATTATTTCCAATCTTTATTTTGGTCTAATTTTAGACTTAGAGACAAGTTACAAAAATGATACGTACAACCATCACTCAGCTTTCCTTAATATTAATTTTTTCACTGACACTACAATTTCCAGTCAGCTTTAAGTTTTCTTTGTAGATATAGTTACCTGATCCCCCTCACACACAAGTATGATCTTGGGTTTCCATAAACAGTGTCTGAACCTAACAATGCTAAGGCAAAAGGCTAGGGAGGAGAGTGATGAGTGCCCACTGGCCCAGTGAATCTTGGCAGACTTTATTCCCCACTCTCTTGTCCACCCCAGTTTGAAATCCCAGTCTCAGTTGCAGCTGCCAAAAGTATTTGGAGTCCTAATGATATGTGGACAGGTAGCTCACTGCCACCCTCTGTTTCACATTGTTCTTCTGCATGTTCTGGGCTTTTACATTATATTGCTCTGTGTAGCAGACAGCTTCAGGTTCACTGAGATGAACTTCCAGACCAGGCACAGTTATGGGGGAAGGGATATTTATTGAAGCTTACAGATCTAGGGGAAGTTCCATAATGGCAGAAGAAGGTGGCCTGCCTTCAGAGGCCCAAGCAGAGAGAGAGAAGTACAAGCCTAAAGCCAAAAGCCACACAGCACACTTCAGGAACTCCTGCTAGGCACACTTTGCATATCTTTAGATTGAAATCTGAAACCCACCACCACACCTTAAGATCCACACAATGGTACTGACTCCAGCCAGGTGGCTGCAGATGCAAACTACAAACAAACAACTGAATATATTGGGGGCCATGTATTCTATTCAAACCACCACATTCTGTCTCAGTTATATTTTTCCAGAAGGGTCTTAGTGGCCAAGGGCACTTGCATGCAAAAAGCCTGCCAGCCTGTGTTTAATTACCAAACCACGCAGGTAAGCAAGACACAAAACATGGTACAATATGACATTCATCTGTAGTATAGGAGGCCCTGGTCATCCATACATGTATGCACATATGTGTGTGCACAAACACTACGTGTGCAAATAAATTGATTTAAAAAAATAGAAAAAGTTCTATCTAGAGAGAGCAACAAAGTAAAAGACAAAAGTCAGGGGCTAGAGTGAGGTTGGGCTTTATTTCTTGCTCACCAGTTTTGAGGGCAGGCCAACTCAAGTTGAAGGTGATGTTTACAGTCTTCATATCTAAATCTGTAGGGCAAATCATTGGGCCAGACACTGAGTAGGATTCTATGTTCTATTCATCATCAGTATTATGACTAGTATTATTGTTGTGGTAACAGCATACTAACAAGTGTTTAAGTATACATTTGTGTTGAATATATGTACCTACAGATCTATTTCATCTTGTTTGACTGAAATTTTTGTCTATTGATTAATTATTCCCCATTTTTTGTGCTACCGTTTGAGGCAGAATTCCTTCTCCAGGAAACCTCAGTTTTTGCTTGTAAGATATTCAGCTGATTGGATATGGACTACCCTCTGTTCGACTTAAGATGTGCTGATTCCAAGTACTAATCACATCACGGATATCTTCACAGCACATCTAGTCTAGTGTTTGGCCAATCAATGGGGCACCACAGCCCAGCTACATCAACCAGCACATGCTTTTCCCTATTTGGAGTCTTCCTGATCTCCAAAATTTATCTGATGTTTCTTTCTCAGTTTCTTACTGTTAAGCTCTCCCCTCTTAGTATCATTTTACTACTGTCTAGGAGACAAATTCTGTACTCATACCATCTATTAGAAATCATTGTACAGGCTGGAGAGATGCCTTAGTGGTTAAGCGCTAGCCTGTGAAGCCTAAGGACCCCAGTTCGAGGCTCGATTCCCCAGGACCCACGTTAGCCAGATACACAAGGGGGCGCACACATCTGGAGTTCGTTTGCAGTGGCTTGAGGCCCTGCCACACCCATTGTCTCTCTGTCTGCCTTTTTCTCTGTCTGTCATTCTCAAATAAATGAATAAAAATAAGCAAAAAAAAAAAAATCAGTGTACATTTGTTAAAGAGAACCCATTAATTCATGCAAATACCCCTGTTATGCAAAGGATGTGTGTTGTTTTGTTTTGTTTTTGCAGTGCTGGGACATTCTGCATGTTAGGTAAGTGTTCTACCAATGAACTATATCTCAGCCATACAAGTACCCCTTCTAAACACAGGCACAGGCCAGTTATTTTGAGATTTTTTTTAAGCAAAAAAAGGCATCCCATGATTCAGTTCAAATTTATTTGCTTAACATATAACTCTAGTTAGATTTACCAGTATAGATTCTTAGTATCTATAGCTTTATACTTATTTAAAAATTTTCACATGTGTTCTGTTTTCTATGATCTATGTAAATGGAGCTGTGTTCCTAGTTGTTTGGATATAAGTTCATCCAACTTGAAATATTTGTTGTTGTTGTTGTTGTTGTTGTTTGGTTTTTGCTTTTCGAGGTAGGGTCTCACTCTATTCCAGGCTGACCTGGAATTCACTATGTAGTCTCAGGGTAGCCTTGAACTCACGGTGATCCTCTTACCTCTGCCTCCTGAGTGCTGGGATTAAAGGTGTGCGCCACCAACGGCCAGCTTGAAATATTTTTTTAGTCTTCATAATACAAGTTTAATTTTTTCAAAATAATAAAAGATCCTTGAGGGCTTTTTCACCACTATAATTCGTAACACCTATAACAATGCTCTGTTCAAATTAGGCACTTAAATAAATATTTCTAAAAATCCCTTAGTTCTGTATAATAATGGCATGTTTAATAAGGTACTTCAAAGACTTTGAACACTTTAATACCTTATACTCCATTCATTACTCACATTTGATGTTGTATGAGGTAGGGAGGTAGCAGATTTATTTATTTATTTATTTATTTTTGAGAGATTACTGTGTCTATGTATGATATATGCATGTGTGCGCAAATGTGCATGCCTGTGCACATTCATGTGGAAACCAGACGAGAATGTCAGCTGTCCTCCTCTATCATTCTCCTGCCTTAGTTCCATGAGACAGAGTCTCTCACTAAACCTGAAGCTGCTGCTTTTCCATCAGACTGTCTCACTAGGGAGCCTTAGAACTTCTATCTCTGCCCCCTCTACACTGGAGTTATGGATAGTGTAGCTGTGTCCAGCCTTTTTAAAAAAATGTGAGTGCTTAGGGATCAAACTCAGGTCCTCATATGTCTATCTCAAGGGCTCATACCCAATGGGTTATCTGCCTAGCACTGGTAGACATGTTTACTCTCTTCTTGGACACTTGGGCTTTGTCTGAAAGGTTTAATAATTTGCCTGAGGTCATATACCATAGTTTCAAGCCTTCTACAGACTTCAAGTCTTCTGATTCCTAATTCTGTGCTTCTTATTTTGTATGTGTTACAGTATGCTGTACATATCCCTGGGGAACATTTGACAATGAGCATATTTCTATAAATGTTATTGCCATTAGGTATGCTTGCAGGGAACTCACATAGGGCATGTTCTGCTAATGAATTAAAGTCTTTCTCTTGTAGGAAGCTAAGTTTCCTTGGACAATCAATCTATCCCACTTTTACATACCCAAATCAAAATGAGTCATGTATGAAAAATCCTCCCAAGGTCAATTTCTGTTCCAGCAAAAATGTTTAAAAATCGAAAACCCTGTTCAGAACCAGCCTTGAACATTCATCCATGCAAAAGAGTAGCTGTAGTATTAATATCAAATATCAAATTAAACACATTGATTAATTCAGTGATAGCACGTGGAGTTGTAACCCTCTCCACTCAGAGTCCAAGTTCAGAGTCACTTCAGAGGCAAGCACATTGCCTTCTCAGAAAATGGTGGAACCTCAAATGACCAGTAGCATTTTCCTGCCCTGAGAAATCCTATTGTTGTCTTTGCTCCCAACCACCTACACCCTCAAGACCCCACATCAGCTTTAGATTAATATTAATACCTCCCCCATGTTCACCTAGAGTCAGCTGCAGGCCACAAACAGGGCTTTTCTTGCTACAACCCAGACTAATAGTTTCTCCTTCTCTTTTGTGGGTGGCTTCTACATATTATAGCTAATTTCTCAATGTTAGAATTAGAAAAAAATAACAGACAGTGCTGAATAACATGAAAAAGATCATGGAAGCTGAAGATAAAAAAAGATAAAGAAGTGTAGACTCCCGGTGCTTTCTTTTGGTGGTTTTGGATGCTTGCTTTGGGCCTCTCCTGAGAGAATCCTTTGTGTCCTGTGCTCCCTTTGATTTTTCCCCATGAAATATGAGTGCAGAAGGGGTCCATCCAGTGTACACCTCAGCCACAATAGATTAGAAGAGGGAGAATGATAATTGACCATGGTGTGGGACTGGACCAGGGAATGTTACTGAGGATATGGCACAAGGTGGCCATACAGGTGAAGGTGAGGAGGAAGAATAGCCATTCCATTATATCAATGAATGAGTTAGGCTTCAGTGAAGTAAAAATGGCTAGGTTTCAAAGTAGATGGCTTTTATGTTTAGCCAGAATAAGTAAATGATAAGGAAGATTGTGTTTGGAGAGGGAAAATGGGACATGAGTTTGAGGTGCAGTAGGACAAAAATATGGAGATGTTTACTGGCAATCAAAATTTTCACATGAGGGCTGGAGAGATGGCTTAGTGGTTAAGCACTTGCCTGTGAAGCCTAAGGACCCCAGTTCAAGGCTCAATTCCCCAGGACCCACGTTAGCCAGATGCACAAGGCGGCACATGCGTCTGGAGTTCCTTTGCAGTGGCTGGAGGCCCTGGCTTGCCCATTCTCTCTCTCTATCGGCCTCTTTTTCTCTCTGTCTGTCGCTCTCAAAGTAAAAAAAAAAAAAAAAAAAAAAAAATTCAGATGAGAAAAAAAACAAGTTTTCTCTGTGTCCCAAATACATCAACACCAGGAGTAGTGGTGCATGCCTTTAATCCTCACACTTGGGAGGTTAAGGAAAGAGGATTGCCATGAGTTCAAGGCCAGCCTGGGGCCTAGAGCTACAGAGTGAGTTCCAGACCAGCCTGTACTAGAGTGAGACCCTGGCTTTAAAAAAAATAAAAATAAAAATAAAAAAAAAAACACTGGAGGACAAATAAAATCCTGGTGCAAAATGTCCAAGGAAGCCAGGCGTGGTGGCGCATGCCTTTAATCCCAGCACTCGGGAGGCAGAGGTAGGAGGATTGCCGTGGGTTCAAGGCCACCCTGAGACTCCATAGTGACTTCCAGGTCAGCCTGGGCTAGAGTGAGACCCTACCTCGGAAAACCAAAAAAAAAAAAAAAAAAAAAAGTCCAAGGAAGGTGCAGAAGGGAAGGGGACAGCAAGAACACTGCTTTCCAGGTCCTTGGGGGACCATTCAGATGATGCTTTGTGTAAATGTGGTACTTACTTTAAATATATGAACATGATTGAAACATAATGCTAACCAAAAAACAAAACAAACAAAAAATCAAAAGCCACATATTGTATGATACTGTTTATATGAAATGTCCAAGGTAGACAAAGAGTTAGAGACAAAAAGTAGATTAATGATTGCCAGGGGCTGGAAAACAAATGAGTTGGGAGGACTGCTGACAAATCTGGAATTTCTCTTTGGGGTGATGATTAGACAACTTCATAAATATACTTAAACCCACCTTAAGCCAATAAATTATGTAGTTTATAAGTCATATCTCCATTTTTAAAGATTTTATTTTAAATTTCTATTTATTTACTTGACAGAGAAAGAGGGAGAGGAAATAGAGAGAGAATGGGTGCGCCAGGGCCTCCAGCTGCTCCAGACAAACTCCAGACGCATGCGCCCCCTTGTGCATGTGGCTAACATGGGTCCTGGGGAATTGAACCTGGGTCCTTTGGCTTTGCAGGCAAATGCCTTAACTGCTAAGTGATCCCTTGAGCCCCTATATCTCCATTTTTAAAATAAGGACGTATGTGTATATCTCACTCATTTGTTTGCAGAAAATCAGAAATAAAATAAAAAAGCCTTTATTGCATTGTTTGGTCCTTGGGAGAAGCATTTTTACTTGGCCTCTTTGATGTATAAGCTCTTCTATATCTAGAAGTTGAAAAATGGTTGAATAGAAAAGGAAGGGTTGGATTCAGGTTCTTTGGGGGCATTTACACTGAAATAAGAATTTGAGCTGGATCTAAAATTTTTTTCAACCTGAAAATGCAAGTATGTAGACAGTGTAACCAGGTTTCACAATCACTTGGTTGTCCTCAAAGGACATTAGAATGGGCATCTATTCAGGAAAGTTTAAGGTAACCTGAAACTTGGAAAAGCACAATCTACCAAGTTCAAGTAATAGGAAAGGAAAGTGTTAATGAAAGTCACAGCCTTGGGCAATTCACTTTGGGAATACTCCAGGATGGAGCTTCTAAATACCATAGTAGTCAAGTAATGCATTCCCCTTATGAAATTAAAAGTGCATGCATGGTTGCCTAGAAAGAACCAGACTTCACTCTAAATACCATGCTTAATGTGGCTATACTTCAAGACTCAGCTACTATTGACTTAGGTATCTGATGGGGTACTTTGCTTTTATTGCTTAAAGAAAAATGGTTGGAAAATTCTCAATTTTTTGGTTCTGTATGATGGAAGGGATAATTTGTGCATGTACAAAGAGAAACCTCTCTTGCAGTGAACATGTACATAACACCTCCAGTTTTAAGAGAAACTGTTATTTCCCCAAACCTTGCAAAGTCCATTAATATTCCACATTTGTTTCACTAATGTATTAAAAAAAAAAAAAAAGTAAGACCCAGGGAAGCTTTTTTAAAAATGCAGTTTTAGATCTGCAGCAGAAATTAATTCTTAAAGGTCTCAGCAGTCTCATCTTGCTAAGTTCTGCTTTTATATATGGCTTCCTCTATCAAAGCCTCAGAGACTGTGCTATGTAAGAAGTAGGCAAAAGGTCTGACATACTTATGTGCCAGAGTACTTGATCCCCAGATCTCTTCAGTGTTTAGCGTAGCCTTGATGGAGTAAAAAGGAAAAATAGGTCCCCTCTGTTAGGAGAGCTTCATTCTTCAGAAGAGCTTTTTCTTTCTTCCAAGGCATTGCCTGTCTAGACATGCCATGGAAGCAGTCATTGTACATGGCCAGAGGTTGATTTGTTGTCCCTCAGAAGCACATGCAGTATAAGAAGACATGCAGTGTGTTGTGGACTTTTCTGCAAATTCAGCAGAGTTCTGCACACCAACAGTCAGATTGAAGAACGTTAAAGTCATGTGTCAATGCACACAAGGCCAATTCCTGTGCTTGACTATAGTTTAAGGGAGAAAATCATACACAACTGTTACCATCCACACTTAGCTTGGGGTCTATGCCATGAACATCATATTTCAAATCCATATAGGTTTAAAAGTCTCTTCCCTCACCCAACTTTTCAGTAAAGATGCTAACAGACTTAAAACTGAAAATATTAATGTCATCTCTCCTCCATTCCCTAATCTGGACATTCCCCAGATGAAACTCAATTTATAAACTAGTGGCCCACAGGCTTATCCAGCCAGAGATAGCATGCTTTATTTGGTCATCTTAGGTTTTCAAATATATTTGAACAATCTGTGGCTATCTAAAACTCGGGGACTTCCATATTCAATCTATTTCTATCCTCCCTTACAATTTCTCTGGACCCACATTCTCAAGTGGTAATGGCGCAGTGAGGCCAATGGGTGTTGCTTCCTACAGCATGAGTACTGGCTTCCATTTCAGCTGTCCCAGGTCCCACTCAGACCTTTTGTGCCAGTTCAGTTGCCTACTGGGCCCTGTAGCATTTGAGTTTGTGACTCTCAATAATAAAAGGAACCCAGAAGAAGCAAAGTTTTTTTTTCTTTACAGATGACCATGGTGATAAGCCAATCAAGTATCAGTCAGATATACTAATGAACAAGAGTCTTAGAATCAGAGACTAGTGAAATGAGTTCAATTTAGTGTACAGGATTGCACTTCCATTTCTAATAAGGCATTATTAGAATCAAATAAAAAGTTCTTTCAAACAAAGAAAAGCAACATGGATTTCTGATATAGCTCTTTCTCCCATATAATACCATATAATACCCACTTCCTTTACCTGCATGATGGACAGTGAATATCACCACCTATCATCTCATTCTTTATTCACTCTTCAACTGAACTTATAGAGTAGTTGGCACAGAAAGTTTAGCATCATCCAAATGAGGGCCTATACTTAGGGCTTTATTTTCCTCAGTGTCTGGTATAATCTGAATGCTCATTGTCAGCTTTTATTGTTTAATAAGTACCAACTACTTGCCAAGCATTGTGCTAGGTTTTAGAAATAGAAAACCATAGCATGTGGTCTATGTCCTAAACAGCTTCACTCTTAAAGAAAAAACTTCTGGGCCAGCAAGTAGCCAGTAACCTAAAGAAAACTCACATTGACTGCACTGCTCCTGAAACATGCACATGCTGCTGAAGTCAAGACATATCACAGTGCCATATTGAATTAGAGAATGCTTCATGTACAACACGGACCTTTAGAAATGCACATGTATCTCAATTTGATAGAGATAACAGTAGCTTTCAACAAGATTCTAAGAATGTAGGCTTTTAAATTGGAGGATCTTGACATTTAGGAAGTCATCTCATTGATAGTTGAATCAAAACCCTCCCCTATCCCTGCAAAAAATGTACATACACGATAGCTTGCATAATTTTTCAGGGTTTGGAAGCCCATGACACCTGCTCCTTTTAGGTCCTCCCTGGACTTACTGCACAGAATGTGAAAGAAAATTCTGGAAGAGGTGGTCAGTTCCTAAGAGAGAAGCCATACAGGGGAATAGTCAGACAAGCTAGTCCTATGTGTGGAAAGAGAGAGGCTGAAGTGAATAGAGGTAAAGTGGGCAATGAGAAGAATTTTTAATTGAAAAATAGTTTGCCTGTTGTGTTTTTCCCCCTCAGGGAAAGTAGATATTCCTGTAAAGACTAATGTTGTCAGAGCTGGCATTAGTTCTGTGTATAATTATGGCCATTATGACATGTTAAGTCTGGAATCATCTTCTCCTCTATGACTGTTTTATAGTTTTTCTAAGTAACCAATTGTCATCTTGACATGAGAAGAAATTCCAGCATTTATTGTTTTTGTGTCAGGGTTATTTGGCTTGTTGTCTTCCATCATATCCCTGTATGCTTCAGTCTTCTCCAGGTCTTCAAACTTAGAGCTCCCAATATGCACAGAACAATTCCACATAAGACATGATTATCTCCAGAGACTCAGATGGGGTGGGTCTTTCTGAGCAGCCTCTTATCTTTGACCCTCACTGACCTTAATGTCAGATGCAATGCTTTATCACATTCCCTTTAAAACAAAACCAACTGCAAAAGTATTGAGAAATACTTACTGAGAGCTTGGGACACAATGAGAAAAAACACACACACAGCAAAAACATCACAGAATTCCCATTATACAACCCTCAGCTACCAAAGCCTATCTCTTCAAAAGCCAGGCCCTTGCCTTCCCACCATGCCCACCACCCTTGTGCTCTCTAATTCAGTGAATGAAGCTCCTCAGCTTCCTCATGTTGATTCTTGATGGTCATTACTTAATATTGCCCCAAATTGTGAGGAAGTCTCTGTGCTAAGGATGACAGCTTCTGTACTGCCCACGCCACATAAGAAGCCTCATTTAGAATTTTCCATATTTGTGACAGGATTAGGAGTAGATTTAAACAACAAACACATCTCCTCCCCACTCCAAGCCATGCATTTCTTTGTTCTTCACTGACCCTACTGAAGGCATTCTTGATCTTAGGACACAGATTCTTTTGTTTTCAAGTGATGCATAATATTCCCATGTTTATGTGAAATATTATGTTTAATCATTCTTAGACATCTTGTTTTATTTTATTTTTTCTATTAGAAACAATACTATGATCAGACAGATAATGCACACATAAGAGGGTATTATTGTGGGATAAAGTTGTAGAATTGATATTTCTGTGATTGTATACCATAGCATTTAGTAATATTGCTCTTCAAAAATTAGTCTTCCAGCCAGAGATGTCAAAGAGACACTAGCTTGATTTTCCATAAGTTATCTGTGCTGTTTATTCATACACCTGGGATCAGGTGGCTGGCAAGGAAATACAGATTAGCAAAGGAAAGGTAGAAAACAAAAGAGCATGAAGTGAACTACTAAGATTGCTGTTCAAAGTCATTCATCCTCATTCTGTGCCCAGGCATCCCTCAAATTTAGCAATAAACTTTCCAGAAGACAATGTAAAGAAGGGAAACCAGTTAATTATACTCCTAAAAAAACAGAGCCAATAGCTGGGCTTGGTGGCACATGCCTTTAATACTAGCATTTGGGAGGCTGACATAGGAAGATTGCAACGTGTTCCAAGCCAGCCTGGGCTACAGAGTGAGTTCCAGGTCAGGCCTGGGATGAGTGAGACCTTGCTTAAAACAACAGCAACCCACAAAACAAACAAACAAACAGAAACAGAAACAAAAAGCAGAGTCAAGCCTTGGAACCTTATGAGAAAGACATTTATCCGTGTGACAGTGTGACCTGATGTGATCCCCACCCCTGCCACACACAACCATATTTGCTCATTTGCCTTGAACCCAAAACATGTTGCCTGAGAGCAAAGCTCTTTGTCATTCATGTATGCTCTAATTCTGTTGGGTGGAGAACAATCTGGCCCAGAATGATAAACCAACACCTGCCTGTCAAAGCAGACATTGCCATGCCTGTACTTGGACCTTCCTGTCTCCTGTAATCTTCCAGGAAATGCCTTGGATGAAGGGACAAGGACCAGATCTGGGATCAGTAGATGGAAACCAGGTCAGGGTAGCACTCCCAGGCAGGTGTGTGGGCTGCCTGCCAGGTGAGCAGGCAGAGTGCCAGAGGTGTGTGCCTCCCATGCTGCCCAGGGCTGGGGGCAGGGTGGGGATAGGGATTCCAAAGAAAGAGAGGCACCAGGGACTACCAATGCTGCCGCAGATGTTGAAGAGTGAGCTGCTGTAGAAACAAGAATAATTTCAATCGCTGACCTCAGAGCAAGGAGACAGGAGGAAGCCTGAGTGAGCTGAGCTGGGTGGGGAGATTGAGCTAATTAGCTGCCCCAAGTGTGAAGTGGACAGGACGCAGGTTGAAGATGTGAAGGAGGTAGAAAGGAAATAGAAAGATCTTAGTGTCCCAAAGGGACTATATGTTCTGGCAGAGGGTTAGGTGAATTCAAGGAAGCCAGTTGGCTCTATGTGGAACTGAGGAGCAAGGCACAGAGGCACTCTGATCCAGAACTGAACTTGAAAACAGAGCAAGCTCAGGACAGGCAAAATGCAGAGAGAAACTGAGTCATGGGAGATTTTGTTTCCAAACTCCACTAAGATGGGTATAATATTACTGTAAAGGCACACCCCATTGGAATGTAGTTACCCAGATGTGTCCAGTAAAGGACATAACATCAGAAGTACATCATGACTGGGAGGAAGTGGAAGAGTTAAGAACATGTGCCTCAGGCCCATAAGTATAGGAGAAATATCCCCATATGTCATTTCCTGAGTGACAATAGGAGAAAGTTATCCCCAAAGGAGGGGGGAAAAAAGACCTGGAAGTCTGATCAAAGGAGCTTTTTTATAGTGTCACCCTAGGGAGCCACGAGAGGGACAAGAGAACAGCAGGCAGCTACAAAGGGAGGGAAAAGGAAACCAGAGATACAGTGGAACAGGCCTGCTGGGAATTGGGCATGGCAAAGACAGAAAATGAGGAGCATTTTCTAGTTAGAGAGAAGATTGACACATTCTAAAGGATTTAAGTTTTCTTGGTTCTTTTGGTTGCATCTCTGTGAAGGTTGAAAGTTCACATCATCCTGAGTCTAGGTCAGAAAAATTCTGGTCTTTAGCTTCTGGTACATAGAAACTAGCCTACTACCATTCTGATTTTTTTCTTTTTTTAAATTTTTTGTTCATTTTTATTTATTTAGTTGAGAGCAACAGAAAGAGAGAGGCAGATGGAGAGAGAGAGAAAAAAAAGGGTGTGTCAGGGCCTCCAGACACTGCAAAGGAACTCCAGACACGAGCATCCCCTTGTGCATCTGGCTAATGTGGGTCCTGGAGAATGGAGCCTTGAACCGGGGTCCTTAGGCTTCACAGGCAAGCGCTTAACTGCTAAGCCATCTCTCCAGCCCCATTCTGCTTTTTGTAGACCAAGAAGAACAGCTTCCTTGTCTCTCATTCTGCATCCCTCCATATAGCAATAGGAAACTTCCCAGGGCATCTGGCTTACCACATTGGCAAAATATGGCTGATGAGGACGTAAGACAGAAAGCAGCATAGGCTCTTTTACCAAAATATTATGAAGTTAAAAATAATTTTAATTTATACAGGAAATATGAAAATGTAGTAGTCAAATTTCAACACCAGAACCATATTTAACATAGATTTAAGATTTAAGAATGCTAGCCAGATGGCTTTAGCTGCAGCATGTATCATATAGCATTTTCTTAAGCCTTTTAAATCATAGACAAAATTGATTTATTGGAGGATAGTAATGTTCAAAACATATAATTGAATAGTAAAAATTCAAGAAATGCATCTTAGCTTTTAAAAAAGATGCATTTTCTTATTGCCTAAGTAGCCATGGTCTCTATAACTTTACTGAGTCCCTGAAACCAGTTCTAAGATGAATTCAGCCAATGAACAGTGTTTCAAGACCTTTGATCAATGTAATGATTTTAATCTCAAAACCTACCCTTGAGGGTGTTCATCATCTCCTTGGTAACAAAGAGTTTGGGGGAAAAAGGACAGCACCATTATTATGTGGAGGTTATTTATTTTCCCTTTACATTTGGTTATTCAGAGAACAATGCCAAAATAATGGTGGAAGAGCCAGGCGTATTGATGTACGCCTTTAATGCCAGCACTTGGGAGGCAGAGGTAGGAGGATCTCTATGAGTTCCAGGCTACCCTAAGGCTACAGAGTGAATTCCAGGTCAGCCTGGGCTACAGAGAGACCCTACCTTGAAAAAAAAATTACAATAAATAAAAATACTTATTTGTTGCCGGGCGTGGTGGCACATGCCTTTAATCCCAGCACTCGGGAGGCAGAGGTAGGAGGATCGTTGTGAGTTCAAGGCCATCCTGAGACTACATAGTGAATTTCAGGTCAGCCTTAGACCCTACCTTAAAAAGCAGAAAGAAAAAAAAAAAGGTAGGAGATTGCAGAGGGTTCTTGTGGCAAAGAACAGAAGTTGGAGTTCAAACATATTGTGGAGACTTTTCCTTTCTAGGGTGGTTTTCTTCAGGACTCTTTACCCTTAATTAGTGTGGTGGTTTGAATCAGATGTCTCTCATAAACTCATTTGTTCTGAATGTTTGATCCCCAGCTGGTGGCAATTTAGGTGGTGGTGCCTTGCTGGAGGTGGTATGTTGCTGGGGTTAGCCTTTCTTCCCATCAGCTGCTTTTTTATTATTATTATTAATTAGTTTTGTACTCAGTGAATACATTCAAGTTGGTACCATTGTTAGGCTCATCCATGTCCTACCGCCCTGCTCTGGCCCCTCCTTGTTGAGGTATATGGGTCATGCATTGTGGAGTTAGCCCACAGTTATGGGTAGGAGAAATGTCTCTGCATATCATGTGCATAACATGTGACTCTGACATTCTTTCCGCCCCCTCTTCTGCAAAATTTCCCTGAGCCGTGTTGGGTTCATTTTTGGTCTGCTTCAGTGATGAGGTGTTGGGGGCCTCTGTGTCTCTGGATCTCTGATTTGGTAGGAGTTGATTGTTCTCTGTGTCAATCTCCTTCACCCTAGTGCTGCTACCCGGTTCATCAAGAAAACAGCACCCTTGCTTGTTTCACCAATTATTCTTAGTTTCAGCTGGGGCCCTTTTGAGGTATGGGGTGAATCTCTCCTTAGGATCTGCGTGTATCTGAAAAAGAGAAGCAGATTCTCCAACGGAGAGTAAAGTTAGCACCAGACAAATGGGATAACCCTTATTAGCTGCTTTTGTTAAAGGTGTTTTGTGCCAAAAATGAGAAGGTAACTATAACAATTACATATATTTTTGGCAAGGGAAGATGGGAACCGGGTACCTGTCCCTTCATTCCTATCAATCAAGTTCTCTTAGGAAAGCCTCTATCTCTTCTTCTTTCTGGGATCCCTACCTTGAAAAATAACCTTTGCTTAGTATGATGGATAGGAAATATATATTGCTCTAAGGCACCCCCCAAATTATAATGCTTCAAAATAATATTTTTCATGTTGTCATATTTTGTAATGATTAACTACACAAAAAATATATTTCAAATATATTCTAGCATGGATAACTTACTGTTTTGTAATTGTTCAAAGCAGTAATCTATATTCAAACACTTTTGCCCAGCCCTATGCAACTAGGAGGAATCATTATACTACATTTTAGGCAAAAGAGAGATGAGAGTAGAGAATTATTCTGTGCTCCTGTGATTGTCTACATTATCCTGTCACTAAGTGAGAAGCTCAGCTATGCCATGAAGCAAGAGCATGTGACCTTGCGGCTGCTAGAGATACAGGGGTAGCCCCCATAGGAGGAAGCAATACCCGGCCAAAGCCCCAGAAAGGTGAAATTCCACAGGTAGTGCTTGGACCTCCATAAATCTGCAGAAAGTGTTTACTAGGTTAGTGTGACCCAGCACACACCATGTAGACACAAGATAGACACAACTCCCACGGAAGCTCAAAGGAACTATGCAGGTCAAGTTTTGAAACAGCACCCAGT
This sequence comes from Dipus sagitta, assembly GCA_036346955.1. Taxonomy (NCBI): domain Eukaryota; kingdom Metazoa; phylum Chordata; class Mammalia; order Rodentia; family Dipodidae; genus Dipus; species Dipus sagitta. Next base: position 507,632 of record CM070783.1, read on the forward strand.
TAGTTCAAAGGCCATTTAGAATTCATGAGGAAATTTGTTTTGTTTTAAACTATGCTTGCTGCACTAGTAGCAAACAATGAGTGTTGATTACATTTGTATTCTCCCAAATTTCAGTGTTTCTCAAGGGAGATGTCTGCCCTATGATTCTCCAGGAAAATGTGGTAACATGAAACTAGGTCCTGTAACCAGGTGTTTAACAAAAATAGCCAAAGATCTTGAGGAAAAACACTGCAATTACAAGTAAAAGCAAGTGTGAAAATGTAATACTAAACAAAGGGATCATTTGTATTCAATGCAAGAAGAAAGGCGAGAGAATATTTAACACTCATGAGATATTATGTTATGTAGATAAATAGGTATATAATTTTGTTGGGTATAGGGAAATGCCATACATAAATCATGCAGAAAGATTAATTTTTATTGCTGGGGCTGGTATCAGAACTCTCAAGTATGAGCTGGTTGTAGTGGCACACTTGGATCCTGGTGTCTGGGAGGCTGAGGCAAGAGGATTGCCATGAGTTTGAAGCCAGACCAGGCTACAGATTGTGACAGTTCCTCAAAAAAAAAAAAAACACGTTTTTGGCTGAAGAGATGGCTTAGCAGTTAAGGTGTTTACCTGCAAAGCCAAAGGACCTTGGTTCAATTCCCCAGGACCCACGTAAGCCAGATGCACAAGGTGGCGCATGTGTCTGGAGTTTGTTTGCTGGCTGTGGCTGAAGGCCCTGGAGCACCCATTCTCTCTCTCTCTCTCTCTCCTTGTGTCTTTCTATCTCTCAAATCAATAAATAAATAATAAAATGTTTTTTAAAAACACGCTTTATTTTTGTTGTGTTATTCTCATATCCACTCCCCATGTCTACAGTCTAGACATTGAACCTCCTTCCCCCAAGATACAGATACTTCTAATTTCTAGTCCAAAAAGAGACTGATGAGAGTAAATTCATTCTCTTCTCCTCCACTTAGCTTTTGACAGCAACGTGCTAGAGATGTAAGTAGATAGTCAGAGTAAGACAGTCCCATGTGGGAGTAGTATGCAGATGAAGGAATCTGGCCCTCAGTGGATGAGTGATACCAACACCTTTCATGTTGCTTGGCACACCGGAGGCCGAGGTGAGACAAGCAAGAAATGACAAAGATCCTATCTTGTTAATTGACCTTGTCTCATCTCCTCCCCTGTAACACATGACTTGCAATGTAAAACTTCCTTTAATTTCATCATAGCACCTCACCCAAAAATGAGGTACAGTCATGATTATGAATGGTGATTATGAATGAAGAAACATTTTTCTTCTGTCTCTTGATATTATTTCTCCTTTAAACTGACTTAGGGAAAGCCAACATGGTATTTACTTCTTAGTTTTTAAGGGGTAATTGACAGGAGACAGTAATGGGAGGGTTTGAATATGATTGAAATACATTATGTACATGTATGAAAATGTCATCATGAGCCCCATTATTATGTATAATTAATATATGCTAATTGAATATTAAAAAATAATTTTAATTCTTTAATGTTAAGCATTCAAATACAGTACAAATTCCACCCATCTTATATTTTAAATGTTGGACTGTGAAAGCAGCAACAGTAATGGCATAGCCAGTGAAGATAATGAAAGCTTTTGGTCTAGGAAAGGAAAAAATTAAAAGACCTGTTCAGAACTGCAGAGCCAGGGAGTCTGGCAGTTTTCCCTCATATTTCCCAGTGACAGACAAATTGGTAGTTCCCACATGTATAATTTATTAGTAATTGCTCTAATCTGCCTCCTAAGTTTCTAAGTTGCCAGTTCACTAAGATCAACTATTGTGTACCTTTAAAATAGGAATCATATGGTAATTTAATGAAGTATCTAGCCAGTTAGGGTGATTTCCATACAAAAGCAGTTACTGCCTTTGTAATTTAGAAAAGTGGAGGAGGAATACCACTGTCAACTTTTTTGAATCCCTAATGACTAATATCACTCTGTAGGGTTAAAATGCTACATGTACATTTTCCTTGGGAGGACATATGGCTAGTAAGATAGCTGGCTTTCCTTTGGGTTGGGTTGCAACATATTTAAAAGGTGTTTTCTTCCTCCTTGGAGTATTATAAGGGCTGCTGTGTGAAACCCTAGCATGGGTGATATGGATGCCAAAGGCATAGAATTTGGTGGGGAGGGGGAGCAGCATTGAAAGTATAGCCAGAGGTGCAGTCTGTGTGTGTGTGTGTGTGTGTGTGTGTGTGTGTGTAATGATTTTATGTGTCTATTAAAAAATCCATAGTGCACACATGAGAGAAAACATGTTTTATTTGTCTTTCCGAGTCTGGCTTATTTCGCTTAATATGATGATCTCCAGTTGCAGCCATTTTCTAGCAAATGTCATTTCATTCATCCTTATGTCTGAATAAAATTCCATTATTATATACCACATTTTCTTTATCCATTCATTTGTTGATGGATACTTAAGCTGATTCCATAACTTGGTTTATTGTGAATAGTGCTGCAATAAACATTGATGTGCAGGTATCTCTATGGCATGTTGACTTTGAGTATTTCAAGTATATATCCAGGCATAGTATAGCTGGGTCATATGGTAATTCTGGTCTAGTTTTTTTTCTTTTCTTTTTTTTTTTTTTTTTGAGAAACTTCCAAAACAAGCTGATTTTCATAGTTACATTCAAAGCAGCAATTTAGAAGAGTTCCTTTTTCCCTACATTTTCACCAGCATTTGTTTTCTTTATAATAAACATTCTGTCCAGGGTGAGAAAGAATCTCACTGTAATTTTAATTTATGTTTCCCTGATTACTAAGGGTATTGAACTTACTCTCCTGTTTATTGGCCACTAGTATTTTATCTTTTGATATGTGTCTATTCATTTCATTAGCCAATGTATGATTGGGTTGTTTGGTGCTTTTTTAGTTATTTATATATTCTAGTATCTAATTAATCCTCTGCCAGGTATAGCTAGCAAAGATTTTCTCTCATTCTGTATGTGATCTTTTTATTGCTTACTTTGCTGTGCACATGCTTTTTATTTCATGCAGTCACATTTGAAAATGTATTTATTCTTTCTTTTTTTGTTTCTTTTTCTTTTCCTTTTTGAGGCAGGGTCTAACTAGCTCAGGATGATCTGCTGCTCACTCTGTAGCCACGGGCTGGCCTCAAATGCATGGTGATCCTCCTACTTCAGCCTCTCAAGGGCTGGGACAAAAGGCATGTGCCACCAAGCCCAGCTAAAATTCTTGATACTATGTTCTGAGCACTCTTCTATGAAGAAAGTCCTGCCTATCTTGAAGTATTTCCCCTATATTTTCCCCTTAATAGTTTCAGAGTTTCAGGCCTTATATTAAGGTCTTGTTTCTACTTTGAGTTGATTCTATACAGGGTGAAAGACAAGGGTCTAGATGCTTAGTTTTCTCAGCTGCATTTGTTGAAGAAGTGGTGTTTTCCTTAATGTATGTTTTTGATGTCTTTGTTCAAAATCAGGTGGCTGAAGCTATGTGGGTTTTATATCTGGGTCCTCTATTCTGTTCCATTGATCTACATGTCTGTTTTTTGTGCCCATACCATGCTATTTTGGTTACTGTAACTTTGAAGTAAAGCTTAAAACCAAACATTATAATACCTTCAAGGACTATTTTTTTTTTCTTGAGATTTCTTTCTATTCTTGAGACTCATCAGTTTATACATTTTCCACTTATCTTCTTTACATAAGAGTCAAACAGTCCCTTTGCATCATTTGACATCATCAAAATTATCAACAACCCCTGCTTACTGACCTCTGTTCTTGCTGATTTGTACAAGGTGGGATCATGACTTGACATTTACTTTTCATGTTGAAACTCACAGTTTTGGAAAGGACAGGAGGTATGAAATGAAGTTTTAGCTGACCTTTGAGAAAATTGGAAGTAAAAGTGACAAAATAAATGTAGATTTCTGTGGACACTTTTGGAAAGGCACTTGTTTGCCCCATTCAGTTGGCAGCCATCCTGGGACTGATAAAATTCCTCTGCAGTTCATCAGAATTTAACTTTGGCTCAATCTATCAAAGTCACAGCCACATCTCCCAAGAGTGCCATTTGGCCACAGGTCAAATGCATTATCACAAACACAGAGACTATTCCCGAATATCATTCCTAACCCATAGCTTGTGGCCACTTGCATTGAGCAAGATCAAATACAAAAAAAAAAAGTCATAAAACAGGTTATTTATATAATTCCGCTAATTTTCTTAAGTTAAGATACTTTATCCTAAATGACTTTTGGGATGGAACCCTAAGTCAGGAAACTGAAATGAGACAGTCTCCAGATCAGTGATTAGGAATTTTAACTGGGAAACAGTCTCTTGACTTCCTTAGAATACTATTATATTTGTCACCAAGCAGGCTCACCAGATGTGTCTCTCAGCTTCATGCTTGCCTGACCAATGTTTGGGAAGCACAAGGGCAGGAGAGTCTGTATTGTTAAGGTAGTGCTGCTCCAAGTTTGGTCATAGGACCACCAACAGCAGCAGCACCTGGAGCCCATTGGATATGCCAGTTCATGGCTCCAACACAGCCTTCCATAACAAAATCCCTGGGGATGGGGCCCAGGAATCTTATCTTTACAAGCTCTCAAGCTGATTCTGATAATCAAGTCTGAGAACCTCTGACCTCTACATCTCTAGAACAGACTCAATGAGCAGTCAATGTCAGTAGTCGTTTTCTGCACGTCTGTCCTTCTGTAAAGGATAGAACACCATCCTCTTCATGTTGGAAACTGGTCTGAACTGCTGACTTTGCTTTCATTTCTCCATGTTTACAGGTTACTGGATCAGAATAGTGGGCATCATACATTGAAATATTTCTTAAGATATCTGAACTGTAAGGAACATCTCCTAAACATGTTTAGTATTTTATTGAAGCTGAGAACTGACCATAATAGTACTATACATTTTTTTTTTTTTTTTTTTGTGAGGTAGGGTCTCACTGTAGCCCTGGCTGACCTGATACTCAGTAGTTCCAGGCTGGCCTCGAACTCATATAGATCCTCCTACCACTACCTCCCGAATACTGGAATTAAATGTGGGCACCAACATACCTGGCTGTAATATACACTCTTCTGGAACTAGCTATGGACACCTGTGAACATCTCAGCCATATTTTAAAAAAATATTGTTATTTATTTATTTGCAAGCAGAGAGGCAGAGGCAGAGTGAGAGTGGATGTACCAGGGCCTCCAGCCACTGCAAATGAACTCCAGATGCATGTGCCACTTTGTGCATCTGGCTTTACATGGGTACTGGGGAATTGAACCCATGTAGTTATGTTTTGCAGTCAAGCACATTAACCACTGAGCCATCTCCCCAGCCCCATCTCAGCCATCATTAATCAAGACAAAAAAAAAAAAAATAAGAAAGAGAAAGTAGACCAAAGAGGCCTCTGATAATTTAACATGCATAGTACAAAACTGCACTCAAGTTAACATCTTTTCACTAATTTCTTCGAGGTTGTCAGAATGTTCTCATACTTTTCAAAACTGGTTTTGACTTACAATTATGTGGAAAGCTTGCTAAAAATCTACATGCACAGACCTAAATGTAAAAGCTCAAAGCATAAAACACTTAGAAGAAAACATAGACATACATCTCCATGTCTTGGGTTGGGCAATGGTGTGTTAGATGGGTTGCCCAAAGCACAAGTAATGGAAAAATAATTAAAGTGAAAAACTTTCTGCTCAGTTGACACTATCAAAATAAAAAGTAAAAACACAACCCATGGGTTGGAGGAAAATATTTGCATAGCAAAGAATCTGTTGCCTCAAGCCTTTAATCCTAGCACTTGGGAGGCTGAGAGTAGGAGATTGCTATGAGTTTGAAGCCAGCCTGAGACTACATAGTGAATTCCAGGTTAGCCTGGGCAAGAGGGAGACCCTGTCTGGAAAAAACAAACAACAAAAAAAGAGCCTGGTATCCAGAACACATAAGCAATCACAATGGACATTTTTCCAGAGATATACAAATGGCTGATAAGCACATAAAATGATGCCCCACAGCTTTAGTCGTTAGAAAGATGCCAGTCAAAACCACAATGAAGCTGGGAGTGGTGGTGTACGCCTTTAATCCCAGCACTTTGGAGATAGAGGTGGGAGGATCGACATGAGTTTGAGGCCACCCTGAAACTGCATAGTGAATTCCAGGTCAGCTTGGGCTAGAGTGAGACCCTACCTCAAAAAACCAAAAAATAAAAATAAATAAAAAATTAGCTGGACGTGGTGGCACACACCTTTAATCCCAACACTGGGGAGGCAGAGGTGGGAGGATCACTGTGAGATAGAGGCCAGTCTGAGACTACATAGTGAATTCCAGGTCAGTCTGGACTAGAATGAGACCCTACCCTTAAAAAAACAAAACACACAATGAGGTGTCATTTCACACCAAGAAGAATGGCAAGAATAAAAAAATAATAATAAACACTATTGATGAGAATATTGAGAAATTAGAAACATCACACATTGTTGGCTAAAAGTGTAAAGTGTCTGAGCATGATGGCACATACCTTTAATCCCAGCACTCAGGAGGCTGAGGTAGGAGGATAGCTGTGAGATAGAGGCCAGCCTGAGACTAATTCCAGGTCAGCCTGGGCTAGAGCAAGAACTTACCTCAAAAAATAAAAAATTGTAAAGTGACATAAACATTCCGAAAAACAGCTTGGTGTTTTTTTTATTTTTATTTATTTATTTATTCATTTATTTATTTATTTATTTAAGAGTGACAGACAGAGAGAAAGAGGCAGAGAGTGACAGAGAAAGTGAGAGAGAGAGAGAGAGAGAGAGAGAATGGGCACGCCAGGGCCTCCAGCCCCTGCAAATGAACTCCAGACGCGTGCACCACCTTATGCATCTGGCTAATGTGGGTCCTGGGGAGTCAAACCATGAACCGGGGTCCTTAGGCTTCACAGGCAAGCGTTTAACCACTAAGCCTTCTCTCCAGCCCAGCTTGGTGGGGTTTTTTTTTTTTTTTTTTTTTTTGGCTTTTTTGAGGTAGGGTCTCACGCTAGCCCAGGCTGACCTGGAATTCACTGTGGAGTCTCACGGTGGCCTCGAACTCACAGCGATCCTCCTACCTCTGCCTCCTGAGTGCTGGATTAAAGGCATGTACCACCATGCCCGGCAGCTTGGTGGTTTTTAACAGTGGTGACCATAGGGTTAGCAATTTCACTAGCATTGAAATGCAGTGAAAAGTATCCACCCAATGGAAATGAAAATGTCTGTTACTACCAAAACTTGTACATGAATGTTCATAGCAACATTCATTGTTCAAAATACCTAAGAAGTAGAAGCAATCTAACTGATGAAAATAACATGTGATATATGTTTGCAGTGTGATATTATTCAACTATAAAAAGAAATAAAGAAGTTATGTATGGTGGCACACTTCTATAATTCCAAAACTTGGAATGGAAACAGGAGGGCCAGATGTTCAAGACCATTCTTGGCTATATAGAGAGTTTGAGACCAGCCTGTGGTGTATGAGATCCTATCTCAAAAAACACAAAACAATCAAACACACAAAAAATAATAAAGCATTGATGCTTGCTATACTATGGATGAAATGTGAAATCATTATTTCAATTAATCATAATTGAAAGAAAACACATAGAAGAAGCCCCCTATTTCAGGATTGTATGAAGATAAAATGTCCCAACTAGGCACAACCATAGAGGCTATTGGTTCATTTTGCTAAGGACTAGAAGTAGGGAGAAACACTGCTGATAAATGTGGGGTTTCTTTTGAGTGATGACTATGTCTTGGAATTAGTTGTTGATCATTGTTTCTCAACACTGTGAAATACTAAAAACTACTAAATTATACACTTTAAGAAAGTGAGTTTTATGGTATGTGAATTAGATCTCAATTTCAAAGAAAAGCAGGAGGCTAGAGAGATAGCTCAGCAGGTAGTGCTTACCTTGCAAACATGAAGACCTAAGTTCAGTCTCTAGTACCCACTTTAAAAAAATAAACATGTAAAACATCATAAAAAGTGGGGATCATAGTTTTCTACCCTACCTGTAGTGCCAAGAAGAGTGGGGAGGGGGAGAATGATTAACAAAGAACAGAGTACTCTTGCTACTGGATGAGAAGTAGTAGTAGTTTATTATATTATTTTCTTTCCTTTTCTAATATCTAAGCATTTCTAGAATTTAAAAATCATGTATGAAGCATACTGAGTTAAATAACAGAATCTCCAAAGATGCAGTTTGGACATCTCTCATCTGGTTTCCTAGCAAGTTGTTTCTGGTAGTTTTTGTTGTTGAACACAGAGTCTCACCATTTAGTCCAGGCTGGCTTCCAGCTCCCCATCCTCCTGTCCTGACTTATAGGCATGCACACCACACTTAGGTTCTAGTTGATTATTTTGAAACAAATTCATCTCTAGTTTGAAAATCAGTAATACTGCCTACTATTGTGTATATAGTTCTAGAAATATGCTTATCTTAGAAGGTTAAAAAAGAAGAAAACACCTCCCTTAGGGAAATAAGTAAATAATGGCTGGCAGGGTGGGGGGGCGGGGTCTGACTGCTTGACAAGAGAGACAGCACACAAGAGCTTGAAAAGTTCATATTCTGAGGCCACTCAGCATAGAAGCAAACAGTCCAGAATGCCTCAACAAACCCACCATCACTGTTCACATGGTAGCATGATTTATTTCTGATATTCAAAGTGATGAGCTAGAGGCTGTCAAAAATGATTAAATTATGTTCAGAAAATGTTATTTAAGACATATAAAGATAAATACTTACTTTAGAAAATAGCATTTTAAGGATTTTACATTTTTAAAACCTCAAATATCTAGGAAATCTGAGTAATGGGGTAATTTGGCTTAAAAACCCTCAGTAGCTTTATTTTCAAATTTAATTTTTCTGCTTGACATTTATAAACAAAAATCTACCTTGCTATATAAAATTCCTTTATGAAACAAGCATTGGATACAGAAAATATTTTGAGGAAGAAGAACTGAGATGGAAGATATTTGTTATTTTTTAAAAATTATTTATTTGAGAGAGAAGAGGGCATGGGAGAGGAGGAGAGGAGATACTAGAGTCTCCTGCCACTGCAAGTCAACTCCAGACTTAAGCACCACATGTGGATACTGGGACAATGGGCTTTGTGAGCAAGTGCCTTTAACCACTGAGCAATTTCCCCAGCCCTGTTGTTTTTTAATGAATATTTTCTTCTAAGGCACAACTTTTCTTTAAAGCAACAGTATTGATGTAAATTTTATATGTAATAAAATATTTTAAGCTTATTAGTTGAATGATTCTGACAAGTACATGCACGGGTGCAACCATCATTCTAATAAGTATGTAGACCATTTCTACTTTTCTAGAGTTCTGTGTTCCAATACAGTCAGGACCCCATCCCAACATCCATTTTGCCCCAGGAAAACACTGATGTAATTTCTGTCACTATTAATTAGTTTTGCTTCAAGCAGTTTATAGAAATAGATTGAAACCATGTGTCTTCTTATGTGCAGCTTCTTTGAGTCTCAGCATATCTGAGATTTGCACCCATGCTATTGCATGTGTTGCTTGTGGCCACTCAATTTTACTTCTGGGCAGCAGTTGCTATATGAATATACCACACATTATTTATTCATTCACTCATTGCTTCTGTTTGTATGAATAAAAATGCATAAGTCTTTTTAGGCACATGCATTTTCATTTTTCCTGGATAAATACCCAAAGCTCATATGCTATACATGTTTAGCTTTTATCAAACTCTTTGCCTAAGTAGCTTCAACATTTTACATGCCCATTAGCAGTATAAGAGCGTGCCAGGGCTGGAAAGATTGCTTAGTGGTTAAGGCACTTGCCTGTGAAGCCTAAGAATTCATGTTTGAATCTCTAGGTCTCACATAAGCCAGATGTACAGTGATGCAAGCGTGAAATGTCGCACATGCCATGTGCATAAGGGGGCACATATGTCTGGAGTTCACTTGCAGCAATTGAAGGCCCTGGAGTGCTCATTCATTTTCTCTCTCTCTCTAATAAATTTTTTAAAGGGTGTGGCAGTTAAAGCCCATAACTCTGACTTACAGGCTAGTGGAAAGAATTCTCCCCTTCTCTCTCTCTCTCTCTCAGATTTGTCCTCACTCACTTATTATTTTGTTTGCTGTTCTAGGAGCTTTGCTTTGTATTTATGTAAACAATCATCCCTGAATAGTTTTAACCCCTTTTAAGCTTCATTTATACATTAAGATTAACGGTATGCTCTTAATATCTCAATAAACATTTTAAGCACATTGTTCTAAACACTAATAGCTTAAGACAGACTTTCTAAAACAGCATTCATTTACGCTACTAAAAATTAGGCAGTGCATATGAGCCCTTGGTCATTCAACATCTTGGCAGGTGTGGCTTACCCTTCTGTATGTTGCCTTTCTGTGAAAGCCAACTTCTGCCCATGAAAGAGGAGCAGTGCAGATTACTGATAAGTAGCTCCAGCTGGAAGAGGTGGTGAGACTAGTGTGAAGTTCTTGGCTTCTTTCCATGGACCCATTCTGATCCTTGCAGAGCCTTGGCTTCCTCATCTGTCAGCTGAGGAATAGAGGTCATAATTGCTTATATGCCATATGATTGTTGGGAAGACAGTGATCTCATCTATGTAAAGTTTTTGGCAGTGTTCCTGATCACATTTATTACCCAGTGGAAACTTCAAAGAGAGATGTGTTCCAATATGATTGAAGCAAGGTCATCATAAGAACACATAGGGGTGTGTTCTAGAATGTTAATTCCCTCTGCATTTGCTGCTACCTGGAATATTTTCTTTCTGTCCTTGGAAGTCAGGATGTTGCCATTCTGTGAGCTTCTAGCATGATCTTCCTAAAGGTTATCCCCTCCTCAGCCCACACTTGAGAAGCAAGTGTGAGTTCTCATTTCTTGCCTCAAAACCTTGAATTCAAAACTGTTTCTCTCTGCCTCAGTTGTTTCACCTACCCTCACACTGAGATAGCCTACTTTTTAGAAGTGGGATTTGACCTCCCACATACTTATAAAACATAGAGGATGAAGAAATTAAGATGCATCTGCTATGTGAACCCTAGACTAAGGACTATGGACGATTTTTCTTTCTCTTAAAAAAAAAAAAAAAAAAAACACCAAAACACCAAAGAGGCCAGGTGGTGCACGCCTTTAATCCCAGCACTTGGGAGGCAGAGGGAGGAGGGTTGCCATGAGTTCAAGGTCACCCTGGGACTACATAGTGAATTCCAGGTCAGCCTGGGATAGAGTGAAACCCTACCTCAAAAAAACCAAGAAAAAAAAAAACACCAAAATAAGACGATAGAAAAAAATTACCGGGCTCAAATCTTAAAATTCCATAGGGAGAAAAACAAAAAAATTTTATTCTACAAACTAGCAAATATAGCAATTAGTTATCTTTTAAAAAAGAATTGAATTATTTTAGGGTCCCCTCTTTTGCTAAAAATACATTCTAAAATGCAGGTGTTTCTAAATTCACTGTAACTTATAAAAATATTTTTGTAGGGCTGGGGCAGTGGCTCAGTCAGTAGGATGCTGCCACACAAGCATAAGGGCCTTAGTTCAGAGCCTCAGACCCATGTAATAATGCTGGACATAGAGGTGTATACCTCCATCCCAACTCTGAGGAAGTAGAGACTGGGAATCCCTGGGGCTCACTGGCTGCCTAAACTAGATGAATTGGTGAGTGCCAGGTTATGCTCCAAATTAAGATCTCCAACAGTAACCTCTGGCCTTCATGTGCATATACACACACTTGTGTCCATACACATTCACACATATACAAAAAAATACTTTTGTAAAAGTTCATATAGACATATATTAGAGCATTTACTTTTATTTATTTTATTTTATTGCTCATTCGTTTCAGGATTAAAACATAATGCAGTGAGATTTCTGAGTTCTCACTATGTGCCATGCATTGGAATAAACATTGCCAACATTACTTGGCTAATGTGCACAACATGCCATAAACAGTGATTAGGCCATTGTTACTTTGCATTTATGTATGTGGAAACTAACATAGAATCAAGTTTCCTACTGCTACATGGACAGAAAGCAAATCCTTTGATATTAAAAATAAATAAATAAAGTAGACTCAGTAACAAGTTTCAGAATCATAAGTACATGTTAGTTTTATTATTATTGCTGTTGTTGAAAGCATATAGCTTTATATATGCATAAATGACACTCATGATTGTTGTTACATAATTTTAGACTGCAAGGGAATGACCATGGAATATATAATACTCTCATTTTCCAAATAAAGAAATTAAGGATTACCAGAGTAAAATGGTTTGCCCATGAGAACACAGCTAGTTAACTGAATCATAGAATCGATCAGCAGCTATACATCATGTGCCTCCTGTGAATATGGGTTCCCTGAATGGTGCCTTATGCAGTTTGTCCCAAACTTACTTCCCCTAGTTTTCACATTGCAAAATCAAATATTATGTCACAGGCCCACACTTGTTTCTTCACAGTACCTCCTCCCAGACTGTAGGTGAAGAGAGCATACTGCATATTCATGCTAAATGTTGCAGGAACCTGTAGGTTTACATTGTAAATGGGCAGCATGGTAGTGTCACCATGGTCAGTCATGAACCTGTCCACAGAATTATGTAGTGTTATCACCATGGCTGTGAAACAGCCAGTAATCTTCTTGGTGTTTATATTTAGCAGTGATTATTCATGGTATGATTATAGGATGTAAACAAGCACCACCCAGAGCATGTGCAAATGACTCAATGATTGCCTAGGGACAGGTTATCCAATGCTATTGCACTCTAGATGAAAATATCCAACCTAGACAACTTTATTATGACTATAAATTTGGCTTCCTGCAATTACCACCCCAAACCAAATTACATATTTCTGATGAGGCATAATTTCTTATTAGATATAGAGAATGCTAGGACAGACTATTTCATGATAAAATTAAAATTTTAACCAAGTTTTGTTCATTTCTAGATGCTAACTAATAAAATAATTCAGTACTGTATTTATACAAGTGAATAGAGGAAAACATAAAGACCAAAAAGAAGAATAAATTATATTTCTCATCATAAACATTTTGTAGTAATAAATATAATTTTTGACACTTTCTACTGACCTTTCCATGAACCCTTCATCAGCCTTACATTTGGTTGCTTCTGAAAGACACATGTCTGGCTCTATATTTAACACACTGAGTCTGCCCTTTGATGGGGCTCTAAAATTTTATTTTGATAACCTGTCTATGCAAAGCATTTATGATGAGGAGAATATGTTGAAACCTTTCCAACAAAATACCATTAGTGAAGCAGGGAAAGAATTTAGTATTAAAGAAGAACTTTGGTATATTCAATTCTGCTTACCATGTTTCTCTTTTCTTCATCCAGGACATATGGGATTAAGATGTTTAAAATAAATATAATAAGAGAAGCCATTGAATATATGAAGTTGTAGCTAGGATTCCCTCTGACACATCTTATTATCTATGCCAACCACAACACGCTACATAAGAATAATATAAGTTATAGAAACATCAAGTTACTTTATCCCCTTTTAATTCATGCTCGTAAATACTTACCTGTCAGGCATTGCTAAACATGGGCTGTGACTGTGAGAAAGCTGGTCTGGGCTGTTGGACATAGTCGAGGACCTTGGGCTGTTAGGGTTGCAACCGGCCTTATCATCGGGAACCCACTCTAGCACTGGAGCTGGCCCTCCCTTCTCCTGAGGTTTTAGTGTGCCTCATCTTCACCCAGAGGAAAGGGACTGGCGGGCCCTCCCCCCATCCCAAAGCACCTAAACATTCCATAGTCTAAAGTTCTGTCCTGCCACAGTTCCTGACCTTGTGGCCAGCTGCCCAAGAGACCTTTATATGGTAGTAACAGCCTCCCTGCTGCTGTAGCCATCCAATATGTGGCTGAAGTCACATAACTTTTCTCGCTCCTTCTACTATCTCCCTTGCAACTTCTCCCTCACAACTTCTGCCTTCCAACACCAGCCAGTTAGATAGCAACCCATAAATCTATGCATCCAATCACTATAAGGTGATCATCTTATAGTCTGTATGTGCCTTCTCAACTTTTCCCAAGTGTTTATAAACCCACTCCCCTTTTGAATAAATGAGACAAAGCGCTACCCATCAGACTGTCTCCCAGGTGGTTCATTGCCCGTCACACTCATCCTGCTGCCCCGCCCCCGGCTCCTCCTGCACCCAGGACGTCGGTGGCCAACAAACCCCCGGGATAGCAAGCACCCTCACTTACCTTCTAAACAGGGTTACTTATTATCTATAATTTTTTTCTACACAATTACATATTTTAATATATAGATAACTAAAGTTTTATAAGGATTAAGGAGTCAGGTAGAACAAGCCAATGAAGACACAGAGATAAAATGTTGAATATTAAAACTATGGTATTTGCCACATTGACATATTGTTCTTTTTTTAAATCATGATAAATAGCAAAATATTGTTGCCCTAAATGTCTGGGGAATAGACAATAGATTATTCTTTCTAAAGTACTTAAGTGGTCTTTAGCCATACTACTCTGAATGTGCCCTATCTCATTTGAAGTATTTAAATGATCTGAACAGGAGCAAGAGGTCAGTACTCAGTAGCTAGAGGAAGATTAGGAAGATCTTAGATTCATTTTTAAAATATGTTCACAAGAAAAATGTTAATAAACATTAAAATTAACTAAAAGTTTTAGAATGTGCATAAAATAAAGAAGAATAAGATTCTTGCTCTACTTCCTTAGGGGTATGAATATCATTTCAATTTACAAATATTGGTAACACTGTCATATTATTTCTACAGAGACAAGTTTGAGTTTTCTTCCCTTGAAACATTGTACCAGGAGGCACTGTGACTATGAAACTAATCTTTATTCATGACGTATATAGCTTGAACTAAAAATCTCTAGAACAAAATTAATAAGTCATGTGTCACTGGAGCAAATGGTGGAGACTAGACAATTTGATGAATAATTCTAGGTCAATGATTGGTACCACTCATACCAGTTTTTAGTTTATGGAAATTTTCTGTTTAACATGTAAAAAATTCTTGGGATATCGTAGAAACTTCATTTTCTTGCCATGTTTACTCCCAAAATGAGCTAAAGCCAGACTAGACCAAATCACTGGTCACTGCACTCTTTCAAAGATAATTAGCAAGGGATATTACACATCTAGACTTCATAGCATACCAAAATGCTAACTCAAACCCCTCCAGGTGTAATTTATGTCCATTTGTTCTTGCTGTTTTCTCAAAGGATCTCTTACAGCATGACTGAGTACCCTCTGTGGAGCTCTAACTAAGCAATAACCTAGGTGACAAAGGTACATTGCTAATTAGTCCAGGATGTGATGCTGACCAGAATGCCAAGCAGGGCTAGCTGTCTGGTAGTTACTGAGTTGTTTACTGTGGAGATATAGTAATTACAGCTTTAAGAATGCCCATGGACTGTTGACTGTGATCATTAAAATATGCCTTTTAAGAAATAGGCTCTTGGGCTAGAGAGATGGCTTAGGAGTTAAAGCACTTGCCTGCAAAGCCTAAAGATGCAGGTTCAATTCTCCAGGTCCCACATGGTGGCACATGTGTCTGGAATTCATTTGCAGTGGCTAGAGGCCCTGGTGCGCCCAGTCTCTCTCTCTCTCTCTCTCTCTCTCTCTCTCTCTCATAAATAAATAAATAAATATTAAAAAAGCAAATAGTCTCTTTTTTAGAATAGTTTTATCAAAAATATGCAAAGATAATACAAAGAATTACCATAATTAGCTCTATTAATTTTCCTTATTGTTAACATCTTACATCAGTTTTGTATATTAACTGCAACTGATGAATCAGTATTGAGGAATTATTCTTTTTTTTTTTTTTTTCGAGGTAGGGTCTCACTCTGGCTCAGGCTGACCTGGAATTCACTATGTAGTCTCAGGATGGTAGGATCCTCCTACCTCTGCCTCCCAAGTGATGAGTTTGAAGGCATGCACTATCACGCCCGGCTTGAGGAATTATTCTTAAAATCCATACTTAATTCAAATTTCACCTGAAGAGATGGGTCACTTTTGGAGGCACTTGGCCTTCAAAGCCTGCCAGTACAGATTTAATTTTCTAGTACCCATGTAAAGCCAGACACACTAAATGGCAGATACATCTGGAGTTCATTTGCAGCAGCAAGAGGCTTTGGTGTACTCATTCTCTCCCCCCCTCCTCTCTTCACTCAACCAATAATTAATTAATTAATTAATTAAACTAAATACTAAATAAAAAACCAAGCAAATAAAATTTTCTTAAGGTTATTTTTCAATTTAAACATAATATTTAAACTAATACATAACATAAAATATACATATTTATGGTGTGCTATGTGATCCTATTTTATTTATATTGATTATGTTTATTAGTTTACAGATTTAATTACAATATTTTCAAACATGCATATGATGTACTTTTCTCATATTCACTTGCCTTTCCTCCTCCTTCCTGTTCATCCTCTTTCTCTTTCCAAATAGTCCTCCTACTTTCAGGTCCTAGTATGTGTATATAAATCTAGAGTCTATATATGAAAGAATATTTATCTTTCTTGTATATATTGTGTAATATTCAAATCAGGATAAACATACTCCTCCAGCCAGATTGACTTCATTTTTCTCAAATAGTACCCTTTTCCTGTTCTAAGATCCCATACAGGATCTTGGCTACAGTTTCTCCTTGATTTTCTCATAGTTGTGATAGCTTTTCAGATTTTTCCTATTCTTGTTGACCTTGACAGTTTTGAAAAGTATTACTGAGGTGTTCTGTAGAATGTCTATTGTGTTAGTCAGACTCACTGAAACAAATACCCCAGAGAAACAATGTAAAGGGAGGAATTATTTATTTTGGCTCACAGTTTCAGAGGTTTCAGTACATTCCAGCCGGCTCAGTTTCTGGGTCATGGTAAGGCAGAACACCATGGTACAAGGGTGAAACAGAGAACAATGGCTCACCTCATGGTGGCTAGAAGTACAAAAAGAAAGACAAGAGACCCCACAAATGTAGGAGCTTAGCATAGGTAGTTAAAGCATTAAAAATGTAAGAAAAGAAGGAGTTGGATAAGTTTCTCAGTTGGTAAAATGCTTGTCTTGTAAGCATGAGGACCCGAGTAACATCCTCATTACCCACAGAAAAGAGCCAGATGTGTTGGTGCATACTTACTACCCCAGTATTGGGGTTATAAGGCAGAGGGAGCACTGCAGCCAGTCCAGCGTACTTGATAAACCTCAGGCCAATGAGAGATGCTATTTCAAAAAACGTAGGTTATACCTGAGACAAAAGCGACCTGGGATTGTTCTCTGGCTTCCACATATGTATTAATGTGTGCATGTACACATGTGTGTGTACTCATGTGTGCACATGCCAAAAAATTTGGGAAAAGGAAGGACCATTTAATATATTTAGTAATGATTTAGTTTTTGTTATGAACATGAACAGTGTTTTATCCCATGCAGATAGATACATTTTAGATGTATTGAGTCTGACTATAGAAGATAAAAACTTTAAAATGATTAGATGGCAATGTAGAGTATCTTTATTACTACAGGGAAGAGATTATTTCTCAGTAAAAAAAAATGGATAGTTATATAATTTGTAAAGAAAAAGATTACATTAGAAGTAAAGCTCTTTTATGCAAAAAGTCTCTATAAATAGTTAAGAGATAAACCTCAGACTAGAAAATATATCTTAGCATATAAAACAGAAAATATGTTGGTTTCTAGACTGCATTCATATGAATCTAGACTCCTTATAAATCAGTATGAAAAAGAAGAAACTGTCTACAAAAATGGGTAGTAACGGAGGCAATTTAAAGGGGCAATAAATACAAAAAGAGATGCTAAACTCTGATGAGAATTAGGAGAAAGGCTTACTAAACCAAAAAGGTACCCTTCTCCTCCCATTACAAAGGCAAAAATAAAGAAAAAAACCATGACTGTTTGAAAGTTGTACAGGATGAATGGAATGGAGAATTTTCCTAGCATTCTAGTATTTGAAAGTAAGGTGGAAATGCCTTGAAATTTTGGACATTTGTCTGTTTCCAAGCAGTTTTGCCCCTGGAAATATTCCCTAAAGAAGCATTTGTAAAAGGACATGTACCAAAGCATATTTTGTCATGGAAAAACCTAATGTCTCTTTAATGTAGAGGAGATAAAATCAATTGAAACATGCCTATATTTGTTTTTCTTTTGTATTGTGTCCCCAGCTACCACAACATTTCCTGGAACATTGGTAATACACATAAATTTTTGTTGAATGAATGAATGAACAGGGTGAAAAACACAACTAAAAAATGAATCAATGGATAGGTTGTTATATATCAACACAGATAATTTCAGACAGAATGTTGGGTAAACAAAGAGAATTGGGAATATGTATGTTGTACACTTTAATGCACAAAACAATACTATGTATTATTTACAGCTACCTATATATGTATTAATATAGTAAAATCTAGGCTACAAAACAAAAACAAAATTTATAGTGGTGGTTATTCCAGGGAAGGAAGGAAGAGTGGCACGAAAGAAGTCAAATGAGGGTAGAGGCTAAGAAATAGGGAAATCAGTTTATGTCTGAGGATTTATTTCTTTTAAGGACAAGATAACTGAAGCATATAGTGCATTTTGTTTCCATAAAACAACGAGGTAAATAGATCAAAAACATATAAATAAAAATGGAAGTAATAAAAACAATGAAAATTAAAAATATAGATGAAATTAAACTTTTATTTCTTGAGTTTAAAATAAAAACAAGTAAATCTCCTACACCATGAAACAAAATGATAAGTAGAGTATGCAAGAGAATATTCAATAGGCATAGCTATGTAATCCTAGAGGTCCGACATCTGGCTAGCAGGGCTTCAGGAACAAAGACAGAGGAGACACCAGCAGTACAGGAGGTAACAGACTATATTCCTGAGCCCAAGAAGATTACAAGGACAGATCCTTCAGAACATTTTAAACACAAACAATACAGAGAAAACCCTAGTAGCATTGATAGGGGGATTAAAAAGAAATAAGAACCAGCCAGGCATCATGGCACATGCCTTTAATCCCAGCACTCGGGAGGCAGAGGTAGGAGGATTGCCATGAATTTGAGGCCACCCTGAGACTACATAGTGAATTCCAGGTCAGCCTGAGCTAGAGTGAAACCCTACCTTGAGAAAACCAAAAAGAAAGAAAGAAAGAAGAATCAAACTGATATTTTACTTCCATATTTTATAGCAACAAGATAAAACAAGAATCACTTGAAAGTTCTGAAAAAAATAATTTTAACCTATAATTTATATTGACATACCATCAAGACATTAATCAATATAAGGGCAGAATAAAAATTTTTATAAATATTTCAAATAATGATTCTTATAAGGAAATGTTTTCTCATCATTGAAGAAAATACTAATTCCAGTCTCAAAGAGTACAGTAAGAAAAATCTTAGGGTAAGTGACAGGTTTAGAAAACAGCATGTCTGAATTACAACATGAAGTCAGAAACCAACAGGAGCCATGTCTCTTTAAGAACATGGCTTTTCTATAATGATTGTATTAAACAGCTCTATAATCTTAGCATTAAGGTAAAATATGCTACTTTTGTCAACAAAGATAAAAGGCAATGAAGAGCCAGATGTAGTAGTGCACACCTTTAATCCCAGCATTTGGGAGGCAGAAGTAGGAGGATTGCTGTGAGTTGGAGGCCACCCTGAGACTACAGAGTGAATTCCAGGTCAGCCCGAGCTAGAATGAGACCCTACCTCAAGAAAAAAAAAGAGAGAGAGAGAGAGAGAGAGAGAGAGAGAGAGAGAGAGGGAGAGAGAAAGAAAAGAAAAGAAAAGAAAAGAAAAGAAAAGAAAAGAGAATAGGCAATAAGAATTATTGGGAAAAAAAAGGGCTGGAGAGATGACTTAGTGGTTAAGGTGCTTGCCTGTGAAGCCAAAGGACCCATTCCAGATCCCACGTTAGCCAGATGCACAGAGGTGAAGCAAGCACAAAGTCGCACATGCCCGCTAGGTGGTGCAAGCATCTGGAGTTCAGTTGCAGTGACTGAGGACCTGGCACACCAATTCTGTCTACCTCTCTGTGTCTCTCTCTCTAAAATAAAATAAAAGCAAAAATTTTTTTTTCGAGGTAGGGTCTCACTCTAGCCCAGGCTGACCTGGAATTCACTATGGAGTCTCAGGGTGGCCTCAAACTCACAGCAATCCTACCTCTGCCTCCCGAGTGCTGGGATTAAAGGCATGTGCCACCACGCCCGGCTAAAAATAAAATATTTTTTAAATAAAAATAAGTAAATAAAAACCACCATAATAAATGTATAGCTTGACTATGAAGCAAATTAATATACTTTTTAATATTTTTATTTATTTATTTGAGAGAGAGAGAGGCAGAAAGAGTGAATGGGTGCACCAGGGCCTCCAGCCTCTGCAAATGAACACCAGATGCATGCGCCCCGCTGTGCATCTAACTTACATGGGTCCTGAGGAATTAAACACTGGGTCCTTTGGCTTTGCAGGCAAGTGCTTTAACTGCTAAGTCAACTCTCCAGCCCTAAAATGTGTTTTGATTTTGAGCAACTAATGAAATAAAGGTGTGCACATGGAAACAAGAGGACCACAGGCTGCACCCTGTGGTTCTCTTGTATAAAATGATAAGAAGGGAAGAAACTAATAAGGAACATCAATGAGATAGAAGGAAAACTAATCATTGAAAAGTCTTGAAAATCAAGTGATGAGAAACAGCTGACATGCTTTAGAGAGGTCAACTAAGATAAGAACAGAAGATTGACTGTTGGATCAATGGTTTTGGTAGGGGAGTGATAGCAGAAAGCTTATTGGATTGGGTGTAAGAGAGAGGAGAATGGTGCTGAAGTGAAGTCTGGACATCAAGAAATGGTCTGTTATCTTGACTGTGTTTAATGTTCTCACAACATGTGCATAATCCGAGTGATAGCATTGCATGCTTCAGTTTGTACACTTCAGGACATTTCCATTCTACCTTAATGAGGCTGAAAGAAAGAATAGAAGGAGAGAAATGAAAAAATTTCCCTTTTCCCTGCAGGAAATTTTGTGCAAGGGGGATAAATAAATGAGATAATTAGCTACAGAATGCCTGTGACAAAAGAATTTTTGGTGTATGATGTGTGTGTGGGCATGTGAGTGCAGGCACATGCATGCCACAGCACATGTGTGGATGTCCGAGAACAACTTCAGGTGTTGATCCTCACTCTCTCCCTTGTTAGAGACAGGGTCTCTAGTTCACCGCTGTATTCTCCAGGATAGCTGGACCTTGAGCTTCCAGGCAGTTCTCTTGTCTCCACCTCCCTCCCTGCCATAGGCATGCTGGGATTACAGATGCCTATATGACAGCATCTGGCTTTTACATGAGTCCTAGGGATCCAAACTCATGCTTGCACAGCAAGTGCTTTATTCATTGAGCCATCTCCTCACGTTCTAGCCTAGGCTGACCTGGAATTCACTATGTAGTCTCATGCTGGCCTCAAACTCACAGTGATCCTCCTACCTCTGCCTCCTGGGTGCTGGGATTAAAGGTGTGCACCACCACGCCCAGCAGGACTTTTTTTGTAAGTTTGGAGAAATAACTATATGCTTGAATGCCATTCAGTGAACAATAAATAAGGAGAAATTGACGCTGCTGATAAGAGCATGAGCTGCTAATGATCCTGTAGAGAAGATGGGCATGCGTAGGGACTGAGTGCACCACTGAGGACAAGTGGTAAGGTAGAGTCTGCTACACAGACTCACCTCTGTAAGGAGACGGGCTGGTGGGAATCCAACAAAATTCTCTTTGGAGAACTTCACTTTTCTCCATGGAGTAGGAGACAAGGTCATAGCTGAAAGAGGAAAAGACATAGAAAGTTTGAGGGGAGAAATGTCAATGTGAAATTGTTGTCAAAGAGAGTGAAGAGGTGTAAATGAATAGAATGAGGAATGCTTGCTGGCATTAAAGATTATTGGGTCTTGTGATCATGAATCTAGAGTACAATGATGCTACATAGCTGTCTGTTTTTCTGAAACATGTTCCCTAGCAAAAATGCAGGCATCACTTTGGCAAATAGTTTGATCATTGTTCTGGCAGGAAACTAGACAAGGCATTCAGGTGAAAGGAGGAGGTTGAAGCATAATGACGAGTCACTGTTAAAACTAAATCTGGGGGAAGATTGAGTGGTGAAGAGAAAGTGAAAGGGTGGGAGACTCACTGGATCAGAGATCTAGAGGTACCAAAGACTGTTGGAGTTGGGATAGTGGAGGGAGTGCACTGGAAAGATGGGCAGGAGTAGTCAGAGGACAGGATGTTTTACATTCTATTCCATTATATGCTTATATAGATTTTATCTAGCCATTTGGAACCCCTTTCTAATATATGGCAGTAAGGTCAACAGAAATTTCTTTTTAATCTTTATTATTTCTGCTTCTCCTTATTTCTTGCTTTCTCCTAAAGTTACAGGATTTTTTCCAGAGTTCAGCCCCTTCCTTCTCAGAACTCCTAAGCCCAACCTAACTATTCTCTTTCAGCATCTTTGCCTCACTAATACCAGCTCCCTAACAAGGTCTGCCCTTGAATTATGCTGGGAAGTTTATGATTCCTTTGACAACAAGAAGGGAAGTGAGGGGAAACCAATCTGCTGGCAGTGTGAGTCATGCCTGTCTCTAATAGGTCTCAGAAGAGGCTCTCCCCATTGTCAGTGTCTGGATCTTAAATGAAGGGTTGCTGGAAGGGAGATAGGTAGGATATTTTCCTTTTACAGCTTGAGCTCCCTAGTCCAGAACTGCAAAGATGAAAGAGTGTGGATTTTTTCCAGATGTCCTTCTACCTTTGGAGGGCTCTTGCTATCTGTCACTTTGTCCTGGAAAATATTCTATGCTTCCTGCCCTGTCAGAACCACTATAGATATTATTGGTAAATACAGTAACCATCGTGGTATCCTCATGTTTTTTCTTGGCTTAAGTAATTTGTGTGTTATGATCTTTAATGGGAAATCAGTCTCACAAGTTAATTAAATACTCTAGGAAGAGTTAATGTGAGATTTCACATCATTTATTAGCTTGCAAGTGCCGTGTTATATATGACATATGTTCCTGTAGGAGTTGGCATTTAGATCTGAAGGCATTTGTCATGGTGTTTATATCCTAGGCAATGTCTTTTACAGTATTTCCTCCACTGGAATTATAAAGTTAAACTTCTGTTCAAAGGAATTATTATGCTTATATCATAAGCTTTGTTGATTACCAAGAAAGCTTTTCTTTCATAATGGAAACAATCCTCTGTCCTCACTACATGCCCACATGTGCACCTCCCTCCCTTCCCACCTCCACATCTGCAAGCTGACAAGGTATACTCACAAACACTCAGGACAAATTATGCCTATTCAAGAAGCCAAATCTCACCATGATGGCTTCCTTAGCTTCTTCCTTCCAAGTGTGAATAGTTAAGTCCTCCTTTCTGACATTATGTTAACATCAATTTATGGAGATCACACCCAGAGCTGTACGTCCCCTGTGCTCTCTGTGACCTCTCTATATACCAGCTGGCCTCTGCCACAGGCATGATGAAATACAAGGACACTTAAGAAATAACTCTTCTAGGATGTAGCTTCATGTAATAGAAAACCTCTAGGACCACAGCTTGAGGCTACTGTCCCCCTTTGTTTCTGTCATTCACTTTGTGTATTGTTTCTCCACATGGGCATTATCAAGTGAGGGTCCTCTTTAACTTTTTTATGTTTCTGCACAAGCCATAGGCTGGTACACACAATGGCTGCTCAATGGAGACTATTAATAGACTGAGTAAGAAAGTGGGTAGTACCACTGAAGGTACCCAATGGAGACAGGAGTTGGGGTGGCAGAGGCTCCCAGTAATGTCTAAGTGATGAAAGTGGCTGGTTTCCTTTAGCAGTGTATGGCTAATTCAGGAAGTGTGTGTTGCTTTTTTCTCTCTACCTTAAAATGCTTTGCACAAGTAGGAAGAATGGTAGGAAATGCCTGTAAGCCAGGAACTGAGTACCAGCAGATCATTGTGAGACATCCTCTCTGAACACGTACATAGTTGGGTCATGTTTAAGGGCTCTGTTCTCACACTGACCATCACTGAATACATATAGGAACCATGAGAGAAGTGGTCTCCTGATGTGTCTGTCATGAAGTGGACATATGATATCCTGAACCAAGGAAAAGGTGTTTTGGAGATGGGGGTGTGGTTCCATTACTATAAATTTAATTTGTTTGAGTTAATTTTTAAGCTAAAAGCTTTATTGTTTGAATTAAAATTTAATTAGCTTACAAATAATATATTTCATTATGGTATTTTTATACAATTTTTTGCTTCCCTTCTCCATTCTTCCCCCCTTTTTTCTTCCCCTTGGGCCTTCCTATCAACTGAGAAAACCATTCTTTTAAAAGAAGTTTTAGATTCACAGAAATATTTTAAAAAGTGAGTGTGGAGATATTCCCACATGCCATTTTCCCACACCCAGCTATGTTTCCCACTAGAGTGGCATATGTTAGAATTGATGAACCTGTATGACACATCATAAGCACCCAAAGTCTAGAGCTCACATTAGGGTTCACTCTCAGTGATCTGTGGGTTTGGACAGGTGCATGACAAGTCTCTATGAAATAGGTTTCACTGCCCTAAAAATCTATGTTTTGAATGCTCCTCTCCTTCCCATGTTCTTTTTCTTCTGTCCCTTTCTCCATTAAATCAGGGGCCTAAGAGGTTATTTGCAGCCACTTTTATCTAGAGGGAAAGGATGGAAGGAGAACGCAAAGGAACCCCGATGTCAGTCACAGCTTTCTATAAAGAATGGACTTTAGAAAACATCATGGGTGAAGATTAATTCTTTTGTCAATAAATGTCGGCAGCTAATCTAGTACCAATTGCATATGCCCGAGGAGTGTGCCCATGAATACTCAAGGAAACTAAATCATCATGGAGTACTTGCTTTTTCTGCCAAACACTGTCCAGGCCCCCACCATTACTTTCCATTTTTAAAATTGAAGCAGAAAAAGAAATGCCAGTGTTTACAGCTCCAAAGGGCAAACTGGATATGCTTTGACATATGTTGAAAATAAATTATTCTAAAGTCTGTTCATATATACAATTATCTTTTGGGGATACACAAAACTAAAAGTCAATTTTATATATTCAGTCCCTTTGTGTGCCCAGTTTTAGGGCACTGCATCACCTTAGATAGTTCCAGCTTCTCCGTTTAACTAGTGAGGGGCTCAACTTAGTAAAACCAAGGCAGCTGTGTTCTTAGTACCTCCTCCAGGCTGATTGCTTTTATGGTGCTAGAGATTGAACCCTAGAAGAACCTCATGCCTGCTCAGCGGGTGCTATACCACTGAGTCACACATCCAGCCCTGCTGTTTGTTTTTTATTTAATTCTATCACACATTTTAAAGTATCATTCAAGACTCACTAAACTGTCTCCACTGTTCATAAATGAGTCAGCAGTACCCAGAGTGTGAGGAACACTAATCTAGACTAGCAAATTATCAGTGTTTTAGGCAGAAATGGATAGCATATAGACTCTTCCCCTACAAAGTGAGTGCCTCTGCTCCTTGGCCAGTTGGCTTGTATTGAATGCCTTTAGCACAACTGTGATGAGCCAGGCATTGTGCTGAGTGCTTAAACTGTACATTCACAGTCACCCCTGGAGGTATGAGTGCAGTAACTACTCCCCCTTTAAAAAGTGAGCCTCAGCTGTCATCTGAGTCAATAAGCTCTCCTCAAGGTACCCACCCAGAAGAACAGGAATTGAGATACCACGTCTCTGAGTCCCACTTGTAATCTTTACTGTGTCTGCTCAAAGACCACTGGTAGCCACCCACTGTCCTCAGGGTCATGCTGAACATCTTGCCTCTCCAGTCTCATTCTTCATCTATTCTCCATAGCATTTTGCACTAAAGTCTTCAGGAACTGCCTTCAGTTGCTCTAACATTCTGGGTGTCTGCCCTTGCTGTTACCTCTGCATGGAATTCTCTTCCCTTTTTGCTTTGCTGACTGATTTCTCTAATATTTTCATCTCAGCTTAAGACACATTTCCAGAACACATCAGTCTGCTTTCATCTTTTCTCATAACTATGATAAGTGATTCCATACACACTGCTGGACCACTCTGTGTTATTTCATTCCTAGCAATTATGGTATTTTATTATTTCACTTTTAAATCAAGATGTATGCTTGTATATGTGCAACAACCAGCTCTCTGCTTGGGGCAGGAAGAGGTAAGGTGAAGGTGATATATATAATTTGCCATTTTCATGCTCTAGATACTCCCACTGTTGCTAATTTCAAGGTATCCAGATGGCTTCACTGGACATGAAGTTGGGCCAAAATGGTTAAAACATGCTAGCTGGCTCTAGCATACCATGTGTCTGGCTTGCCATCTCTAATGGGGGATATGAATTGAAGTGAGGGGAAGAGATCAAGTTTGTCTGTCTTGCTAACAATTATCTATCTCCTCAGTAAATAAAAATAAAGAAAAATGGAGAAGTAAGGGCCAAGAAAGAAAAGTATTATGCAAAATACTATGATCGTCAAATGTATTACTTTTTCACAATGAGGATGGAAGGAATGGGAGAGATAAGAAGAAAGGCAGTGTGTAAGGAAAATAACAACCAGTCTTTACAGATTATAAAATACTTCTACATACATGGTTTCATTTGATCATGTCCACAAGGACAGGTGTTTTATCTATGAAGAAATTGGGTCTCCTAGAAGTAAAATGATCTATACAGGGTCACACACATGAGTAAAGACCAAGGTCTTGAGTTGTAGCTTCACATTTCTTCATTATTTGGGAAGCTCTCTTTATGAACATTCCTCCTCAAAGTAGCAAAATTAATAGTTGGATACATACAGAAATAGAGGATGGAAAGGGAGTGACAAAAAGCAAATGCTGTGCGAGTATAATGAATGTTATGGGCACACATGGCACAGTGTGTTAGGAAAGGAATGTCCAGTGAGTGACAGAGATATTACTGTGAGACTCCTTAGTGTTGGGTGATGTGATTATATTTTGCTAAGAGGAGGGTTTTGTGGTTGGGTTCAAATACTAATAAGTGGCCATGGATAAGAAACAACTCTTCTAGCAGTACCTGTGGTGCAATGGTAGCATGTCTGACTTCAAGAAGCAACCCTTTTGTGCTGTCGTTTCCTACTGACACAGTAATAATATTTTTAAAATCCCAGCCTCAGAGGATCATTGTAGGGTTCAATGAGACAAAGCAGGCCAAGTACTTAGAGTAGTGCTTGTCATATAGTGAACATTCATTTTTAAAAATTTTTTAAATTTATTTGACAGAGAGAAAGAGGGAGGGAGAGAGAGAGAATGTGGTCACGCCAGGGCCTCCAGCTACTGCTAACGAACTCCAGACGTGTGCGCCCCCTTTATCTGGCTAACATGGATCCTGGGGAATCAAACCTGCGTCCTTTGGCTTTGCAGGCAAACGTCTTAACTGCTAAGCCATCCCTCCAGCCTGCGAACATTCATTTTTTATGTCCTCTAATGCTTCTTCTTTCTTCAGTGTTTTTTATAAGACCTTGCTACATTTTAGCTCTTTCCCTGATGTAAATCCTAGATAAAGAAAAGTTTCTCATCAGTATGA
Source organism: Dipus sagitta (assembly GCA_036346955.1). NCBI lineage: Eukaryota > Metazoa > Chordata > Mammalia > Rodentia > Dipodidae > Dipus > Dipus sagitta. Next base: position 535,280 of record CM070783.1, read on the forward strand.
TACATTAGGGATAGAAAGCTACCTAGCAGTTGAGACATTAGTATCACACCCTCTAAGGTAAGTGAGGCATTTTTATTAGACTCTCCAAGGATCAGGAAGCATTTCGGAAGAGCTGTCAGAAAGAATGTAAGAGCCAAAGGAAAGGGAGGAATGTTTACAATACTGTCTTCCAGTCACAAAGTGGCCTTGCTATTCATGACCTCACAATGGCTGCCACTACCTACACAAGACCTGCGTAATAGGAAGGAAAAAAAATGATCACATCAAAATAGAAGAAAGAGTAGTTGGAAAGAAGAAGGGATTCAGTGGAGAGAGATTTGGGAGGGGAAAAGGGGAAGGGTTTGGGAAGAGGATTATAATCATGGTATATTGTTTGTATCACTAAAAGTTTGTTGTTTTTGTTTTTATAAAAAGAAAGCTACCAGCCGGGCGTGGTGGTGCACTCCTTTAATCCCAGCACTCGGGAGGCAGAGGTAGGAGGATTGCTGTGAGTTTGAGGCTACCCTGAGACTACATAGTGAATTCCAGGTCAGCCTAGGCTAGAGTGAGACCCTACCTCAGAAACCAACCCCCACACACACAAAAAAAAAAAAAAAGAAAAGAGAAAGCTACCCAGAACTTGAGGTTGGGAACATTGTTGTAATTGGTATTTCCGAGGAAGTTTCAAAACATGTTGAAAAATTGCCCCAAGATCATCGCCAAGTTTGGATGAGAGCCAGTAACCACTTGGTTTGTTCTCATTGAAAGCTTTGACAATTTCCCTGCTTCATGTATATTCACCAGTGGCCTGAAATGGTCGAGATGTTCCTTTCAAAATACAATCATTAGTAAAATCTTAGAGACTTTAAGCATCTAATGGAAATGGCTTACCCCACACCATTACCTTGCCATGTTGAGTAGATAGTTGTCTGTATATTTGATGTTTGTATCAATGTTGTTTGCATTAGTTGTTCAATTCTGATTGGGCAGAGACTGCATCTGCTTTTTCAGACTATGATAATAGCTTTTTACATTCCTAATTTTTTTTTTTTGCAAAGCTAAAGCAATGGCCGATATTTTGTGACATGTGAAAATTGCATGAAATTCAAATCTCAGTGTCCAAAATTAAGTCTTATAGAAATACAGCCATGCTAGTTTGTTTTTAATACCTGTAGCTGTCCCATGCTATCATGGCAGAGTTAAATAATTGTGACATTGACTCTACAGTCTGCAAAACCTAAAATATTTACTCTGCCTGGCCCATTACAGAAAAGGTGTATTGGCCCCTGCATAGAATAACTCATAGATAGATCCCCTAGAGAGTATAGATTTAATCAGCAATCATGTTGAAGCTTTCAGAGTTTTTATTGCTTCTCAAACAACATTGGAAGCAGTGGAAACAGTGTTTTGATATCATTTTTTAAAATTTATTTTTATTTATTTATTTGAGAGAGAGTGATACAGAAATAGCCAGGTAGAGAGAGAGAGAGAGAATGGGCATGCTCAGGGCCTCCAGCCACCGCAAACAAACTCCAGATGCATGCGCCCCCTTGTGCATATGGCTTATGTGGGTCCTGGGGAGTTGAACCTGGGTCCTTTGGCTTTGCAGGCAAGTGCCTTAACTGCTAAGCCATCTCTCCAGCCCTAATATCATTTTTTAAGCTATAATGTGATTAAATAACTCAGAATTCTCAAAGGGGCTTCTTTTTAGTCTCTAAGATAACTGTGATGGGGATACAGAGTTCAAGTAAGAGGCAGGAAACAGCACTTCGAGACTCAGAAGCACAGAGACACCTCAATTATTAAACCAAAAATAATGATGCACTGGAGGCTACACTGCACAGAGTCACTGAGTTGAACTGTGCGTTACTGTCAGGAATGTTGCCCACCTCTTGTTTCCTTCAAGACTTCTTCCATACCCAAGTGCTAGTGTCTGCCTTAGATGGAAGTAATGGCAGAAATCAGTCCAGTACCTTATGGCAGCTCTAGCAGACACCTCCATAGTGCTCTCACCCACATGCCAACTAATGAATGAATGAATGGATGGATAAATATGACTTCCTGGCATCCATGCCAAATGTAAACAGTCATTCTTCCAGGATCTTACTTTAATACTGTTCTAGAATAGGTGTCAGTCATCCCTGCCTTATTCATATTCTACTCCCTGATGCACTGTTAACACATGTGACACACATTTTGACTTATATTTTGAAAAACCTAAGCACAGTTCTGAGAACTTTCTAAACAAGTGAGAATTTTTCCCAGCTGTTTTTTTTCTATTTATTATACCTCCTTGATTGATGGATACTGTCAAAATTTTTCTCTATAGTTTAGAGATGACAATTTAAAAAAAAAAAAAGATGTTTCTAATCTTACCCGTGGTGTTAGAATGCTCTGTAGTTTAGCAAAAAAGTGCTTAAGAGGACAGAAGTCTTATTTTTTTCCTATGTCCTTTTTAGCTCCTTTTCTATGGTATTTTATAATAGCTCATCAGTCTACAAAATTGTGATGCAGAGAAAGTTTTAAGGCGCTAATAGTTTTACCTGAATTAAAAAGTTAGCTCCTCATTCGGCGTGGTGGCACACGCCTTTAATCCCAGCACTCAGGAGGCAGAGGTAGGAAGATCGCTGTGAGTTCGAGGCCCACTCTGAGATACAGATGAATTCCAGGTCAGCCTGAGCTAGAGTGAGAACCTACCTCAAAAAAAAAAAAAAAAAAAGTTAACTCCTTGTGGAGCTGAGTGTGGTGGCTCACACCTTTAATCCTAGCACTCAGGAAGCTGAAGAGGGAGGATCACCGCGAGCTTGAGGCCAGCCTGAGACTACATTGTGCATTCCAGTTCAGCCTGGGCTAAAGTGAGACCCTACCTCAAAAAATAAAAAATAAAAAATAAAAGTTAGCTCCTTGTATTTATTCAAGTAATAATTCAGACTCAATACTTTCCTCTTTCTAAAACTTTTTGTTGATAATTTTCATACATGTACATAAATATATTTTGATCATAATTCTCTCCCATTGCTTCCTTTTTAAAAACACTTTTATTTTATTTGAGAGAAAGAACCAGAGAGAGAAAGACGGTTGCTGCAAACAAGCTCCAGACACATGTGCCACTTTGTGCATCTGGCTTTATGTAGGTACTGGGTATTTGAACCCAGGCTGTCAAGCTTTGTAAGCAAGTGCCAATAACTGCTGAGTCATCTTTCCAGCCAACATTACTTTCTTTTGTCCCCTCTCTCCCTCTTTTTACTGAATCTCTTCTTTCCAACTAGTCCTTCTACCTGACGTCTGTCTCTCTCTCTCTCTCTCTCTCTCTTTGTTTTTTGCCTTCCTTCATCATTCAAGACAGTACATTGGTGGGCCCGGTGTTGTGCAGGTAACTACAAGCACTGTGAGGTCTTAAATGCAATGGCCACTTCACGTCCAGAAAAAGTGTTCTAAAGCACTCCCTCCAAGATCCTCTGGCTCTTACATGCTTTCCATCACTTCTCCCACAATGTTCCCTGTGCCTTGCTGGGTGTAATATAGATGTCTCACTTAATGTGGAATACTCAGCTGTCACTTATTCTCAGCACTTTAATGAGTTTTGAGTCTCCCCAGTAGCCATTGCCATCTGCAAAATGAAGCTTCTCTGACGAAAAGTGAGAACAGGATTAATATATGGTCACAAATATAAGCATTTAGAGGGCAATTTGATGGGTACAACATATCCATTTAGACAGACAATAGTAGAGCCTATAACCATAGGCTTTTAAACTAGGTTTTCAGAACTAGGGATGACTTCCCTTCTGTGGAGCCAGCCTAAAGTCCAACCAGAGAGTAATTTGTTTCCCCATAACAGTCATATCACTATTGCAGTGGTGGACACATCTTGAGTCTTGTGAATTTTTGGCTTTATATTTATATTTTATATGTTTATATATATATTATATATTTATATTTTCCATCAACCACATTATTCATTAATTTTTGAAAATCAAAGCTGCTAGCTCCCATTATTGAATATTCATGATTCATGGGTTCCATGTTTGCTAATTTCCTATATTAGTCAAGATTCCCTAGAGGAACAGAACTAATAGAATAAACATGTGTTGTAAAGGGAATTTATTAGCTTAGCTTATAAGATTCATGCTGAGCAGTCGGCATGCTGGAGAGTAGGGGAACTTGAAAACTGGATGGCGTCTCATTCTGGCACTGAAGGCCTGGAGGATTCATGGAGATCCACTGGTCATCAGTACACACCAGAAGAGAAGTCATGAGCCCTAGGGTTGTAACGCCTGCTGGTATCTGGCTAAATGTATATATTATGCTCACCAAACTACCCAGTAAGCACTTGTCTTAATGTTTATACCTGTATAGTAATGCTACTCTCACTTTTAGTTATAGAAGCTTCTCTTTTCAGATGGCAGTGACCTCTGGGATGACTCAAAAGGCACCATAGTGCTGAGAAGTGACAGAGGAGTGCTCAGCGCTGAAACATCTCTATCACACCTTCCAAGGCTCAGGGTCCATTGTGGAAGAGGTAGAAGAGAGAAAGTAAGAGCCAAAAGAAGGGTAGGACTCCTTACGATGCACTCTTTGAGACATAAAATGGCCTGGATATCCATGATTTCACAGTGCCTGGCACCACCTGTACATGACCATCATAATAGGAGGAAAAGATGATGACATCAAAATGAAAGAGAGAATGATTGAGAGGGCGAGGGGATATGACAGAGAGTAGAGCTATGAAGGGGAAAGTGGGGGGGGGGAGGGAATAACCATGGTTTATTGTCTATAATTATGGAAGTTGTCCATAAAAAATAAATAAATTTGAATCATTCTCACATGCACAATCCAGCTGAGATCAAGCAAGGCAGTGTACTTCCTTCTTGTTTCAGGTTTGGTAGATTTTTTAAAGTGTCCTTTCGTGGTCCACTTAGTACCACATTATTCACATTTTTATGCTTTTGGTTAGTGATGTAAAAGAACTCCAAGGCAGTGCTAAAGAGCTGTTGAGTGTTCCTAAGGACAAGAAAACTGTAGCATACCTTGTGGAGAAAATAAGTATCATAGATAAGCTTGAATCAGCCATAACAAACAGTGCTTTGGCCATGAGTTCCATGCCAAGGAGCCAACAACATATGTTAAATAACATGCCTTGAAACACAGGCATTCATATAAGAATGTTATATGTTGACCAATAGATAAAGATACTCTATATGGAACCTGACCTTGCATTTCCCCTAAAAGCAATGGTTCCATGTTCACTAATCAGTGTTTGTTGCAATTTCTACAAGATTACTATGAATTTAAATTTCCTTTCTAAGAAGGGTTCAGTTCAAGGGATGCAGAGGAGGGGAGAGAAGAGAAGGTGGGAATGGAAGGCAATTATGATCAAAATATATCAAGTGCATGTATGAAAATTATCTATAAAAAAAGTTTAGAAAAAGAAAATAAATTTTCTATTCATGTCTTAGATTTAGGGCCCTAAGTAGTTTTAGTCCAAAAGAATCTCTGATGATAGAATTTTTCTAAAATGCTAGCAGAAATTTTTTCCAGTTCTTCAAAGGTATCACCATTCTCTGTTTTATTTATTAATACTATAGCATACTCCAAAAGGAGTCATAGTAAAGGTTGATGGCCCAGCATACATCTGTTGGAAGGGTCAGGTATGAGAAAGAAATGAATGTGCAGTGCATCAGATATACTGTCCTCCCCTTCCAACCACTCAGAGACCTTTTGTCAAACCTAGCCAGTTTATGCCACCTGGGGAAGACTTCCTTTCAAATGTAAGGGCATAAAGTGAGGGGTTATGTGGGTAACATACATGCTGAAGGCAACCTTTTCATGTAGGAAAGCTATATCCAAGGAAGTTGAATCATCAATGAATAAATAATAGTGTTTAAGCTGAGGGTCACCTGTTAAAACCATCCATAGCATAAGGTTAGGTTTGTTATTGAATCTGTGGCAACAGAACTTGTACGTGTGCTGTTATTACATAGTATTCAAGAAGGGAGAAACCAGGCTAGGCATGGTGGTGAACACCTTTAATCCCAGCACTTGGCAGGCAGGGGTAGGAGGATCACCATGAGTTCAAGAGGCCACCCTGAAACTACATAGTGAATTTCAGGTCAGCATGAGCTAGAATGAAAACCTACCTTGTAAAAAACAAAAAGAAAGAAAGAAAGAACAAACAAACAAACCTCTGGCAACCTTTGAAAGCTTTCTAAGAAAAATAGCTGCAATGCTAGCAGCTAATATTGCCACAGGATTGACTTTCATCCAGTGAGAGAACAACCTTAGAATTCTTCCTCCACTCCCAAAATACATGGTTTAAGTTGTCAAAGGAGATCACATGGGTCTTCTTGCTATGTGTAAGAAGAAAAATTATTTATTTTGGACCTTAAAAAACTTCGGAAATATTACATTTTCTTCATTGTAATGCACATGTGAAGTTATTTCCCTTGAACCAGATTCCAATTTTTTATAATTGAGTAGGACAGCTCCAAAAATTTTCTTGTCTACAATCCTGAAGTGCTATGGGGTGGGCGGAATTAAATCATTGAGGAAGATAGGAAGTGAATGAGTTGTGATGCCTTGAAAAATGTGTGATGACTCACAGATATGAGAAGTTGCTTTCACAGCTTGGGACTTAGAGAACATTAAAGAGAGAGCTGGCTTTACATGTGTGTGTTTCGTATTTGTTTTTTTATTTCTTTGCTCTGCCTGTTAAATGCTAGCCTCAATTAAATTCTATAGAATCAGATCAGCAGACCTGAGAATTATGTTATATACTCCTCAGTAAACTGCAGATTGAAAAAAGCAGAGATGCTCCCCAGTGCCAGTGATAACTACTACAATGAAACATTAGAAAGATTAATCATGAAATCCCACAACCTTTACACACTGTTTTGCCAAACATTAAATACCAAAATTCTTCCTGTTTCAAAATTTGAGTCTTATCAAATGAACATGTACTTTTTCTTAAACTTGAAATCCTACTCGGTGTAATTAGGAAACTCGAGAGGTTTTTCTTTATGATATACTTGCTATTGCTGGAAAAAGCATCCACTTTGATGGAGGACCTTTGTTCCTTTTGCCCTACTCTTTCTTCTTACCCCACTCTTTCCAAAAAGAATGAGGTAAGGGGCTCTGGTATTTAATCAAGACCAGAGAATAACAATAATAGTAGCTAGCCACAGAAATTGAGGTCATAAATGGAATTAACTGGGCTCTTCTGCAAACTTTAGGGGGCTGAGAAAAATCATAAAATCTTTTTGCTTTCATTCAGAGCTGACCATACCCATCAACTCACATCAGGTCATGTGTTTAAATTTATAATTGGGCTGGAGAAATGGCTTAGAGGTTAAGGAACTTGCCTGCAAAGCCAAAGGACCAGGGTTTGATTCCCCAGGACCCAAGTAAGGCAGATGCACAAGGTGGTGCATGCGTCTGGAGTTCGTTTGCAGTGGCTGGAAGCCCTGGCATGCACATTCTCATTCTCTCTCTCTCTCTCTCTCTCTCTCTCATAAATAGATATAGAATTGTCATACAGTTGCTGGCAACTTGGATGTATAAATTTCACACATGAATGATTAATGGCACCTTATAATAGCTTGGCAGATTATCATATCTAACTCCTATTTATAGGTTTGTCTTCTTTCACAAGAATATGACTCCTGTTAAGTATATGGATATATGATTTAAATTGGCATGTTTCTGACTAGAAAGAAAAAATCAATCAGATGTTAATTTCAGCAAGTTATATTTATACAAGGGGATAAAAAAGAGAATATCCTGTCTGGGTCATTTTGTCCCTCTGTTGCTACAACCAAGGGAGAAGGAAGGCCACTGGAAGATGTAGACATGAACCTGGTGGTGACCACCAGTGACAGTTTATTAGTCACTGTACTTAGGAAAGTTGTGACTCAGCCTATTCATTTTATTCTGATAGTGCCTGCCATAGTTCAGAGATGGATTTAGTTCTTATGTGTCCTTGATGAGAGACTCAGAGCTTGGGAGAGTAAATGGCAAGCTGGTAATCCCAAGGCCAGGTAGCAGCAAAGAGCCCAGGGGCCTCTGAACCTAGCATCTCTCCTGACCCCACCATTTCCTGAAGCAAACTGCCATGGAGAGAGCTTATTGAATGTCCTTCCCCAGAGATCTATAATGTCATTTCTATACCTCTGGAATAAAGGAAATCCCTTGCTTGCTTTTTGGTTTATTTATGGTAGACGCATATACTTTTTCAGTTTGGGTTGGGCTTGTTCTGATTTTATTTCTGTATTTATTGTTTGTTTGGAGATGGTTTGATGTGCTTCTTCTCTGGAGGGTTGTAAAATGTTATTTGTTCAAACATTTTTTTCTAAATAGAATAGAAACATTTTTTTAATTTAGAAAATTTGGAAAATACAAAAAGCACAAACACTAAAAGTGAAGTAAGAATCACTTATCATATGGGGAGAACCACTGTTCACATATTGATATACCACCTTTCTCTTCTTGGTAAATATAGCTGAAATTATAAGTATAAATGTTTATATATCCTACTTTTTCTGACCTAGCCTTATGTTGTATTTCCTAGTACCACTAAACACTGATTATAAAAAGAAGTGTGAGTGGCCCCACTAATAATTCATGATCTGGAGATACTCTGTTTAATCTTTACCCAACTGTTGGACAGTTGTGTCATGCTATGCTACCAAAAAGGAACACTGCTGAGTATAGAAAAGCACTGTGCATAGTCCTTGTGTGTATCTCTAATTAGGACCCTAGAGTAGGTTCCTTAGAGTAAAGGCTCAAACACTATGTCCTAAAAAGTAAAATCCTAAGAGGAAAGGCAGAACCATTGAGGTCATTGATACATGCCACCAAACTATTTGCTGTGTGTGAGGGAACTTGTCACTCATGCCCAGAAAAATTTGTGCCACCAACCCTGCACTTCTTCATTTTTTTTCAATAATACTACTGATATATATTGACTTAAGAGCTCTAAAAAGATACTGAAGAGAATTCAATGTTTACAACAGAAATTCTATTACTGAATTTGCTACAGTGATTGCCATTTATAAATCTAAGGAGGCCATGCATATGGCAAATAGGGACAGAATTAAACATATTTTGTTGTAGAGTGCTTGCTGGCCATTACTGGGTTAAGAATTTAAATTCATGACCTTCCTACTAAGTTTCCTTAATGACTTTTAGATAGGAATAACTGATTTCAAGTTTAGAAATGAACACAAAGTGTATCCCAAGTTCAAGAAGAAAAAAAGACAATGATCAAATATCAGAGGATACTAGGCTGTTAAAAATTTAGTCAGAGCCGGGCGTGGTGGCGCACGCCTTTAATCCCAGCACTCGGGAGGCAGAGGTAGGAGGATCGCCGTGAGTTCGAGGCCACCCTGAGACTCCTTAGTGAATTCCAGGTCAGCTTGGGCTAGAGTGAGACCCTACCTCAAAAAAAAAAAAAAATTTAGTCAGATAGAAGAATTGTATTTCTCAGTAGGAAGTTTGTGTCTGCCCTATGATTTTATGACTTAACAAAATTTGTTATCAAAACAATGAATTCACTTACTTAATGAGTCAGCAAATATTTTAAGTGTCCATTATATATGAAGAACTTATAAAAACAAAGTAGGTCATAATATTGTAAGAAAAGAAGGTGGAGAGGGCTATCAGGTAGAAGGAAACTCTGTGAAATATGCCTGTTAGTGCAGCCTTCCCAGTGACTGCATCGCCACTGAAGAAGATTGCTCATGTATGGAAACCGCATATGTTTCTGCAGTTTAAAAGGAATGCAGCTTACTGAAACAGACTGGTGCTTTATTTCTTAAAACTAATTAAAGAGGCTTATGGGAGTTAGAAAGAAATAAAGAAAATGACTTTGCAATCATTTGTAGATACACAAGCATCTTTAGATGGCTTTTTTACTCCTTTTAATGAAAATATCTGAAAACCTACACAGTAATGGGTAATTCACCTAGGAGCTCATTTTCATTATTTGTGTAATTTTTAATTCTACCAGCTTTTAGTTTCATGTACATCAAAACCACTTAACGGCTCTAAAAAGATACTGAAGAGAATACCATGTTTACAGCAAAAATTCTGTTACTGGATTTACCATAGTGCTCACCATTTATAAATCTAAGACATGAGTCCAATTTATGGACAAGCCAAACTGGTGAATCAGCGAGCCTTGTTTGTGTGCAGATGCTGCCTTGAATTAGCTTTCTTCACCTAGCAGATAAGATGCATATTTTATGCCACCTTGTAAGTAGAACTTAATAGAAATTGTGATACAGTACATTACAGTCTCTTTCAAGGATCCAGATTCTTATGACCCAGATACCAGTTGTAAATATCCCTGGTTTGTTTCTTAAAGCCATGCATTTCTCCCTAGTGTGCCTAGTCAGCACTTAAGTAGGCCTCATACTGAGTACTATTAAACAAGGTGAAGGGAGTGCCTGGTTTATGGAAAGGGTAATACCAGCAGATGAAAGTAAAAGTGTAAGATCAGTTGATATCTCCTTTGTTGCTACAAAGATGCAGATACACCCTTCCTGGAAAAGGATAGGGCCATTCATGCCTCTGCATCATAGTAAATACTTCAGAGTACCTACCTCATTCTTGACTCCAAATGCCACCTGGCTCTTGGGCAAACTTTGGGAGGACACAGGGAAAATGCCAAGCACTGCAGTGTCCCATGTGGCTCTCACAAAAGCCAAAACAAAAGGAAGAAAGTTTTCTCTTCCATGTTGTAGTGATGAGGTAAGACAATATCTTCTGCACACTCCACCATCCAGTAACACCTGTGTGCCGGGGTATTTATACTCAATCTTACTTCAGTGATCCACTGGCATGTTTTGGCTCATCCTCCCCAGCCCAACATCATGCCATCTCATGGCAGGATTTATCATGCCCACCTTTGTCTCTTTCATAAGCTTTATGTAATATTCTAATAATGAGAGCCACTACTCAGCTAGCACCCTCTCATGTGAGTCATTTTAAATACCCTGTGGGATAGTTACACAGTGACCGCAAAAAAGTCATGTTCTCTTTTATCACAGATGGAAAATTGACAAGTAGAGCAGTCAGTAAATTTACCCAAGACTGAAGCCTAGTGATTAGTGGCAAACTCCCCATGGTCCTCAGTCCTGGACATGATTTTTTTGTTTGTCTGCACTGTCTCTCAAAGTGTTATGTTGCCTTCCACATTCCTGTCAGTATTAGCATGGATATTTCTTGACTTGAATAAAAATACTGAAAGTAAGAGGGTACTCTGGAGACATTTGTGATTGTGTGACCCTAGCACAATAATTGTGCCAGCCTCTGTGCTGGGTGCTTCATGTACAGCATTTCAGTTAATTCTCAACTATGCGATGAACACCATTTTATTCTCAGCTAGAGGCAAAATAATTGATAGGTAGAAACCAAAGGGATTCAAATCCAGGGTGTCTAACTCCAAGGCACACATAGTGAATCATTGAACCAAATAGCCTTTCCTTGCTATTTTTTAAAGGAAAAGTTGCACCTACTGTAATCCCAGCACTTGGGTGGCTGAACCAGAAGGATATGAGTTCAAAGCAGCATGCATTACATCAAAGGAACAAACAAAACAATAAAGAGAACCTTGTAACCCATCCTGCTGGTGAAGCTGGTGCTTTCTACTTCTGTGCTAGTCAAAGTGACTGTTCTCACCCCCAAGTCAGTGGCACTCCCTCCTCCCATGTACTTGTACAGTGGCACTACCCTCCTCTGGTGTGCTTGCGTTAGAATCTTTCCATAGGATTATACTTTGGTTAGTCCCTAGCCTCTGTGGTTAAATCTAAAATGGTTAATTATTAATGTAAACATAGCCTGATAAGGGTGTGTGTGTGTGTGTGTGTGTGTGTGTGTGTGTGTGTGTTGGAGGATATGCTTTTATTTATATCAGTCAAGAAATAAGTATCTGAAAAAAAAAAGAAATAAGTATCTGAAAATATGACTAGAGATCAAACTCTAAACACAGTGTTACTGTCTGACATAGAACCATTCACTAGAAAGAGTCCCAGTAGAAACTGAATTGCTTTTGTTAGTTTAAGTTTGTACTGCTCTCTCACCTCTGTTTCAAAAGACAGTGTTTGTGCTTTTTCATAATATGTGCAAGGCTTTCGCTCACAGGCAGATGTTTCCTGCTGGTTCTTGATTCAGTGTCTCTCAGTGATTTCCACTGGAGCCAGGAAAAAGCACCTCCATCCTGCCCAGTCTCCTTGGTACATGTTACCTAATGTATTTTTCTACTTATTTTTTATTTTATTTTATTATTATATTTCATTTTAGTTTATTATTTTACTTTACATGAGGCAGGGCCTCATTGTAGCCCAGGCTAGCTTTGAACCCTAGCTGAGGTTAATCTTGAGCTCTTCATTCTGTTGTTTCTACCTCCCGAGTGCCTGGTTTATGTAGTGTTGGGGATGAAAGTCAGATCTTTGTACCTGCTAGGCAAACACATTACCCACTGAGCAACATTCCCAGCCTCATAAGCTTTAGAGCCCAACACACACAGACACACACTTATAGGGCCACTTGGGAATTCCCTCTGATTCCATGTCTCTCTTATTCCCCCTTCACTGCTCTGCTGTTCTATATTAAATTCAAATTAAATAGAAATGCAGATGGGTACTCGAATGTCTAGGTTTCTCAAAATATACATTTTCATGAGTGCTTACTCCTTAAAGTGTATGAGTATAGCCAGAATATTATCTTCCCATTATCACTCAGTTTTAATGTACAACTGATGGTGCCTGTAAGTAAAACATAGTGATAATGGGCAAAAAAAAAAAAAATGCCCCTGAATGTAAGGCACCAATTCTCTACTCTGAAAAATGACAATCATATAGAAGAACTGGGTAGAGATTATGCCTTTTTTTTGTGTAAATTGGAAAACCAGTTTGCATTGGTTGATGAAGGAAAGTTGTTTGCAAAAGAATTCCAAAACAGGAGTTATAACTGGAAAAGCTTATTTATATAGTCTACAAAAGAAATAATTCAGACATGCCAAGCATGGTGGCACACACCTTTAATCCCAGCACTTGGGAGGCATAGGTAAGAGGATCACTGCAAGTTTGAGGTTACTCTGCAACTATATAGTGAATTACAGGTCAGCCTGGGCTAGAGTAAAACCTTACCTCAGAAAAATAAAAAAAGAAGAAGTAAAAGAAAGAAGAAAGAGAGAGAGAGATGAATTCAGACACCCATCATCAATGGACATAATTATTAGGCCCCTATCTAAGTGAGAAGCTTTCCTGAATCCACTAAAAGTGGGTTGGTCATACACTACTTGCCTCCCAGTGGGATATACCCAAGGCTGCACAGTGACACCAATGAGCTGAACCTGAAACTAAGCTGAGCCATATGATTCCAGGGAAATGCAAAAGACAGAGGAACAAGCTTAAAAAATAACAGCGGGACAGATGAAGAAAATATAGGTTGTGATAGGACCTATAGTAGACATGTACATACTCCTTCAATAAGACAAGAGAATAAGGCATAAGTGTGGAGGTGGAGATGGGGCTATATGTGGATAAGAGAGACTTAGAATATATGAGAGATCTGGGTAGATGGCTCAGCAGGTAAGAGCACTTGCTGCACAAGCATGACAACATGAATTTAATCCTGAGCACCCACATAAAAGCTGAGCATAACAACACATGCCTATAATCCCAGTTCTGAAGAGGACAGAAACATCAGAATCATTGGAGCTCTCTGAGAATCTGACTCACAGAAACAAGACAGAAAAGTAATAGGGCACTGAACATTCTACTGTGTATTCTGCAGGCAGCACATAGGGCATGCACATCTGCACCACATCCATGTGCATACTCTATGCACACATGCTACACACACTATACATATATATGTATATATATTAGAAGAAAGAAAGGAGGGAAGTGAAAGGAATGGAGAAAGAGAAAAGAAAAGAGAAATGGGGAAATGGTTCAGCGGTGCTTGTCATGTAAGCATGAGGACCTGAGAGGGCTTAAATTTGCCTTGGGTTCAACCCTGTTGTAGTCAGGTTTGCATTACTGGAAGAAAATACCTGATCAAGAGCAGCTTGTGGGGGAAAAAGGGTTATTTTGGCTTACAGATTTGAGGGGAAGATCCATGATGGCAGGGAAAAATGATGACATGAGCAGAGGGTGGACATCACTTCCTGGCCAACATCAGGTGGACAACAGCAATAGGAGAGTGTACCAAACACTGATAAGAAGCTGGTTATAACACCCATAAGCCTGCCCTCAACAATACACTGCCTCCAGGACTTGCTAATTCCTAAATTGTCATCAGCTGGGAACCTAGCATTCAGAATACCTAAGTTTATGGGGGACACCTGAATCAAACCACCACATTCCACCCCGGCCCCCATAAACTGATAACCATACATGATGTAAAATGCAATGCATTCATCCAACTTTAAAAGTCCCTATAGTTTTTTAATCAATCCCAATGGTATTCAAACATTCCCAGGGCTGGAGGGATTGCTTACTGGTTAAGGTGCTTGCCTGCAAAGCCTAAGAGCCCATGTTTGACTCTCCAGAACCCCTATAAGCTGGATGCACAAATGTGAGGCAAGCATAAGATCGCATATGCCCACTAGGTGGCGCAAGCATGGGGAGTTCAATTGCAATGGCTGAGGCCCTTGCATACCAATTCTCTCTCTCTCTCTCTCTCTCTCTCTCTTTCTCTCTAAAATAAAAATAAATAGATACAATTAAATTTAATTTAAAAAACATTCCCACAGTCCAAGATCTTGTAACTGAGCTATAATACAAAAAAAAAAAACAAGAAACCCATAATAAACATTCATACTACAAAATATGGCATTGAGAATAGCAAAGAAATATTTAACCAACACAAGGTTTAAAACAACCAGGGCAAAAAAATCAAACTCTGTAGCTCCAAGTCCAATAACTAACCAGGTCAAGTTTCCAAGTCTGATAATTCTAAACAGCAAAAAGTCTCTGGAGTTCCAAGTCCACCCCTCCAGCTAGGCTACTCACAGTCCCAGAAAACTTCATCCAGTGCCAGCAGCTCTCCTTGGCAGCCATCTCATAGTCCTTGCATTTCCATTGGGTCTCCACTGCAACCTAAGATTCATTCTTATGGCATCATTGCGTCTCCTTGCAGGTAATCCAACAAGCCTGCTTCACACTGCCCATGACCATTTCCAAAATACAAAACCATATTGCAAATTCAATGACCCTCTCTTTCCTGCATTTGTTATACTCCATAATACAGGTGGGCTACCAACTTATTAATACAGGGGGTAATAAAGCAGACTTTGAAGAACATGACACTCCTTCAACATTCAGACTCCTTCAAAAGAGTCTATATTCTTCCTGTTGTCCCAGTGCAGATCAGCTGGCCCAATCTCAATGGTTATAATCTCTCATACAATTGCAGCTGAACAAGCAGAAGTTTCAACCCAAAGATTTCATTTCTTTCTGTGCCATCTCCCTCTGCTCATACCAGTCCATTTCTATGCAATGCAACCCTGCACAAGTTCTCAGGACAGGGGCATAACAGGAAGTGTTTCACAAAAACTGCTTCTAGCCCAGTCCAGGCAAAGCTCTTTCTCACCCTCATAAGCCAAATCTCACTGTCCATAGTTCTTACTACATTCAGGTCTTTCGACTATGACCAGAATAGTCCATCAAGCTATACTTACAGCAATGCAAGGCATATCTTAGGCCAATATTTCAAATTCGTCCACATTCCTCTTGCAAAGCAGTTCCAAAAGGCCAAAGCCACAGTATCAGGTTTTCAGCAGCAATGATCCAACTCCTCAGTACTAACTTTACTGTTGCAGTCAGGTTTGCATTGCTGGCAGAAAATACCCAAACAAGAGCAGCTTGTGGGGCAAAAAGTTTTATTTTGGCTTACAGACTTGATGGGAAGCTCCATGATGGCAGTGGAAAATGATGATAGGAGCAGAGGGTGGATATCACCTCCTAGCCAACATCAGATGGAGAACAGCAACAGGAGAGTGTGCCAAACATTGGCAAAAGGAAACTGGCTGTAATACCTATAAGCCCACCCCCAACAATACACTGCCTCCAGGAGGCGTTAATTCCCAGATCTCCATCAGCTGGGAACCTAGCATTCAGAATATCCAAGTTTATGGGGGACCCCTGAATTAAACCACCACAGACTTCAATGCCCACATAAATAGCTGGGCATGGCCACACACACCTGTAACACAGTCCTGTGGGGAACAGAAACATAGAATCGCTGGGGCTATCCGGTCAGCCAGTCAGACCAAAAACTGCAGCTTTGGGTTCAGACTCAGTCTCAAGGAATCACATGGATGAGTTATAAAGGATACTCAACATTCTGCTTTGGCTTTTGCAACCATGTGCACAGGGTTGCATGCATCTGCACACATACATGCATACACCATATATTCTATATACACTCAAAAAAAAAGAATTTATAAATCCAAATGTGATAGGAACAACTTGTTTGAGACATTTAAACCTATTGTAAAAGGTGAGGTTTTTTAGACAGTTGGAAAAATTTGAATATGTTTTGGGTATTATATGTTAGCAAGTTATTATAAAGTTTGTTAGGTATAATCACTTTGTGATGAAACAAGAGCTATCTATATTTTCATAAGCTTATACTGGAGTATATAGAAGTGAAATGACATGATTTCTGGGATTTGCTTAAAAAGAAAGAAGAGGGCATCTGGAGATGTAGTTCAGTTGGTAGAGTGCTTGCCAAGCATGCTCAAGGCTCAAGACCCTATAAAACTAGGACCCCAGGATGATTTAAAACTATGGTGGCACATGCCTGTAATCCTAGCACTCAAGAGGTGAAGGTCACCATATGGTTAGAAGTTCAATGTCATCCTAGGCTATATAGCAATTCTAAGGCCAATCTGGGCTACATAAGACTAAAACAAAACAAAAAAAAAGGAACTTGCTTGCAAAGCCTGCCAGCCAGGTTCAGTTCCCAATACCCATGTAAAGCCAGTTGCACAAAGTGGTGCATGTATCTAAAGTTTGTTGGCAACAGCAAGAGGGCCTGGTGTACACATTCTCTCTCTCCCTGCCTCTCTTTTTGCTTGTGAATACATTTTTAAAAATATTTTTAAGAGGGAGGGAGGATTCCATAGTGTTCCATTTGCTTGATTTTTTTCATGATAATACTATTAAGAAAAAATGCAAATTTTTCTCAGGGATAATTGTAGGGATTCCATTGCTTATAGACAGAATAAGAACTATGACTCAAAATAAGGTCATAATATAATGATTCCCACATTTTGTTTTTTAAATTAAAAAATTCTGAGGATCTCTTTTATTAAAAAAAAAGAAAAGAAAAAAAGCAACTGAGCCAGATGTGGTGGTGCACACCTTTAATCCCAGCACTTGGGAGGCAGAGGTAAGAGGATTGCCATGAGTTCAAGGCCACCCTGAGACTCTATAGTGAATTCCAGGTCAGCCTGGGCTAGAGTGAGTGAGACCCTACCTTGAAAAAAAAACAAAAAACAGTGGTTTTGTTTTGTTTTGAGTAGTCACTCGAAAACTTATGGCTTTAACATCAGACAGTTGAAGGAGAACTTGGGAAAGACTATTGTCAGTGCTGGTCTCAGCTGGAATAACTGCTTTCTTCAGCATCTGCAGTGGCTGGTCTCTGGGGACTTAGTCTAACTACATGTGTTTCACATTTATTAGTGAAATTGGAGATTCAAAAATAAAACACAGTCCTCAGGAACATTGTCTTAATTTGTGACACACTAGAGATTTTTTTTTTTTAGCCCATAAAGCAAATGAATGAGCACCGTGGGGGTGTAACTGTTCTTGTCACCAAGTTAGTAAACCCACTCTATTTATTAAGCACTTAGAAAAATGTAAAATGAATAGTGTTATGAAAATAGAAAAATAACACTCACACTATTACCACTAATGGCAATTTTTTTGTGTCTCTTTTGAAGGAAAACTGCCAAATCTAAAAGTGTAGACCTCTGAATTATTTAGTTGTTTTGTCTTGGCAACCCATGTCAGATTAATCCTGTTTCTGTTGAACAGACTGAACTGAGTTAAGGAACCTCACCCAATATTTTTTGTCAGGCTGTCTTATACCTACAGAAAATAACAGAGCAGGCATTGAACTCAGGACATTTCTTCTGTGGGACTAGGGACCTTTAGGGGACCTTCTGGTGAGGGTCAGCCCTCTGTGTAATCTGAAAAACTGGAGCACTTCTGACACACTTCAATGGCTTCCCTAGAGGGTCACGGAGAGAGCACTGGGATCCACACACTGAAGAGGGCCAGGTGGAGCGAGCATTCCATAGATGGGGTCTAAGAGAGGCAGGGGACTGCTCTAAGTCAAGACAGGGCTAAAGGTAGAGACAGGCAGGACCCAGCCAAAGGAGCAAGTGCAGGATGTGGTTGGTATGTGCTTGGTTAGCAGGAATGTCCCAGAGGTTCTGTGGACAGATTAGCAAGTGCTTTGCATTGAGGTAAGTAGGAAATAAGTATCAGAATCATTAAAGAGACTCTATAGGCCAATTTCATGGTTCACAGGAGTCCAGGATACACACTAGAGCGATGAAGTGATAAAGTGATCTTACATAGCCGGTCCTTAGGCTGTCAGTGACTTTATTCCTGTACTTGTTTCTGTCTTGATTGTTTAAAAAGACTGGAGCCATTTTAATGAGTCGGTACAAAGAATCTGTGAGCCAGGCATGGTGGCATACACCCACTGTGGCACTGTGAAGGCTGAGGCAAAAGGATCCTGATGTTGAAGCCAACCTGGGCTACACAGCAAGCCCTGCTGGCCAGCCCTACTCCCCAAAAATAAACTGTGTGTTTTGTGGGTAAGGTAGGGGGGAGGGGAAAGTGTCTAAGGCCAATAAAAGTAGTTACATGAGGCATTTCTGTGATTATTTATGTTTATACAGGACTATAAGGACAGATGTCAGTAGTTGTGTGTGCGTGCACACACACACACACCACATGTGAGAAAGTGGGAAGGTAGTGTGGGAGACTGCAGAGGTACACAGGCTAGGCTAGGTGGAGAGGCCTAGAAATGGAATCCAGATGGATCTCTTTCCTCCTGCATCATGTCCCTCCCACCCCACACACACCACGTCCATTGATAAAAGCCCTCTTGTGCCAGACAGACACCTGCCTCAGGTTCTCAGTTAGGGAGAAAACAGACTCAGCATCACATAACTCCCATTTATGTGCAACTGGGTGGCAGTGCAAAGCCAGGATTAGAAGCCAGGGCTCTGTCTCTTTTCCCTCTCCCTATAGATTTCCAGTGGGCCCCCTGACCGTGTGTGTGTGTGTGTGAGAGAGAGAGAGAGAGAGAGAGAGAGAGAGATGTATAGCTGCCCAGAAGATTCAGATCCCTGCCTACCAACTACATATGAAAAACCCAGTGCTTTGAGGACTTTAGGTAATACAAAGCACATTTTAGAGGGTCCATCTCAACTCCAAAGAGATATTTTCTCTGCACTTGCCTTATGCTCCTTGGCATGCTGAATAATTCTGATTATGCTCATGTGTGAATGGAAGGCAGCACTACCAAATGTCTCGTCTGTCCTCATGGATCTGAAAATTTGTGGGGAGCACACAGGATGGTCTCAGTCACCCACCTCTAGTGGAATGTAGAACTTGGATACTGCTGTGTGAAAGGTAAAATTGCAACTTCCCCATGGTCTCAGGGAAATGGAATAGGAAAACCCCAAGCAACCTTGGCTAAAAATAAGCTGGCAGCTGGCTTTGTCCTAGGGCATAAGAGCTCAGTGAAGAGTTAGCACATCTATACAGCTAGTGACTGGGTTTCTTCAGCATAGTCTGGTGAAGTACAACTTGGCAGAGAATCCCAAATCAGCTTCCTCGGTGGTAGGCATCCACTTGCATGCTAATCGAATATGTGCATGAGACTAAGGACAAATCAGGAGCTTCCCATTTACAGTGATCTTACTCTGTCTATGGGAATGCACTTCTTTTGTTTCATCAGACATCCTACTTTACTCTGCCTCCCTTTCTTCATGCCTACTAGACAGGGAGCTGTTTATTCGGTGCTGGGCACTCTGAGTATCATTTGAGGAATGCACTTTTACATTTCCTCTGTGAGAGCTGTCACATGAACATCTCATTCCATTTTGCCTGATCCCCTTGATATTTTTTAACATGATGATTAAACTTGCCGATGTGCCTCCAGAACTCATCTGTGTAGTGCTGCTCCCTCATCTCCTCCCAGCTCCATGGCTCCATGTGAAGAAGCCAGTTGTTATTTACGAGTGTAATTCAGCTGCTGCTGTATCTTTGAACAGAGTTGTTATGGTATTTTTTAATTGCCATTTTCATGTAACTAATCAAAATTAAATGGAAAAAATGAATAGCCTCCAAAATATGAATTAATTTCATGAGTACTTCTTTAGGGGAAAAAATATGTATAAATATGATAATTGATACTTGATTTGCCTTCAACAGAATATGAGGGTTTTTACCTAAGTTTAGAGAGAACATAGTAAAATGAGAAAAATAAGGTTTGTCTGATGTTTCTGATATATTTTATAGCTGAGAATCAGAATTAATTATGTGGGTGAAAATGATAAGTAACTGAGTGTGACTTTAACATAGTACCAGAAGTGTGTTATGCAAGCCCCACTGTATCCAGTCTCTCCTATGCTGGTCTAATATTTTTCCTCCCTGGGTCTCATTGTAGATACTTACACATTCCTCAAGAAAATGCTGTGATCAGCCATCAAAACCACTTCATACTTGAAAACAGGCAGTTCACTTGCTTACTGTGCTCTGTATGTGTAACAGCAGGCACATAACAGAAAATAATGAGACAACAAAAAGAGAAGTGTTTGTTTGTTTGTTTATGTATTTATTGGGCCAGCCAGTGTTTCCTCTGTAGACTCATCAAACTCCCTGATGGATATGTTTATAAAGACTTGGATGCTTGTTTTATTTGGAATAACAAACTCTTGTGCTCTATATAATGAAGTCAGTGAAACACGCAGAGAGAAATGTATAATTTAGAAGTGTGGCTCTGCAAGCATAGCCTTACCACAGCTAGTTGAGTTTGATGAAGGAGCTACTTTGCTGCTCCACACTCTCAGTGAATGGCTTCCTTGGCATGTTTTTTGAAAACTTCACTGTTACTGGTAATCATGTCCTAGCAATCTCCTTGGAGAGCCTTTGTATTGTGTGCTCAAAAGAAACATGCCACTTTTACATGTTAATGGTTTGGAAGTTAGTCATTTGCTCCATTTTCATTGGAAAGGAAGGTCACTGCGGGATCTCCTCCCTCCCCTTATTTGCTTTGAACATTCAGGATACACTAAGTTCATCAGCCACACAGTACACTGGCTGGTTCTAACATACCTGAAAAGCCAAGAAAATATTCGATGTGAAAACATTCCTATTCTCAGAGCATATTCTTAGAATTCATAGTCTGCATAGTTAACTCAGAGGAGAAAGTTCCAGCAGACCATTATTGCTGTTTTTTTCCCATTTTAATCACTGACTGCCTTGTGTTGCTCACTCATCAGTCTCATCAGAGGATTCTGTGCCCCCTGGTGATGCAGCACTTGAGAAAGCTAGGGGGCACTTCACAATTCCTTTCTGAAGCACATCCACTCATGAATGCTAAAGTCAGACTTCGGGGTCCCAAACCAGTGCTGGTGTGTGAAGCTCTGTGCAAACAGAAAGATACCCAGAAATTCTATGCTCATGCCATGTTATTCCCCCAACTCAGAGCATCAGGTGGTCCCTTGAGCTATCAAGGGCATGGATGGTGGAAGGTGCTGGATACTCATGTCTTTGCAGTCTGGAGGCAGGTGGGGCTTTGGATTGTTTGGTGTCCTGTACTTTTCCTTGAAAACCTCAACTGGAATTTAAGATGGCTGCATCCCACGTTACAAGAACCTTCCTAGGAACATCATGCAACTCCTCAAAACTTTCTAAAAGGATGTATGTAAGCTAGAAGAATGAATAAATAAATTTACTTCTTTGATTTGCTCTGTTGACCAGCTCTGGTTGTAGAGAGAATACAAGATCTTCCAGGATATTTTGGACTCGTGAAGCCTATTGTTTGTTCTTGTTAATTGTGTTTACAGTGGCAAGAACTCCTAACATGAAATCTACCCTCCTGAGAACACTTTAAGCATACAATAAATTATTGTTATCTAATATTATAATATCATAGAGCAGATCTATGGGATATATTTATCTTGCTTGGTTGAAACTTTATTAGTAAAGTTCATTGATTAGTAACTCTTCATTACTTCAGAGATTGTTACTGTAGTCTATTACTACTTAAACCTCTGGAATCAGGCATTCAAATGGACTTTAGAGTACCCTCTCTTGCTCCAGACTACCCACAACCAGTTTAGTGGTCGTCAGCACTCAGACTCTTATGCCCATGCTGCCACCTGTAAAAGCTTTTACACTTAGCAGTGCCAGTCTAACACATTTCTTCTTCTCAACCTACTTCTAAGAGACAAAAGTTAATCTATTAAAACTCTAGATTTGGTACAGTTGGGCCTCAAGGGGACTTGAAAGGGACCTATTCGCTTATTCTTACATGTTAGATTAGTTAAGATAGCAGACTCAGGGCTAGAGGGATGGCTTAGTGGTTAAGGCATTTGCCTGCAAAGCCAAAGGACCCAGGTTCGATTCCCCAGGACCCACGTTAGCCAAATGCACAAGGAGGTGCACACATCTGGAGTTTGTTTGCAGTGGCTGGAGACCCTGGTGCACCCATTCTCCCTCTCTCTCCCTCTCTCTCTCTTTCTCTGTCAATATATCAATATTGTCTTTTTTTTTTTTTTCGGTGCTGAGGACCGAACCCAGGGCCGAGCGCTTGCCTAGCAAGCGCTCATCCACTGAGCTAAATCCCCAACCCCAATATATCAATATTGATATGTCAATATATATTTAAAGATAGCAGACTGATAAAACTAGACCCAGGTTACTCCAACACCATGGCAGTTTTGATCATATATTATTATTAAGCATTTTCATCAATGCATGAAACTTGTGTTCTGTACCTAAAGCAGACAGGGCTAGGGAATATGAGAAGTATGCATGCAAGAGCAAGGTTCTTTTGGTATTCCCTAGCCAAGAAATGGAATGGTAAAATGTCATGGTTCAAGTGTACAAAAGGTACAATATGAAATAAGTTGACCCCATGGGGAAGATGGTTCTGAAAGACAAAAATGAGATGCAGCCAGGTTATAAAAAGAATGGGAATAAAGGTTAGCAAAGTACAAAATGCAAATTACATATCCATGAAAAATATCAACATAACAATCAAATTCTGAAAAAAATACCATGTTCTCATGTATTTTCTGGTGCTGTGTGTGGATGTCATTTGTCCTCCAAAGGTATATGTTAGGAACATAGTCAACAGTGCAGCAATAATATTGAGGTGGTTGACTCCTTACGAAGTGGATCCTAGAGCCTGGATAGATAAATCAGTCAATAAAATACATACTGTGCAAGCCTAAGATTGAGTTTGATCCCCAGAGACCATGTTTTGTTGTTGTTGTTTTTGAGCCAGAGATGGTAGCATGCCTGTAGCATGTAGAGAAAGAGAATCTCTGTTACTCACTGGCCAGCCAGCCAGCCTAGCCTAATTGGTGAGCTAGCCAACGAGAAACCATAAGGTGGGAATGAGCATCCAGAAGCATTGTGTCCTCCTAGAGATTGATGCATTCATGACCCCACAGTGAATACCTATAAACCCACTGAGGAGGGCCCTCAATGCAATGGAAGTGGGAGAGAGGAAACCCAATGGGAATATGGCCAATATGCAATATATTCATACAGTAAACTTCACAATTAATCAAAATAAAAATTTTAAAAAGAAATTGTTGGCACCTGAGGAACAGCACCCGAGGTTGTCCCCTAGCCTCTGTGCACACCTGCACACACATGTGCACGCACACACAGAGTGCTGCTAGCTGGCTCAGGGGTTAAAGGTGCTTGCTGTAGAGGTGGGGAAATGGCTTAGTGGTCAAGGCACTTGCTTGTGAAGTGTAAGGACCCAGGTTTTATTACCCAGAACCCACATAAGCCAGATGCACATGGTGGTGCATGTATCTGGAGTTCATTTGCAGTGGCTGGAGGCCTTGGCATGCCATTCTCTCTCTCTCTCTCTCTCTCTCTCTCTCTCTCTCTCTCTCTCATTCTCTCTGCTTGTATCAATAAATAAATAAAATAAAGTGCTTGCTGTAGAAGCTTAATGGCCAGAATGCAGATCCCCAGAACCCATGTAATCCCATATGCAAATAGCATATACATCTCTAATCCCAACACACCTACAGCAATGGAAGGCAAAGTCAGCATAATCCTTATAGGCCAGCTAGATCGCTGTTCACAGCAACAAAACAACCAGAGAGACCTTGTCTCAAGGTAGGAGACAAGGACCAACACCCTAAGGTTGTCCTCCAGGCCCCACATGTGTGCCATGCACACAAAGTGGAGCCTAGTGGAAAGTGATTATGTCATTGGGGGTGCTTTCTTCAGAAGGGATCAAGAAAATTCTTGTGGGATCTCAGTTAGTTTCCATAGGCATGAGTTATTACTTTGAAAAGTGAATCGAACCTCTAAAATATCTCTTGTTTCTTGTCTCACCATGTGATCTTTCCCATTTGTGCAAATTCGTACCATAATGCTATCCACCATGATGTGATGCAATCAAGGAAGCCCTGGTGAGAGCTATTGTCATGCTGTCTGTTTAGAGTTTTAGCCTCCAAAACAATGAGCTAAATTTCTTATCTTTATAAATTACCCAGCCTCAGGTATTTGCTATGGCAATGGAAAACTGACTAATATTTTGTTTCAGGCCTCACAAACCACAAGGTAAGGTGGCTCAGGAAGTGTTAAGTACCTAAATTTCAAATATTCACAAACTCTCAGGAAAGTCTCAAGGGCTAAGTCACATCCTAATGAGCAGTGATCCAGAGCAGTATGTAGGTATTGTGCCCCTAAGAACACAGTTCTCTTCTCTTACCTTCATGATCCTTGTGGAGGCGTGAGGGTTGCTGAGGCTCAGGGCTGCAGAGATGAGCGGGACATGCTTTCTGAAAGCTTTCCTTCCCTTCCCTCATGTCCTGTGACCATATCCTTGTGATGCCAGCCACATTCCCATGGAAATCATTTACCAATGACAGACTGTTACAGAAACTCAGCAATTATTAGCTGCAGTCTGGTGGGGTCTCCTGCTTTTGTCAATCCTGTACTTAGTCCTTTACAGGGGTCGCAATTGGACAGACACACTTTCTTGTTAACAATCCTTGAATCAGGCCTTCATTTATTTAGTTGCTCCTGCATTTTCACTGTCTCCAGAGCTCCACTCCCATTCTTCCCATTGGCTACAACTGAGTTGGCCAATGCCAAATTATATTTTATTCTCAATCTGAGAAGGAAACCTTGCAAGGTGTTCAGCCCAGCCAGCAAAAGACTTGTTCTACCAAGTGCAGGTTGAGACTTCAAGTTTACATGTACACTGCTGTCTCCCAGTACTGTGGCTTATCCTGAGAAATCCCAGAGACAAGAATTCTCTGATGGGCTAGGAAGCTACTTTCCCTAATGAGAAGTGCACTAGCATTGGTAAGAAAGAAATAGAATGGTGCTTGAAGTTTGGCAGAAAGATAAGTGAAAGGCCAGTGCTCAGCTGCAAACGGAAAGCTCAGCTCTTTCTAGCATACAAGGCAACAGCCTTCTGTTTTCCCAGGTGGCTCTGAAGAAGACAGGGAAATGCAGTGGGCCATTTGTCACTGCTCCAGGTGCAAATATGCATACCAATTGGTACACACAGCCTGCAGACCTACTCCTGCCTGCCCCATGCCTGCATCTCTGGACCTTCTTTTCCCTGAGATGTGGGAGTTGGGTTTCTCTCCTTCCTCTGCATGGCTAGGTGATAAGATCTGTTCTTCTGGGGCTGGAGCCAGCTCACCCATCCCACTGTGATCAAGTATGTCCGTGCTGTGTGTAATCCCTTTTGCCCCAGTTTTAATTCAAGGAATAGTCTTTTAGGACTGCTGGGACTCATTGCTGGCATCATATCAGTCAAGGTTATTGTAAGGATAGCAGACATCCTGGTATATTCCTGCAAGAGTTCTATAATAGAATGTCACTTCAGTTTTGTATTAGGCTGAGTGAGGGCTTAGAGGATTTGGAGTATGAGTATAGGGCTCTACAGAAATGGGACAAAAGAAGGAGCCAGGCCTTGCTTAAAGGGTAAGGTAAGGTAGAGTCCATGTCCCTTTGTGTTGGCCTCAGTGCCCAGCACCCACTGCAAGTGGTATAAACTGATTAGGTGGCTGATAATATCCCTTTGCCTCTGAGAAAAGCAGTGAACTGAACTATATCACCCAGAAAAAGATCATAGATACAAAATGAATATAAGGGAAACTCTGCTTCTAAGATATTTTTGGGGACATTTTATTGTGGATTTAGGTCACCCATTTTGGACTGCTTCCTTTGATGAGATTAATCTAGGTTACTGATGACTGGTCACACTTGGGAGGGTAGCCTAAGTACCAACAACCCTGGCTCCCCTGGCTCCCTGACCACTATTCACACCACCACACCACACCAACCACTCCCCATGCCACTTTCTCATTCCCTTTTAGTTGGAGCATAGGGAAGGAGCACTTTGTTGGAGTTAACTGGGTTGGAGCACAGGGCTGGAGTTAAGCAAAGACCAAAAATAGACTCTCGGAGTACACCCAGACATCATGATTCCATGTAGCAGAAGGTCACTGTGTCTGCTTTTCCTGCCAGCACACCCCTGGCTCTTCATCTGTGGCTGCCTTGTGAAGCAAGAACACTGTGCCAGGAAGCTACACTTGTGAGCATTTAAAACCATGTCAATGGGGTTTTGTCTGGGTAGTCCAGAGGAGAGAGTTACACGCATTTTTAGAAGACCATCTTGTAACATACTTTTGGTTGTTAGACAGAAAGCTACTGTAACTCAGTTTTTAAAAAAGAAAGAAAGAAAAGAAAAGAAAGAAAGAAAGAAAGCCAGCCAGCCCGGTGTGGTGGCGCACCCCTTTAATCCCAGCAGAGGTAGGAGGATCGCCGTGAGTTTGAGGCCACCCTGAGACTACATAGTGAATTCCAGGTCAGCCTGGGCCAGAGTGAGACCCTACCTTGAAAAACCAAAAAAAAAAAGAAAAAAGAAAAAAGAAAAAATAAATAAAGAAAAATGGGCTGGAGAGATGGTTTAGCAGTTAAGGTGTTTGCTTGCAAAGCCAAAAGACCCAGGTTTGATTCCCCAGGACCCACATAAAATAGATGTACAAGGTGGTACATGCATCTGGAGTTCATTTGCAGAGGCTGGAGACCCTTGTGCACCCATTCTCTCTCTCTCTCTCAAATAAATAAAATAAAATATTTTTTAGAAGATAGAAAAATAAAGACTTTAGTCCCAGCTACAAACTCCACCCTGACAATTCTAGGGGGATAAAAAAGATGTTCACCCCCAAAAATGTACTGCGATTCTCTGAGTAGTGGGATTAAAGATGAGTTTGTTTTCTTTGTACTTCCTAGAATGTATGCTTCTTACATTAGTATATAAAGCAAAGCAACAGATCCTATTGGAAAAAAAAATCCTCTATACCAGGTGTTTTATTTTTCTTTGGACATCCAGCATTGTGTTGTAAAATAAAAGTCATGCCTATACCCTTGCATCAGTCCCCAGACATAGCTTGGAGTTCACAGTTCTTTCCCCATTGCTGCTTCTAAAGGTCTGCCAACAGGAAGAGATACCTACCCTGAAAAAATTTACAGTAACAAAGATAGGAAAGAAGAGGCCAGCCAATTACCTCAACAGCAAGGAGGGGCTGGTTATCATGTTCCATAGTTTCCTGCAGTCAAACCTGCTTGATGTATGCTTGTTGGGAGGAGAACTGTCTGCTTAAGTTCATCTGGAAATTCTGTGTTCTTGCACTGGTGCACATTGTTCTGAAAGTTGGGAAGATCCTATTTTCTAGATTTGTAAGGATCAAGTAAAATATAATAAGTACAGACAAGTATCTGGGAGGAAACCACCCCTGGAGGAGTCCCAGATCTTCTCAGGATTGAGAGGGAGAACACAAGATTTTTATTTAGCTAGCCTGGAGCTTTGACAACCCCAAATGCTCACTGACACGAGCTCAGCCCATGAGCCAATTTTGCTGCTGTCTAGTGAGCCCAGGTTGTATGGAGCATGAGATGAGCAGACTGACAGCAAGGGCACACTTGGGTTGTGACCCTGTTCTTTCTGGAAAATGCCTCCATTTCTTATATCTCAGGCTGACCTATTGCTGGATACAGTGGAACTCTTCACATCAGTGGGTCTTACTGCTTGAACTTGAGGCCACCACACCGCTAATCCACAGAAAACTCCTCTGTTTACATAACAGAGTCTGTTGGAAGGGGCAGGTAAGGCCCTTATTAGTAGTGCAACTCTTACTGATCACTGTCCTGTATCCTCTGCAGTGTCCCCTTGTGATGGTGCATGTGTCTATGTCTTAGTTGGTACACAAACAAAACTCAATGGTAACATGTTTAATGAAATATAGCAGACTCGTCAAGTAATCATGGCCTGAATGACTGCTGAAGACAGGCTGAGAAGGTAACCTTTTTGAGGAAGTTAATTTTTAAGGTGTATTAAGTCAGTCATTGCATTACTGGAAACAGAGTAAAAGTTAGAGAGGCAAAACAGTAATTGAATGACCCATGTTTGGTAAATATGTCCCAGAATGTGCTAGCTTGCCAAAATCACTATTTTCCTTCTTTCTTTTCTTCCTATTTTTAATCTAAAAATCTCAGGATGAAGCTCCATGGAGAATAAATTGCTTACAAGAAAAAATAGTTGTGAATAGTTTTAATAATGATTCTAGTAACTCTTAGACAATGTCAACAGAGACTTATTGTTTCTCTAGTGCAGAGCAGATCTGCTTATCTTCTCTTTAGATCTGGGCTTCAGAACCTTCACTGTGTTCCCTTATGGAAAGCAGAGCTCCTGGATATTTATATACACAGGCATAGTTGTTGTCACATCCACCATTTCTTGTGGTCTGTGTGTGTATGGGTACCTGTGTGCAGACATTATGTGAGTACACTTGTATAAAATGGTAACAAGATAATGTGCCACTTCTAAGCTACTCTTATATTTATATTAAATAATGACATGCTAATGTTGGTGGCCCATAATTCTCCGTTTTCTATTAACCACCCAGCCCAAGTAAACTGTTTTCTGATCTCTCTTAGATGGAAATCCTCTATGAATGTGGAAGCCATTAGCAGAGTAATTGCTGTCTGTTGCCATGACAACCAGCCGTTCCAGTCACCTGCCTGAAGTCTTGCCAGACTGCACCAGCTCTGCTGCGCCTGTGGTGAAGACCGTGGAGGGTTGTGGCAGCCTAGTGAATGGGCAACCACAGTATGTCATGCAAGTTTCAGCCAAGGACGGGCAGCTGCTGTCAACTGTAGTGCGGACTCTTGCCACCCAGAGGTAATACCACAGTTAAGATAAATGAATCTGAAATTGATCCAGAGAGCTGTTTGTCAGATGGAGACTAGTAAAGGGAATTTAATTAATGCTCAGGTATTGTGTCAAGTAAAAGGAAATGTTGGACCAAAAAAGACAAGGGAGGCTACATAGATTCTCTCGTTGCTGTTTCTGTAGCAGTAAGCATAAAACCAAAACTCCTGTTGAGTGTTTCACATAAAGTCATTGTGCAGCCAGGCCAGGGAAAGATCCCACAACACCTGGCACTGCTTGCTTTATATTTGTTGTTGTTGTTGTTTGTTTGTTGTTTTACCACTGCTATGGTAATTGTAATCCTATTGTCTCCAGCAACTAACAAAGCAAGCCTTTTGTCAGGATAAGGTGAAGAAGACACCTGATTTCAGGTGACTTAGCCAAAGTGTTTAGGATTGTGAGAAAAACCTGGTGCGTGAGGGTTGAGATAAGGGCCTACACATCCCTGGCTAGCCTCAAACTTCCTATGTATCTGAGGATAGCTTTGAACTCCTGATCCTCTTGCCTCCACCTCCCAAGAACTGGAATTGCAGGGATGTACCACCCACCCAGATTTGTGAGCAGAACTTTTAAAGTCACATTCCCAGAGTACATGCTATGGACACACTTCCAGGGCTGCTGTGAGGACAAGTCTCCTTTTGCCATATAGGAGTCACTTCTGTCATCCCTCTACTTCACCCACTATAGCCCACTCCTGACCCTTCACATACACTCCAACCTATGAAGTGCAACTTCCACAACCTGTACTCCTGGGTGAAGAGGGGTGTGGACACAGAACATCTGCTAGATCACCTGCCTAAGGCAGACTTTGTCTCCTCTTGTGCTCCTGTGCCTAGTGGCAGATTGGAAGCTCCAGGCTGCCAAGCTAATGGGTATGCCTTGACTTCTCCAGCTTTCTTTCAGAATAAGTGTGACTTGTGATCTTTGAATATAAAATACATGTTGCCACCAGACTTGACTGGCCCTCTCAAGTCAGTATTGACACTTCTTAGGACCAATTATTTACTCCTCAGCTGCTTGCCTAAGTGACCCAACAATGCTTGATTATAGACACAGACCCAGAGGTCCCCATATGTGCCTGCTGCAAGACTGTTGGTTATATCATGACCAGACATGGAGATCCCAAGACATGGAATCACATCCATGCATACTGACCATATGTCTTCCATTTAAAACATATGTGGCTAGCTGTCAAGAATATATAACATATATTTTCTACTTTTTGGAGAAATTTCAACAATTGGTTAGGATGCAGAATACAGTGAGATTGTGCATGTCATTGGTCCTCCATGAACCAAGACTGTATACTAGGTGTACACTGTCACCCTGGCAGCCCATAAATGCCATTCTTGTCAGCATGGGCGGGCTGGATTGAAGGGTCTGAGAGCTGATAGCCAGTGTATAATGTGTCTGCCTGTACAGACTTTTTACTCACTTCATCACCACACAGAGCTACAAGCCAGAAGGGTGCAGTTTTGCATGCTTATGGCTCAAAATGAACAAAGGAGGCCAGAAGAAAAATGCAAACTCTGTCACCTTCCTTCCCCACCTCTATCTTCCCCAAACATGAGTGGGTCTTTGGGGAAAGTGAGAAAGGAGTCATTTCCTCTTTTGATCCCCTTCCTCTCACTCATTCTCAGGATCATTGCCAGAAGGGCCTTTGGGAATCAGCAGTGTTTCCATGAATCAGAGATGGTGTTAAAGAAAATAATGGGACAAGGACCTACGTTACTGTCATGTTTTAGGAACTTGGGGAGGAAAGAGTCACATGTGATGACATTCTTAAAATCCAATAACCAACAAAGAATAACACAAAAAACATTGGCAGTTGTCAATCAGAAAGGGACATGGCCTCTCCCACTGGAAAGAGGACATCTCAGGTTGATACTTCCATTGTCCACAGACTTACATGTTGAGGGCCATGATACATGATTTTACAGGGCCTGAGTTATTCCACAATGACACTAGCATGAGCTAGGCACTCACTGTTTTCTGATCTCTATAGCTAACAGTCACAGTAGTGAAGGTACCATTTTTGCTTACATTTTAGAGACCAGGAGACTAAAGTAGAGGAAGATGAAGTTACTTGCCCAAAGCTAGTAGATAAGTCATTTGCTCAAACCCCAGAGCTGAAGTTGAGCCTGATCAGCTGGATTGCAGAGCCAGGAACCACTAACTGTTATGTACCCTTCAAGAAAATGTGGCTTTTTCCACAGCTATAGGCAGAACTATAGACAGAGGCACCTCACAGGACAGTTTCACTGCCCACTTTCAGGGTAATGTGTTTGGCATCAGAGAGTATATTCCAAAAGCTCAAAGGCCCATCGACTGTCGCTGCTCAGCTTTGTGCCCAGCGACACCTGCAGTTCTCTGTGGCAGCTTCAAGGTTAGTTGCTAGTTCACTTTCCTGCTCTCATTCTCCCACAGTAGTGAAAAAAGAAATGAAAGAAACCTTTGGATATACAAAAGTATCCTGGCCTGATTCAGAAGATGCAATTTGCCTAGATCTACAATTGGTGTCATTTCAAAAGAATTCCTGTTCTTAATGGTGAAGGATGATTTTATTTTGTGATGGTAGTTTGCCTGAACTACTTCTGTGTTCAATAAAAATCAAATGTTATTCATTTTCATTCAGTCTGGACCATTGAGGCTACTTGGCTACTTTGATATTGACCACTCCCTATTTCATTATGTTTACAAAAGTAGATGGCCCAAATGCCCTGCAATGCCCAATAACACTGATCCCACTGCCCAAAGTCAAGTGTGAAAATCTAAGGGACTTGGAGTCAAGGTAGAAAGGGTAAAGAGGAGTATATGTGATCAAAATACATGATGTACATGTTTGAAAATGTCATCATGAATCCCATTATTGTGTACAATGAATGTATTCTAATAAAAAGGTGGGGCTGGAGAAATAACTTAGTGGTTCAGGAGCTTGCCTGCAAAGCCTAACAACCTGGGTTTGGCTCCCCAGTACCCACATACAGCCAGATGCACAGTGGTAAATGCATCTGGAGTTAGTTTGCAGTGGCTAGAGACCTTAGCACACCCATTCTTTCTCTCTCTCTCTCTCTCTCTCTCTCTCTCTCTCTCTCTCTCTCTCCTAGCAAATAAATAAAAATACTTTTAAAAAAAGAAAAGAAGAGACGGGCGTGGTGGCGCACACCTTTAATCCCAGCAATCGGGAGGCAGAGGTAGGAGGACTGCCATGAGTTTGAGGCCACCCTGAGACTCCATAGTGAATTCCAGACCAGCCTGTGCTACAGTGAGACCCTACCTCAAAAAAACAAAAAAAAAGAAAGAAAGAAAGAAAGAAAGAAAAGAAGGAAATACAAATGATTAAAACACATGAAGCATATTTAAAATCTATTAAATCACAAAGATATCACATCTTCATTTTGAAATGAACAACAATAAAAGAAAAATCCTAACAGTCCTGTCCAATCGGTGCCACTAGGTGACCATATACAAAATAATGTTTCTACTTAAAAGTATTTCAATAAATAAATGAAGAAACAAGTGATAGAAGTAACATATTATCTGTCTGCCTTTAATAAAATAATGGGCCAAGTCATTAAGAGTCACTGGCTTCTGACTTCACACAAAAAGAGAGATGACCAGACACCATGAGTCAGCATTTTGAGAAGTATAATGTGGGCCCATATGTGTATTCTTTAAAAATCTAAGAAGCCTTAAAGCAGGTGTCTATTTTGGGCAGCCATCACTAGGGAAGGCAGAGACTGCAGAGCAAGGGCCCTGCACATAGTGGTGAGTCACAGCCCAGTGACCAGCAGATGCCCTCCTTTTCTTGCAGCCCCTTCAATGACCGGCCCATGTGCAGGATCTGCCATGAGGGCAGCAGCCAAGAGGACTTGCTCTCTCCATGTGAATGTACGGGGACCTTGGGCACAATTCATCGGAGCTGCCTGGAGCACTGGCTGTCATCCTCAAACACCAGCTACTGTGAACTCTGCCACTTCAGGTTTGCAGTCGAGCGCAAACCCAGGCCATTAGTGGAGGTCAGTAAGGGGGGCACGTCCTGAAAACTTAGCTGTAATGAGCAAATGATGCCGACTTTTATGCCCAGATCACGAATCCTATATGACTTCACTGAAATACAGTATGAGATGACAAGTGTGTGTCTGTGTATGTAAGAAAGAGAGAGGAAAGCAGACAGACACAGAGAGAGCTTACACCAGTTCAACGGTGGAAAACTGATATCCTCCATAAAGGTGGAAACACGAAAGTAAAAGAAATCAGTATGAGGAGAAAGGGAAGTTTAGAGATGTCTCCATGATACAGTCCCTGGGAAATGGAACATACAGAGCATACATATACCATCCACCCAACTTGGAACAAAAGATAAGTGGGCATTTGGGTAAGTTATTGCAGCTCTTGGAATTACTGCAAGGATTAGAGAATTAGAGGGTATAATTTAAGAAACATTCAAGTGTTTAAACCAAAAAAAAAAATCTTAGTTTCTAGAAAATAATACTAAACTTTCTCCAGCTAATTGCCTCGCATGGCATTTCTTTTTGTAAAAGGTGTGCTTGTCAACCCAAGACTTTTATTTAGAGGCCAGGGCTGGTCTGCTATTAGAAGAATTGGGGAAAAACTATTACATTATTTCTGCCTTTCTCATACCTCCAAATTCATCTATTAATTAAATCCTGGATATTGACTACAATAGCCATGTATATTACAAAGTAAAGATAGTTGAAAAGGCCAAAGCATGTGTGTAATACAGACCTGCTGAGAATCTTCTTTTTATTTCTATAGCCATCCCAGGGAAACCTGAATTTAGAACTTGAATTTGAAATTAAGAAGCCTTTCTTGGAGACCATTTATTAAATGTCGGGCCAAGACACTGAAAGCTCTGCACAAGCATCCTCTTGGTTTTGACCTTGAGAATTTGATCAGAACCTATAACTGGAGCCTCTTTTAGCTGTGACACTCTTGCCAAATGGCACAACATTTATTTGACTTGCCTCAGCAGACTGCCTCCTTAAGACTCTGGATCAAATGGTCTCTTACTTTAGCCATCTAACCCCTTGACATCCACCTTCAGAAATTCATATTTGTAGAATGCCTGTCAGGAATTTGACCCTGTGCCAGATTTACTAGGACTTAGCACTTCAGAACTCCTCCACAGAGGGGGAAATACATTGAAATAATAAACAAAAGGAGATAAAGAGGCCCTAAGACCAATGGCAAAAGTAAAAAGAGGCCCATTTCTCCTTTCCAGAAACTTTTGGACTCTCCCCAATTTGATATTACAGCCTCTCCAGGGAAGCTGGCCTCCCAGAGTGAGGAAATAAGGCTTTAAATGTATTCCATCCAGTGGCCTGGTATCTTTCCAGCAGAAACAAAAACTTGTGCTTTGAATTGTCAAGAATCCAAGAGAGGAGAGTACTATTCCTGTGTTGTACATGCCTTAGTTTTTTAAATAACATACATGTATGAAATCACCCAGTTAACCTTTTCCATCTCAGAGGGTAACAAACAGAAGTTTCTTCAAAGTTGCTGAAGTCAGCTCACAGACTGACTCCAAAATCTTAGGCAACTGTCATTAAACAAGGAATTAAAGCAAATGACCTTGAGAATGTGTGAGGTGCTCTATAAGATTTATAGGGCTTCACCTACAAAAACTTCACCCAAACGGTCACTAGTGGTGAAATTTTCATTGCACAAATGGAATGTGACAATTTTCAGAGTTAATGATGATTGAACAAGTTGAAAGTGAAAGGCAAACCTTCTCAGGCTGGGGGAGACTGGCCGTTTGATCATCCCATGGTGAAATGAACTTGCTGTTTGACCACAAGCAATAAAAAGTTGTCTTTGGTTTCTCAGCTGGAGGACAAATGAGAACCAGGTGCGGAGACCTTTAAACAAATGACATTACTAATTGACTTTTCCCATTGTACCAAAGGGCAGCCTGTTCATAGTGAGCATTGCTTCTCAATAGTTTTTCTCAAGACAAACATGCATCTTTTTTAGAATGCTAGCCAAACCGACCTATTTGGGTTAAGGATTAGGAGTATTGCTACTTTATTTCTCATTTTTATTATTTTAATTTCTTTAATCATTTCTTTGTTTACCCATTGGATCTGCCTTCTCATTAAAGCAAGAAAATTCTATAGCATTTAATCTTAAAATCAGTATGACAATATCAGTTCTTGGTGCTGGAGGAAGCAGTTTATTTATTTTATTTATTCATCTGAGAGAGAGAGAGAAAAAAAAAGGGCAGATAGAAAGAGAATGGATGCACCAAGGCCTCCAACCACTGCATACAAACACCAGACACATGCACCACCTTGTGTGTCTGGCTTATGTGGGTTCTAGGGAATCGAACCTGAGGCTTTTCAGGCAAGTGCCTTAACTGCTGAGCCATCCTCCGGGCCTGAAGAAGCAGTTTTAAAGTCATTCATAATTTATCCATCAACCTCTTGATACTGACATTGGTTGAAATTACTTCAGCATCTCAGACTTGCACTTTTTAGTAAACCCTCTCAGCCCTACATTTGACACAACCCTCAATCTCCTTCACTTCTTGGTCCTAAAGCATTTCTTCACTTCCTTTTTGTTATACCCATTTAACTACAGGCAGCAGTTAAATGTTCTTTTTGAAGTAGTCAGGAACCCAGGACTACTGCATATACACCAGCTACTACATGAAGTGTTTCCCTGATAGGGTGAGTTTCTATTCAGAGGGACCAAGCCAATGCTGATTTTTATGAGGACCTCCAAACTGGGCATCCCCTCCCAACTTTGCCACTGACCATCTGTGTGGCTCCACTCAGTTTCTCTGAGCTTTCCCTAGGAAAAGGACAAGCTAGGAGCGCTCCATGTCATCCTGGGTCTCTATAAGGCTAAAAGTTCTTATGTCAAATATATGTATATATGCATATATATACATGTATATTTTTTCTAGGTCTAGATAGTGCTCAGTGTTAGAGCACTTAACTACTGTGCAAAAAGGCTCTGGGTTTGATCTGCAATACACATACAAAACAATAATACATTCTATACTTAATTATACCATATAGTATATATATTTTATAGCTCAGTAAATTGATTAATTATATGTGTGTTTATGTACCTATAAGCCTTCTTAGCTACCTTACATGCCTACCCACATGGTAAAACTTAGTCTTTTCGTCTCTTTTGGCTGGAAAATTACAAACTTTAGACCCTAAATATTTTCTTACTACAAGTAAGCCAGTTTATTAAGAGCTATCTTCAACCCAAGAGATCTATATTACCATCATGTAGTTTAGTCAGATGTGGATAAATTTCTACCATATTCCAGCTTTATGCAATTCCATAAGGTCTGTGTCCAATCATACAAAGCTTAAAAGGAAAACATTTAAACCGTTTATAACAAAAAGAAAGCACCATACACTTCCTACCTCCATAGCCAGTGCTTCTGTCATGAAGTCTGTGTGGACTTTGTTGATGATGGAAAATGTACCCAGAGGCAATTTATAAGATGAATTACCCCCAAGAATAATGACCCACTAGAACATAGTAAATAGATATTCACTAACCATAAAAGGATCCACTGAATGACCAGCCTAGGTGGTTTTATGGTCTTCTTCCTGCTCATTTTTAGTTTTGCTCATTTCTCTTGGTAAGGTGAACCCTGATACCATTCTGTCATAACAAAGGGTAAGATACAGTAAACCAATAAAAATAATGATTTCAGACCCTGAAGTGTGTGCTGGGACTCCAGCCTACTATGATTATGGTTCTGACTGACCAGTCTGCCAGGGAAGCCCATCTCACTGTACGCAAATAGAGTTCTAGAAACATCAGTCTAGTGATGGAAAATCTGCCAGGCTTCCCTAAGACATATGTCTGTAATATATCCACCCTTTCCCAGAAAACTGAGGCTCAACAATGTTGGATTAAAATGAAACAGCCAGGAAATTGTGGAAATGTGATAAAAAAAAAAAAAAGACTTTCTGGGGTCTGATCTTCCTCTAATCAGAGAAGCAGGTGATTTTTCACAGAAGGAGTGATTAGGTTTCCATATTCCTATTTCCTTTACACAGACCTGGCTGATGGATAGGAATTATATGAACAATTTAAAAAGCAGTTCCCTGAGTCAAAAGTTTCATTAAATGGAAGGTAAGAAGTGTTTGCACACATATCACCTTCCTAGAATAGTAGGATGTAAAGCTAGGGAGATAAGGATTAAGGATTTTTTTCAAACCATTTATTTATGACTCTATTTTAAGTCACTAGAAGAAAGGTGTTTTATTGTGTGCCCTGGATTCAGTATAATCTCCAGCTATACAGCAAAAAGAGAACACACAGAGCAGGGAGAGCTACGTGGAGAAGCCCCTTTGTACCCTGGAGCTTGTGATTTAATACAGTCAAGATTTAACTCCATATATGCATCTGCAGTGTGTGTGCGGTGTGTATACATGTGTGTGTGTGTGCAGATGCACATGCCCTGTGTACATGTGTATGATGGCCAGAGGAAGACATTGGGTGTCCTCCTCTAGTGCCCTTCCTCCTTATTTCTCTGAGACAGAGATTCTCACTAAACCAGGAACTTAACTGTTTTTTGGCCAGACTGACTGCTATTCTTCTGTCTCTGACCCCCTCAGAGCTGCAGTTTCAGGCATGTACAGCTATGCTCGGCTTTCTTACATGGGTACTTGGGATCAAACTCAGGTCCTGGTGCTTACACAGCAAGTACTGTTACCCACTGAGCCATCTCTGCAGTCCCCATTTTTTTGAATATTATATTTACTTGAGACAGTATGAGCATACTAGGGCCTCTTGCCACTGCACATGAACACCAGATGCATGCACCACTTACCTAGGTGTTGGGGAATTGAACCCAGACTAGGTTTTGCAAGCAAGTACCTTTAATCACTGAGCCATATCATTGAATGTATGTATATATACATAAATATACATATATATACACATATATACATACATACTTGCATATATGTGTGTATATATATTTACTTTTTATTTATTTGTGACATAGACAGAGAATGGACACACCAGGGCCTCCAGCTACTGCAGATGAACTCCAGACACATGTGCCACCATGTGCATCTGGCTTATGTGGGTTCTGGGGAATTGAACCTGGGTCCTTAGGCTTTGCAGGCAAGTATCTTAACTGCTGAGCCATCTCTCTGGTCCTATATTTACTCTTATATCAGACTTAGGTAGAGATAAGGTTGTACTCATTTTTGTTTTGTTTTGTTTGTTTTTTGTTTTTTGAGGTAGGGTTTCACTCTAGCTCAGGCTGACTTGGAATTCACTATGTTAGTCTCAGGGTGGCCTTGAATTCACAGTGATCCTCTTATCTCTGCCTCCTGAGTGCTGGCATTAAAGGCATGCACCACCATGCCTGGCTTTGTATTCTTATTGTATTGTAGGTTTTTTTTCACTTTTTTGTTTATTTTTATTTATTTATTTGAGAGCAACAGACAGAGAGAGAAAGAGGCAGAGAGAGAGAGATAGAATGAGCGCACCACGGCCTCCAGCCACTGCAACTGAACTCCAGATGCGTGCACCCCCTTGTGCATCTGGCTAATGTGGGTCCTGGGGAATCGAGCCTCGAACCAGGGTCCTTAGGCTTCACAGGCAAGCGTTTAACCGCTAAGCCATCTCTCCAGCCCTTTTTTTCACTTTTAATATTCATCCCATTAAAAATGTGAGCTTAGCCGGGCGTTGTGGTGCATGTCTTTAATCTCAGCACTTGGGAGGCAGAGGTAGTTGGATTGATGTGAGTTCGAGGTTACCCTGAGACTACATAGTGAATTCCAGGTCAGCCTGGGCTATAGAGAGAGACCCTTCCTTGAAAAACAAAACAAAAGAAGTGCTTTTCTTTCAGAGTATTCACTTTCATGAGCAAACCCTTGGTGCAGTGGGGTAACGGGGAAATTAAACCCCTGGGGATATAAACTGATCTGGGGAGAATCCCAAGTGAATGCCATTCTGGGAAGCAGACAAGCTTCTTTCCTTGTTGTCTGTGAGTGAAGATCAGCGAGTAAGGCATGTGGATCATGGTCATGACATGTGACAGGGGAGTAAGGCATGTAGATCATAGTCATGACATGTGACAGGGGAGTAAGACATGTGGACCATAATCAGGTCAAATGACAGTTGAAGTTTATTGGATTGACAGTCTTCATTTTTGTTTCATTTTGTTTTACCAAGGTGGAGTCTCACTCTAGCCCAGGCCTGACCTGGAACTCACTCTGTAAGTCCAGGCTGGCCTTGAACTAACAGCAATCCTCCTACTTCTGCCTTCTGAGTGCTGGGATTAAAGGTGTTTGTGCCATCATACCAGGTGTGAATGTCTTCAGGCAAGATGTATACATTCAACTTCCCCCAGGCCTGGTCTCCTGCTTATACTCACCTGGCCCTCTTCACTAGTTTTTATTGCCTACCTGCCTTTTACTAGGATGGGGTGCTTTCTCCTACCTTTGAAACTATTATCTGCACATTTCTCTCTCCCAACATCTTTCCTTTAGGGACTTCTAGACTAAACCTAGTGATCTTCTCTTATCCCCATATTATATTATTATATTATATTATATTATATCCCCATATTACAATTGAGCTGGAAGGGCTGGATCTAAAATCATAAGGTAAATGAACCTCAAAAAGTATACATGCATGACAGTGGTAAGAATAACAATGGCATTATACTTTGCCCTTGAATGTCATGAGTGCTAGCCAAGCACTTCTTGACCTCTAATAGAGTCACCGAGCAGGCTTCCCTCAGACCACTGCCTCTAGGTAGACTTGGGGCACCATCCTCTCTGCCAACAATTGAGATGGCATGTCTAGTATCCAAACCCCAGCAGACCTTGATCCTGTAGTTTATCTGCCTTGCATTTTTCTCTTGGTTTTGGTAGCTAATTTGGCAATTTCTTCATTACTTAAAGCGTAGCTACAAAAAAAGTCGTTCTTAGTATCCATTAAATTCATAGCTTGCTTCATTAAAAAGGACTTCATTGGGGCTGGAGAGATTGGTTAGTGGTTAAGGAGCTTGCCTGTGAAGTCTGAGGACCCATGTTTGACTCTCCAGGTCCCACATAAGCCAGATGCACAAGGTGATGCAAGCACACAAGGTCACACACGTACACAAAGTGAAGCATGAGTCTGGACTTTGATTGCATTGGCTAGAGACTCTGGTGCACCAATTATTTCTCTCTTTCACTCTCTTTCATAAAAAAATTTAAAATGCTTTATTAAAAGAACACCCCAGGCTAGAGAGATGGCTAGGCAGTTAAGGCAATTGCCTGTGAAGCCTAGGGACCTGGGTTCAATTCCCTAGTAACCACATAAGCCAAATGCACAAGGTGGTGCATGAGTCTATAGTTCATTTCAGTGACTAGAGGCCCTGGCATGCCCATTTTCTCTTTCTTCTTCTTCTCCTCTTCCTCCTTCTTCTTTCTCTCTCTCTCTCTCTCTCTCAAATAAATATGTTTAAAAAAAAAAAAGTAACCCAACTAAAATGTTCACATGGCCATGCCAGATGGAAGTGAGCCAAGTGCTCAGTGTTATTAGCTCTTCTACTGCCAGTAATGGATTACTTGATGGGGGGGAGAATCCAATTCACTGCATAGAATTCCATGAGAAGATTCTGTTATTGTGAATTGTATTGATATTTGCAATGAACTGGACTTGGAGTAAGCTTCAGAATCCACATTTTCATGAAGACCTATTTAGGTCCCTTGTCCATGTCATCTGAAAACTTTGTGAGCAGACATAAAGCCACAAAACACCAAGAATTGTTTCACATGACTTTATCCTCATTTTTCTATGTTTCAAAAGCATCATAAATAGGTCTATATCCAGCACTCAGAATTAGTAAAATATTTAGCATTATGAGAGCAACATAGCTTTTCTGGAACAGCCTCTTGGTCACAGAGCAAGAAATGTCTATACTCGTCACTCATTTTTTTTCATCCTTAGGTGTTCCCAATGTGTCAGAGCTTTCAGGATTTCCTTAAATACATCTGCACTAAGAATATGAGAAAGTCAACAAAATGAGTCACAGTCTTCAGAGATTTTCAACTCTTCTTTTTAATCTTATGCTCCTTTACTTTCATATAATTAGGTATCTAGAAGTCTTTATTGCTACAGTCTTTACTACTACTATTATTGATCTGAGAGAGTATGGGCATGCCAGGGCATCCTGCTACTTCAAACTAACTCCAAACAAACTAACTTTGCATGTCTGGCTTTGCATGGTTACTGGACAATTGAACCCAAGCCATCAGGCTTTGCAAACAAGCACCTTTAATCACTGAGCCATCTCTCCTGCCCATGAAGTCTTGATTTTAATTTCCAAAATGGAAAATATTGACAGGAATCCAAAAGCAAAACTTTGAGGGTCCCTAATGAGTCTTGAACCCCAAACCTCTGTAGACTTTGGAACTGAGGTCCATTATAAATATATACATGCTGTCTTTTTTTTTTTAATCTCACTAATGGCCCAGACTAGCCTAGAACCCACAGCAATCTTCAGTTCTCAACTTTTCCAGTGCTGAGATAACAGTCATGTTTATTCTGTTGTCCTAATTTGTAGATGCCATTCAGAAGTCTCTTCTCATATTAGCAGTAGAAAAGGGGAGCTTTCCCCATCCCTATCTTTTACCAAACCTCTAAGTCACAGCCTTTGTTTTTGAAATTCTTAAGCTGTTTATTGTCCAGTTTCTATTTGTTTGCCATGGCTAGGCCAATGACTCGCCTTCCTCCCCCAACCCCCATCCCTACCCCAGTTCTGTGGGATCCTCCCTAGCCAGCTCCTGGACTCTTGTTGCTAACTCCAAATGCAAGAACAAGTAGCACAGCATTGTTGATTGGTAAGGGGCTCACATCTTTGAGGAAGACAATTAAAAGTTATTGCATGAAAGCCAGAGTGGTGGAAATGACAGTGTCCCTGAGCTGCTGGCAGGAGAGCTTTGTAAAGGCAAGTCAGAGAGGAGGAGTGAAATGTCACAGAATGACTGCAGATGGTAATCATCTTTCTCCTGGATCCTGCTGAAATAACAAGACACAATTAACTCAGGAATTGCCTGGTGCAAGCTACAAGGTCCCTGGTGGAACCAAAGGGAGGCATAAATTGTTGGAGGCCTTTGTGGATTTCTAAGGTAGAGCTATTGTCTATGCACAGCACTCTCTGCTGAGGGCTTCTGCTAGCCTTCCATGTGCCTCTGCAGCTCTATCAAAAGCTGACTTTCAACTCACAAGAAAGCATACTCAGTTTTGAAGAAAAATGCTGTCAAATATTGTGGGCAATGCATGACTGTGACTAAATGCTGCCTAATGGATGATGTTATTGACAATAGGTATTACTGATATGAATATAATAACTGTATTTGCCATATAAAGTGGTAAAGGTGCTTGTTTGCGAAGCCTATTGGCTCCAGTTTAATTCCCCTGCACCTCCATAAAGCCAGATGCATAATGTGATACATGCGT
Source organism: Dipus sagitta (assembly GCA_036346955.1). NCBI lineage: Eukaryota > Metazoa > Chordata > Mammalia > Rodentia > Dipodidae > Dipus > Dipus sagitta. The sequence continues at coordinate 578,249 of CM070783.1, forward strand.
CTGCAGTTCATCTATAGAGGCTAAAGGTCCTGACACTCCCATTCTCATTCTTGTCTTTCTCTCTCCCTTCCTCCGTCCCTCTCTCTCTCCAAATAAATATTTTTAAAATAAAAAATAAGCTGAGTATGGTGGCTCACAGCTTTAGTCTCAGTACTCAGGAGGCAGAGGTAAGAGGATTGCTGTGAGTTTGAGGCCAGCCTGCAACTACAGAGTGAGTTCCAGATCAGCCTGGGCTAGAGTGAAACCCTACCTTGAATAAATAAAAACAAAAAAAATCAAAATTAAAATAAAGTAGAGAAGTATCTTCAGTTGTCCATGGAGCTACCCAATGCAGTAGTTACTGAATAACACCTGCTATGCCCTCTTAAGCTGAGTTTCATTTTCTAGAACAAGCCTACATCTTGACCCCAGTCTTGTGGCATTCTAATTTCCTTTAAATCCATCTATTTTTATCTCAAAAGTTATTCATCCACCACCCCCCAAAAAAAAGGTTTTTTTCTTATATTTACCATTTCCTAGGCAAAGGGAAAATATAAGCTATATATTTTATGTAGTCATTCTATTTCTATATCTCACATAAATTACTCCATTTTATAGATGAGAAGGCTGTAACTCAATGGCATTAAGCCAGTCTCACTAGAAAGGCAGAAGAATCCAGGTCTTTCCAGCTCCAAAGTCCACATTCTTCTATACCTAGCATCATAGTTTAATTAGAACTTCTATAACAAAATACTACAAAGGGGGTGACTTATGAACAACATAAATGTATTTCCCACAGTTCTAGAAGCCAGGAAGTCCATTGTCAGAGTGCTACAGTGTTCAGCTTCTGGCATGGTCTCTCTTCCAGGTTTCAGACTATTGATTTCTTGCTGTGTCTTATGCATCAGAAAGATGGAGATCTTTGCGGTCTTTTTTATAGGAACTGTAATCCCAGTCCTGAGGTCTCCATCTTGATCTGATCACCCACAAATACCATCAGCTGGGGAGTTGGAGGGAGACAGAAATTCAGGCCATAACACATGGCTTCTTTCTTCCTGGACATTTGTTCTTCCTCCTCCCTCTGCTCAACGGCACACACATATGTGTGCAGAGAGTCATTTGTTCCCCCCTCTGCTCAATGATACACACATGTACACGCAGAGTCACTTGTTCCCCTGCTCAATGTGCATATGTGCACAGTTTGATAGCATGTATAATGATGAGTACATATCATTATATATTTATCAAAACCCACAGAATTTACAAAAGAAAATTCTAGTGTGAGCTATGGACTTTGTTTGTCAATGACATGTCAATGTGGGTTCGTTGCGATAACTAACACTTGTGCTGTTCTGTTTGGGGATGTTGATAATGAAGCTGATTTAGTTACGTTTCTCATCTCTGTGACAGAATACCTGACAAAAACTAGTTAAGAGAGAGGGATTGTGATCATAATACATGATATACATGTATGAAAATTGTCAACAAACAAACCTTTACCATCAATCCCCAACTTGGAGGCTGAGGTAGGAGGATCCTGTGAGTTTGAGGCCATCCTAGGACTACAAAGTGAATTCCAGGTCAGCCTGGGCTAGAGTAAAACCCTACCCCAAAAAATCAATACAAAAAAAAAAAACTTTAAAAAAATACAAGGGAAAGAAGGGCTTTATTCTAGCTTACAAGCTCAGGGAATACAGTCCATCATGGTAGGGAAGGTGAGGCGGTGAAAGCAGCTTCCTTGTAAAGACTGACATTAGAAAGCCGGGCATGGTGGCGCACGCCTTTAATCCCAGCACTTGGGAGGCAGAGATACGAGGATGGCTGTGAGTTCAAGGCCACCCTGATACTACATAGTGAATTCCAGGTCAGCCTGAACTAGAGTGAGACCCTACCTCAAAAAAACAAAACAAAAAAGAGACTGACATTAGATTAGGTGAAGAAAATGAAAATATTTTCTACTCATTTTGTCATTGCTTCACCTCTAATGAAGTTATTGAAAATAGAATGTTGTAACAAGTAGTGAAGTTCAAAATCTTTTAGGCATCTGGGGAAAAGTAAATACTATAGTTTATGTGAAATGTTGGCAAGTAGAAGCATGTACAATAGAATTTTATAGACGTTTAAGGACTTCAATCTGAGAATCAGTAAAAAGTAGGAGATGAAAGAAAAACAGTCATCATCCTAGAAATGATGGGTTCTTTCCCAATATCTGCCTCCTTCCAGGGGCTTGCTATTTGCAATAAGATGACAGGGAAAAAAAAGGCATAAGAAATAGGCATAATAAATGGCTACAGTATTATTCTAAACACTTACTCATCTGCTTAAAATTTATTTATGACTTTAATATTGAACTCCAGAAGTCATTCATTTATCAGAATATACACATTTTCAACTGCTTGTAAGTCATACTTAATATATATCTGAAAACTCACCCTGTTAGATGTAAGGAAATACTACAAGGGTGATTATGCAAGGTGGAGGGTTTCTTTAAGAGAATATACAGGAGGGCACTTCAGATGTGTTTAAGAAGGTGTTTTCAAGTCTCAGGTTTTGTTTCTTTTTCTTTGGTGTATACATGTGTTCATGTGAGTGAATGTGGGCACACACAGGCCACTGTGCACACATTTGGAGGTCAGAGGATATCTTCAGGTGTCAGTTCTTACCTTGAATGTTGTTTAAGGCAGGGTTGCTTGTTCTTACTGTTCACCACTGTGTTTATCAGGTTAGCTGGCCCATAAACTTCTGGGAGATTCTCCTGTCTCTGCCTCTTTTCTCACCACAGACAGTCCGGGATTACAAACACTCCCCACAGCATCCCACTTTTCATGGATTCTAAGAATCTGAACTCAGATACTTCATGCTTGTGTGGAAAACTCTTTCTTTTTTTAATTTTTTTATTTTATTTACTTATTTATTTATGTGAGAGAGAGAGAAAGAGGAAGATACAGAGAGAGAATGGGTGTGCCAGGGCCTCCAGCCACTGCAAATGATCTCCAGGTGCATGTGCCACCATGTGCATCTGGCTTACATGGATACTGGGGAGTCAAACCTGGGTCCTTAGTCTTCACGGACAAGTGTCTTAACCACTAAGCCATCTCTCTAGCCTGCAAGCTCTTTTTAAAGAAACTTTTTTATTGAAAACTTCCATAATTATAGTCAATAAAATTTAAAGTGTAACAACTTGGTAGCATTGAGTATTCTCTCTCACAGAGCTGTATAACTACAATCAAGCTTAAAAAAATTCGTCACCCGATAAGAAACTCATGCTCATTCCTCACTTCCTCATACCTGCCCTCTGTGCCCAGGCCTGAGCAGCCACTAATTTGCTTTCAATCTATGGATTTTTCCACTCAGGATGATCTACAAATAGAACCCTGTGGCATGTGGCTCTTTGGAATGGCTTCTTTAAAAACTTAGAATAAAAAAGAGAGACTGATTGAGAGGGGGAGGGGATATGGTAGAGAGTGGAGTTGTGAAGGGGAAAGTGGCAGGGGAGGGAATTACCATGGTTTATTGTCTATAATTATGGAAGTTGTCATAATAAAAAAATAAAATTTAAAATAATGTTTTCAAGATCCAATCTCAATTTTTTTTGTTGTTGTTGTTTTTCAAGGTAGGGTCTAGCTCAGGCTGAGCTGGAATTCACTATGTAGTCTTAGGGTGGCCTCGAACTTATGGCCATCCTATCTCTGCCTCCCAAGTGCTGGGATTAAAGGCATGTGCCACTACGCCCGACTTCCAATCTCAAATTTTGTAGAAGCTGTATCTTAACCTTCCTGGCTGCAATTGTACTGTTTATTTCTGATCCCTCCTGTTCACTTTGTTTCCCTCTCCCCTCGCCCTAGTACTCATCATCTCCTAAGGCTTAGCCTGTGCCACTGTTTTGGGTGCTATAATACTTTCCTCTTCATACACATATTTATCTCCACTGTAGAATGAGGGAACTGGTTCAGGATGCCTTCTTTCCCTATGACCAGTCATGTGATAAAATCTTGTTCATTTTTACTGTCTTGTTTCATTGGAAATCATTTGTATATTGATTTTTACCATCCTTGCTCTACAAGAGCCCTTCTCTTCCCTTAAGCCCATTTATTTAACTTGCTTTCTTACACTACTGCCCCATGTCCTATAGAGTTAAATTTTTAAATCTCACATTTTGCCAGGCATGGTGGCACACGCCTTTAATCCCACCACTTGGGAGGCAGAGTTGGGAGGATTGCCATGAGTTCAAGGCCACCCTGAGACTGTATAGTGAATTCCAAGTCAGCCTGAGCTAGAGTGAGGCCCTACCTAGAAAAAACAACAACAAAAAATAATAACAAATAAATAAATAATAAAATCTCATGTTTTATGCCCTTTTATGATTTTGGGGAGTTGATCAGAGTCTAAGGAGAAATAGTGACTCTAAGAAGACAGTCTAACCCTTTGGCACCACCAGAGCCTAGCCTAGTTATTGCACATTGCTTTCGTCCATAGTTCACTTGGTTCTGCCACAGGGACACCTCAGGGCACATGTCTCATGATCATTCAAGCTCAGAATGTACCTGTGTCTCAAGGTGAAGTAGAGCTTTCCCATAGCATCTGTGCTTATCCCAGTCTCCTCCATGTCCACCTGTAAATATGAGCTATCATTCTTTACTCTTTAAGAAAGAAGACAACAGTGTAAGTTTTATAGCAAAGTGATCTACAGGCATTGAACATGATCAAGTAATGCTATCAACATAAACATTACCCTCCCCTCGGTGATGCAGTGGCACAGCTTCATCTGCTTATCTGATAATTCTGTATGTATGTGGTTTTGACAGTAAAATGTCTATCTACAAGAGCCCATGATCCCTGCTGTTGCTGCTGCTGTTTCTGGAAGTAATTGTTCAGACATTCAAAGCTGGTTGTGAAGGCAGTAGGATTGTGAATTTAAGGTCAGCTGGGACTACCTAGCAGTACTCTGTCCCATAAACAAAGCACAAGGGCTGGTGAGATGGCTCAACAGTTAAAGTACTTGCCTACAAAGCCTAATGACTGGGGTTCGATTCTCCAGTACTCACATAAAACCAAATACACAAAGTGGCGCATGTATCTGACATTTGTTTGCAGTGGCTGGAGGGCCTGGCACACCCATTCTCATCCCTTTTCTCCCCTCCTCTCCCTATTCTCTCTCTCACTCTCCCTTCCTTGCAAATAAATAAAATATTTTTTGAGAAAACACAAAACAAACAACAAAAGCCATTCAGACATTTAGGCTCCAACAGAATGGACATCAGGTGCTGACAACAATACAGCCAGAAGGTCAAAAGGCCAATAAGAACCAAGAAAAGAAATGACAAGATCAGAGGGGAGTAGGAGTAGGAGCTGCTATTTCTATTTATAAAAGACTGTGAACCTGGACTGTGGAAACAGATGCCTGTAATCCCAACATTTGGGAAGCTGAGGCAGGATCATCATAGCAAGACCCTATGAGAGAGAGAGAGAGAGAAGAAGAAGAAGAAGAAGAGGAGGAAGAGGAGGGGGAGGGGGAAGGGGAAAGGGAGGGAGCAAGTACACAAGGAAGGAAGGGAGGGAGGAAGGGTAATACTTGTTTAATGCCAGAATCATATTATAATATCCTATATACAAAATACAGTATTTATGGCACATTATATCCCATTAATTGGCTTATTGGCCTGTGTTCTCCATGGTGTCCTTGAATATGATGTATCTTCAGCCAAATCATAGCTGTGGATGCCAGAGCAGCTATTATGCATGTGCACATAGCAAAACTTACTTTACTATATTTGATGGGAAAAGTCTGGGTAAATAGTATGTATATATGAATATATGTATGTATGTATATACATGCATGCATATGTGTATGTGTGTGTCTGTGAGTGCATGTAAGTATATATGCATGTTTTTCAGCTGAATTCATCTGAGTTCTAGCCAAAGCAATTCTCTAGCTTGTAAAGATTTGTTTCTATCATCAGCTAATATTTATCAAGCACAAAGTAGATATTTTAGAAAAGGCAGATGCAGCTTTGGATAGGCTAGGTGAATGTTATATCCTGAGAGTGTACTTGCTAGGAAGGAAGACTCAGAATAAACAAGTACATAAACAAAATCATTCTGGAGGTCATAAAAGTTATAAAGGACAAGTTCTTGTGGTGACTGGAGTGAGTGTGTGTGTGTGGAGGTTTCTGAAGGCCTCGCAAAGGAAGAAGTGACATTAAGTATAAGTACAAGCATGAGAAAGAAAAGGCCATGGATTGCCGGGCATGGTGGTGCACGCCTTTAATCCTAGCGCTTGGGAGGCAGAGGTAGGAGGATCACTATGAGTTCAAGGTCACCCTGAGACTACATAGTGAATTCCAGGTCAGCCTGAGCTAGAGTGAAACCTTACCTGGAAAAAACAAAAAAGAAAAAGAAAAAGCCATGGGAGAAAATGTTCCTGGCAAAGGAACACACACCAAAGCCTCTGAAGCAGGAAGTGGTTTGGTATTTCCGAGACAGGAACAGACCCCCAGAGCTAGACTTGAGGTGCTTAAACTACTTTGTAGACCCTTTGGCTCTATAGGAGCCAAGTATTTCTGACTGAATAAAAAAAAAATACACAAGAATGTAAAGGAAATATACTACATTAAAAACAGTTATCAAAATATTTAAGAGGCAGAGTTACAAGAAAATATGTGCTTTTTTATGAACACATGTTGTGGCACATCTAATAATTAACTTTGAGATAGCAGTATTTCACAATATCTGCAGCAATTCTAATGTGATATGAAATATTTATAATTTCTATTGGTGACAAAGTCACAGGTACTGCTAATGCACTGAGCTGCTCTACACAACTCAGTGGAATGTCCAGTTGCAATTAGAGGTTGTGAAAATAAAGAAGGAATTTTTCCCTCATCCAAAGTCACAGATCTTCTGAATCTAATTCTTAAATGGATATTTTATCATATACATCTTACTTATTTCAAGATAGTTTTCTTTAGGGTTAAATAAAAAGAGAGCTGGTGAGGTGGCTCAGCGGTTAAGGCACTTTCCTGCAAAGCCCAACAACCTGAGTTTGATTTCCCAGTACCCATGTATAAAGCCAGATGCATAAAGTGGTACATGCACCTGGAGTTTGTTTGCAGTAGCTGGAGGCCCTGACATACCCATTTTCTCTGTTTCTCTTTTCTCAATCTCTCTCTCTGCTTGCAAATTATATATATATATATATATACACACACACATACATATGTATATAGATATTTTTTTTCGAGGTAGGATCTCACTCTAGCCCCGGCTGACCTGGAATTCACTATGGAGTCTCAGGGTGGCCTCGAACTCATGGTGATCCTCCTACCTCTGCCTCCCGAGTGCTGGGATTAAAGGCATGTGCCACCTCACCCGGCTTGCAAATAAATATATTAATACTGTTTAAGGGCTGGAGCGATGGCTTAGCAGTTAAGGCGCTTACCTGTGAAGCCTCAGTGTAAAGGACTTTAAATGACCTGTTGGATTTCTCATGCTATTCTATGACCTATGGAAAGATAAAGCATTTCATGGGCTTTTTCATCTAAGGAGAGACTGAATGCTTAAATAGAAACTACAGGTTTTTTCATCATCTAGCAGCAAAAAAGAATAGGTGAGGCTGGGGAGAGATGCCTGAGTAGTTAAATGTGCTTGCTTGCAGAGGCTGCCAGCCCAGGTTCAGTTCCTCAGTACCCACATAAAGCCAGACATACAAAGTGGCACATGCATCTGGAATTTGTGTGCAATGGCAAGAGGCCCTGGTACACCCATGTTCATTCATTTATATCCCCCCCTTACAAACATGCACATGTGTGCACATGTACGTATGCACGCACACACACACTCACACACATCTACAAGGCTAAAAGCAATGAAATTAATGATGGTGTTTACACACCAGCAAAATATTTTTTCTCCAGTCAAGTTAGTTAGTATGATACTACAAGATCATCACAGGTGAGGACCACTGGCAACTTATTTATTGTCATTTGCATTAAATAGTCACTATGTTCCAGTACTATCCTTAGATGAAAGCATATAAGAATGAATATGAGGGTTGGGGAGATAGCTCAGTGGCTAAAGGCAGTTGCTTGCAAAGCTTGATCTACCCAGGTTCAATTCTGCAACACCCATGTAAAGCCATATATAAAAAGTGGCTCATAAGTCTATTGTCTGTTTGCAGTGGCAAGAGACCCTGGTGCATACATACATATGCAAATAAATAAAAAATATGCATTGAAATGATATTTTAAAACAGACAAAAAGAATGAATAAGAGCAAAGTCTCTGTCTTAACTGAACTTTTATTAAAGTGGATAGCAATAAATGGGCAAGTAAACAAATGAGTGGGTATGCTTTCAAGCACGAGTTTGATCACTGTAGAAAATATCACTGGATGTTCACTGACATAAGGAGCATTTTCACTGAGAAGGGCCTTTGAGCTGGGACTTCAGTGGTAGGAACCAGTCATTCAGGAACATGGCAGCCACAGGTAAAGGCTGCAAGAGAAGAGGGAGCTAATAGGAGACAGAGCCACAGGAGGGATGGGGTATGCCCTACATTTCCAGGTGGAGTTTGGAGTATTCTAACCACTTTTGAGTTTGAGCAACGAGCAGCATAATCTGATTTCTGTTTCTACAAGGTGACTAAGTGTAGTTTGGTCACTAGACGATAGGGTAGCCAGAGCAGGAACAGGGAGGCTGTTGCTGCCAGGCAGGAGTTGAAGGTGACCCAGACAGGGATGGCATCGGTGGGAGTGAAAAGTACCAACTGCAGATATATATTTTCAAAGTAGTGCCAGTATGATTTAGGGAGGGCTAGAGGCATGAGGTAAGACACAGAAAGGAAATGGGAGGCCTAAGTAGAACAGTGGTGTGTTTATGGATATGGAGATAATTCGGAAATAAAGGATTGTGCTGCTTTTGTGCTAGACAGATGACATTTGAGCTGCCTGTTAGTCAGTCGTCTGAGAGGCAATCTTGAGAGTGTTGTCAAATATACATGTCTATAGCTTTGGAGTGAGGTCAAAGCATGAGAATTACCTCATAAGTTTCATGTGAGCAACATCGTTTCCAGTCTGTTTTGATGACATAGAGCAGCATCTCCATAAGTCTCCGAGTCTGAGTCTCCTTTTATGGGGGGTGAAAGGGTCTTTCTCTAGCCGAGGCAGAGTTGGAATTTACTCTATAGTCTCAGGCTCACCTCAAACTCACAGCAATCCTCCTACTTCTGCCTCCTGAGTGGTGGGATTAAAAGCGTACACCACTATGCTTGGCCTGAGTCTCCTGTGCAGCTGCAGCTGACCTGAAAACATACTGATTGCAGTTCAGGGACTTAAACACTGGTAGGAGTTTGTTTAGTTTTGTTTTAATTAGCTGAAAAGCATGATTTTTAGGGTTCATGTTCAGTCTTAAACACATACAAAGGACCTATCACCTCCTTTTTATCACACTGCCCCTCCACCTTCCAGCTCCACAGACAAACAAGGCAATTCACCCCACAATGTTTAGGCTTCTAGGATAAGACCCATTAAAGAAAGGCAAGTGCTTAGTTAACAATTCTACCAAGTCAGTTTACCAGGACACACTCAGGCAAGAAGCACAAGTGAGTAAACACTGTGAACCCTTGCGTCCTGTGCCTTTCATTTCTGCTCCATAACTTTATGTGCTTTGCCATCTATCAGTTCCTTTCATTCGAGGTGGTCTCAGGAAGGAGATGCACTGAGAGGGGTAATCAATGAGCACTGTTGGCCACCAAGACATCATCTGCTTCTTCTGCAAACTGACCTGCCTACCTTGGGGACTTAATCTGATTAGAGTCTATTTTCTATAGCACCTCACCCACTACACCCCACCCTTCAGTTGGTAATTTAACATAGTGACACTTTAATTAGAATGAACTCATGGCTGACCCACCTCAAAAGCTGCCTCTGCTGCTGTTCCCCTTGGAGGTACATTTCCAACCAGTATATGAAGCCATGTCACTGATTGTAGAATGCTGCTTCCTTGGCTGTCATGGGCCCGGCACTGCTAATTACAGTGAGGTTTCTCTTAGATTTGCTTGTTTATTGAACTTAATTCCAAGAATAGATCAGCATCATGGTTCAGGGACAAGTTAGAGATTGGAGTAAGATTTCTACAGAAACATAGGTAGCTCACTGCTGGGGATGTCAATAGCATGATCATGTCTGTTTCATGCATTTGTTTGCTTTCTTGTTTGTTGTTTGTTACTTGGGCTTTTTGAGCCAGGCTCTCACTCTGTAGTCCAAACTGGTCTCCATAGTGCTGGGATTACAGGTGAACAACCATGCTAATAGCTGCTTTGGCTTTATGGAACCAGAGAAAAATAAGGATGTCCTGTCTGCTCACAGGGCCTTGGGCAGCCATGGGGGAAGTCTGCCAGGGGATTATCAATCACTATCAATCATTGACTTTAGCTGGTAAATCCAACCAACCTCCTAGTATAAACTGAGGACTAAGACCAAGCTGAAGTCTCCATAAGACTGGTATTTCAGCTGCAAAAGCTGCCTAAAAATGGTAGGATAAATTATTTGGCATCTCATACTAGGGGACCACAGTAAGCAAATATTCCTTCTTACACCAATAAGAACTGTTGGGGTATGATCATCCTTCCCCATTTCCCTACCCCATTTTTTTCTAAGAATGAAGACATGGTAGAATTTGAGGGGGGCGTGTTTGTTTGGAGGAGTTGGTTTGGTTTTTTGGTAGGGAGAGGAGTAATGCAGAGTGTCACTCTAACCCAGGCTGACCTGGAACTCACTCTGTAGCTTCAGTCTGGCCTTGAACTCTCTGTAATACTCCTACCTCAGCTTCCTGAGTGCTGAGATTAAAGGTATGCACCACCACACCTGGCTATTCTTTAGAGCTAGAGTGCCTAGACAAAAGCTAAGGCCAGTCTTATACAATTTACATCTTTCAAAGATTATTATATGAATTATTGCATGTAATATGTATGCTAATTCTTCATATAGTAAGGGCACAGGAAACATAACCTATTGTCATCCATTCAGCATTAAATGCCTGCTGTGTGGCGATTGTACTGGGCGCTGCTGGAGGACAGCAGGAAGATGGATAAGCAGACAAGGCTGCCGCTGCCTTGTCTGTCTTTTATTGATGCCTAGGAGATGAGGTACTGCTACAGAACAGGTACCTTATTCCATGTGTAACTGATTAGAGAATCACAAAGCATAGAATAAATAGAAGTGTAACTGAATAGTAATTGAAGAGATCAGCCTTTTGTCTACCATGAATTAGGCCAAAATGCATGATAATGTTGCTGAGATTAAATGCCTAGAAATTGGACCTCATCCTTGTCAGGTTAAAGAATTAACCTAGATCAGAGCAGCAACTAAAGAAAAATGTCATAAAATTATCATGATTCAGCAACCTGATGCACATCTCTCACACAAGCAAAGCATGGCTTACCATGACCTAACTAGGTGAAAACACATAGTACACACACAATTGCCCTTTGGAACAAAATGAAAATGTTAATATGGAAAACAAGTAATAAAAGAGAAGGCTAGGGGACTAGAGAGATGGCTTCGTAGTTAAGGTGTTTGCCTGCAAAGCCAAAGGACCCATGTTCAATTCCCCAGGACCCATGTATGCACAAGGCGGCATATGCGATCTGGAGTTCATTTACACTGGCTGAAGGCTCTGGCACACTCATATTCTCTCTCTCTCTCTCTTTCTCTCTCTCTCTCTCTTTCTCTCTCTCTCTCTCTCTCTTTCTCAAATAAATAATAAATAGATAATTTTTTAAAAAACAAAAGATAAGCCTGGTTTGCATCCCACCATGCTCACATGCTCTCTATCCTTATCTGAGTTAGTGAATAATCTGCTTTCTACATTATCTTTTTGTGTTTATGAAATGGGAATACTGTTAGCCCAGGTTCAATTTCCCAGCCACTCATATAAAGCCAGATGTAAAAGGTGGCACAAACTGGGCATGGTGATGCACACCTTTAATCCCAGCACTCAGGAGGTAGAGGTAGGAGAGTGGCCATGAGTTCAAAGCCACCCTGTGACTACATGGTGAGTTCCAGGTCAGTATGGGCTAGAAGGAGACCCTACCTCAAAAAAACAAAATGAAAAAAATGGTTGCACAATTTCTAGTGTTCCATTTAGCGTGGCAAGTGACCCTGGCAAGCCCATACATACACACAAACCCATATGCAAATAAAAATATTTTTTAAAAGAAAATTTTAACTGTAATCAAATTTCTGTGTTATAAACAGTACTTGACCAAATACCCCTATATCAGTGCATAGAGGCACTTAGACAGTAGCCCCTTAGCCTGGCTCAGAACAATGGTTTTTCTCAAAAACAAATCATTGCTGCTGCTCTTACTTATGGACATATAAGATGGCTTAGAATTTCTTAGGAATACGGAAAGATTAAAGCACAGTTAAAAAGTGAGGCACTGAGGGCTGGAGAGATGGCTCAGTGGTTAAGGCATTTGCCTGCAAAGCCAAAGGACCCCGGTTCGATTCCCCAGAATCCACATAAGCCAGATGCACAAGGAACACATGCATCTGGAATTCATTTGCAGTGGCTAGAGGCCCTGGCATGCCCATTCTTTCTCTCTAATATCCTTGTAATATCCTTGTGTTGAATTGCTCCTTTGATGAGTATAAAGTGACTTTCTTTAATTTCTTTTGAGTACTTTTGGTTTAAAGTCTATTTTGTTACATATCAGTATAGCCATACCTGCTTATTTCATACTTCCCTTTGCTTGGAATATCTTTTCTATCCTTTCCCCCTGAGGTGATGTCTGTCTTTGAGGTTAGAGTAGTTTCTGGAAGATAGCAAATAAATGGATCCAGTTTTCTGATCAAGCTAGTTAACTTGTGTCTTTTGATTGGGGAGTTGAATCCATTGATGTTCAGAGTTTTAATTTAAAGGTATGAGCTTATTACTGTCTACTTGAAGACTGTGTGGAGTTTGGTGTTTTCTTGATTTTCATTTGCTTTCAAATCTGTTCTAGTTTTATTTTATCTTCCTCTTGTAGCCTCGTGGGTATGTTTATTCTTCTCTTAGCGCAAACTATTCCATTTAGTATTCTCTGTAGGAGTGGTTTTTGCTCATATATTCATGAAGCCAACTTTTGATCATTGAAAGTTTATCTTTCACCTTCTATTATAAAGGATAATTTTGCTGGGGATAATAGTTTGGCAGCCATGGTATTTCAAACTTTGTAATATTCCATTCCAAGCCCTTGTGGCTTTTAGCATTTACACTGAAAAAATAGGATATAATTCTGATGAGCTTACCTTTGTAATTGAACATACAGGGGCACTCACCTGGACCCTAGGTGGCCTACTTTGTGCCAGGGCTAGGGAGTACAGCTGGCATATATGGCCCCTCTGAGGGCATGCTGTAATGACCCAAAGGTCCAGCACTTCCCCATACCACCATCCTGGGGAGAAAGCTTTTCCATATGAACCTTTGGGGGCATTCATTCCAAAACCCAACACTTTCCAAGAGGAACACTCTCTCTACCGTCCATATAGGGTCATTGTAAATAGAAGAAGAGCCATTGGACTACTTTTACTAAAAGCAGCTTGTCTACAGCAAGGGCAATGTAAACTATCATTGTCATAATCCTTAGTACTCAGCAGAGGCATGAGAATAAGTCCTTGATGCTTCCTTACCATCTTAGAACAGTTCAGAAAGTGCCTATGCCCAGATTCCAAAGCAAAGCCAACTTCAGAGCAGTGTTACTGTGTCTCTACCCCACACTGGCATTTAACCTTATCCCTTAACTTTTCTCTGTCTCTTTTTCTGACAGTGGCTCAGAAACCCTGGCCCCCAGCATGAGAAGCGGACTCTGTTTGGAGACATGGTGTGCTTTTTGTTTATAACGCCCCTGGCCACCATCTCAGGCTGGCTGTGCCTGCGGGGCGCTGTGGACCACCTGCACTTTAGTAGTCGGCTTGAAGCCGTAGGACTGATTGCACTCACTGTCGCACTCTTCACGATTTACCTCTTTTGGACACTAGTAAGTACGGACTGGGGCTGGGCAGGGGGTGGGCTAGATTGGCTGAAACTGGCAGCTGAATATCTGGTGCAAGCCCTCCCTTTTGTCTGTGGTATTTCTCATTTGCCCAGTAGAAAACAGACCTTCACCTGCTGCACAGGTATGTGATCTAGTGTATGTGAGTGTGTGTGCATGTGTCCATACACACACACTGCAAAGAAGAGCAGATCAAATAAAGGGAAAGCCCATGCTCTGAACCGTCACCTTATACAATTCTCTCTAGTAGACAAGGATTCCGTCTGGAGTGAGGCACGTGCTTCCTCTCTCCCGCTGACGTTTCTCACCTCTGCTGGGATTGTAGTCGACTGTGAGTGATGCACTTGCTGCCGCTGCCTACGCAGACCATGAATTCTCTGTGGTAGTTATTTCCTTCCTGCATCCTGACTCAACACAGTCTTCAACAGATGTGGGACTGCACTTCCCCTAATTATTATCCCATGTGTTGGGGTAGTGACTCAGGTGCCCATAAAAGCACCAGTTTGGGGCTGGAGAGATGGCTCAGTGGTTAAAAGTGCTTGTAAAGCCTGATGGCCTGGTTTTGATTCTCCAATACCCACGTTAAACCAGAAGCACAATGTGATAAATGCATCTAGAGTTCAGTTGGTAGAAGGGCCTGGCATGTCCATTCCCCCTCTCTTATTCTCCCTCTCTCCTCTCTATATGCTTTTTGTTGTTGTTTTTGTTTTTTTGTTTTTGGTTTTTCAAGGTGGGGTCTCACTCTAGCCCAGGCTCACCTGGAATTCACTATGGAGTCTCAGGGTGGCCTCGAACTCAAGGTGATCCTCCTACCTCTGCCTCCCGAGTGCTGGGATTAAAGGCGTGCGCCACCACACCCGGTTGCTTTTATATATATATATTTTAGAAAAGCACTAATTTATCAAGCTAAGTCTCATGCTGCCTCCAAAGAAAAGACAATTCCCAGTAAGTGTTCCCACTGTATGTGAGGAAGAGTCTTTAAGCATCTTTGTTTTCACTCTTTTAACTTCATGCAGAGAGTTTATTGCTCAGGCACCATGGTGTTGACAGTGCCCACAAAGAGCAACATTTACTCCCTCTTTCTGCTACCTTATGGAGCTGCAAGGGAGGTCGAGGCCCTCTAGAATACATCCAGAGGCCAGCCCCCTGCTTCCCGGCATTACTTTCCAGTGCCTGCTTGGTTGTAATCTGAGCATGTACTGTTGTTATTCAGGAGGCATTTCCTGTCTAAAGTATACCCTTCCCATATCCTGTGTCAGCATGTAAAAGCTCACCACAGGGCTTCATATCTCCCAGACCCAGTGCCTTTGGCTGTCCTCCGAACCTTTGTTCATTTCCCTCTCTCTCATGTGGCTATTCCAGCTCTATTCCTCCCCATCCCTTGAGGGTGTTCAGACAGTAAGGGGCATGTTTCAGTCTCAGAAAGAGACATGACTTGAGCTGGGAGCATCTTGATATAAGGCTCAGCTGAGGCTTCCAGTGTAGACATTCTGTTCCTCAGCTAATGAAGCTCCAAACAAAACTGTCACTGGCTTCTGTAAAAGTCCATGCTTCTAAAGTGAAGCAAATAGTGAGGCGACCTGACCCAGAGCTATTGTGGTAAGAGAAGAGTTAGAAATTAGACTGAACAGTCTTTATCTATTATCCAGAGCAGTTGTGGTATGAGAGGGTTGGAGATTAAACAGTCTTACGACTTCTGTTGCAGCTGAAGTGCCTCAGAAAGTCATCTCACTCCTCTGAGCCTAGATGTCTTCTCTGTAAAGTGGGGAGGGTAGTAATGGCCCTGCTTTCCATGCTATCAAGAGACCAAATTAAAAAAGTATTTTTAAAGTACTTTGGGAACTGATAATTAAGTGAAAGACTTTTTTTTTTTTTTTTCTGGTTGAGATTCCCAACCACCCCTACTCCAACCTGGAGGTAGAGTCTTGCTCCAGCCCAGGCTGATCTGGAATTCACTATGTAGTTTCTGGGTGGCCTGGAACTCATGGCAATCCTCCTACCTCAGCCTCCCAAATGCTGAGATTAAAGGCGTGCACCACCACTCTCCGCTTGGTGGAATTTTTGGTTGTTGTTTTGCCCTATTTTTGCCTTTTCAAGTCTATTTTTTTTTTTAGACAAGTCTCTGATGTAGAAGAAGGTAAGACTTACATTCTGGACTTTCAAAACCAGTGAAGGCCTTTTTGCAAATGTGCTTTGTGAAGTGTAACACATAATAAGAAAGAAGAGTAGAGTGAGTAGAAAAAAATAAAAGGAGCTGGGCATGGTGACACACACCTTTAATCCCAGCACTTGAGAGGCTGAGGTAGGAGGATCTCTGTGAGTTCAAGTCCAGCCTGAGACAACACAGTGAATTCCAGGCCAACCTGAGCTAGAGCAAGATGCTACTTCAAAAGGCCAAATAAACAAATAATTTTTTAGAAAGGAAAGAAAGAGGAAGGCTACTTTGAGAAAAATGGTCCTGTGTCAAGTGATAGGAGGTCAGGAGCACTTCATTTCAGAAATGCTCCTGAGAGGCAGTGCTGCCTAGTAATAATCACAGGCATGGAGAATCCAAAGGCCCTGTGTTTAGACTCAAGATTCACTCCCTAACTTTAAGCATCTTATTTATCCTTCCTCTTATTGAAAAAAAAGGGGGGAGGAAATAAATAATTGATAGCTCCTGAGCCAGCCCCTGGGCCAATGCTTATTGTCTAAGATTCGGTGAGGTAACATCTGGGAACACATATCCAAGCACCTAGCACAGTGCTGGCCCACGGTCTGCCCCCAGAGGCTTCCTTGTTCCTTTATGCATCTGCCTTCTTCCAAGCCTCTAGAAAATGCAAAGCAGCAGGAGGGAAAGAAGGGTACTTCTCTCCTTTGGCTGGTGTGAAAAACGTGCTGTGGCGTCAGCTCAGCAATAGGTTACTGAGTATAGAATAATTCCTTCCCGGATAAATGCTGTATTGAGCAGCCCTGGCAAGGGCAGTAATTCAGGAACTGACAGCACTTGGAAAGTGCCCTCCGGCAGCAACCCATTGTAAACAAGCTGTCAAGCTTAAGGAGAATATGCTGTGAAAATGTCTTAGATAAACAAACACAGTGTCAGTCCAAGCCTGGCTCCTCAAAAGAGCAGTTATTGGAAGATCCTCTTTTCCAGGGCTATGACAAAGGACAAGCACTCGCCTGTGCACTTTAAAGTTCCTTTGGACCTTCTCCCTGCCTCACAAGGGCCCTGTCATGACACAGACTCAAGGAATCCTTTCTGCAAACTGCTGGGCTCCAGAAGCACACCTTGGACACAGGAGGCCAGGGTTAGGGTCTCCACTCTAACTCAAAGGAAAGAGTGTCCCCAAAATACCACTGTTCATGTCACACATGATTTCAAAGAGAGCCAGCTGCTGACAACTGCATCTGCACTGGCATGGACATTGAATGAACTGAATCTCCGCTCTTGCATAGGCACACTTTGCCACTTACTGTGCCACCGCTTCAGCCAGAGCCCAGCACCGAACAACATGACTGAGGCTACAGCCCTTGACTGGGGAGTCCCCATTCCTTGGCTTGATCATTTAAATTCTGAGGAACTGCAGTTCTGCACTCTACCAACACATGCTCACCATGGAGCTGGTTCACAATAGCATTTTCTTTGTTTTTAGTTTTGGTTCTTCTTTTTGCTTTTGTTTGACACTGGGTCTCACTTTGTAGCCTGGGCTAGTTTGGAACTCATGTGTAGCCCCCAGTAGCCTCACACTCATGGTAATCCTCCTGCCTCAGCTTCCTGAGTGCTGGAGTTACAAGCATGAACCAACATACCTGGCTTTTACAGGGCTTGGTTGACACCTCTCCCCAGCAGCCTACTGCAGCCTACTCAGTGCTCAGTGAAATCCCACCAATGGCTGCTTGCTCCTCAGCAGACCTCTTCTTTTCCATCGTGCTGTCACAGACTGGGTCCATTGCCAGGAAGGCCAGTCACCAAAACCTGCCCCATCAGTAGGCTTCAAAACTTCTCAAGAGAAAAAGCAAAGTAGAAAAGACACAAGTAGAGTATCCAAAGCCTGCTGTGACTTCACTCCTCTGTCATAGCCTCAGTAATCTCCTGGTGCAGATGTGGATGCTAACATTCCTTCAGCTCAGGTGATGGTGGTGAACTGTGAACAGACCCCACCTAGTACAGGAGTTTAGTTACAGGCCTTCAGATGAACAGTGAATGCACTTTGGAAATGGATGCCTGAGCAATGGTGTTATTAAATAATGGTCCTATGTCATGTCCTCCTGCCTACCCTCTCCTTAAAACCACTGACACTTAAGAACTAAGTGAGGTTCCTCATGTTTTGTTCTGGCATCTTTTAGTTTATGTCACATTTCCTCATTGCCTCTTCTCTAAATTAAACCTCTTTTTTTTTTTTTCTATGCATTTTCTATACATTGTGGGGAAGGAGCATGTAGAGACAGGCAAATATTAGCCCGGGGCCACTGCAGACCTATGGTCTCCTTTGGCTTGTGCCCAACTTCTTATATTTTCCCTAAGGACTCATGTTCACGTGCTGCTCTCTCATTGGTGGAATTCGCCAGAAGGCTGTAGTGGGTAACAACAATTGGCCAGATTAATCCACTCTCAGCTGTTTGTCTATACAAGTGGGTTGAATTTTTTTTTTTTTTAATTTCCTTGCCAGAGAACAGGGAGACCTACTAAGTCCTTAACACCTGGCATTCCTTGAAGCAAAGCTTCTCAGGCTTGAGTGTGCCTGCAAACTACCTCGGGATCTTATTAAAATGCACTCCCTGATTCCTGAGGTTGGGGTGGGACCCAAACTCCTGACATTCTAACAAGCTCCTAGGAGATGTAGCCTTCAGCTGGACCATGACCACACTGAGAGCAAGCCCTTACAAGAAATAGCTACCGCTCGCTCTTTCTCTGTCCCCTCCCCTCCCCCCTCTCTTCAGTTTCCCTGTATGTGAGAAAGATGTCACAAATGACCCATCTTCTTTTCCACATCTCTAACCCATGAAATGCAATGATAGGTCAAAAACACTAGAGTGTGCAAAGGTCTGTGCTCAGTGCTTTATATGCATCTCCCCACATACCCTAATTCACATTTTACAAACAAGAAAACCAAAGTTTGTGGATGACAAATAGCCTCACAAAGTGAGGTAGCCACTAGATGGAGGATGGAGCTGCAGCCCTGTGTGCCTGGCCCCACCCGTCGCTGGCAGCCTGCTGTATCCAAAGCAGAAGGTCAGAAGCGCACAACTCTGCAGCATCATGGAGAGGACTGCTCAAGTCCAGTTTATCTGAACGGGCTCCAGATTCCAGGCTTCTAGTATTGCTAAGTTCCTCACAGGTGCTTGCCTGCATTCGGCCTGTGTCCTGCCCTTGACCCTTGACCCTTGACCCTGAATGTAGACTTTTCCACCAGCCTCTCTCCCATTTATGCAAAGTACCAAACAGCAGCAGGGCAGGATAGATAGAAAATAAACAAGTTTTTAAAAAAGAAGAAAAAATGTGGATTCACTGTGTCAGGGACTTTTGAGAAAACACATCTTTGTGATTTTAAAAGCTTATACTTTCATAGCCAAATCTCTCTAGCACTTGGCCTCTGGCATCTGCTTCCTTGCCTCTGAAATTTGAATGGATGGCCCTTTCTGACCAAGGCCTGTGCTTTCCTCTATTTACAGACACACTGAGTTCAAACATCAGCCCACTTTCTACCTCCTGTGGACCTATCCCAAGAGCACTGAATAGCCAAACCTGGCTGATTTGTCACTCTGGGCTCATGGGCACCTTTCTTCCAAGCATAGAGAAGATGTGCTTGTCTAGAACATAACCCCATTTTTTAGAGTATGTCTTCAAAAGTGCAGTTTGAGTTTTCTGGGCAGGTCAGTTTCTGCCAGCTTTCTCCAAAGCAAATAGGTTTAAGGGGCTTGTTCCAATGTGTTTATTTTTTTTAAAGCAAATACCTTAGGATATTGTTATGTCCTGATTGACCGTAGAACTCCCTGCTTGTACCATCAGGTATTATGTGAGAGGGGTTTACTTTGGAAGCAGAGTTGTGCTCACAAAGCATGCAATCTTTACTCATTCATAATCAGCAGACTCCTCGGAAATTTCCCCGCGTGTCATAACAGTGAGATAGGTGCTCTGCCAAGGTGAATGCAACACAAGCCCTGCTTGAAGATGCCTCCAGCATCGGGGAAGAAAAAAATAAGTGCAGTGTTGTACTGGTGACATCATGCCATGCTCAGAGCCACCAAGAAAGTTGTATAGATTGGCCACAGCATAGTGCAGAGGATAATCTCTGAGTTGTGCAATGTCTAACCTGCCACGGAGTACATGAAACCCTAGTACTGCTCTTATTTAACTGAAAAATCTGGGAAGCAGACAGGGGCATTGCCCAGCGTACGCAGCTGCATAAGGGTGTGCACTGTATCACCAGCCATCCTTCTTCACATTTGAAGTTTTAGAAGCCAGAACACCACTGACCTGGAACTAAATTTCAACTCAGAAAGGACCTCATTTTCCTACTCACATTCTGAGTTTGCCCAGTATGTGGAGGAAAGAAAGCCGTTTGCAAGCTCTGCCTGCCATGTTGACACCCAACATCCCAACACTCAACCTCTTGCAAAAGCATTTTGCCCAGTGTTTGTGCCCCCTAATGCTGCCAGCCCATGGAAGTTTTAAGAGACATGCTTATTTCTGGAATTGTCAGCTTCTCTCTACCTGTGTATCCTTCTTATTGTTCCTCTTCCACCCCCAGGTGTCATTTAGGTACCACTGTCGATTGTACAATGAATGGCGTCGGACCAATCAGAGAGTGATTCTCCTCATTCCAAAATCTGTCAACGTACCTTCTACCCAGCAGTCCTTGCTGGGCCTCCATTCAGTCAAGAGGAACTCAAAGGAGACAATTGTTTGATGTTTGTGTGGTTGGAAGGTTGACTCATTTGTTTGGGGTTTAGAAGTTTCTTCACTGGGGCCATGTGCTGAGCCACCCTAAGCCCTTCCTTAACCTTGTGGGCAGAGCCGTGTGACCACATCACCTGGGCAACGAACTCTGCCAGAAGGAAGCAAATGCTATTTGACTTCAAATCATGGATGCTGCACTCATATGATATTTGCTAAGCTGCCAAACGTGTTTATTTAGCAGATACTGTATGGAATTTTCGGGACACCTCTTTAACATATAAGGAAGGTTGTCATGCTAAAGATGCAATTCTTCCTTTTTTATTACTATTTCATATATATATATATATATATATATATATATAATTTAGATGATAATCAAAATTGAAAAGCCAATGTAAACACTGGTTTATTGTTTGGATGGGTTTTTATTTGGGTTATTTTATTTGTTTCCTGGTTTCTACTGTGGATTCTCTGGGGTAATTTGATAGCTTGAGTGGTCTTTTTCATCTCTTTTCTGTCCCTTACTCAAGGTGACAGCATAATGACTACAGAACCAGTCATATTTGAAGGATGTTTTGTACTAAACTTCATTTAATTATTCAGTTTTTAAAGGGAAAAAGGGAGTGGCAACTTTCCACACAATGAGCTGTTTATTTAAATATCATTAAAGAAAAAAAAAAAAAAACCTATGGTGAGAAGCACGCTCCTTTCAACTTGTTTGGTACTGACAGATAACAGAAGCTATTTTCTAATAATAAATATCCAGTGTGTGAAAGACAAACCCTTCTGATTGCAATACTCTTTATTTTAATCTTGAAGTCTGTGTAGTTCCTAAACTAGGTTTGAAAAGAGGGAGTATAGAAAAAGCAAAAAGATTGGTGTTCTCACTTGGTCTCATTTCACGCATATCTTAATTCTGCATTCGCAATGAATTGGAGAATCATTAGACATTTCTAGGAACCCTAGACCTGTTTTGCATATCAATTAGCATTCCCATTGCTCTATTGAATTTCTAGCTTGACAGGTAGATGTGACAATAAAGCCTGCCCTAGCAGCCAGAGCACTTAGTCTAAGACCCCTTTGTCAAATTTTCAAAAAAAGGAAGAGCCCCCCACATAGCGCCTTTCCCTGTCAGGAGCCAATTCTGTCACAGGCTGAAATAGACTTTATCTTAGGTCTTGTCTCCCTTTCATCCGGCGCAGCATAGGCAGCTGACCCGTAGCCTGCATTGTGTGTCCACTGGAGCCAGAAGCGGATGTCTTTGAGGCAGGCAGGCTGGGGTGGCTCCAAGGTTCCTGCCTGTCCTCCCAGCATACATACATGCTGTTAGGAGAGGAGAGGAGAGGGCAGGCCTCACTCCAAGTATGGATTTCCAGAACATTACCAACATTCTGCGGCATCACCCCAACATCTGCCTTCTGCTCCCCAAGGTGTGAGAGCAAGAGCACAGAGGATCAGGCAGCAGCCAGGAGGGTAATAGTTTTTGTCTGCAGATTGATGGAGCTGCTGCAGGTGTCCCCTTTGTGGGCCTAACCCTCTTTTCACAGGCTGCGTCCTGTACTGCCCACAGAGGGAAACAGCTGTACCCTCTTTGCTGCAAACCTCAGATGTGCCTTATGGCTCAGGACAATAGTTTTCTTCCCTCCCACGCTTCATTTCAACACATAAGTTCCAGTAACATAGGTCCCTGCCCTGCTGATTACATGGCCCTGCTCACCACTCTCCGCTGTCATTACTGCACCACCAACACCCCATTCTTCATTGACCTTTAGAAAATGCTGGATACCACCAGCTACGTGCAGCTGCCACACGTTAAATTTCCACAGCAGAGAGTTTCCCAGTTCGGCAGCTTGTGAATCACAACACTGTAATAAGCTACATAAATGCTGTCCAAACAGCCCTGGTCCTTGAGCTGTCAGGTGAACCAATGACACCTTTCAAGTGAACAGCACAGCCTTCGTGAGTACCAGACCCTCTTTTCCATGAGCCAAGGAAGGATGGCTTCTTGGGATCTGCTGAGGTTGGCTGAAAAAGATCCCTGCTATCTTGAGTGATTGGGTGAAATATTACCACAGTCCAAAGTAGGCATCTCCCAAAGGGTTTTCTGGGGCTTCTGTGCTGGAAAGAAGGGTGGCACAGTAGTCCTCTACTGGACCATGCCTCTTTCAAATTTACGTCTGCCCTCCTGTTCCTAGAAGTAAATCAAGAGTCCCTATTGGAAGGTTGAATGGGGTGGTAGGAGGATATTCTTGACATCCAAGAATAACACCAGTGTTTGTCCATCCTTGTGAGAGGCTGTGGTCTCTATCAAGGCCAATACCCATATAGGATTCTGAAAACTAGAAAATTCTGTACCATACTCATTCTTTCAAGCCTGAAGTTGTCCAAGGTAGGGGAGTCCAGGTACAAGGACATGCACTATAGGGAGAAGTGGGGCCTCTCTGTTTCTATGCTGTGTTACTGGCCAAGGGCTGAATCTGCCTGGAGGAAGGGGTGCTGTTTACTAATTGGCACACAGGCACCACATGTGTGCACAGCAGCCTTGCTAACCTGTATTCTCCTTCTTCTCCTCCTCCTCATTTGGAAACACACACACACACACAAACACACACGCGCGCACGCGTGCGTGCCTTGGATAGCCAAAGCAATCCTGAATAACCAAAATATGGCTGGCAATATTGCTATACCTGATTTTAAGATATATTATAGAGCCATAGTAACAAAAACACATCGTACTGGCACAAAAACAGACATGTAGATCAATGGAACAGAATAGAGGACCCAAATGTAAAACCAGGCAGCTATAGCCATCTGATTATTTAAAAAACTGCTAAAAATTCACTGAAGAAAGGACAGCCTGGTTAACAAATGGTGCTGGGAAAACTGGCTATCTTTATGAAGATGAATGAAACAAGATCCTTTTCTCTGTCTATGCACAAGAAACAACTCCAGGATCAAAGACCTGAACATCAGAACTGAAACTGCTGGAGGAAAAAGTAGGGAAAACATTTCAACCAATAGGCATAGGCCAGGACTTTATAAAGAGAACACCAGTGGCTCAGGAAACATGGTTAATCAACCAGTGGAACCTCATGAAATTAAAAAGCTTTTGTACAATAAATTGAGCACAGAGGCAGCCTACAAAATGGAAAAAAAGTCTTTACCAGCTATACATAATAGGATCAATATCTAATATATACAAAGAAGTCAAAAAACTATATAAATCAAACAACCTAATCAAAAAATGGGTTATAGAACTGAGTAGAGAGTTTTAAAAAAGGAAATACAAATGGACAATAAACATCTAAAAGCATGTTTCTACATCTTCAGCCATCAGGGAAATGCAAATTAAAACTACTTTGGGATTCCATCTCCAGTAAGAGTTGCTAATCATCCAGAAGTCAAATCCCAATAAATGCTGATGAGGGTACAGGGAAAGAGGAACCCTTCTCCATTGTTAGGAATGTAGATACTTATTCATCCAGATTTTTTTTAACCCCAAGGCATCACAGTGCTGGAAAGGGCTATGTAGCCTGCTGGGAGAGAAACGTCAACTGGCTAACCAGCAACAGATTCTCCAAGGCTCAAAGAACATTGCCGAAAGTGTGGCAGAAAGAATGTAAGAGCCAAAGGATGGGAGGAGTGCTTTGAAATGTTCTCTCCCAGATACAAAGTGGTCATTGTATTCATGACCTCACAGTGGCTGACACTACCTGCAGAAAACCAGCATAATATAAAAGCAAGGAAATAATGACATCAAAATAAAAAAGGAGGGCTGCAGAGATGGATTAGCAGTGAAGGCACCTGCCTACAAAGCCTAAGGATTCAGGTTCAGTTCCCTAGTACCTACGTAAGCCAAATGCACAAGGTGGCTCATGGCCTGGAGTTTGTTTGCACAGGCTGGAGGCCCTAGTGTGTCCATTGTCTCTCTATCTGCCTCTTCCTCTCTCCCTCCCTCTTCTCTCAAATAAATAAATAAATAAACATTTAAAAATATAGAAAAGGAACTAGTTGGAAAGGAGGGGTTCATTGGAGGGGGTATAGGGTAGGGAGAACAAAGAAGGACTATAGGGAAGGGGACTATGATAGGGGTACATTGTGTGTATATATGGAGGTTGTCCATACATATTTTTTAAAAGCTATGATTGGTCCAAAACAAATGGCCATGATTGGGCCAGGCATTCCTTTTCAAGCTACATAAGCAGGCTGCTCAGTCTGAGGCAACTGGGAGACATTCTCTTGTAGTGTCTTCCTAGTGTTACAGCATTTGGCCCAATAAAAGGGTTCTTCTAAGTGGTCTTTTCTTGCCTACTCTCTATGGTGAGGCTGAGCTGATAATACAAAGAAAAAGCAGCAGTGAAGTAGTGGCATGGGCAGCTGAGCAGCCGGCAGGCTGAGCTGTGAAAGCAGCAAGGCAGCTAGCTGATTGACAGTTGATGAACAGGCAGTTTACAAATGTGCAGGAAGAGGGGTAGAGGAGAGAGACAGTAAGAGGGCATAAAAAGTAATAAGGAGCCAGGGAAGAAACTGCAGACCCTGATTAATGTAAAAATTACAAAGAACTTTTATGTCTTTAGAGCCAAGGGTCTCAGGCCCCAGACCAAGAGCTGTGAAGCCATGACACTGTATTGTTAAGGACTAAGGAATCCTGATGCCTGGGCCTACCTAGAAACTGTAATGCCAACCACATCCCAGGGCTGAGGAATTCCAGCTTCCTGAACCCATACAGGAACTTAACACTTCTCAGGCTAAGAACCCAGATAACTGAGGACTGCATGAGGACTAGAGCACTGAGGTGCCGCCTGCTGCTACTCCTGCCTCAGCTTACTGTTGTCTAACATTGAGGGCTGTGGGAGCTGCCAGAGACCAGCTCTTGAAAAGCTTCTCCTTGCCTACCCATGATTTCTATCTGAATAGACAAAGATCCCAGCCAGATGACTTGCTATGCTCCCATCCTAACCATCTTTCTTGAGAATGTCATGTAGAGACCAATGTGTATTACAATGAAACCAAGACGGGGAATTTGTTCAAATAAGTGTCAGTATTGTGGTTCGAATGTAAAATATTTCACATGTTTTTAAGTCTTAGCTGGTGGAGCCTTTGGGAGGTACAGACTTGCTGGAGGAGGTGTGTTAGTGATGGCCGGCCGTGGGATACCATATATATGTGTGTGTGTGTGTGTGTGTGTGTGTGTGTGTATACACTGAGCTCACTCTTTTTCCTCCCTGCTGATGAAAAAGATGTAATGCCCTGTCTGTTGTCTGCTTCTGTCATGCTTTCCCCACCATGATGGAGCTTCCCCTCAAAACTGTAAAACTGGGGCCGGAGAGATGGCTCAGCAGTTAAGAGCACTTGCTTGCCATGCTTGCAAAGCCCAGCAGTCTGCATTTGTTTCCCCAGTGTTCATGTAAAGTCAGATGCACAAAGTGGTGCATGCATCTGTTTTTGCTTGCAGTGGTGGGAGGCCCTGGCACACCCATACACTCACTCATTTTCTCTTCCTCCCTCTCTCAGATATTTTTCTAAAGAAAGTATAAACTAAAATAAACCCTTTCCTTCCATAAGCTGTTTATGTCCAATTTTTTTTCTCAGCATTGAGAAGGTAAGTAACTGCTGCACCCAGAATGCTCTTGTCTGCTCTGCATGCTTTTTGAGTGCCTAATCTGGGGAAAGGCAGAGGATACAAGATGTGCAGACAAATTCTACAGCTCCTCAGACTGAGCAGATGTCCAGATGAAGTGTAGGATCCAATTAAAGGGGGAAAAAATGGAATGATTTGCAAGTTACTGTGTCTTAGGTGTCCTGGTCCCCCTGCCTCAGTTGCTGGGTGCCTCCCACAGATCCACTTTCTGATGGACTATAGCTACAGTCTCTTCGCTGTCAGTGAAAGTCAGGGGCACAGAGGAACCAAAGGAGAACATGGAACTTAGCCTCCACGCTGAGCACTTGAGAGAAGAGCTGCTAGCTGCGCGGTCCTTTTTGTTCAGGCTTCCCATCTTCAAGCCATGTGCGTGAATCTGTCCCCAGCACCACTCTGCTCAATATTTGAATGGCTTCAGCTTTTCCTGACAGTCCACATAGCTCATGCAACAGCCCACAACATGGAATGGCCAAGGCCCAAATAACCTGAGAAAGACAGTCAGGAAATGACGTCAGGAAATGCTTCCTTCCCACTTCATCCAGAGTGTTGGAGAAGCTACCTGAACATCACCTACATAGCTTGTCGTCCCAAGCGCTAGATGGGAAATGGAGGGCTGTGATTCTTAGGTATGGACGTGGGACAGAACTTGGGCTAGTGTGGGGGAGTGGGCTTGGGGTTGTTTAAGGAAGAGAAGGTTGGGACCGTGATAGAACTGGCTTGGTACTGTCCTTCCTGGGGCAAGAACACAGAGGATCTGTTGACTGTGGCAAGCTAACTGCAAAAACCCTGATGAGGGCTGGAGAGATGGCTTAGCAGTTAAGCGCTTGCCTGTAAAGCCTAAGGACCCCGGTCCGAGGCCCACGTAAGCCAGATGCACAAGGGGGCGCACGCATCTGGAGTTCGTTTGCAGTGGCTGGAGGCCCTGACGCGCCCATTCTCTGTCTCTCTCTCTCTCTCTCTCTCTCTCTCTCTCTCTCACTCACTCTCCCTCCCTCCCTCCCTCCCTCCCTCCCTCTTTCTCTGTCGCTCTCAAATAAATAAATAAAAATAAAAAAATTAAAAATAAAATAAAATAAAACAACCCTGATGAAGCTGAAGTGGAAGTGATGAGAAACTGGCATTTGGGTACTGTTGTAGTCAGCTCCATGTTCAGGTTGCTGGAATGGACGTCCAAACCAAGCAAAGTTTAGGGGAGGAGGGATTTAAGCTTACAGATTCAGGGAGGAAGTTCCCTAGATGGCAGAAGAAGCTGGCTCCCGTTCACAAAACCAAGCAGAGAGAGAAACTACCATCAGCCAGCAACACCAAAAAGCAGCAAAACTGGCAGCAAGCAGGATCCCAGAGCGCATACTGTTCTGCATACATACATGTGGGCTGGAAATCAGATCTGTCCCCAAACACATCTCAGAGCTGGACCCCAGGACCGGCCCCCAGTGACATCTCCTCCAGCCAGGTGGCTGCAGACACAAGTTACAAGCTATAATAAAATACCTGAGTCTGTGGGGACATACATTCAAGCTATCACAGGTACTGATGACTGTGGAACTGCTAATTTGGTTAACTTTCAAAATGTGTCAGGTCAGCAGAAACACATGACCTTCTGTCCACAATAGCCTGTGGGTCTTAGAGATTAGCTTTGGGATATACTGCCTATCTTTGCTTTCGTGGTTGCTCTGGATAATTCTGGCTGTTTCCCAATTCAGGAGAGAGGGAAATAATGGGCTAAAAAGTAGACTACCCTACCCTGGTGGATACCTTTAATCCCAGCACTCTGGAGGCAGAGGTAGGAAGATTGCTCTGAGTTGGAGGTCAGCCTGGGCTAGAGACCCTACCTCAGAACAACAACAACAAAAATATACTACCCAAGGTCAAAGCCTGACACTAAAATGCCCCACCTTTCTAAGCCTCTATAAATGGGGCTATTAACTAACTTGGATAGTCCCTACAAGATCTGAGGTGTGACTTCCAGCAGTTCATGAGTGAATGGTCTTACTTATCCTCACCTTCTACTCACTATTGGTACCATCTGAATCATTTTGTCTAGCTTGGATTTCAAGGCACAATTTTGACAATCCACTTGAAGGATCATAAACAAATTGTTTTAAATTATTTTGAAAACAAGAGAGACTAATTTTAAGTAATCCACATATATTTATTAGGATCCAAAACAAAACTATAAAAATCTCTCCATGAGGCTAAAATTACTGACTGAGTCTCTGAATTATGTGTAGATTTTGTTTACCTTTGCGTTTCCTGACACTGGAGCTCATAGCTAAGTGAGATTTATTACAGATAAAAATAATTGCTAGTTCTGGATCTAAGTTTCAGGGGAAACAAATAAAGTCCATCAGTTGTCTGTTCCCAGAAACAAAAGGCTTATAACTCACTGAAGCCATGCATCCAGGGCTGTCTCAGAGGCTCTAAGTCTGTACACAAAGACAACAGAGGAAGCCATGTGTGATGACCAATGCCCTTTAATACCAGCACTCAGGAGGATGAGGTAGGAGGATTACAGTAGTTCTGGATTAGCCTGGGTGAATGTGAGATATTGCCTCAAAAAAAAATTAAAAAGAAGACAATAGAGGGAGAATGGTTTGGGGAGCCCTTTTTGGCATACACTTTTTTCCTACCAGGGTCACAGTTTCCCATCAAGAAAATAAATAATAGCCATCAAGGAAATGCAAATTAAAACTACTTTGAGATTCCATCTCACTCCTGTCAGAATAGCTACCCTCAAGAAAGCAAATGAAGCCTGATATGGTGGCACCCAGCTTTAATCCCAACCCTTGGGAGGCAGAGGGAAGAGGATTGCCATGAGTTCATGGTAGCCTGAGACTACCAAGTGAATTCCAGGTAAGCCTGGGCTAAATCAGTACCCTACCTCAAAAAGCCAAAAAAAAGGGGGGGGTGGAGAGAAAGAAAAGAAAACAAATGACAATAAATGCTGGTGAGGATGCAGGAAAAAAAAGAAACCCTTCTACACTGTTGGTGGGAACATAGTCTGGTACAGACATTATGGAAATCAATGTAGAGGTTCCTCAGACAGCTAAAAGTAGATTTACCATATGACCCAGCTATACCACTCCTAGGCATATATCCTAGGGACTCTTTTCACTGTCTTAGAGATACTTGCTCAACCATGTTTATTTCTGCTCTATTCACAATAGCTAGGAAATGGAACCAGCCTGAATTGCCCTCAGCTGATGAATGGATAATAAAGATGTGGTACATTTATACAATGGAGTTCTGTTGGCAGTAAAGAAAAATGAAATTATGAAATTTGCAGGGAAATTAGATAGATCTGGAAAGGATTATACAAAGTGAAGTAACACAGGACCAGAAAGCATGTTCTTTCTCATATATGGATCCTAGCTACAAATGTTTAGACTTGTATGTGAGTTGGAATAAAACTCAGTAGCAGAGGCCACTAAGCTAGAAAAGGGCTATAAGGAAGGGAAGAGAGGGGAGGACTTAGGGAATGGTAATATATATACATGTAAATAGTAGATGAACAGTTTACTGGAGGTGGAATTGCTTAAGTGAGGTCAGGGGAAGAGATTGAGTAAAGGAAGGGTGAGGGGAGGGTTAACCAAAATCTAAGAAGGAATGTATAAGCTGTATGGAAACCATTTTTTTTTTTTAGACAATAGCGCACCCAGAAGCCATAGATTGTTATGAGAAAATTTTTAGTTCCAGAGATGGGATACCTTTCAGTGAATTGTTGGCCAAGGAGGTCCCTGATAACCCCAAAACATTACAGACTGTTTCCAAGGATCTTGGTTTCCCATCAGAAATAGATAGTTAGACCATATTGCTGAAGACTCCACATGCTTGGGCTGCAGATCACTGAGAAATCAAGCTGGAGCTGAGCTGAAAACCTCCTCCGTGCAGACCAGCTGACAGAAATCTGGAAAAAGCTATGCTGCATGCAGTCCTATGGGAGAAAGAAGTCGTCAGTGGAGATAAACAACAGTAGATAGTGCCAAGCCTTACGTATGACCAGCCAGGTCAAAACAGCCAACAGGTGCAATAGTTGCATGTCTGTTATGGGGGAAACCAACCGCTCACAAACTGGACTGGAGGTCTGCTCAATGGGAGGGATTACATGCCTGGTACTAAAAACCTATGATGGGGGGGGCGGGGGTGGTCATGAGCCCTAGGGGTGTAACACCTGCTTGTGTCTGGCTAAATGCGTATATTATGCTCACCAAACTACCCAGTAATCATTTCTCTATGATTCATACTCATATATTAATGTCATTCTCACTTTTGGGTTAAAGAAGCTTCTCTTTTCAGATGGTAGTAACCTCTGGGATGATTCAAAAGGCATCATAGTGCTAAGAAGAAATGACAGAGGAGTGTTTGGCACTGAAACATCTCTTTCATACCCTTCAAGGCTCAAAGTCCATTGCAGAAGAGGTGGTGGAAAGAACGCAAGAACCAAAGGAAAGTTAGGACTACTTCCAATGCAGTCTTCCATGACCTCGCAATGCCTGGTACTACCTACACAAGACCTTCATAATAGGAAGAAAAAATAATGACATCAAAATAAAAGAGAAAAAATAAATAAAAGAGAGTCTAATTGAGAGGGGAAGAGGATATGGGGTAGATTTGTGAAGGGGGAAGTGGGGAAGGGGAGGGAATTATGGTTTACTGTCTAATCTCTCTTTTTATATTTTATTCTTATTTTTTTGACAGAAAGAGGGGGAGAGAGAGAATGGGCATGCCAGGGCCTCTAGCCATTGCAAACAAACTCCAGACATGTGTACTACCTTGTACATCTGACTTATGTGGGTCCTGGGGAATCAAACCAGGGTCCTTTGGCTTTGCAAGTATCTTAACCACTAAGCCATCCCTTTTGTTTTTTCAAGATAGGGTCTCACTCTAGCACAGGCTGACCTGGAATTCACTCTGTAGTCTCAGGGTAGCCTCGAACTCATGACGATCCTCCTACTTCTGCCTCCCAAGTACTGGGATTAAAAACATGAGCCACCACACCTGGCTTTCCTCCAAATTTTTTAATCTCTCTTTTATATTTTAATTTTACTTTTATTTATTTATTTGAGACATAGAAAGAGGCAGGAAGAGAAAGAGAGAGAGAGAGACAGAAAGAGAATGGTATTGTCTATAATTATGGAAATTGTTAATAAAATTTTTAAAATAAATTTTAAAAATAGGACTGGAGGAATGACCTAGCAGTTAAGGCATTTGCCTGCAAAGCCAAAGGACCCACATTAGCCAGATGCACAAGGGGACACAGGCATCTGGAGTTCGTTTGCAGTGGCTGGAGGCCCTGGTGCACCCATATTATCTCTCTCTCTCCCTCTTTCTCTGTCAAATAACTAAATAAATAAAATTAAAAAAATAAAATAGGGCTGGAGTGATGGCTTAGTGGTTAAGGAACTTGCCTGCAAAGCCAATGGATCCAGGTTCAATTCTCCAGGATCCACGTAATCCAGATGCACAAGGGGGCACATCTGCATCTGGAGTTTGTTTGCAGTGGCTGCAGGCCCTGGTGCGCCCATTCTCTCTCTGACTCTCTCTCTCTCTCCTTCTCTCTCTCTCTCTCTGTCGTTCTCTACCTGCCTATTTCTCTCCTAAGTAAATAAATAATTTTTTAAAAAAAGAAGAAAATAAATAAACCCAAGCAAAGACTTCATTTGTGGATTTTAGGCACAGAGAATTAAGTATTTCTTTTGGTCCATAAAACGATTTTTGTTTACTTTGTTTTCTGTTTTGACAGGGTTGGGGTTTGGGTTAGGGAAGGCATGAGCTTATATTTCAGCTTTACCATGCACAATGACGCTCCTGGGTGCTGGCTTCACTTTCCTTCTTATCTTAGATGTATTTCAGGGTACCAATCCTGGGAAATCAGGTTGTCCTCTAAAATACGAGGGCTAGCCGGGTGTGGTGGCACATGCCTTTAATCTGAGCACTCAGGAGGCAGAGGTAAGATGATCACTGTGAGTTCAAGGCCACCCTGAGACTACATAGTGAAATGTAGGTCAGCCTGGGCTAGAGTGAAACCCTACCTTGAAAAACAAAACCAAGAAAAATATGAGGACTAGTATTTTATTAGTGGTTTATTGTAAAAGATATTACAGAGGTTAGTCATGAACTACTGATAAAAGGATGCATATGGCAAGGTAAGGGGGAAAGGGCATGGATCCCCCATACCTGCCCACCTTCTAGGTATCTCTCTGATTATCTGGAAACTCCATGACAGTGTCACTGTCACTTGATGCAGGTCTTTATTCTTTTGATTCCACAAGTACACATACAGTGTTAGACACATCCCATGAGCTATTTACCATTCAGCACTTGAGAATTTTTCTACTTTAATCTTCATAACAACTGCATTGATCAGCAAAACAAAACTTAGAAATCTGCTGGGCATGGTGGTGCACGCCTTTAATCCCAGCACTCCGGAGGCAGAGGTAGGAGGATTGCCATGAGTTCGAGGCCACCCTGAGACTCCATAGTGAATTCCAGGTCAGCCTGGGCTAGAGTAAGACCCTACCTTGAAAAACCAAAAAAAAAAAAATAAACAACCTTAGAAATCTAATACCACCACTATTACACCTCATTATTCCATGTGCCTTGGGCTTTTATTTTCTTAATGGGAAACTTGGACCTGGCCAGGCAATCTATTAGCAGCCACAGTCACATGGCCTAAGTGCAGAATGTGGTTGCTTTGAATGTAAAATGCCTTGAGTTTGTGATGAAGCCTCATACTTAATCCCCAGCAGGTGGAGCTTTTAGAAGGTGTAGACTTGCTGAAGGAGGTATGTCACTGGGGTTGGGTCTTGGGATGTTATAGCCCGGCCCCACTTGCTGTATTCAGCTCACTCTCTCCTTCCTCACTGCTGATGAGATGTGGCACCTGGCTGTCTGTGCCTGCCGGGATGAAACTTCCCTTCAAAACTGTAAATTGAGCTGAGTGTGGTGGCTCACACCTTTAATCCCAGCACTCAGGAGGCAGAGGTAGGAGGATTGCCATAAATTCAAAGCCACCCTGAGACTACATAGTGAATTCCAGGTCAGCCTAAGCTAGAGTGAAACCCTACCTCAAAAAAAAAAAACAAACTGTAAGTTGAAATAAACCATTTCTTTCCATAACATGTTTCTGATTGGGTGGGGTTTTTTTGTTGTTTTGTTTTTGTTTTGTTTTTTCAAGGTAGGGTCTTGAGAGGACTTCCGGCCAAGATGGTGACCGCCTAGATGCGCTGCAAATCCCGGGGAAAGAAAGGCAAGATATTAAGGGTACATAGTGGCTTTTAAGGGAGAGAAATCTGGGAGGGCACAGAGGCGGGGGAACAGGGAATTGCGGATCCCCTCGCGGGCAGGTAGCCAAGGTAGGGTCTCCCTCTAGCCCAGGCTGACCTGGAATTCACTCTGTAGTCTCAAGGTGGCCTTGAACTCATGGCAATCAACTTTCCTGTGCCTCCTGAGTGCTGGGATTAAAGGTGTACACCACCACATCTGGCCTCTAATTAGGTGTTTTATCCCAGCAACAAGAAGATAACTGCTACAAACAAAAAAAATTCAAGAAAACAGTTAGGTGTGGTGGTGCATGCCTTTAATCCTTGCACTCAGGAGGCTGAGGTAAGTGATCATTATGAGCTTGAGGCCACCCTGAGACCACATAGTGAATTCAAGGTCAGCCTGGGCTAGAGAGTGAGACTCTACCTCAAAAAAAAATTCATACCAAGAAGTGGTACCATTGTTGTGATAAACCTGACCAGTCTTTTGGAACTGTTTTATGGGAGGAATGTAAAAGTATTTGGAAACTTTGCAGTGCTATAAGCTGAGCTTCATGGGCCATTCTGTACTGTGGAGTCTCAGCTAAGAGGTTTCAGAGGGTAAAAGAGGACTTTATCTGGAACTGGGCTAGAGGCAGTTGGTGTGATATTCTGGCAAAGAGGCTAGCTATGTGATGCCCATGTCCTGAGTGCCAGAACAAAATTGAGTTTAAAAGTAATGGACTAGTGTGTTTGGCAGAGAAAAATATAGAGCAGGAGGATATTCAAATAGAAAGTTTGACATACAAAGATATGAATAAGTTTCAGGTCCCTGGACCACAAAGACTGTAGCATGCCCATCTAGTACAGTGCTTGCAATGGCTACTTGGAGCCAGGAATGGTGGCGCATGCCTTTAATCCCAGCACTCGGGAGGCAGATCACTGTGAGTTCGAGACAAGCCTAAGACTACATTGTGAATTCCAGGTCAGCCTGGATTAGAGTGAGACCCTACCTTGAAAAACAAAACACCAAATGGCTTCTTGGATTCCATTTCATTTTCCATTCTCTAAACATAACTTCCAAGTCCCTGGCCCAACCAATGGGACTGCGATGCACACCCAGCTGACAGCTCCATGTGTCGCATTGGAAAGGTACTCTGGTTCAGTATCCATAGTGGAGAGGCTGGGGAATAAAACATCAGCATAATTAATTTGACTATTTTTGTATTATTCACCCTGCACTAATGGTACTTTTCCCATTTCTCCATATCCTTTCCAACACTAGCTATTATTTGATTTTTTTATGTATATGTGGTGGTTTGATTCAGGTGTCCCCCATAAACTTAGGTATTCTGAATGCTAGGTTCCCAGTTGATGGAGATTTGGGCACTAACACCTCCTAGAGGCAGTGTATTGTTGGGGGTGGGCTTATGGGTGTTATAGCCAGTGCCTTCTTGCTAGTGTTTGGCACACTCTTCTGTTCCTGTTGTCCACCTGATGTTGGCCAGGGGATGATGTCCACCCTCTGCCCATGCCATCATTTTCCCTGCTGTCATGGAGCTCCCCCTTGAGCCTGTAAACCAAAATAAACCCTTTTCCCCAAAGCTGCTCTTGGTTGGGTGATTTCTGCCAATAATGCGAACCTGACTGCAACAGTAAAGGGGTACCAAGGAATGAGATTGCTGCTAGACACCTGACTGTGTGGCTTTGGCCTTTTGGAGCTGATTTTCAAGAGGAATGTGAATTTGAAACCTTGGTCTAAGAGAAGCCTTGCAGTGCTGTAAGTATAGCTTGATGGACTTTCTGGTCAACTTCAGACCTGAATGCAGTAAGAACTATGGACTGTGAGGTTTGGCTTATAAGGGTGAAAAAGGGCTTTGCAGTTTGGGTGAGAAGCTTGCTGTTATGCCTGTGTCCTGAGTTGTGCAGAGTTGCTTTGCTTAGAAACAGACTAGTGTGAGCAGAGGAATATAGCACAGAAAAAAATGAAATATCTAAGTGAAGTGATGCCCATTCAGCTGAAATTGAGAGATTACAACCTTTGAGAGTGGGTCAGCTGACCTTCACTGGGGCAACAGGAAAAATGTAGACTCTTTTGAAGGGGCCTGAGCGCTCAAGGAGTGTCCTGTTCTTCAAAGTCTGCTTTATTCGCCCCTGGATTAACAAATTGTCACCTACCTTGTATTGTAGACTGTAAGAAATTCAGGGAAGAGAGGGTCACTGAATTTGCAACACAGTCTTGTGTTTTGGAAATGGTCATGGGCAGTGTGAAGCAGGTTTGCTGGATGCCTGTATGGAGCCCGCATGGGGCCATGAGGATGAACCATGAATTGCACTGGAGACCCAGTGGAGATGCCTGGAACGTGAGATGGCTGCTAAGGAAAGCTGCCAGTCTGGATGAAGTTTTCCAGGACTGTGAGTAGCCTAGCTGGAGGGGTGGAATTGGAACTCCAGAGACTTGTTGCTGGTTAGAATTATCAGACTAGGAGATTTGTCACTGACTAGAGTTGTTGGACTTGGAGCTACAGAGTTTGGTGTTTGTCCTGTTTAAATCATGTATTGCTTGGGTATTTCTTTGCTATGCCCAATGCCGTCTTTTGCAGTGTGAATGTTCATTCTGTGCCATTATGGGTTTTTTTGAGGTTATTTTTGGTATTATGGTTCAGTTAAAAGATCTTGGACTAAGCCGGGTGTGGTGGCGCACACCTTTAATCCCAGCACTTGAGAGGCTGAGGTGGAGGATCGCATGAGTTTGAGGCCACCCTGAGACTACATAGTGAATTCCAGGTCAGCCTGGGCTAGAGTAAAACCCTACCTCAAAAAAATAAAAAACAACAACAACAACAACAAAAAAAAGATCTTGGACTATGAGGATGTATGAATATCATTAGAATTAATAAAAAATTATGGGGAATTTTAAAGTTGGATGAATGCATTGCATTTTACATCATGTATGATTATCAGTTTATGGGGGCCAGGGGCAGATATGGTGGTTTGATTCAGGTGTCACCCATAAACTTAGGTGTTCTCAATGCTAGGTTCCCAGCTGATGGAGATTTGGAGGCAGTGTACTGTTGGGGGCGGGCTTATGGATGTTATAGCCAGCTCCCTCTTGCTAGTGTTGGGCACACTCTCCTGTTCCTGCTGTCCACCTGATGTTGGCCAGGGGGTGATGTCCGTTCTCTGCTCATGCCGTCATTTCCCCCTGCCATCATGGAGCTTCTCCTTGAGTCTATAAGCCAAAATAACCCCTTTTTTCCCACAGCTGCTCTTGGTTGAGTGATTTCTACCAGCACTGCAAACCTGACTGCAACAGTATGGATGTGCATGTTCGTGTGTGTGAGTACACATGGCACACATATGGTGGAAGGAAAACTTCAGGTGTCAGTTCTCACCTTTACCTTGTTTAACACAGGGTCTTTCATGGTCACCACTGCATTCACCAGGCTGCCTAGACTGCCAGTTTCCAGGGCGTTCTTCTCCCTCCATCTCCCACCTCCCCATGGAACACTGGGATTACAAGCACCCACTACAGCTGGTTTTACATGGATTCTGGGCATCCAACTCAGGTAACTCATGCTTGCATGGTATGTGTTTGTCCACTGAGCCACCCCCCAACCCAGCCCTATTTGTGTTGATTTTAACCAGCCTTATGGTTCTGTGTCTTATTTTTTGTTTTTTTTTTTTAATATATGTGGTCAGATTTACATTGCTCTGTACTTCTTTTGAAATAGTCTTATTTATGAGAGAGAGAATGAATAGGTGTGCCAAGGCCTCTTGCCACTGGAAATAAACTCCAGATGCCTGTGCCACTTTGTGCATCTGGCTTTACATGGGTCCTGGGGCATTGAACCCAGGCCAGTAGGCTTTGCTATCATCTCCCCAGCCCCTACATTTTTCTGTATTTCTTATTGAGTTCTCTCTCTCTCTTTCTCTCTTCCTCCCCTCCCTCCCTCCTTCTTAGTCTCCCTCATTAGTTTGATGTGCTGTAAAATAAGGTCTCTTATTTGCTGATCTCTATGTTGTGGTTTGTTCAATAGAAGTTCTGGATTGTGACATAGTCAAATCTAAGGTTTCTTTTCTTTCTTTATTTTCTTTCTACTGTGGGTAGTCATGTTTATTTTTTGAAGCAATGTCTCATGCCCCAGAGGCTGTCCTGAAATCCTCTAAGTAGCCAAGGCTGACCTTGAACTGACCCTCCTGCGTCCACTTCCCAATTGCTGGCATTGTAGGTTTGCCCCACCACAGTGTTTTTGTTTATTTTGGTATGGGTGGTCTTATTTAAATCTAACAATAGTCTTATCTCAATCTACTTTTTTGACAGCTTTCTAAGTTTGCCTTCAATATGCCTAGAGTTTGCCTCCATAAATGGTATAAGATAGATATGTAACCTGACTTCCTACAGTAGGACAATTCTGCATCACCGTCCACTTAACCTCTCCTTTGCCCATTCCTTGGCCATGCCACCCGCATCACTGCTCTAGTACCATGAAGAGTCTGCTTTTTCACATGCAGCTTATTGTTGCAGCCTGGTCGGATCCTGCATCACATCACCGCCTTTCTCATTGTGGTTTCAGTGCCTTAGTGTCCACAGGAAATGAGCAGCTACTCCTATCCCTTGCTAGCTTTCAGTCATTGTTTTTTCCAAATTGAGTTAGTGTGTTATCAAGTTTTTTTTTTAATTTTTGTGTAGAAATTTTAAATCATAGTATTGATGGAATTAAATGTCTTAGAATTACGGTGAACTTTTACCTTAATCTCATGAAAGTTGACATCTTCATAATTTCCAATGATTGATATAATCAGAGCATATCATCATTTATTCAGCTGCTTTGTGTGTGTCATGTAATATTTTTTAAAATGTTTTGAACCTAGGTCCTTTGGCTTTGCTGGCAAGTGTCTTATTAGCTAAGCCATCTCTCCAGCCCTCATGCAATAGTTTTTATCTGTCAGTACAACTCTGGTATTCTAACTTGTCAGTTCCTTGCTGAATACTTTACAGCTGATCAGTGCTGGTAGAGATGAACGTGAGTCACGTCTCTCTGCTGAGCAGAGTAGTTCTTGTAGTTGGGGTCTTGACAGTTATCTTCTGCCAACTATCCCTTCCCATCTTAATGCAGTGTGTGGCCCACCAGAACCTTCTGTTGTTAGCAGGTACATTTCCTGTTTTATCAGGCTTAAAGAGTGTGTCTAGCCAGGCATAGTACACACACTTAATTCCAGAACTCGGGAAGCAGAAAGGAGGATTGCCATGAGTTCGAGGCCACCTTGAGACCATATAGTGAATTCCAGGTCAGCTAGAACAAGACCCTACTTCAAAAAAAAAAAAAAAAAGGTCTAAATTTCTCCATATTTGCTATACATATTTTGTTATTATATGTGTATGATGTAAGTGGATGACCACATGCCACAACCCACATGTGAAGGTCAGACAGAGGACAACCTCAGGTGTTAGCCCTCACCTTCCACCTTGTTTGAGGCACTCATTTGCTACTGAATAAGCCGGGCATTCTTCCTCCTCCACATCCATCCAACCTTGCTCGGAAGTGATGGGATTACAAATGCTCACAACTACATCTGGCTTCATGTGGGGCCAGACTCAGGAGGTCACACTCGCACAGCAAGCGCTTTTACCCAGCTGAGCCTTCTCCCCAGCTCGTCTATGTGTTTCTTACCTAATGCCACTGAATTTGTCTACTTCTAATAGTGTTTGTTGTTTGTTTGTTTGTTTGTTTTTTGTTTTTCGAGGTAGGGTCTCAGTCTAGCCCAGGCTGACCTGGAATTCACTCTGTATTCTCAGGGTGTCCTCGAACTCATGGCGATCCTCCTACCTCTGCCTTCCTAGTGCTGGGATTAAATGTGTGCGACACCATGCCCAGCTCTAATAGTCTTTTAGTTTGAAGCTATAATAAATATAACATTGAGAAATACATATTCTTTTCTGTCTTAACTCATTGTAGTAAGACAAATTAATGTGTACTATTCTTTCACTCCAGGATAAATTTTAACATAATTTTTTATGTCTAGCTATACTGAAAACCAAGAATGTACACATACCAATTTCAATATAATACCAGAATTGAGGCAGCTGTGACCAGAGCAACCTCTTGCAGCTTTGCAGGGTTCCTGCAAGTTCTGAGTGTCTTCCTCCGGTGCTTATGGTAACTGGTAGGGTTAGAAGGAAAGACTCTTAACCTTACTCAGCGCTGGGTGGGTTTGAGTACTTTCTTTGTTTTGTTTTGTTTTGTTTTCAAGGTAGGGTCTCACTGTAGCCCTGACCTGAAATTCACTATGTAGTCTCAGGTGGCCTCCAACTCACAATGATCTTTCTACCTCTGCCTCCCAAGTGCTGGGATTAAAGGCGTGTGCCCCCACACCTGGCTTGGGCTTGGGTACTTTTACAGTATACCTGGAACTTTTTCCTATGCCCTTTAAACAGGAAGCCCAGACAAGCTTTGTTGTACTTTGCTCACATATGAAATGCCATTGAGTTTTGCCATCACTGACCTTCCTTCTCACTGCTCCTGTCTAGAAGTATAGGGCTGAGCATATTTGATGGCTCCTACGCAGCAATGAGGGCTCGGGGTAGGAGCAGGCACACAGTTCTAATCAGCACTGCTGCTGAGACTCTCAAAGGCATGCATGTACATTCTGGAACACGTTGTTAGGTTTAATTCCAGAAGGACTTTCCTTCAATTAGATCTACCAAAGGAAAATGCACAGCAATGTGCTGAGGTGGGAAGGGAGGCAGCTGTGACCAGAGCAACCTCTTGCAGCTTTGCAGAGTTCTTGCAAGTTCTGAGTGTCTTCCTCCGATGCTTATGGTAACTGGTAGGGTTAGAAGGAAAGACTCTTAACCTCCTGTTGGTAAATCTGCTTCATTCCAGATGAGAAGCCGAGTAACCAGAGTGAGCCAAGGTCTGCAAAGTCAAGAGTTCACAAAAGCAGGTTTTGTTAATACACCTAGAGCAGAAGGCAGTGATGCCCATGTACGAGGCCTGGGTCCTCCATGTGCACCCTGAAAGAATAGGGCTGCATTCAGGCAACGCTTTGCAACCAGCACACCTGCCTAGGGTCTTCACCCTTTCCCTCTAAGCAGAATCTGACCCTAGGTCTAGGGTAGGGAAAGTATGGGACAAAACTGAAGTACTAGGTCACAGCAGAAAGCAAGGAAGACCACTGTGGTCATGTCAGAAAGACACAGGATGCAACTTAAATGGCCGTGCACTGGCCTGCAGTGGAACAGTATGAACACTGGAAGGAAAAATGATTTCATGGAATTGTTACACGTCAGCTATGTTCAAATCATAGATTTCAAGATGGCTCAGCAGTTAAGGGGGTTTGTTTGCAAAGCCTGACAGTTCAGGTTTGACTCCTCAATACCCAGGTAAAGCCAGATGCACAGAAGTGGCTCATACATCTGGAGTTCATTTGCAGAGGCAAGAGGCCCTAGACTATGTACTTAGAGAGTGATCTATACCTAACAAATGTAGAATTAATACCTGGGTCTTTACGAAATCATCCATCTGCCTATGATCCTTAACATGCTGAAAGGATTAGCTGATGGGAAAAGTGGAAATGGAAGAAACAGACCCTCAGCACAAACCACAGACTAACCTGAACATCACAAAAAATGAAAAGTTGGTGGGGAGGATACATTGTACCTCATGACATGGTGCAACAGGAAGTACCTAGAAGTACTCATGAAACATTCTTGCTCGAACACTGAGCATGGGTCTTAGAAGGCTGCTACCTCACCACACATGTGCAGGGATAACACCTAGCAGCCATTCATCAGCAACACTGGAACTTCAGGCCGAAAAGGTTATGTAGAAGACTTAAAAGTACATCAACAAATGTAACATAGGCCTTCGTAGCCAAATGTTAAAAGGACACATGAAACTATCAGAAAAATTTGCACTGAATATTAAGAACATTAATTATTATTTGACTTAGGCTTAATAGTATGCATATTTTTAGTAAGTCCTTGTTTGGGGTGAGGGATGTAGCTCAGTAGAGAGCACTTGCCTAGTATGGACATGAAGCCCTGGGTTGGGTCACCAGCTCTGCAAGAAGCTGATGAAAGGTTGGAGCTGCAGCTACAGGGTTAAGTTTCCACATGGACCCAAGAAACCAAGGGTCAATCATAGACTGCAGGCTCGAGGTTGGTCATTTTACATGAGGTACTATGTACACCAAGATAAAGTATTTTGATGTCTGCCATGCTTAAATGTAGCCTGCATTGAGCATGCTATATGTGAAGTCGATGTTGAAAGGAGACACACGGATGACACTGAAGAAGCCCAGGTCTGCTCCCAAGAACAGTGCTTTTGGTCATGGGCAGAAGGCCAATAGGCCCCAGAGAATGGGGCTGAAAACTAAAACTTGGGGCTGGGACAATCAATCAGCAGCTATAGGTGATTGCTTGCCATACCTGCCAGCCCTAGTTCAATTCCCCAACACTTACATAAAGGTAGATGTGTAGTGGTTCATGCATCTGTGATCCTAACAATTTGGAGGCAGAGCCAGGAGAATCTAGATCTCCAAGGGCCAGCTTGTCTGACACTCATTTGCAGCGGCAGTCTCACAAAAGGTGGAGCAGACTC
This sequence comes from Dipus sagitta, assembly GCA_036346955.1. Classification (NCBI taxonomy): domain Eukaryota; kingdom Metazoa; phylum Chordata; class Mammalia; order Rodentia; family Dipodidae; genus Dipus; species Dipus sagitta. The sequence continues at coordinate 620,629 of CM070783.1, forward strand.
CTTGAAGTTGTCTCAAGTTGTCTTCTGACCTCCACATGTGAGCTGTGGCATACATGCTCACACACACACAAATAAACAAAAGCAAATTTTATGTGAGGAAAACAAACCAGACTTGGTTCATGTCTTTAATCCTAGCACTCTGGAGGCAGAGGTAGGAGGATCACTGTGAGTTAGAGGCCACCTTGAGACTACATAGTGAACTCCAGGTCAGCCTGGGCTAGAGTGAGACTCCACCTCAAAGAACCAAAAACAAGGGGGAACCAAAGCCCATGTTCTGCAGGGATTAACAGCACTGATGAGGCTACCACTGATGAGACAGAGGAGGCATCCCATCCTCCCGAGAGCAAGGAGTGATAACCACAGGCCCCTGAAGCTCTGGCCCTGCTTCCGCAGGGTTATGGGTGCTCAGTGGGCAGGGGCTCCACAGTGAGAGATTGCCTTCAGCTTGCACTCAGTGTTCTGAGTCATGAGCATAGTGCCGGAAGCACGGGGACCCTAAGATGAAAGCAAAGCTTCCCCAGCTCTAGACCACTGTCTTCCTGCTGACTGTTAAATTATCCACCTCACATCTCAACACTGGGCCACAGGATTTAGCAGTGACCTGTCACCCAAAGGATGAGAGGACACAGCTCTGTGAATGAAAGCCCTCTGAGGACCAAGTGAACCAGAGGATGAAAAATGGGGACACTGAGCTGGACAGATGGCTTAGTGGTTAAGGCACTTGCCTGTGAAGCCTAAGGTCCCATGTTCTATCTCTTCGTAAGCCAGACGCACAAAGGTGATGCAAGTACAAGGCCGCCCATACACACTAGGTGGCACAGCGTCTGGAGTGTGATTGTAGTGGTTCAGGCCCTAGCAGGCCAATTCTCCCTCTCTCTCCCCCTCTTAAGAAAAAATAATAATAATAAGGATACTCTCCTAGGGAAAAGCTTCAATTTTAACAGAGCATTCTGACACAGAAAATAACAGCCCCGTATGCATGTCCACTTGTGGAACACATGCACACATGGCATTAAAAGAATTCTACAGGTCAACCCTATTTGCCTTATCTGCCAGTCTCAAAGTGAAGCTTCCTGAAACCCCTTTGTTGCCTATGCCCCATTCCCCATAACAGCACGTACCACACCAGCACCACTGAAAGAAAAGGTCTACAACAGGGCTGTTGCAGGAACAAATAAGGCAATAGGAGGTGGAGGCAAGTCACCTCAAGAGAGGTCAGGGTGAAGTAGCCATATGCCCCCACCCCCATTCAAGCGCAGTGATTACAGCCAATGACACATCCGTTGGACAACCTCCTAGCAGCCCTTCAGGACATTCACCAGGGTCACAGGCATAGGCGAGAACAGTTTGCCATGGGATGCAGGTCCATGACCAGGCAGCACATGTTTCCATCTCCTGCCCATCCTGGCCTTGGTACACTTGCTACCTGGACAGGTTGGCATTTGCTGGTCTCCAGATTGTAAGCAACAGACACCCACATCAAGCCCATCTCATTCCTGTAGCTTGCAGTTCAGGTGCCAAGGATGCCGAAGGGAATTCCCTGCCTGTATTTCACAATTCAGTGTTTCCCACTTGCGTCACATTTGCAGACAACTCCACTGGTGAGCAGAGTGGGGCCGGAGAGGGGGGGTGCGCTCAGAGGCCTGAGGCCACCTGTTGACACTCTGAAGCCTTGTTTGTTTAAATAGTAGCTGACAGAACAACAGCTACCACCAAGGACAGGCAAGTGCCTGTCATCTCAGCACATGATCAAGAGGAGCTGGTATCCAGCTTTGTTCAGAGAAGCTCCATTCTTAACATGGAGGGACAGCCTCCAGTTCAGGCCTATGTGCTAGGAAAGCACTCAAAGAGGAAGCTGGCCAACTGGCAGGAGCCAGACTTTCTTAGTGTTTGAGTCTCAGAAGTGACTGCCAAACATGTTCCAGAAATCCTCTCCATTTCCCATTTGTGTCTTGGGCACCTCCACAATCAGTCATCTCCAGTTTTAAACAATGGCAGAAGTGCCAACATGAGCAACTGGTCACAATTACTAGCAGTGTTCATAAGGCTTTCTTCCTGTTAGAAATGCAGAGGGATCCAACAGAGCCTCTAGGTCTTAACTAGCAGACAAGCCATATCACTAATGTTTAAATAACATTGAAAAATGATTTGTATAAATTGACCTCAATATCCATGACCTCACAGTGCCCAGACCCTCATAATAAGAGAAAAAGATGATGACATTAAAATAAAGGAGAATAACTGAAAGGGGAGGGGATATGATGGAGAGTGGATTTGTGACAGGGAAAATGGGGGAGGAGAGGGAATTACCATGGTTTATTGTCTATAACTATAGAAGTTGTCACAAAGTTTAAAAAAATGACTTGTATAGCTAACAAAAGACAACTTCTAAGAGTAGCCGACATCTGTGTCAAATGGAAAAATCCAAGTGTACTTCCTAAAGCATCTACCTGGGAATGGGTCATTGTCCCTCATGTAACAGTCAACTTTTTTTATTGTTGTTTGTTCGTTTTTTGAGGTAGGGTTTCACTGCAGTCCAGGCTAACCTGGAATTCACTATGTAGTCTCAGGTGGTCTCAAACTCACAGCAATCCTCCTACCTCTGCCTCCCGAGTGCTGGTTTTAAAGGCGTGCGCCACCAGGCCCAGCAATATTCAATTTTTGAAAGAAAAAAAAAAGGCAGCTATTACTGCTCATTAAGACTTATTGTGCTTTAACATATTTTCACTGGGCTGTAAGGTGGGAATGGATGTGTTCAAGTCAAGGTCTCTCTTTTGAAAGCTAAGGCCCATCTTTGGGCAGCTCTAGCTCCCCAAACTCCAAGATACCCAGGAACTCCACATTGCAGGCCAAAGCGCAGAGAACTCAGATACACAGTGACAGTCCTAAGCAATCTCCACTGGATTGCCCTTGACCTTAGAATTAGGCTACTAAATTTCACTTCTAGGACCACCCAGGGAGATCAGGGCAGCAAGCTCAGGGCTGGCTACAGGATGGTGGTGTGGTCATGCCAGTCCTAACTATGATGAGAACTGTCCCTTCTGAAACTTCAGCTGCCAGTTAGGCAAACCCTTGAAGGCCATTTCCATGAGACCAGTGCCCCTTGCATCCTCCTGGGTCTCGTCCTTTTCATAATGGTACCTTCCACAGTTGCAGTCTTACATATCTGTGAATATTGGATGGATGCCTGACCCTGCACTAAGCTGTAAACTCCATCAGGGTCAGGAGAAAATTTCATTTCACCCAATGGTATCTTGCCAAGTGCCTCATAACTAACATGGCATTTGTGAGCGATTAATAAATGTTTGTTGAATTACTTATTCATGAAATGAGAAAAATGCCCTTCCAGTATTCCCAATGGCTATCCTTGTTTAACGACTCAGTTGGCTAATTAAGGGAGAATGTGTGTGCTGGCAGGCTTAAACCAAAGGCAGTGAACAACTCTGAATTTTATGCCAAAACCTTAGGGGCTGGGGTGATGGTTCTGTGGGTAAATCACTTGTCATGCAAGCATGAGGACCCTCAATCACAATCTCACAATCTCAGTACCCATGCACCAGGCATGGCAGTGTGCACCTGTAATCCTGAAGCTGAGGAAGCAGGCACCTGAGGACTCCTGGAACTCCATGCTCCAAGATGCCAAACCCTGCCTCAGTAAAATAAGGTGACTGATAAAGACACCGATGTCGACCTTTGGCTTTCACAAACACTAGCAACATGCACATGTGCACTCATCTACACACAAACATGCATTCATTCACACAACACAGATACACATACCAAAAATAAAAAAAAAAAAAAAACTAGTTCCAATCTTAATTCCCCTAACTAAAAATGTCACTTAGCCAGGCATGATGACTCACACCTTTAATCCCAGCACTCAGAAGGCTGAGATTAAGGGGATTACTGAGTTCCCAGACAGCCTGGGCTAGAGACATTTCCTCAAAAATAGGGCTGGAGAGATAGCCGTTAAGGCACTTTCCTGCAAAGCCAAAGGACCAAGGTTAAATTCCCCAGTACCTACGTAAGCCAGATGCTCAAGGTGGCACATGCATCTGGAGTTTGTGTGTGCCCATTCTCTCTTTTCTCTCAAGTAAATAGGTATATTTAAAAAGTAAAAATATTTTTAAATCAACTAAGCCGGGCATGGTGCCACACACCTTTAATCCCAACACTTGGGAGGCAGAGGTAAGAGGATCACTATGAGTTCAAGGTTACCGAGACTACACAGTGAATTCCATGTCATCCTGGGCTACAGAAAGACTCTACCTTGAAAAACCAAAATCAGTGGATTGTAAAGATGTCTTAGTGGTTAAGGCACTTCTCTGCAAAGCTAAAGGACCCAGGTTCAATTCCCCAGGACCCAAGTAAGCCAGATGCACAAGGTGGCACATATGTATGGAGATCATTTGCAGTGGCTGGAGGCCCTAAGCGCCCATTCTCTACCCCACTCTCAAATCTACTCCCCCTCAAATAAAAATAAAAAAATTGACAAAATAAAGCTTTGAAGTTAATCAGTTTTAATTTCTTCTTCTTCCTCCCTTTTCCCTCCTCCTCTTCTTTCTTTTTTTAAAATATTTTTGTTCATTTTTATTTATTTACTTGAGAGTGACAGAGAGAAAGAGAGGGGCAGACAGAGAGAGAGAGAGAGAATGGGCACACCAGGGCTTCCAGCCACTGCAAACGAACTCCAGATGCATGTGCCCCCTTGTGCATCTGGCTAACGTGGGTCCTGGGGAATCAAGCCTTGAACCGGGGTCCTTAGGCTTCACAGGCAAGCGCTTAACCACTAAGCCACCTCTCCAGACCCTCCTCCTCTTCTTTATCATTCTTATTGTTCCACCTCCCCTTTTGTAGCAGGGTCTCTCCTCTAGCTCACACTAACCTAGAATTCACTCTATAGTTTGAGGCTGGTGATCCTCCTACCAGTCTCCTGAGTGCTTGGACTAAAGAGACAAGACAAGCCCAACTTTAAATTTTGATATACTCATTGCCTATGATCTAACTGATTTTTCCCAGCAACTCTAGAGGAGGACTTTTAGTCCAAATTTACACATAAAGAAAATGACATGCAAAAATAGCTTTTCAGGACCTAGGAGGTAAACAGCAATACAGTCATTAATGGCTACTCTCACTAGGGGCTTTCCATTCAGAGTGGGGTCAAAGGTAAAATGGCTAATTTGAGTCCTTTTGATAGAGGCCTGTGTGGTTAAAGAACAAATGTGGGACATAACCCAAGACTACACTTAGCATGTTATAAACAGTGGTCAATCCTGTTATTAACATTGATCTCCTTTCTAATCAGAGCTGAACAGCAGTTCCAATAATTCGCATTATTCCTAGCCTTATCCTCTCTACCCCCACCCCAGCATGAGGGTAATAATGTACTCACACAACCTCTGGGTCACTTTCAACAGTTCAGACACACTATAACACCGAGGACCACAGTCCTTTGTTCCGAGCTGGGTGCTCCAACCACCTCTATTTAGCACTGTGCTTAACAGTGACCATTGACCATCTCACAGTGGAGACTCAGAGCAGAACAATTACTTACCCTGATCAAGAACAGCCCATCCTGCCACACAGCAGCCAGGCCCCTGGGGCTGTGTTCTGTCCAGGATA